>OX381718.1:42380267-43003751 GCA_947462335.1 Harmothoe impar | reverse complement strand
CTCTGAGAAACACCATTTTTGGAGAAAACCGTGACCCTTAAAACAGTGTTTGGTATCAGAGGCTGATCCACACCCTCATGTAGGATTGTCCTAATCTCACTCACTCAGCCACTGTGTACAACATCCACAGATAACACATGATAACGACACCCTCCACCCTCCTACCAGAGCATTTGGCAGCCATTTCGTACCCTGTGGGAAAATATTGATTTGAGAACGTTCACAAATTACTGACCTATTTGGAGACCTCCCTCTCCTTGTCACTGTTTTTTGGGAAAATTGTTATCATAACCTGGTCACGTTTCGTAACTAGCGGTAAATTCAAATAAGCTCTTCACCCCACGGGGGGCCACCCCCACCCTGCCCCCACCTCCAATCTCCATCCCCCGGCAGACGTGATGTCGTGTTTGAACTTTGTCTTCCCAAAATGGCTAAATTGACGAACTGCTGCAGTGACTACCGGTATAGCTGTAGAGGTACCAGTTGTCTACCGTTGTCTACTACCGTAAAACCTCCCTGGTAAGCCAGGGGGGATTTTAGGCTTTATTCGGCTTTAAGCAATGTCTCGAAGAGGGGATCGGCTTATAAGCGAGGTTTTTTATCAAGTACATTGTAGTTAAACGATGTTTAAATGGCGCCAAATTCGGCTTATACCATTCTCTCAAACTGGGCGGTCGGCTTATGAGGAAGGTCAGCTTATCAGCGAGGTTTTACGGTATTTTTTGGTGTCACGGTAGAATGGCTACAATCCGGCTGGAACCCCGTAAACCGAGCAACTACTGCCACTTTCAGCCTGACCAGTCAAACGGGCAATTTCCATGACAAATACCCCAAATGGGAACATTGCATGAAAGCAGGTCCTACACGGCATATAGCACTAGCAGGTTTTACAGCCACTTATGTGTTTAGGGTTGGAGTGTCAATGTGTACACTACCCTATTGATACACATGCTTACTCGGCATATCACGATTGGTATTTCTCATGACAGGCCGACCAGCAATTTATCACTATGTTATAGTCACTGTATTTCACATTGATCCAATATAAATCCAGGTGATGTCTTTATACTCTGGAATATTTCCCCATTTATTTTGGGTGTCACTTTTTGGTGAGAATTCCTCACCCTCCCTACCTCAAGTCTGCATGATCCTCTCCCATGACACCTAAAACATGGCGTGAAGGGGGTCATGTACCGAGCACACACCGGTTGGGAGGTCCACAAAAATAAATATTCACATGTGTTTTTTTTCCTATCGCAAATGATTTTATAAATATTGCGATGCCTTCACATTCGACATACATAGTCAAACATATCATTCACATTGTCACCGTGATACAATTGTTTGAGAACATGTATGTATACGGCACAAGGGGTACACAGTACTATCGGTGGCCGGTGTGGATATGATGGTGTCAGTATTGACCAGTGCCAGCATTCATCAATATAAACTGTACAACAATACTCTATGTATAGACAAGATGATAACCCCCCCCCCCCCCCCACCACCCACTGTGTGGGGCCCAGGTGAGGCAGACATGCCATCGACGTAAATTCTCTCATAGATGAAAAACCCTCATAAAAAACGCACAAGTTTGAGGAAATCCTATAACCCGCATCTGGGGTCTAATTATGGCTACTTTAGTACTGTAACGCGGCAAAAACCCTCGTATTAGCCGCACCAAAAATTTAGGTAGATCCTATAAATATAAAAGAAATAACAAGCCGCACTGGGGTTCTAACTCTCGTACAAGCTGCGGCTTCTGTGCGAGAATTTACGGTGCACTATTTATAATACAAGCACTCCCCTCCTATCGACATGCAAATGGTTTCATTGGGGATGCATGGACGGGGGTCGGAACGTACTCGGGAGGGATCAGAATATATTTTCTCAAATTAATCAATTAGTATCGAATTAGTATATGGACTCCCTAAATTGCGGTAATATCTTTATCATTTGATGCCCTACCCATGTTTCTTAATCGATCAAACTTATTTCTGTTTTCCATTATATTTACTTCAATGTGACGCAGTCTTACCGCCCGCCCGCCCCCCCAGTGCTTATTCAAGAACTAATTCAAGACCCTTGTACCCCTAGCGCTTATATAAGACCCCCAGCGCTATGCCGCGACAAGTACAGTACATTGTTTTATCTGTATATTCTGTGTGCAGACATTATTAGAAAAACCTGTTTTAATTTTTCTCTTTTCCTTTCATTTTCTAAAGAGGAACTTAAACTTACCCTGAGAACCCCGTAATTCCCTCTCGTATATTTGCTCCTACGTCTCTGTAACGAGAATCATAGAAGACATGACATGAGCGCTCGTACACCACCTAACCCCGATCCGCCCCAGTTTTTAAAATGTTATTATTAAATTTTCTTTTTAATCGGAAATTCATACCTTTCTAGAGGGATGTTGCTAGTACCTACAGCCTACACCTAGTCCGTACAGCTGCTAATACACAGTTGACCTTATCTGGGCCGCATAATGCTTTAATGTGATATGCCCTTGGTCGACATGACACATTCATGCAGCCCTGGCGAGTCTACCCACCAGGCTTTATCTATGCCGAACCTTCGGGTATGTATCGTCCTAAAATATGAGTAACTGACCCCGGCTACATTCATGCATCATGACGGAAAGGGTAAAACTATATGTTATATTAAGTTAAGTTGACAAGGGCCAAACACTTTATATGCCATGTGTTGATAATCAGTTTGTGGATATGTATTACGACTTGCGACTGATGCACTCTTCCGTGACTGATGCACTCCTCCACGACTACCACTGTTAAGACTACTGCTACTCCTATACTGAACATACGTGCATCTTTCCTATGGTACCTAACAATAAATACTGCCACATTTAGACTTACTAAGTCTTACAGCTGTGATTCTTTAGCTTTTGCTTAATGACAATCTTATAAATCACCATGAATTATCATTCTACACCCACGGTTTCTTATTCGATTTGTAGGTCGTATTTGATTTATAGGTTTAATCCTATATATATATGGGACTTTACTTATTCGGCGTACCACCATAGACAACATAGAGAACTAAAGCTTGACAACTAAAACCCTGACACCTTCGAAATCATTTGTTACCAGTTACCTTGGGCATGACGTCCGTCACTTACGTCATGACGTCATCTGTGACGTCATCACTGACGCATCTAACACCATGCTTTATTCCACACTCACTCACTCATACACGAGCAACTCAGGTTGTTAGTGAGTTTTTTTCTTTGTTACAAGATCACTCTTTTGATACAATGTAATAAGAAAATGGGGAAATCACATCCAAGAAAGTTTCACATAGATCAAAGCAGAGCTCTTTTCCTGTGTCAATTCCTGTTTCTCAAATAAGCATGAAGCTTTCAAATTGTTGAAGACAAGACGGTTGGTTGAGGGAATTGTAGAGAGAAGACAGTTGGGTAATTCGGTGAAGCTGGTAAGCGGTTTTTGGGGACATTCCTTGCTGCATGGGAGCGTGGTCAGGTAGGAAGTGGGCGTGGCAGACTGCATGAGGGCGTGGTCAGGTAGGAAGTGGGCGTGGCAGACTGCATGGGGCGTGGTCAGGTAGGAAGTGGGCGTGGCAGACTGCATGGGGCGTGGTCAGGTAGGATGTTGGCGTGGTAGACTGCATGGGGTGTGGTCAGGTAGGAAGTGGGCGTGGTAGACTGCATGGGGTGTGGCAGACTGCATGGGGGAGTGATAGACTGCATGGGGGCGTGATAGACTGCATGGGGGCGTGATAGACTGCATGGGGGCGTGATAGACCGCATGGGGATGTGGCAGTCTACATGGGGGCGTGATAGACTGCATGGGGGCGTGGTTAGGTAGACAGTGGGCGTAGCAGACTGGATGGGGACGTGGCAGATCAAATGGGGGCGTGGCAGATTACATGTGGGCGTGGCTTGGCAGGTAAAGTATCGATAAGAGAGAAGCATGCTTCACAAACTACAGCACCCAGGGCTACACCTATGTACCACATAAGTCAATGAAGCCACATCTAAATAGGGATTATGATAAAAGAATGCAAGACTGCAGAAACATCTATCAACAATTGCATGGGTGAGCATGGGGGAGTATGATCAGAACTCAATAGGGGATATGAAATATGAGGAAGTCGAGATTTCACAAACGTTGAAAGTATTGTATTGCAGTCACCATCTTAAAGAATATCTGTTGGTCTTCCACCCTGCCCTCCTCTCAAGAATCTCTTGAAATCGCAAAACCTTTCAATTTTGACAGTGGGATACTCATAGCTTCCTATACATTTCTCATTTGATGTAAAAGCAAGTTACTTACAGTACTCGTGGCAGCACGACATGAAAGAGCATAGTGTGTTAAATCACTTTGCTGCCCTTAAAGGTTGAAGCACAGTACCCCCCCCCCCAGAATGTGGTTCAGTACTACAGGAGTGACTGGGCTATCTAAGTAACTTAGTGTTGGCTCTACTCGCCAGATGGTGCTCCGGGTAACCAAGCTACAACACAAGTCAGTGTGTCTACCAATCTGCGGCAGTGGGTCTACCAATCTGTAGATGTTTTTGGTCCTGACTAGATCAGAACAGCGGCCATTATCCAGCGGTGGATAATTAAAGATGGCTTAACCTCACAGAGAGAAGATTCAACCCCACCAGTGGCGCCATCTATATGTCTTTTTCTCGCGATAGGGGTCTGCCCCAAGTGTTTAGAACATTATCATGCTGACATTGTTCAAATTTAGATGCTGGCGCTTATACGAGACTAGAACAGCACGGATACAAGATGAGATTATAGTCATTCCAGACGGTCTCTATGCTCGGTAAATAAACAAGACCGGCATTCATTTGAAACCCAGCACTTAAACGCTAATGTATGAGTAAACACTAAGATACCATAATAAACGCTAAGGGTTGATTTATTCTAAGGTGCGATACCTTATAAAGTCCCTATATATCTCCTAATATTTATTACTTTTAATCTTAAATTTACTATGGTTACTTCAATTAGGATATTGGTGATTATTGTCTCCCTATGTCAAGACAGCGTCCTGTTCCTGATGCTTTTCACTGCTGTTTACTCCGTGATTATTCTGGGAGTGTTACACTGAAAGTCTGACTTAACCTACTCTACATGATACCATAAGGTGTGAATTAGTCTGTGAGGTGCTCGCTAACTCAGGGTATAGTTCTGCAGGGGGGGGGGGGGGGGGCAGATTGGGCTGGTCAAACGCGAGGTCTCTCTGCAGCACCACCCAACCCATCCAACGTTACGACGACCCAACCCGTCCGACGTCACGACCGTACCCCTTCGCCATGACCAGTCTATACGAAAACCTGCCGGACACCGGCTATAGCCGGCTAAAAGCCTGCTGGACCGGCAGAGAGGCTGTGTCTGTCGGCCCCAATGGCTGGCTATGATCCTTGTCTACATGCCAGTTTTTACGGCTTGTAAATCGGACCATTATTAAGGTTTCTAGAGAGTAAACTAGAAAGCCTGGATATTTGTAGAAAGTCACCCAATATTAGACAATTGTAATTATCAAAATGATTTGAATATACCAGTAACCTCTATTCATGATCAATTCTTCTGTAAATTCTAGTTTTATAATAATTTTTCTCAATACAATCATTTCCTCTGGGTATCCGGGCCTGCAAACATTTAGCCGGGCCTGCAGAATAACAAATCTGCAGGACCGAATGTCCTGCAAGGCGAAAAACCTTTCGTATAGACTGCATCATGACGTCCGACGCCAGCTATCTTGACGTCAACTGTCCCTTGTTACCACATCTGGATCTGTCGGACAGGTACATTATCACAAACCTTTGTAGAAAGGCCCCATGATTTGCCGCCTGGAGGTTGCTTGGGTCGGGGTGGGTTGGATAATGTGATGTACTTGTGGCCAGCAGTGCTTTGTAGGGTTATTTCTTGAAGTATGATGTTGTCAATTAATTCTTAAGCATTTGAGTCATAGTTTTTCCTTTTTATGTAATAGTAATAGTATAGTATAGTACGAGAACAGCAAGGCCGTGCCATGCTTTGCCATGTACCACCTACCCCTTATTGTCACAATCAGAGATGAAAGTGACCAATCTCAAATGGAGACCCCTCAATAGAGGTTTTCTACAGGTAATGATAGGTTACCTAGTTGCAGCATAACAACCTGGGAATCAGGAGAAAATTTGCAGATTTTCACCTGTTATTGATGACATGATACTTGCAGGGCGGCTGGGGTTCTGCGGGTTAGCAGCATTAGTGTCCAACACCGTGCGGCAGCGGCAGTATACGTGCAGCAGGGGTGTAGGGTGTGGGGGCAGGTAGTCTTTTATTCTGACAACTTGGATTACCGATCAACCACTGTGATCTTTGGCATTTTTATTGAAAACATTTTCTGTTTCTTCTTACCTCTCTCTGTCCACTGGGATTTTTTGAGAATTTCACAAAAATAAACGAGAAAAAAAGTAGGTATACACTAACTAAAAAACACCCAATATTAGGCCCTTTAGAATGGACATATTTCTCATCATACCTTTATTTGGCGCCAAAAAAGGGTGCTTTTTTTCCAGAATATTTTCTTAATCTATTTTTGTTGTCTCTGTCCGCCAAAAGATATTCCTGTGAAATCCTGTAATCCAAGTTATCAAAGTGAAGTGGCCTTGGCAGGGGGTGGGGAAAGGTAAAGTAAAAGTGTATGATAATAGTGCAGTATTAAATGTGTGACGTCACTAACCCCCTCACTGGGCTGTGGTCCCGACCGTGGTCGCCACGCGAAAAGAAGCCCCTGTACGTAACGAGCACAAAGCGTTAGAGCACTACAAGGTCACGACCCTACAAGGTCACATAGCAACCCTACAAGGTCACATAGCGACCATACAAGGTCAAAACGTCCATATTGCAAGGTTAAAACTGTAATACTTTAACTACGGTATATAAGGTAAAAAAAAAATCGATCCTACAAAGTCACCCTTACAAGGTTGCAACGTTGAACCTACAAGGTCACAAAGCGTCATGGCTACTATGACATCAAAAAGGTCAACCTAAAGGTCAAAAAGGCTGACCTCGACAAGGTCAAACTACATCTAGTATTGAGGATACAGTGGTTATAACAGTGAATGTGCTTCACAACACTTAATGTCTGAACAGGTCAAAGGTCAAACAACCTGTACAGTTCAAGGTCAAAAAACATGTACAGGCCAAGGTCAAAGTGTCCAGAGACGTACAACCATGTTCAGAGTATTAACCCTAATTACGCGGCCATTAAAGGGTTAACTAGAGGGTGCTTCAAATGAAGTGACCAATTTTGTATTCGTAAAATGTGTGAATTTAACATAAAACGTGATGTTATTGAAACAAATACTACCGGTACAATCACACTTCTCCCTATATTTAAGGTGACCCGAAGACCTTTAAATAACCATAATGGAAGCAAAAAAAACGCATTGCCACGTTATAAACATTCTTTGGTTTGCTTATAACATTTTCATATTATCACCTACGGTACTACCGGTACTCCTTTTTGACAGCCTTTGCAAAGTCAAAGCCTTTACCGGTATATAAATCCCGGCGTTTTATACTGTATAGGGCTAACTATATATTTCCCACAATGTGCCTTTACATGAACAAGACAAGTTAGATAGATATGGTGAGCTGGAAAAAATCTTTAATTGGCCGAGCTTTGTACTTTTTGTACGATTGAACAAAAAAAATGGTTCAGGTACTTTTTGTCTTCTTTGTTTTAGTAGATCGGCAAAATAAATTGGTAGCTGATTAATCATAGAAGTTTTGAATTGCACAGTGATGAGTATAAGTACTTATGGGATGTATTTCACACACATGATGGAATATTCCTCCTGACAGAAAAAAACACATGTACCATACAAACCCGATAGAGCGCTCATCAGTTTGGTAAGGACCTTTACACTTCGGGCTCATATCAAGCACTGAAACACAGCGACTAAGTTTAGGTAACCAAGATGTATCCAAGTGATGCATACAAGGTATGCACACTACTACCGTATGACTTATTTTGTATATAACCCTCTATGGGGCGCATATCACCTTCATGCATTATGTCCTTTGTCGTCATGATGCATGCATGCAGCCCTGGCGATTAATCGCCATGGTGCATGAATCGGTGAGTAGATTTGCCACAGTAGCATATATATATAAATGCATCATGACGACAAAAGTCACAATGGTTGCTTTAAGCAATGTGCCGTCCTTAAACAGTTGAAGGTATAAGCCATAAAACAGGTTCTTAGTTTATATACAACACATACAAAAAACATACATATATAATTACAACAAGGCGGTACTCACTTTAGCCCCTGCCCCATGTCCTTCAATACGTCCTTTGCCTGCTTATGGCCCGTTACTCCGTACAATTCCACATCTTTCAATTTCTTTTGGTAATTCTCCAACTTGCGCTGTAGTTGACTGATACTTTGCGTCGACTTTTGATTTTTCTTTTCAAATACAGTCTTTATTCGCTGTTGTTGTTGTTTGTCTGCGTTTGCAGACAACCGAAGGTACTCATTCACATTTTCTGAAATGGAAAAATATTGTCCGGTTTAATACATTTTAAACCTTGGCTATAAGCCGACCTCGGTTATAAGCCGAATGTGAGTTTGGGAGTGAAAATTCGGCTTATAACAAAAGTGTTTGAAATTTGTTTTCACTATGTTCCTACATTATTAAAACCTCGCCTATAAGCCGAATGGGAGTTTGGGGCTTAAAATTCGGCTTATATCAAATAAAAACGCCAAATAAAATTCGGCTTATAGCCGAGGTTTTACGTATATTTTTTGTTATATATCTACTTCATACAACCCATGAAAATGTGCACAGTACCATATATGATACATGATACACTATAGCCTAATTAAGTGACTTTGTTTTGATACTTGAGTAGAAAACTTGATGGCGATTGTTGTCTATTCAGACATTTTCTAATGGATCTTTGAAAAATCATGAGTCAACCTTTGTGATAAACATACAAGTATTAGGCAGGAAATACTATAATTGCAGGTGAACTTGCATCCCGATTATTTGCTATTAAATGCCAAACCACAATACTGTCAGTTAAAAAGGTCCATACATTATCAATTCATGTCTTATGGATGAATGGATCAGAAAGTAGCTTAGCCTCACTCGATTGAAAAATGCTAATTTGCCTCGCCCATGCTTTACCATAGGGACTGCAAGGCGGTACATGGAATAACAACCGCTCCCTGAGGCAGCCTCGTCCTGGTCTGCCACCTGGTGGTTTATGATGGTACTACCAGTAGTACCCTAGGCTTGTTCCCCCCATCCCTTCTGACTGCGTCTCACCAAATCGATACAAAAGTTGAAACTCTATGACCGGCGCACCTCTACGACTGGTGCACCTCTATAACTGGTGCACCTCTCTATAACTGGTGCACCTCTATGTCCGGGTAGCCCAGATCAGTGCATTTAAGGAGGGGGGACGGTCAAGAAGAGAGGTTCCATTACTTTCTAGGACATGGTTAATAAAATAAAGTTTTTACATTTCTATGTAGATATGCTCAAAAATAGGACGTTTTCAGTTCTGCCGGTTATAGAGGTGTGCTGGTCATAGAGGTTTTAATTTGGTGAGACACCGCCTTCTGTGCAGCATTGCTTGGGACGCTGGACACATATTGTGCTGGATACTTACGGTATTTATTCTAGAGATTCTTGGTTACTCTGCCCTCTGGACCAGATAAGTATTTACTAATTTAGTTTAGTGCTGAGCAGTCGCATTATCAACGTTGGTTTACTTTACACCAAAACCTAATGCCAGTTTTAAATTAATATCATGTAACATCACCATACTGCGTAAGTTTTAATGGACAACAGACTCTCATTTCTTTCTTTTCTGTTGTATTAAACCCGTATTAACGAAACAGCAAAGAATTTGCCACCCCTTGGTTGACCCAAGGTAGAATCTATAATATCATTGAATATGGAAATCCCTGAGTAAAAGGAAATGTTTATTTTTAAACAAAGGCCGGGTTAATGACTCAAGGCTCCATCTCTATTTTCTGTCATGATCAGAGATTCCACTTAGTCGTCAATAAAAAGTAGGAAATCTTAAATTTTTGGTCAATTTTCAGTAATAATTCAATCCAGAAATTTCAGTAATAATTCAATACAGAAATTTCAGCCAAAATGTAGGAATTCCTGTAAAAGTAGGAAAAGTGGTATCTCTGCATGATGCACTTCCGCAGTGCAATTATTGCGTAACATATTGGCGCATCACGGCATGATGCATCCATGCAACCCTGGCGAGTTACTCGCCACATTAGGCCAGCTATTTTAAATGTGGCCAAATCCACAATGGCCTCCTAAAGAACTTCTCTTGATACAGTTAAGCTATATACTTCGCAGTTGGCAAGGGGACTAGAGGAGTAGACAAGTCAGGAGCTACTCACCTTCCTTGGCCTTCTGCTCGGAGCGGATCAGTTCCATGGTGCGGTGCATCTTGACCTGGAGTTGCTCGATGGCGGCCTTGGTACGTGCGGGGTCCACAGCTCCCCCGTCATGGAGGTCCGCGTCCTCGGCACCCGACCAGTTACCGCCCCCGCCGCCATTGGTGCCCGCCGCCAGGCATAGGTACGAGTCAGCCTGCAGGGGGAGAAGGGGAACATGTCAATCACTATAGTGTCAGTTAACAGAAATTCCTATTCATAACCCACATATCACATACAACCCGCGGTCCCAACTTGTGAACACGTCTAAGGCCACTCAAAAAAAGTGGTTTCTCATCACCAAGGACTAATATGACGAGGGATACTTTTTTATTTTTTTACTCGTGGGCGAAAATTATATAGGAAAATATGGTTTCATGACCAAAATTCAGTTAACAATTTATTGATCTTTAAAAGTGGGGAAAATGTAAGTTATTTCTATCTTACTGCATTACTGGCAGTAATAGCTTTACTTTGACACCAGATCTGCCAATATTTGTCCATTTTTATCATATTTTTCGTTTAAAAAATGATATCTATGATGCGCGCACTGATGAGAAACCATTTCACTTTTTTGCGTGGCCTAAATACCGCGCATATAGGCCACATTTTGACTTTGGGACAATGCTATACTAAACCCATACTTGGGGGTTGGGTTAGCGTATATCCTATGGGTTGTACACGGGGATATTCGGTACAAGAAATGTACATCTGAACACCCCTGTCCAACAACCCACTCTTGTTCACGGCCTGTGATATCCACAAAAAAATGTCCAATATGGTGACATAAATTAAGCCTTTTCAACGCTTAATTAAGAACATTTCAAGCAAGTTTATACCATTAAGCCATGCATCTCTATAGGGTGCTTTGGGAGGGGGGGGGGGGGGGCTTTGAATTGTTATCAAAGTCAATGGCAGTCTGCTTGCATACATTTAACAGGAGAACAAACTTTATGAAAAAAAACTTCTAGAAAAAAAACACTTCATGAACTTCAGAGGAACAAACTTTAGGGAAACAACCAACTTGAGCTATTAACGTTCAACTTTCAAACACGGAATTCTTTTTGGCCTTTTCCAACTGTGACTTCCACTTACTTCTTTGAAGAAAGTGTCGAGTTGTAAGAATGACCACCTCTCCTGTAGCGGTAAAGGTGAACCTGCCCCGTACTCACACCTCAATCTTTTATCTCATTTATCTCATTATCATCTCAATTATCTCATTTATCATGTGGCCACACCAAAAATAAAAGTCAAGTGATTGGATTTCGCACACTGTCATTTCGGAAGCAGAAATTGAACTCCCTCTTTTTGCGGGTATAATGTTATCAATGGATTTTGCATGCTTCAATTCCTCGCCCTGCTGTTGGCGAAATCTTCTTTTCAAATTTATTTTTTAGCAAAAAGAAAAAAATACATTGGATCACAAAAGACTTTGCTCGCTGACACTTTCTTTTGAAAAAACAGGAATCCCCAGACCAACTTGTGCCTAAAGTTCTGTAAAACCTTTCTGATAAGCCGACCTTGTTGGGGAATTTTAGGCCTGATTCGGCTTATAGTTTCTTTTCAAAGTGGGGGGGGGGGGTTGGCTTATAAGGGAGGTTTTTTATCCAATCGTTGTAGTTTAAAGTTGTCTAAATGGCCTAGATTTCAGCTTTTAATTTTTTTTTCAAAATGGGGGGTCGGCTTATTGGGGAGGTCAGTTTATCAGAGAGGTTTTACGGTGTGTATAACTATGGGTACATACAGTTGGCAAACCGTGCATGTCAATGTATGGGGGGGGGGGGGTGAACTAGTTTCCTGTAATACTACCAGTAGTCCATCATGTCTTTTATAATTAGACTCTATATGTCAGCTCTACATGCACCTCACACACTATACTCACACCGGTGTTTACATTAACCCTTTAAGGACAGCAAGGTGCATCACTATGCCAGTTTGCCGGCATGATGCATGCATGCAGCACCGGCGAGTGACTTGCATCATGAAGACTAAGGAAATGATGCATTAATGCATCATGCTGTCCAGTGACTTGCATCATGGCAGCCAGGGACATGATGCATTAATACATTATGCTGTCCTTAAAGGGTTAACAAATGTTAGTAGGGAGCATACAAGGGGATTTGGTGGACATTATATACATGTATATGTATTGTAATGCTGTAGTTATTGCTTGGAAACCCTGGCTGTAGTTTCTAACACTGTAGGGAACATTTGCGGCCCTCCACCAGTAATTTTCCAGGTACAACAACGCCGGTACCGCGTAAAGTGTGACCGGATCTCCTACCAGGTTTCACACCATTTAGGCCATTTACGCTAGCTAATTTACGCTACCTGTTGAAAAGCATTGGTGAGGAGCCGCAAATCTTAATGAATCATTAATTTTGTTGTACCGGCATGTTATCTAAAAATAAGAAACCGGTATTCTATTTTTTTTACTTACTTTTTTTTACAAAGAAGAACCCTCAGTTCAAGAAGCTTATTCAATCATTCAACTTTTCTAACAACTAGGAAAATAGGGTATAAACCAATACAGCGGATGGAATCTTTTTTTCTCTTTAAAATTGAGGACTATTTAAGTGGGGTACGTCCAAACCAAGCACAAGTTACAATTCAAAGAGGTATAATCTATAGAATGTTGGACGTGTGGTTCATCAATGCTGTATTAGCGTTCTGTGGGAACCCTTGAGTTGGTAACAATCAATATAACAGAACTGGGAACGGAGAACTTAACCCATTAAGGATGGCATAATGGCTTAATGCACCTTGCCCTTGGTCGTCATGATGTATGAATGCAGCCCTGGTGAGTAACTTGCCAGGCCTGCATTCAAGCATCATGCCAACCCTACAGGGCTGAGACACCCTTGAAGGGTCGGTATGATGCGTGTAGACCCCATTTACTCGATGGGGCTGCATTGGTGCATTATGACGACAAATGTCATCTTTTAGCGACATGCCGTTCTTAGAGGGTTAGTGGAGGCACTCACATCTTCAAACACACTGGTCTTGAGCCGCAGGGCAGGCCACTCGCTCTGGGACAGCGCAAATATTATATTTCTATTCATGGTCAATCTTTCTTCGAAACTTTATAATAAGATTCCTAAATTATTTTTTTTAAATAAGGATAGCATTTTGCCTTAAAGCAAAATCTACCATTATGACGTACCAAAATGGTGCATCATGCCGACCCTTCAGGAGTGCATTAACCCTGTATGGTCAGCATGAATGAAGCACTCGAGTTATATGACAGTGGTGCATTTATGCATCATGCCGACCCTTTGGGAGTATATCAACATCATAAGGTTGGCATGAGACATGAATGTAGCTTGGTGAGTTCCTAACCAGGAAATAGCACATTTAATGAGTATGCCGTTATTTAATAGAGGGTTAACTGACTGTGTATATAGCATGCAACTCTTGCGTTTATCTCAATCTAAATTCCACATTGCGTTGTATCAATCACTACTACCGTGTGTGCTACTGTGTTATACTTAATCCTCCTATTTTGGGCCCTCTTTTTTAGCCAAAATATCTCCATGTTTTAGCCCAATTATAATAATGTTAACCAACAGTACTAGAAACCTTTTACTGATATATTTTAAGCGCATTGTGAGCCATCATCGTATTCGACGTAATAAGCACACAGTGCGCTTATAAAATTATTTTAACACGCTTCTTGTAGTTAAAAAGTTTAATTGGGGTCAAAATTGGACATATTTTGGATTATTTCTAGTCTAAAACCGGCCTAAAAAGGGAGTGTGCACTAATTAGGGGATGTGCGCTTATTACGTTGAATACAGTATGTCGAATACGGTAGGCTTGGCTGCCATTCTGACGCGGGGTTATTGTCAGAAACTACTCACACGCAGGGAACAACTCAACATGAACCAATGCAAACTGGGAAACTAGGGAACACAAGTGCAGCAACAAAGACTTACTTCGTCATATAAAGTCTGTAATGGAAGTAAGAGACCAATGCTATCATATTAACACAATACTCAAGTGGAACAGGGGAGCGGGGGAGCGGATGTACAGTGTATTATATTGTATTCATACCAAATTACCACACTGCTGAAACACACAGCACTTCATTTCAAATATCAGTTAAAAGAAAATTGAATGTTTTGTTATTTTCCATTTCATTTCAGCGCATGCGGTGATTTGGATGAATGCATATCAATTTATAAATGATATTACTTTGCAAACAACACTGTAGATAGAATAATGGGCTCTTGATTACCCAAATTCATGATAATGCAGTGAACGTTTACGTGACCACGACCAATATAACATACTGTGTTTCCGGCAACAGGTATGGTGGATTGTTTCTCAGAAAATAATGTCAAATTTGTCCAAAATAAACCATTTCTTTCTCTTTTTTGCTGTTGTCGAAAATTGTTCCAACAAGTTAGATTTGACCTTGTTTAACTGTCGTAAAATCTTGGTTATGAGTCAAATGTGACTTGGTGTAAGTATTCGAACAGTATGTTTTTTTTTTCTAAAATGGGTGTTTCTATCATCTAAGCAGAATGTGGTCTTGATTGGCGGAAAATTCGACAATTCTATTGCTCTTATAAATAACTGAGGTTTTACGGTAGATAGAATCAGGTTGCGGAAATACCTAGTATATTGATGTAGGCATATTAAACTAATGTTGTCTACCTTTATTACATATCCTTAATTACAGAAAGACCTCGCCACTTACCGTCTCGGAGTCATCCTGACTCTGATGTCCGTCGGACACGGCCGCCGACGTCGTGGGCAGACTCTCAGACGTGTTAGTTCGGTGACGTGTGGTTGACGTAGAACCGGACGACGTAGAAGACGACGTAGTACCGCTCATGTCGCCCCCGCTGGTAGTGCTGCGTTTGGACACCAGGGGGCTACGTTTGGTGCTACGACGCGCTGCTTTGACATCGGTGACCGATTTCTTCCTGCAGATACATAAGACAGACAAATCATTAAAATTTGAATAATTTTTTTTTTTCATTTTACTTAAATTTCTTACACGTAGCATGATACTATCATAGTAAATGGATAGGTGTGTGTAAAACATGTAAAAAATATACCGTAAACCCTCAGTTATAAGCCACATATTTGTTGGCGTTTGTATTTGCTATAATGAGCCAAATTTCAACGCAAAAACTTTCATTCGGCTTACAAGCAAAGTTTAAATACATCAGAATACAGTGGCTGATACCGTTATAAAGAGGTGATAAGGGTTCAGTGATGCATTGCTATAGTAGTTATCTAGAGGCCTGTATTGTTGTATTTCTAATGGATATACGGTATTCATATCTATTCACGATAACCAGGTTGTAGTTTAGCCCTTTAAGGCCAGCATAGATATACAAGTCTTGTCTGGGCTGCATTCATACATCATGACTACAATGGGCGTAGCTAGCACATTAAAGCACAATGCGGCCCTTAAAGGGTTTATAGCAAATGACTTGTAGCAGCAAGGTGTAGGACAGACACAGCCGAGGACACAGCTCAAGGCCGAGATAGACAGTAAGAGAATATCCATTAGTAAAATAAAGCTTAGTAAAATATAATTAGGTCAATTGTTTGAGTGTGAAAAAGAAAGATTTTACTCATCATTTTAAATTTGATTTTATCAAACAGCACACTATTTTTCGTATTTTTTCCCAGGGTGGAATTTCATCGTCATTTGAATTTTCAAAAAAGGCTGCCATTGCTGTCCCTACATGAGTTTATCAACCCCGTAGGATCGGCATGATGCTTGAATGTAGCACTGACGAGTTACCCACCAATGCTGCATAAATTTATGCATCACGACGACCAAGGGCATCATGCATTAAGGCATTATGCCGTCCTTAAAGGGTTAATGAGCATGTGTCAGGACCAAGCAGGCATCCTCTACTCATCTCGTCCAGCCTCCGGTACCAAGACTGACAAGGCAGAAACTTAAGAAATAGGGATGCGCAATAAAAACATTCTCAAACTGGATACCGAGAAAAAGCGACCGAACAAATTGCTACCAGTACTTGTAATTAACACTTTAAGGGCCGCATGGTGGTTTAATGTTATATGCCTATTTGTCATGATACATGAATGCAGCCCTGGTGCGCAACTCGCCATTGCTGCATTCAATCGTAATGCTGACCGTACACGGTTGATAACACCCGCGAAGGGTCGGCATGATGTGTTCATGCATCAAGACGACAAAGGGTATAGCACATTAAAGCGCTAAGCGGCCATTAACGTGTTAAAGTCTGGGTGTGTCACTCTGGGGGACACGGCTGACTAGACACGACGTTACCCGTTGTGAGCGGGTTACTTCAGCCATAACGCCAAACGGGATGAGGCTAAGGCCGTTTTATTTTGATAACTTGGATTACGGATCCGCCGCCGAGATTTTTGGCATTTTGCAAAAAAAAAAAAGTTTTTTGTTTCTTTTTTCCTTTCCCCTTCGAGATTTTTTGAGAATTTTACCCCCCAAAAAAAAAAAGTACATGTTGACCAGCAAAAGGTAGAATGAGGCCTTTCAGATTGGGGATAATTCTCAATATATCTTCATTAGATTGCCCAGAAAAAAGATTTTCCATGCCTTTTTTTTTTTTTTTTTTTTTGCCTCTGCCCTTCGGGAAATTTTGTGATCTGGTGCCCCCCCGTAGGACAGCTTTTTTTTTTTTTTTTTTGCCTCTGCCCTTCCAAAAATTTGGAGCCAAAAGCCTGTAATCCAAGTTATCAAAAAAAGGTGGCCTAAGTAATATTTTGTTATTTGGCGTTTTTATTTATCAGATTTCAACTCCAAAACTCCCATTCGGCAGGGCTGCATTAATTTAGGCGGCATCCAAAAGGGCATGGTGCAATATAAGCAATATGGGGCCTATAAAGGGCTATTAGTACCATACCATAGTACTGTTGTCTAAAGTAGGCTGACACAAGTGGCAGGTGAGTCTATTGCTGCTGTCATGCAGCATGCCCAGACACACAGCCATGTCACCTCTAGCCGCCATGTCTGAGCTGCTCCCCCAACTCACACCTGCTCCACCAGGACGCTATTCCCAGTCAGACAGGGGACCAATGTCCTCTCTGATTGGTTACACATCTCTAGCACTGGATTCATTTGCCTAACACACTCTTTGGTCTTAGA
The DNA here is from genome assembly GCA_947462335.1 of Harmothoe impar. Classification (NCBI taxonomy): domain Eukaryota; kingdom Metazoa; phylum Annelida; class Polychaeta; order Phyllodocida; family Polynoidae; genus Harmothoe; species Harmothoe impar. The sequence continues at coordinate 42,986,176 of OX381718.1, read as the reverse complement.
CGCAAACCTTGTTGTATATAAACCTTCATCTTGTGTATAACCCGCATCCCCCAACACAGGAAATCTTATAGCCCGCACCTGAAGTATGATTATGGGACCGTCTACACTGTCATATAGTAATAAAGACTTGGTATAACACACGCTAGAATATACGGTGCATACCCGGTGATAAAGGGCTATGATAGATCTGTTCATATACATGGACATTGTGACGTGGGGTTTATAATAGTATGCACAATCTCAATACTGCACTGACAACACACGCATGGCTATTATAGATTCTAATAATGCGCTTTGTACTGGTCACAAACCACAGGCTCTAACTGACCAGGATCGCCGCTGGAGAGGACGCCTTAGGCAGTTCGTCCACACAGAAATCCCCATTTTTTTTTCATGATAAGGCGGTGCCACTCTCCAAAGTACATGAGCATAAACATATGACACCATCTAATGTTGAAAGAAACAGTTTGCACCTTCCAAAATAGCGGCCCTCCAGTTATGTCCAAGCACACGTTAGTGTAACGTGAAACGTCTCTGATGTCAACTTTTAGAGGACTTTAGGCCTGATTTGGCTTAAAACATATGCTCAAGAAAAAAAAGGGGGGGGCTTATAACGGAGGTAGACTTATGAAAGAGGTTTTACAGGTACCGGTAGTCATACCTTATGGTATATCTACGCACATCCATCAACCAGACCAGCATGCTGCTATGTTAAGGCCTTTGCACTACACAATGTAATATACAGGCCCCCTGCCCTGAGTGACCCCTGGCGGCCACAGCGGCCCCAGTGTACGGCCATTGTCGGTGTGTTTTTATCGGGATGTTTTTATTGTCGTGATTCAGGGATTCCGTCAATAATACAAAGGGCCGCCGTGGGCGTGTGGAAAGGTCGGCTAGACTGGACTCCCTCAACTGAGGCTGCCCACATGGGGCCAGCATGAGGCATCATTAGAATGGATGAATGCAGCAAATGTCCAGTCAGGGAGGGGATGGGTATGGAAAGGGGAGGGTTTCATTGGCCTGAGCTAGGTCTGGTTGGGCTGGCTTGATTTTACTGTGGTGCGCTGGGCTTGGCTTCGCTGTGGTTGTGGTGGCCATGCTTGACTAGGCTTGGTTGGGCTTGGTTGTGGTGGGCTTGGCCTCTGGCTGGGCTTGATTTTAGGCTTAGCTTGGCCTTGGGCTGGGCTGAATTGGACTCTTTGCTTGGCTTGGTTGGGCTGGGTAAGCTGGGTTGGACTGGGCTAAAGTGAGCTAGACTGGGCTGAGCCAGACTAGACTGGGCTGAGCCAGACTGGACTGAGCTGGGCCAGACTGGGTAGGGCTGGCATCTCAGCCAACCCTGAAACTGGCTGTGGGGGGGGCTGTTTATAAAGGCCCAAATCTTGGTACCCCTACATCATCAGTCGGAGTGGAACCGGGACAGGTACTGAGCACTATAATATTATAAGGGCAGTAGGGGTTTAAGCACCCCAGGCAGTATGCAGGTTTGGGTAGTGTCTGAGGGTTGGCAGGGGTTGGGCTAGAAGGCCTGGAGATGAATGACAGGCAGGCAGGCTGGGCCCAGTGGTGCTGAAGGGCAGTGGCTTCCCTGAGTGACTTTGGGGCATGAACTGGACCAGGAGGAGTGAGTGATGGTAGCTGCGGGCCGGGCAGCGGCCGGGGGTAGGGAGAGGGGGTAGGGAGAGGACAAATGTATTACAGCTGCATACCTGCTTCAACATAGCAGCCACTAGAAACGTGACATATCTAATACTATACTATAGCCCCCACCTGGGGTCTGAAAATTTTACTACTTTATTATAGTTATAACAACCCTCGTATAACCTGCAGCTAGTCTTTCGGAATATCGTATAACCCGTACTGGAGGTTTGGTTCGTGTCTAAAACGCGGATTATACGCGGGAATTTATAGTAGTAGTGTCCATCCTAGTATCTACCTGGTAGACAAAAGGTAGGTCTCAGTTAATTTTATATGGAAAATTAACCCATATCTAATACAGAATTCCCAGCCAAAATGTTTTAACTTGATGAGAAGTGTAGGAGGACATAAAAGACCTTCATGTCCAACCCCTATCCTACCCTTATGATGATCTCATTGTAACAGTACATAGGTTACTGCTAGTTTATGTAGGGCCACATGTGAAGGTGAGATCCTTCATACCTCCCACCAGCATCCCCTATACAGGCTGACATGTGGCCCTAATCACCTACCAGACATACACATGTAACCCTCCCCAATGCTGAAGAGACCTTAACTGGACCAGAATAGAAACCTACGCCTATTGTTGTGCTCAATGGGCTGACCACCGTACAAGCGTAGGAGGAGGGGGCATTCCTTGACAGTTATTTTACTATGTTATATATATGTTTTCTTCTGTTTGATGGGACCTTTGTTATTTTCATACGAGAGTGCATGCAGCCCCCACAGCACAAATGCGATTAATATCTCGATGTAAATATACCTATATCTATAATTCAGAAATAAAAGATTGACGCATAAAAAAAGTTCTGACCTCCCCCCCACCCAATATTCCACGAATGTCTAGATATCTGACTCGATATTCAGAACTTAAAGTCGGCTCTTCACAAAATCCCTGAAAAGGTACTTGATTACCTGTAAACCACTATTTTTAGTGTATATCTTAAGAGCAGAAAGATTTTTGAAATCCCTATGTTCAGGGAAATGCCTTACCACTAGCCCAGTTACATCTCTGTAATAATATCCTAGCAGCTGGTAGACATGGGTTCAACACAGTGTTTACCATGAGAGGTGGGGCTGGCAGCTATGTGCTAGATGGGGCACCAGCTGGGGGCTTGTGGCGGTATCTACTGAAATAATCATTAAGAATGCTTTAACCCTTTAAGGAAGGCATGTCGCTAAAAGATTAAATTTGTCATCATGAAACACTGATGCAGCCCTGACGAGTAACTCGCCGGTGCTGCATGGGTGCATCATGCCGACCCTACGGCAGTGTCTGAACCCTGTAGGTTAGGCATGATCATTGAATGCAGCCCTGGCGAGCTATTCACCAGGGCTGCATTCATGCCAAGGGCATGATGCATGAATGCATTATGCCGCCGTCAAAGGGTTAATGCCCCTGTCAAGCACAGTGCATGGCGAGCGACTCAAGGGCGAGTAATTCGACAGAGCTGCATTCCTGCATCGTGCCAATCGTAAATGGTTGCTAAACTCCTTAAGGCTCGGCATGATGCATCAAATTGCATTGCCGGTACAGACACTGCATGGGTGCATCATGAAGCCTGGAGACATGATGCATTCCTCAGAGGGTTAGACCTGTCATGTCTTGTCCCGATGACGGTGTGACGTCACTAGGACCCGCAGGTGCACTTAGGTGGGTGCTAATGACAACAGCGGTACTAACTATTTAAGGGCCGCATAGCGCTTTTAGGGCCGCATAGCGCTTTAATGCGCTATGCCCGTTATCGTCACAAATGCAGCTCTGGTGACTAATGCGCCAGTGCTGCATTCGCGTATGATGAGGACAACACGCTCTTGAAAGGTTGGCATGATGCATGAATTCAGGCCTGGCCACTCGCCAGGGCTGCATTCACAACGACAAAGGGCATAGTGCATCAAAGTACTATGCGGCCCTTAAAGGATTAACTAATGCACAATACCCCCATGTCTACATGATGATCTAAGGCCCTTTGTTAGCACCCCTGCTACATGTACTACGTGAGATAAAGTCTGATAATGAAATGCCTGTGGATGAAGAGACATATTGCTTGTGTAAAATCAGCATGTTTCTGTTTTCTGTGCTAAATGTGTCAAAGTACCCTAACCTGGTTACAAGTGTTTTTTTTATTACTATAGAGCACTAGTGAAATAAACATTTTCAGAGCCAGAAAGGATTTATAGGATTCTGCTGCTCAATAAATTCCGGCGTGCTACCCGCAAGATGTAGGTAGTACGCCAGAATTTACGGTATACATTTATACTCTTTTATATTTTTTTATCATAAACAGAGAGATCAGCGATGGTCCATTGTCTAAAGGTGAAATTGTCTGCTATCGATGAATCGCACCGCCTTAAAAAACATTAATACATGTATACACTAAAAGCTTAACCACTGAGCTAGCCATGCTTACAATATACTGCTGATATTGATACGTGATGTAATATATACTGCAACAGACTACCTATGGTCAGTACTCTATCTGAAACCTGGAGATCTATGCCTTGATGCTAAATACAATGTCGATAACTACAAGGATATCGTCTCCAGAAAAAATATTGAAAAAGAATAAAAAGTATAAAATACCATGCTTCTGACCCATTACAAATTGACAATATGAAAAGCAATGGTAATGGTAGATCTAACTCTCCTTTACTGCATTCCAATAAGTATTAATGGTAAAGATGGACAAAGTGGTTATTCAAGATACTATGGAACCTGAACGATAAATATGTAGTGGCAAGGGTAAACCGGGAGAGTGTAAAAAACCTGGTAGACCTGTGGAGTGGCACGTGACTTCCGGTACTTCCGGTACACCTGAAGGTGCCCTTCAGGTGGGCCTAGAGGTCACCTAGGGGTCACCTGGAGGTCAAGGTTCAAACTCCATGGGGGGTTCCCCCTACAAAATAGCCGAGGTGCTCAAACAGGGGCGAGTGCCAACCAACGGTAAATGGCAAAGGGGGCATGGCTGTTTTGTTTCTCAACCAAACAAGGAGTGATCTCAAAAGAAAATACCATGAATTAATGGGAAGGATTGGTCTGACGCTGCCAATACTGCCAATCTGAAGGTCATGCTTTTTCATGCCAAGATATTGAAGGCCACAATGGGAGAAATCGTAGTACCAGTCATGTTTATTCAATTATATTCATTTTTGATCTTTATAAAATAAAATCACTTTGAACAGTGTCTGATTAAATTTAATGGTCTGGGGAATATTAGAGTGCCAAGTTCTCTGGAATTGCTGAATATATCTGTAATATAAAAGGGGAGAGATCTAGAGGACATTTTGTTTTGAGGATGATCACATGACTGGTGAAGGAAATGGCAATAATGATAACAAAGATGACAAAGAGGATGGAATCAGGATGAAAAGACAGCATGGACAGGGAAACTCCAATAATGATAATGACAAAAAAAAATGCAAATTTGAAGCGGCAGCGAACACTTTAAGGCCAGCATGATGCTTTTATGCACAATGCCCATTTGTCATTATGATGCATCAATGCAGCTGCATATATGCATCATGCCGACAACAGAGGGTTGATTATGCTCCGAAAGCGTCGGCATGATGCACCAAGAACTACCAGCAAATTATTCGCGAGTCACTCGCGGGGTGCTGCATTGGTGCATCATGACGCAAACCCTTCGGTTGCATTATGCAGACCTTAGAGGGTTAAGGGCGGGGTTCGTAGTGCAGCAAACGTCCACCGGGGCAGCACTGAGGGGACATTACCTGACTGGGAGGCTGGAGCGGCGCGAGTCGCCCGCGTTAAAGGCAGAAGGGAACGAACCTGGAGGTAGAACGGGCTGCCGGTTATATCATGGTACCGCAGGCTCTGTACCCAACCCTTTATATAGGGCTGTATACTGCTTTAAGCCTGTAAGGACGGCATAGTGATTCAATGCATGATGCCCTTGGTTGTCATAATGTATGAATGCAGCACTGGCGAGTGACGCGCAGGTGCTGCATTCAAGTATCATGCCGACACTAGAGGGTTGATAAGACTCCTGAAGGGTTGGCATGATGCACTAATGCAGCACCAGCAAGTTACTCCCTGGGCCTCCATTAGTGCATTATACGACAAATTTCGTCTTTTTGCGATATGTCATCCTTAAAGGCTTAATCTGCTATGCCCATTGTGGCTACGATGCATGAATGCAGCCTCAGGCTCAGGTGAGTCTACTTACCAGGGCTGCATTAAACCATTATGCCGACCCTTCGGGACGGTAGCAACTCTGTGTGGTCGGCATGATGCTTAATGCAAAACTGGTGAGTTACTCACAAGGGCTGCTTTCATGCATCATGACGATAAAGGGGTTTGTCGGTTACTTTATCTGCTACAGCTAGCACTCTCTTACAAATATTTCGGTAAAAAACACATGGAATAAACACAGATGTTCACTCAGTAAGTAGCATAGTCTTCATCGCTCGTTGGAAACTGAATCAGATCCCGGTCGGGCCTCAGAAATTACGCCCAGCAACCGACTAGAATCTTAATTTTGTAGAAGCGCGTGAATACATAACATATACAAATGTAGCATATATATATATATTGAGTACTAGAGTGGAGGAAATAATAATCTTAATAGAACAGACATATATACTCCTATCCCAGAGATACCTGGTCAACAACAAAATCAGATAAAATGGAAGCCGAGAGGAAACTGTCTTGACCCTGTCCTACAGTGGCTATATGCCGTAACCCTGTAACGCTGTAGGTTATCTACTACACCATGCTCCATGTACTGTTAGATATACACAATGTGGTACTTGGACCTATACCTCACCTCAGCTGGCTGTCCAACTAGCTAAAACTAGGTGGTGGTTTCCTAAATGTATCACTCCCAATGTCCTAACATGGCTCACTCACAGATTCAGGAACCTGCCCCTACCACAACGACACCTGCCCCAAGACACCGGCTCAGAAAGACAACTGCACAAAGCCAAATCAGTGGGAGGGGAAAAATAAAATGGCAGGATACATGTTGTTTTGTTTTTTTGTGTGTTTTGGTTGTGTTTTTGTTGTGAGTAATGTGCTGGTTGTTATTAGCGTCGACTGGGCAGTGCTTGGTAGAGGCTACTTGTTACACTAGTACCGTAAAACCTTGCATATAAGCCAAACTCCCATATTAGCCGCACCGAAAACTTTGCCCAATCGTATAAGCCTCACAGCCTGTAATAAAATATGTTTACAGTGAGCCATACTTTTGAGTTGTAGGGTGGAAGGAGGGAATTAGTTTACATCCCATCTGTTAGATTATAACGCACTGTAATGACACTACCTTCGCTAAAGTACTGCTGTGTGAATTTAATTTGCTCCAGTATTATACTGAGCAGCTTCCAGGGCTCAATCTGATATCTTGGGTTACAACTCAAATCAGGACAATACCTTCTTTTTTTTTTCTTTTTTTTTTTTCATCGCGATGAAGGACGAGCTGATTCGCCTCGTCCTTGAAAGAGGACAATATTAGTTTGTTGATATAGTTCGGCTGGCTAACACTAAGATCAGGCGACATGGGAGCAAGCTTCGCTTGCCTCGAAAAACTAGATATGTACATGTAGTTATTATTGAATCTACCTTAAATCCCACCCACCAGGGGCTATAGATACATGCAGGACAATTGCCTTTATTGTAATTTCATTCCAAAACCATCAAAAAATGACCCGGGTACATGTAATTGTAGCATAGAAACTGAGATATTTAAGACGTTCCCTCCCACTTGTATGACCTTAAACCAGGGCAGGTTAGAAGGAGGTAGTTAAGTTGGACAGGGGAGGTTGTACAGCCTACAAAGACATAACACTATTAACGTTACACATGCTGCTCTGCCTATAGGGCCCTAACAGGGCGTGCTATGTAAGCCGCCATCTTGTTCCACTCTAGCACCCTAGCAGAGCGTCCTATGTAGGCTGTCATCTTGTCCCCCTATAACACCCTAACAGAGCATGCTATGTAGGCTGCCATCTTGTCCCCCTATAACACCTTAACAGGCGATACTATGTAGGCCGCCATATTGCTCCCCTATAGAACCCTAACAGGGCGTGATGTGTAGGCCGCCACCTTGTCCCCCTAGAGCACCCTAACAGAGCATGCTATGTAGGCTTCCGTCCTGTCCCCCTATAGCACTTTCAACCATAGGCCGCCATCTTGTCCCCTATAAATCACACTCTGTCAGGCGATGCCATGTAGGCCGCCATCTTGTCTCCCTACAGCACTCTAACAGGCCATGCTATGTAGGCCACCATTTTGTCCCCTCATAGCACTGTATCTGTTCACCATAAGTAGGCCAAAAGTGGGACTTTGACCAATGAGAAAACCCCCTTGTATTTTCTCCATAATTCTTAGGGTCCACCATGGCGCTGCAGTGCACCCGCTACTCCCCTATAGGCACACAGGAAGAGGGCAGCCACAGGTAGCCTCTTCACTCTCCCAGCAGGAGGTCAGACACACTCAGCCCACAACACAGACCTGAGGGTATGGAGCATCACTCTCCAAGCAGTTGTCTCATCCCCCAGCCCCCTAAAATACACGAGTGGGGTTGTGCCAAACTACGGGATGAATGATTGGGGCGTGGAATGTGCTGTTGGCGGATAATAAATACTGTCCAATATGAGGCAAACCGTCCTTGGTGGACCCGGGGGTATATAAGTTACAAGTTACAGCTAATTACACCAACTGTAAACCTCACGTACATAGGCCTAACTCGCTTATTAGCCGCACCCCCAACTTTTAAAAAATCCTACAAGCCTAACAAGGGCTCTGAAAGCTGTTAATATAGTACTGGATTATACTTGTAAAAACTCGCACATAAGGCGCATACCGACTTAAAGGTCGAGCCTAGAAGCCGCACTGGTGATCTGACTTGTCTACTAGCCGCAGCCTATACGCAAGGTTCTACGGTAGTCAAATTGTTGTGGAAACACGTGGTTTATGCTCTATCCCTTTGTCAGTATGATGCATTTTAAGTGCAGCGGAATTCATGAATGATGTCGAACTTTCACAAGTGTATCAACACCATAGGGTTGGCATGATGCATTCAAGCAGACCTGGCGACTAGCGATCACCAGGACTGCATGCATGTGCCTCTACATGGGTACCCACAATTTTGACCGTGTCGCCGTGTCGAATTTTAGCAGAAGGGGAAGTGGCATCGTGTCGATTTTTAGGTATATAAGAACTTAGAGAAAACACCCTTTGGGTCGATTTTTATCCCCGATTTTCCTGTGTCCGTCGATTTTTAAAAGGGCCTAAAAGGGCCGTGTCGCTGTGTCGCCCGTGTCGATTTTTACCCATGCAGAGGCACATGCATGCATCATGACAAGTATGCCTCATTATACAGCGCTATACGGCCCTTAGGCCAAAAAAAAGAAGGTTTGTTTCAGGTAACATGAGAGGAAAATGTAGGGTCGGTAGGTCGGATTTTTTTATTATTATTTTTTAACATGAATGTACTGGCCAACTTTTTTTAAATACCCTAAAATTGACCAAAAAAGGGTAAAAATACGAAAATTTCTTCAAAATTGCATAACAAAATGTAGGGTTGGCCCTGTTTTGATAAGGTCGGTTGGGTGACCTGAAACAAACCTCCTTTTTATACAGGTTACCTGTTTGTAGACACGGTGGTATTGAATGCAGATAAAGTGAATCTCCCAGGATTTGGCGGGGCCGAGGGAGATAACTCATTAAACTGCAGGGGTCTATACACAAACCATAATACTCTCAGAGGGGTACTGTGGTCAGGTGTATCACCTCCAGGGGTGTCTGGACGCCTGAACCCCCCCCCTCCCATAAATGAACACATACACTAAAGGATATTGTTAACTCTTCATAGCTACCTTTAATTCATCATTTGGTCTAGTTTAGGGTCTCCCTAATAGGTTGTCTGTTAAAAAATATTTAAACAATTTAATTTTTTTTTAAATTTGGTTTGAGGTAATAGTATCTTATCTTAATAAAATGCACCATTTATGGGATATAAGCAGCACCCAGCGTGTGGGCTGGCCTTCAGGTGGGAGATTCACTATAGCGGCATGTCTACCTCCAGTGGCTGTGTGTGGCACAGACTGCCTCCTCCCACTGTATAACCACTGTATACGCTGACACAGCACGCTATGCAGCCATCAACTCTGATCAACGCTTCATTAACGCATTATACCATACAGACTGCATACATGTATACATACAGGCCATATACAACATGTACAGGGGGTCTGGAGGGGTGGAGGGGTGTGGGCGGGGGGGCATCTGAAGGTTTGATATACCGTATTCGACGTAATAAGCGCCCTCCCCCTAATAAGCGCCCCCCCCCCCTTCTTCAGATTTTTCTCCAGTTTTTTTTTCATGTGTACCTCCGATTTTGTTCCTGTTTTCACACCCTTGTGTGTCATGGAGCACTTCACACCTGTGCAGGTGTTAAGCCAAGCCAAGTGTGAAGGCACAGGGGTGATTATAAGCCACTGAGGTGAGCCAGTAGTCTGCATTAAACAACCAAAGGGGGCGCTTATTAAAATGAATATTTCAGGCAGATTCTTCCACTCAAAATAATATTCTAAGCGCCCAGGGCGCTTATTATGTCGAATACGGTATGTCTGGTCTAGGGCGGGTTGAAAACGTACTACCGTAAATGCTCGCATCTAAGCCTAACCCTCGTATAAGTCGCACCCCTAACTTGGGAGAATCATATAAACCACACAGGAGGTATGAAATTGTTAATTTAATACTGTTAGTGTACTATACAAGCATAAACGCTCGTATAAGCCTCACCCCTTAACTTGAGAGGATCTTATAAGCCGCGCAGTGGTTCTGACTCTCGCACAAGCCGCAGCTTCTAATCAAGATTTTACGGTACCGTAATATAAGACAGGTGCTTAATCAATGTACAAATTTTAGTTTTTAATACATCATGTAGTCCTTAAATGGTTAATACCAGTGCTACACTGTGGCCATATGTGTCTGTCATGGTGTATTACATGTGAGCTGTGTTCAGGTATTATTCATTCACCTCGCCATAAGAGGCACTGCCAGACCCGCACCCGTGCTGCATTATGCCTGTCTCATATTGACATACTGATATAGCTACCCCGCCCCCTCACCTCCGTTAGCTCAGCATTGGTGGTTCCCTTATAAATATTACTCAATGTTAACCCTCAAGGATGATATGATGTATTCATATATTCATATTTATGTTTGTCATGATGCATCAATGCACATACGCATCATGCTACCCCCTCAGGAGTGTCAACCACGGTGGGTGAGCGTGATGCATTCATGCATGATGCCCCAATAAAGCACCGGCGAGTGGTGCATCATGACGCCAAATGTTGCCTTTTAGCGACATGCCGTCCTTAAAGAGTTAAGTTATCTGGGTTATCCCTTACCAGTTGAGCACTACATGTATCTATCATTTACACCTGCAGATAAGTTGAAGTAATTTTTGTTGTTGATGTACCGGTATGTAAAATTATCAAATTTGTATTTATATGTTATTCCTGCAATCGATCTGAGAGCGTTACAACGTTTTGAAGCCAGCTAAGGGCAGGAGGGACATGGGTAAGTTGGAAGGGGGTAGCGGGAGGTAGGGGGAGGGGCGGGGGAGGTGGGTGAACCAGTCTAACAGAATTACGGGTCCATGACAGTCGATGCTGTCCTGCATACCTGTATACTGCTGATAAGGACCCCCCCCCCCTCACCACCAACCTCAGCCCCCCCCTACCCCCACCTCCACCCCACACCACCTACCAACCTACCAACCTACCGTAAATTTCAGCGTAAAAGGCCACGGCTTGAACAAGAGTTTTTGGAGAGGCTTTTAGGATCCTCCCATTTAAGGTGGGGGTGCGGCTTGAACAAGGGTTTTGCAAATAAAGTGCAGTACTCAATTAGCAATTTCCAGATGTCCTGTTCCAAGAAAGGGGTGCAGCTAATACGGGGGTTAGGCGTATACGCGAGCATTTACGGTACCCTCACCCACCCCCACCTCCCGGTGCCAACTCCCTACAGACTCGCGCTTGTCGTGACAAATTCACCAACCTCAATCATTTAGGAAAATACGAGCAATTTATAGGCAATATTATCAGGAATAAAAGAATGGAGCAAGACGTCGACAATATTTCACGACTCACTCCAGGTGTATTTTCTAGGTAGCGGCATGTATTGGTCTTTTAGGATGCTTTCAGCTTTACTCTTTAAAGATGGCATGGTTCCTTAATGTAACATTTTGTCATCATGATGCAATTAGGCAATGCTAGAACTGTAATGGTGCATCATGTCGATTATTCGGGAATGTATCAGCCCTATACAGTCAGCCCTGGTGAGTAAGTACTTCCCATAGCTGCATACATGCATCATAACGATGAAGGACCTAGGGCATTAATGCACTATGCGGCCCTAAAAGGGTTAAAACCTCGGACCGCCTCCTGAAGCCATTAGATAAACGGCTTTTTTAATGCCAAGTGAGCCATGTGAAACGATAGGGGCCTAGGGTAACAGCATTAGCGGGGCATCTAACTGACACCGGCATTATAAGATGTTGAGTTTAAATGAACACTACAGGTACTACTTACTATGTATGCAGGACGGCTCCTTATCCGGTACATTAACAGGGCTGAAATCATGCATCATGATTACCATGATGAAGGCCATGATGCATCAAGGCATCAAGGCGTTGACAAAGGGCATATACCGGGTGACCACCGGGGGGGGGGGGGGGGGGGGGCGGGGTGAAGGACGGCATAATGCATTAATGCATCATGCCCTAGGTCGCCATGTTGCATGAATGCAGCCCTGGCAAGTAACTCGCCAGGCCTGCATTCAAGCATCATACCCATCCACAGAGGTTGAGACACTTTCGGCGAGTTACGTACTGACTGACTCAGCGGGGCTGCATTGGTGCAGCATGACAACAAATGGCATCTTTTAGTGGCATGTCGTCCATAAAGGGTTAAAAGTGAGTCAGGCAGGACATGTGCAGCATACCGGCTGACCACAGTGGGAGATGGGGGGTGTATAATAGACGTCCAGACGGGCGGCATGTAGTGCCTGGTTAGTGGTGCCTGTAGGGGCACGGGCCGGGCCCCTCTGTACCATGGAGGACAGACCTATTGATCCCACTAAGTGCCCATCACCCACCCCCATACTGACCAGCCTCCACCCTACCACCCACCTCACCACCCACTGACCACCCGCAACACTGACCACAACCCACTCCCCACACTTAGCGGAAATTCTTGCATACCGTAAAACCTTGCGTACGTATACAAGCCTAACTTACGCATTAGCAGGGGTAGATTCCAGGGGAGGGGTCCTGGGATGCGGATCCCCCCTTTTGGAAAAAAAAAAAAATTTCTAATAATATTTTGTCGCGGATCGAGTTGAAGCTTTTCGGTCCTCTAATGCTTGGTAACCCCTCCCCCTTTTTTTTTCAAATTCATGGAATTTTTGTCAAGACTGAACATGGATGGTGTCCTTTTTGTACCTGTAGTGCAGGGACCGTGGACCACCCACCCACTGCCCACCATCACCCTGTCTATACTGAGTGCTGCAGCAGGGTCTGGTAACCCTCACCCTTACTGCAGCATACACCCACACACAGGCCTAAGGGGGTGACCATCTTTTAAAAACTCGGGGGGGGGGGCTCGAAAAAAATGTGCTGCTCAGCCAACTCTTATTACCGGTAGCTTTTTTTAAACATGTCTTTACAAAAACCATTTCACTGAGCGGTCAAAAAGTGATGACGGTTTTCGCTAAAAAATGGTTGGCCCACCCCTAAAATCTACCAAACAACCCCCCTCACCTATTGCTGAAAATGGCCACTCCCTTCCATAGTCTAACCCAGACCAAGTCAACTGTTGATACGATGTGATCTGCCTTCTATCAGGGGATGGTCAGGCCTCATCATAGGCTCCTACCCCCACTGCCCCCCCCCTCCTAGTGTGTTGTTGTTTACCTTGTAAAGTTAGTTGTAGAAGATGAATGCCCCTGTGTACATGGTCAGTCTAACCTCTAAGGGCTCAGTAATGGGACATTATATTACAGCAGCTATCCCTTTGACGACTGGATCAGGCCTTAAGGGTCGTGCTAATTTGGCGGTGTGATGCACTCGGCAGCCCTGGCAAGTAACTTGCCGGTGGTGCATCGGTGCATCATATCGACTGTTGAGGAGTGAAGTGAGTCCATATGTTCGGCATGATGCATGAATGCAGCACTTGCACGATGAATGCATCATCACTACAAAAAGCACTAGGCGACCGAATCACCGGGACTGCATTTGTGCATCATATGGTTATCGACCAATAGTATGTGTATTAAACGCTCCAGGGTCGGCATGATGCAGGAATGCAGCACTGGTGAGTTACTCACCAGGGCTTCCAGGGTATAATGCATTAAAGCGCTATGCGGTCCTTAAATGCTTAATACCACTGAGGCCTGGGTCTCCTTATTGCCCACCTGACTGATCTGTATGCCATGTAGCTGCACGGGGTGTACTGAGTTATTGTTGTTGGCTCGAGTTCTAATAGTCCCTCCGTACCTTCCCCCCCCCCCCCATTGACCGCACCCCACACACTGCGCATGTATTGTAAACCTTGATATTTTCGCATGTAGATGTGGATTTAGTATGAAAAAAGTATATTTTCCTTTGTTTAAATTTGTGAATTCAAAACGATACTGGATAAATATTCGTGCTGTAGATATTTTCGAGATTTTCATTTCCGCGAAATTCGCAAAAAGTTTTTACAGTGTGGAATAAAATACGTTAACAGTAATGCACCTTGGGTTAGCAAGTATCAGCCTGCGAACACAGCAACTCTAAAATGTCACTCACCAACACGAAAATGTCAAATCGACAATGTCAAAACCCTCTCCTCAGTGAAATAATCGATACAGAAAGTGGGAAACCAAAATTCATTAAAATAACTTCAAGAGACATTCCTGTATTTATCAACGTCAAACACTAGGAGTCATCCATCAGTTTTAAAAGCATCATTGAATTGATTCAACTCGTGGGCATGAAAGAAATGCGACTTTCTTCCTTTTTTTGTGAACTGGGCCTATTTTTAAATTTAAAGCCATACACCTATGTAATGTATGGGAAAGGTTGGGATCATGAAGGCACCTTACGGTCAGCTCTTATCACTGGTCAGCAGCCCACAAAGTCCTGGTCAGCACCCCATATTGATTGATTGATTGGTTGATTGATTGATTTGTTTAATGTCTAGGCGTATATAGTACCCTATGGAGCTGCCTAAAGTTAGCGGGGAGTAATACCCAAGAAGTGCCTCGCAGTAGGACAAATATAAATATGTTGCTTGACTAGTATGGCAGTGACCGCATCTATGGATGATTGAATTAATAAGCTAAGTGATCAAATCTATGGGATGAGGGTCAGCAGCCCATAAAGCTTTGGTCAGCAGCCCATATGATACCCCTTGTCGGTAGTTTATATGGGACTATTCAACAGCCAGTATGGTCCTGGTCAGTAGCCCACATAGCCCCAGTCTACAGTAGCAGCAGCCCATAGAGCCCTGGCCAGCAGCAGCAGCAGCAGTCTAGAGAACTGGTCAACAGGCCATATAGCCCAACTCAGCAGCCCATATAGCCCAAGTCGGCAGCCCATAAAGCCCAAGTCAGCAGCCCATATAGCCCAAGTCGGCAGCCCATAAATCCCAAGTCAGTAGCCCATATAGCCCAAGTCAGCAGCCCATGTATCCCTGTTCAGCAGCCCATGTAGCTCAGGTCAGCAGCCCATGTACCGGTAGGCCAAGTCAGCAGCCCTTCAATCCCCCATCAGCAGTCCAAATTACGCTGTACATAGTCCTGGTTCATCTAGGTGGTGAGCAGCTCGAGTCAGGAGGAGGTGGGGGTGTAACACTGAGCTGTTTGTACCCGGCGGGTGGTGCTGAGTGTGAGCTGCCCCCCCCCCCCCCCTGGCTGTAGCAGTAGCTACCTGCCTGCTGCTGTCAACACTGAGCTGCTCCCCGCACCCAGCCTGTACTCCTCACTCACTCTGCCCAGGCCTGCCAGAGCTGCAGCATGGGGAGGGCGCCCATGCAGTCCCTGCACTTGATACTCATAGGAGACGTGACCTGCGTTCTAAAAAGCGCGAAATGAGGGTCGTTTCTTATACAATTTTTCAATCATTCATTTCTTATGTATTTTTCTTATATAGATCCAGAATAAGGGGTAATTTCTTTCAGGTTAAAACTTGGTGGATTCTAAGCTTAGGGTCATTTTTTCTGTAGAAAACTTTTCTTTTTTTTCAAAGGGGTGTCATTTTCTATATGAATTATGTCCCATTTTACGAGTGCAGTGGAGCTCTGTATACAAACTAGTGATGCATAAATATAGGGATGCCTTTAATAGACTAGAAGTATCTCAATGTTTTCTATGCTAATGGATCTTTTAAAGCTTCATAAAAGTCGGGGCTTTCTGCGCGAATGCAATCTTTTATTTTTACTCTAAAATTAATGGAAAAGGGGGTATTTTTGAAAACTGAGAATGCAGGTCACATTCCCTAAGCCTTTTGATGCTGATGTAAACTGGGCCTCTTCCTCGCTCCCTGCATCCCGACCAGAGATGCAGCATAGAGGGATGGGGGTCAGCTGCTGTGTGTACTACTACTGTAACATGTATATTGTACGGTGTTATTCAACATGTACATGTATACTTTATGATAGGGCCTTTGTACTAGTGCCTATGTACTATGAGCATGTCTGCAACTGTTGGAGGAAAGGAGGCATGGGGAGAGTGTTCAGCATCCACAGACCCTGACATACAGTGGTCAGACGGCCTTGTTTGGGGACTGATAGAGCAGCTCAGTATTGTATGGACTAAGGAGTAGACGCCTCCCGACTGTGCCGACACCTAGCACCCATTTATCCTGCTATTGGGTCTTTAACCCTTTAAACCGGCATGTCACTAAAAGGGACATTTGTAACTGGTAACTCGCCGTTGCTGCATTAGTGCATCATGCGGACCCTTCAGGAGTGTATCAGCCCTGTAGGGTGGGTATGATGCACGAATGCAACCCTGGCGAGTTACTCGCCAAGGCTGCATTCATGTATCATGATGTGAAAGGACATAATACATTAACACACTGCGGCCTTTAAACCATACCATTTTGTCAGCATGATACATGAATGCAGCCCTGGTGAGTTATTCATACATCGTGCCGACCCTAGGGCGTTGATACATTCCTGAAAGGTCAGCACACTCAGTGAGTCATCACTAGTAGTCGCTATGGGGCCTTGAGGCATTATGCTGTCCTTAGAGGGTTATGGTGATTGTGCCCAGTCATACAAAGATGGAAGACCTACTATGATCAGATCCACACAAGGCATCCATCAGTACGGGGACATTCTTCACGTCGTCACGCCCAGTCAAGGCACAGAGCAACCACTATAAATGAGCAATATGGCTCTCTTTAATCAAGCAGGTGTGAATATTTGCGTATATTACTATGAAATTATTCATATTCATGGGAATAACTTTTTGCGGGTATTTATCGCTTTACTGCTGCATACAAAGTGCATGTAGGGCACCTGTGACCGGAGTACCTGAACTGGGGACTATATCTAGCTGGCCATTGTACACTAACCTATGGCACATGGTACACTGAAGGTAGTGTTGCTCGATACATGCAATATTCCACTAAAACGGCACATTATAATATCAGATCAAATCGCTCTGCAGCTCTAGGGGTTAGGTCTGAGTTGACCCTGGTGAGGGTTGGCACCACGTTCCTCCTGTACATGTATGTAAGGGTGCCCCCCCCCCCCTACACACACACACAGAGCGCCCCGTGCCAGGTGTGAGTCGTGCCAACCACTATAGGCCAATGTAACAAGAAAGGGTGACTTTTCAGTTGCCGATAAAGTGTTTAAACACCTCTGAAACGTGACCGAGAAATACATATATATAACATCAAAATCCTGTGTTCTAATCTATACTGTTAGTATAAGAATGATAATTGTCCTGTGAATCTCCTGATATGACATGTGTGCAAACATAGCCATTACAAACAATGTTATGAGGCTTCTGCTAAAACCAATGCAAACACTACCCGGTAATTTATTTTTGAAAAAGTCACCCTATTTTACTACACTGGTCTATAACCTTTAGACTACTGCATATTGCATTAAAGCAACATATGTCTTCAGGATTAACCCAAGTACCTCACCAATGCTGCATTCATGCATTGTGATGACAACGGCCATAGCATATTAAAGCAGTATGCCGTCCTTAGAGGTCTAAGCCGCCTGGCACCACTACCCAGGCCTGTAGGTGCATGTGTACCCGTACAATAAACAACTCACTCCAGGCAAAAACTAGACAGAAACAACTAGACAGAAACAACTTTTTGTACACTACAGTCACATCCTAAATTACTTCCTTAAATCTTCAGATTCAAACAGAGCAGAAAGCAAGGGTGTGTTTTTAAAGCCTCTTTGTTCCAGTAGAAGTCACAAATCCCTCCTTTCTTACTGCATGTCCTACACAGAAGGGGAATCCCCCCGGCTTACACCAGGTGCAGTAACTGGGGGCATTAACCATTCTAAGGCCGCATAGTGCTTTAATGCACAATGCCGCCTGGGGCATGATGTAAGAATGCAGCCCTGGCGAGTGACTCGCAAGTGCTGCATTCATATATGTGCCTCTACATGGGTAAAAATCGACACGGGCGACACGGCGACACGGCCCTTTTAAAAATCGACACGGGCGACACAGCCCTTTTAAAAATCGACGGACATGATGAGATTGATTAAAACGTATAGCTATATATGGGATAAAAATCGACACAGTGACACAGCCATTTTGCTTAAATTCGACACGGCGACATGGCCAAAATTATGGGTACCCATGTAGAGGCACATATATCATCCTCTGGCAAGTAACTCACGAGGACTAAATTCATACGTGCTAACAATTCAGGAGTGTATCAAACCCTTAGGGTTGTAATGATGCATGAATGCAGCCCTGGCATAGCACATGAAGGCATTATGCAGCCCTTAAAGGGTTAGTGGAGGCATTAGTGTCGAGAACATGTACTGGGGTCGGGGCGGGTCTGGATATCAACACAGTCTAGGTACCCAGTAACTCCACAGACGATCTGCCTCTCAGTACTGTTGGATGGAGCCCAGCCATGTCTCGTAGTCCTTTAAGGGCCGCACGAAGCTTTTACCTGGGTGCTTTATATGATGTGCCATCCATCGGTATGGCGTATTACTCCAGCCCTAGCCGGTGCTAGGCCTAGGACTACATTCATGCATATTGTCAACCGTGTGGGGTTGATACATTCCCGAAGGATCGGCATCAAATGCGGCCCAGGCGAGTAAACTCACCAGGGTTGCATTCATGTATTCAGCTAAGGAAGGGCATTGCACATTAAAGCACCATGCCGCCCTTAAAGGGTTAGAGACCTCAGAGGGGGATTTCCCGCTGCTTATCTCACGACAGGCCTGGTTAAACCTGGACTATTACTGACACCTTGTGCTGTATTTTGATACATGTATTAAGGATTATTTCTCTTCTGAGATATATGTGTTTGGGATTAGAGCTTATGTGACCCTCAAGAGGTTGGCTGAGGGCAGTGAGGCTGCATGGTATTAAAGGAAACACACCTGAGTGGCACCTAGCCAATACTGAAAGTGTACATGGTATAGCCAAGAACAATTGGAACTACCACAAGTTCCCCCGTATAACCTGCAGGTAAATGGTTAACCAAGCCTTCAGGGCTAGTATACAGTCAAGGGTTCAGGCATTACAAGGGTTTTTGGCATTAAAGTGTATAAGAATATTAAAAGCAATACTGAAAATAGCCAAAATCAGATTTCAGGTGAGGGTTATAGAATTTCCTAAAAGTCTAGGTTCGGGTTATACAGAGATTTTACGGTAGGCAGATTTAATCGTGCTCTAACCGTGGGTGGCAGGCTGAACCCCAATGAAGGCTAGAACCGCTCAGCATTCTGCTCCCCTACAGCAGCCCCTACATCAGTCACTCTGGTACTGCGGCAGGTGCCCTGGCCGTTATTAGGGAGCGCCCATTTATTATCAATAGGAGGGGGTTAGGCGATTTGAGGGTGTGTGGGTTTGGGGGGGGGGGGGGGCAATTTTGACCCCTCCAGGGAGGAGCAGACTCGGTCAACCAGTACCCCTTTCCGCCACAAGGGCTCCAAATGGGACTGGTGGAATCACTGATTGTTACTTCTTGCCAGGCTGTGCACTGGATCTGGTGTACAGGATTTGATTGGTCAACTCCTCAAGAGAAGTTAGTTAATAAACAAGTCTTTTAGATGAGTTTGCCCAGATTCTACTATCAGAGTCAATCGGGCCTGAGACGGGGCGAAGGCGGGGGAGGTCAGAAAAATGTCATATGTTTTCTTTTAAAAAAAGCCTGCTAATTACTATATGACAAAGGATACGCATGCAGAAAATTTCAAACCCCTTGGGAGACGAACATGTTTAAGCGCCTTCAGCAAGCAGGGGAGTGTTTAAGATTTTGCCTGCCTGTTGTTAAAAAATGACTGCTCCCTTGGACAGCAGGGTCCCATATACTGACACCAAACCAATAATGCTGTTACCATGGCAACAATAGTGACCATAGTTACTGCATTGGTCACCAGACCAAGGTTCCGGCCACCACTGCTTCAATCCGATCCTGCAGCTGGTATATTTAGCATATGACGTCACCAAGAAGGAAATATACATCACAGATGACGTAATAGTACATTATGACGTCATATGACATTACTCAGTCACTGTTGGTGACGTAAGGCAGAGCTATATACCCCCTTCGGTGGCTAATGACATCGAGCGCCAAGATTTCCGCTAGTGTACCTAGCTTATGTAAATAGAGACTTACTAGGAGTACCAAGTTCAGTTTCAATTAGTCGCGCAGAGAATAGAGCTTCGGACCCACCATTAGCATGGGAGATCGGTACAGCGTTATAATAACCATTTGCCGGTCAAATGATGACTTACGATTCAATCATATTTATCTCTTGTTGTGATGCACCAATGCAGCACTGGTGAGCAACTCGCCCACGCTGCGTTGGTGCATCATGCTGACCCTTCGGGAGTGTTTCAACCGCATAGGGTCAGGGTTGTCACAAGCATGACTTTAGCCTATGTAAGTTACTCGCGAGTTATTCGCTAAGACTGACCTCATGCATTGCACCGATCAGGGGCATATTGCAATAAAGCACTCGGCTGCGTTAGAATGGTTAGAATGGTATAAGTGAGTGCCAGACTATACAGTGCCGTATTGAGAGCTAATGTTGTGTCAGACAATACTTTTATTAGTTACCGCACGGCCTCAATAAATCAATGCTATATGGAGATCCCTCCCCAGAAGCTTTGGATAACCCTCTAACTTAAGGGACGCATAGTGCTTTAATACATTATGCCCGTTGGTCCTCGTGATGCATGAATACAGCCATGGCGAGTATAACGCATCAGGGCTGCATGAATACATCATGCTGACCCTACATGGTTGATCATGTGTGAAGGGCCACTATGATGCATGAATGCAGCACTGGCGAGTAATTTGCCATGGCTGCATGAATGCACCATGGCCAAGAAAGGCATAGTACACTCACCATTTGCTACCGTTAACCCCACCAACACACAGAACCACGACTCGGATAAAAATAATGAAAACACTAAAACCAAAATCCAATTGATTTAAACCCTACCGGCACCATTCCTTTGGGTGAAACAACGCCAAAAAAAGAACTTTGGCTTATTGACAGATTTTAAGGGAGTTTTGGGCTACAATATAGTGGCCCTCATTTAGACATTTTGTCTAACATGGCTTGGTGCCATGGAGACTTTTTGTGGTGGAATCCCACAATAGAGTGTTTAACATGAATAGATGTAGCTGTGTCATTGTGTGGGGCTTCTTCAGGCTGACAGGTAGCCAGGTAGTATACATAATGCACTGTGCTAAAGTGTATGGCATCACTGTATAATGTGTATAGCTGTAACCATGCATCACCAAGTTTATACACCTCCAGGCTACCTATGCTCTCTATACGATAGTATATATGCAATACATAGATCTATGTATCTAGTCCCTTTATGTATTTTATCGGGAGTGTATCAACCTCATGGAGTCGTCATGATGCATGAATACAGGGCAGCCCTGGGGAGTTGCTCGGAACTTACTTCCCAGGGCTGCATTCATTGATCATTCCGATAAAAGGGCATGGCGCATTAATTAAAGCACTATGCGGCGCTTAAAGGGTCTAGTGATGCATTTTGCTACATCAGCAGTGCCAGTAACTGGTGCAGAGAAGACAAAGCCACCTCCCTGTCTGAAGTGGACGTATACATAAGGACTCTGAACGAGGAGAGGGGGGGGGGGGGGGGGTGAGGGGTACAAATCAATAGCACCAAGGTGCGGTATATCTTTGCATGATTGCCACATTAAATCCTAGCCTCATCATGGGGTGGTGTGGGTGGAATTGAGCAGTTGACCAAAGCGCTGACACGCCAGTCTCGGGTCTCCCTGCCCAATACTACCGTACAGTATAGAAGCCGTATGTATGTATAGAACAGCATACATGTACAATCTCCAATAACTCCCCCCCCCCCTCCCTGCATCTGCGCCTCACCCCCTCCCCATCAGCCTTATTTATGCCCAATAATCAAGCTGGCCCCACCTCAACCTTTGTTCCAAAGCATCGCTGCTGGCACCTTGCTTCTTGGTGCAAGTAGTTCAGGCATGCTGAGTGCTGTAATATTATATTTGTAGACGAGTATGGCGGAAGGATCCCCCGAGAATATAGGGGAGGTGATGCATGCAGTTTAATATGGCCCCTCGGATACCAGCGATGTCGTTCGGATGTGTCTACAACGCCACATCAGCCTTATGCCCCATAACATGACAACCTGTATCAGTCCTATATAGGCTGTTTGAGTGTGTAGTAATAGCTGTACAATAGCCCCCCCCCCCCCCCACCCACCCACCCACATGAGGCCTCAATCCCATGTAACATGTCTTGGCACTTAGATCCTGTCGTGACAACAGGTGCCGAGAGGCGCAAAGATGTAACGCTGTAAATACCTGTATTCTGTATCTACCGGAGAGTCCCTCGTATAAGCCGTGCCCTTTACATGAATCAAAAAATTTTGATTTGATATCAAACATGTCCATAAAGGTTGTGGCTTATGATACCGGTATACGAGAGTTTAATAGTATAGTATACACAGTACTCTGACCTTAAATTTGTCAAAGTTGGGGAAGCAATCGCGACTTATACGCGGTTGATACTTCAATATACTCGAGAATTTACAGTATTCCATGGGCATCTTTACCTGGTGAAGATTGAAATACAATGTAGCTCCCAGGACATGATCTCTCAAAGTATGGAATCACCTTTTTCATACTCTTATCAATATTGGGAGTAAAGTCAAAAAGAAATGTAATCATGAATTGATTGCGAATTAGAAATCATTCCAATTACATCATTTTTTTGCCATCTAAGAGTTCTAGGACCCATGGGCCATGGACTTCAAAGAGGGAAAACCCCGACCATTAGGGGTAATCAAGCTGGTCCAAACTCCAGGAAGACGACCCAAAAACTGAATAAGATTACACAGCTCGTGAAAAGCTGCACAAAACCCGGCTGAGTGGCCTGTATTCTTGGGGAGGCATGGTGGTCGTCATTCTGGATCAGACACCACTGACCAGGAAGCTCTCTCTGCGTGGTTCAAAGCTCTATAGCAGAGGCTAGAGCTGCACTCTCCAACCATATTCTAGGTTGAGACTTAAATCCAATTACATAAATTAACATACATTAAATGGCGGATTTAACATACATTAAGTGGCGTTTTTGGCCAAAATGTACGTTTTCTTTAATGTAAAATTTGGTCCAAAGGCTGGGGAAGGAGAATAATTTTGCTCTCACAACAGGAAGGTTGGTGGTCGTGGAGGTGGTGGGGTAGGGGCAGGGAGAGGGAGGTGGGAGAGGGGGGTGACTGCTATTTTCAGCCTGTCGTGTGTTCGGGGCATGTCACGCCACAGTAAAACTCTTGTTCTTGACAGCCGCAGATTCCAGTAATGGGACATTTGTACAGTTATTCCGTCAGCTTTCTCTGTAGAAACACTCCGCCATGACATTCCTCTTCCTACTGGTGTATTAATGGTGGGTGTCTTGGACCCCCCCCCCCCCCCCCCCCACACACACACACACACACATACACACCTCCCACCTGTCTGCCCTATCTGCAAGCACTTACTACCTGGACCTTGAACCCTTTCACCCTTTAAGGATGGCATGATGCCTTATACAATGGCATTCAAGCATCATGCCGACCCTATGGTGTTGTTGATTCTCCCGAAGGGTCGGCAGGATGCACCAATGCAGCACTGGCGAGTTACTCACCAGGGCTGCATTGGTGCAACATGGTAATTTAATGAATTTGGCCAATATTGTCAGTTTTAGGTCGGCATAGTTACAAACACGATGGTGGAGAAAAAGCGAGGAATCTTACAATTAATTGGCCAATTATTTCTAGGAAATTTAAAACAAATCGATACGAAATTCCAGTGTTAAATCAGGAATTCCTGCAAGAGCAGGATGGAGGGGAAATAGTATCGAGAGGCTTTATATTTCTATTAAGCTCCCCCCTCCTCCCATCTCACTCACCACAGGTGTTCCCACCTGTCGACGTACGTCGTTGACGTAGCGTCTGGAGCTATACGGCACGTAGTACATTTTGTATCCACCTTCACCAATATATCACCCCCACATTAACCCTTTAAGGACGGCATGATACATGTATTCATCATGTCCTGGCGAGTAATTCATCAGTGGTACATTCAAGCATCATGCTGACCCTATGGGGTTGAGACACTCCCAAAGGGTCGGCATGATGCACCAGCGAGTTAATCACCAGGGCTGCATTGGTACATATGTCATCTTTTAGCGATGTGCTGTCCTTAAAGGGTCAATGTACTTCCACCCACCTGGGGAGCTGGGACTGACCCCTCAGACAGGTGGGTGGTCGTGTGTGTGTGTGGGGGAGGGGGGGAGGGGGGAGGGAAGCATGGAGCAGGGGGGGGGGGGGGTTGAGGATGTGTCCCCAGAGATAAGGCGCACCTCAGTGAGCTCCATCCCCTCAGGACGCATTTATATTCATAAAATACATCAGGCTGCGTCCTCCAGGGGCTGCGTCCTCCAGGGTAGTTGTAGCCTGAGACAGCCGACGTACGCTGCACACAGACTGCGTACAGTGTGATTATGGGGTGTCAGCTTTATAACATGGGCTGGTTGGTGGTAGCCCTACCGAATAGACTCCCCAGGATTGCCTCATTTCTTCCATGCATGACGACAAAAGATATACTACCGGTACATCAAAACACTACCGTAAAACCTCACATATATAATTATCAATCCCAAAGGGTTGGTACATCGATGCATAAATGCAGCCCTATTGGGTTACCCACCACGGCTGCATCCATGCATCATGACGATAATAAAGGGCATATAAATAAAGCATTAAGGTACTGTGTGGTCTTTTAACCCTAGCGCCGTTGCTCATGGGGTATAAACAAAATTTGAGTACCTGTCCTCGGCCCTTACTGCACTGGCAGTGAGATCCCATCACCCACCTTAGAGGGTTAACCCTTCAAGGACGACTTAAAGATCGCATCTGTCGTCATGATGTGCCATTGCAGCCCCGGCGTGTAACTCACCGATGCTGCATTGGTACATCGTGCCAACCCTTTGGTAGTCTCTCAAGCCCGTGGGACTAGCCAGGGCTGCATTCATGCATCTAGACGACGATGAAAGGTATAATGCATTAAGGCATGATGCCGTCCTCAAAGGGTTAATGTATGTGTGGGGGGGGGCACTGGTGGCAGTGGATCGGGTCGTGGACTGCAGGGATCAGTGGGGCCTTTACACTCATTTAATTATACACCAGACTAAAAGGCCCCCGTTTTCCTCATATCTCACATCTCAACCCCCCCCCCAAAAAAACCTGTCTTCACAAGTTCAAGTTCAAGTTCAATATATTTTTATTTTTTCCTAGAGGCGAGTACATCAACTTTTCAATCGATCTTCCTGCATGTCTCCTCTAGGGAGGTTTTAGTGTAGAGACAATACCTCGCTTTGAATTTACGCTATTTGATGACCTTAGCTAGAATATGAAGTCTCTACACTGTATCTTTGGTTTACACATCAATGCGCGTAGAACATAACTGAAACTTCTTAATTCTAACAGCATTCATACCTCCATACATACAAACATACATATGTTACCATAGGTTAACCACCTTTATCTGGAGTTGTACAACAGTAACTAGGGGGGGGGGTGTATACAATTTTATCCACGTATGTTCAGGATACTTTGACCGTCGAACCATAGGTTCAACCTATCAGATCTCCATACTGTTTTGAAGAATAGGAGGAGACCACTTTTAACTTTGCTTTTAAATTCTGACTTATCCACACACCATCTCCACTCAGGGGGGAGCGCATTCCATTGCGCTTGCGCTTGATATACAGGGCTTTTAATCCCACTAACTAACTTTGGTCTAGCTTGCTGAACCACAGGGGCATATGTAGCACGAGTTCCTGTAGAGGGCAGTACAATCATTTGACCATTGAATACTAATCTATGGCACATGGTACATTGTAGATAGATCCGCCTCAGATCTATGGGCATCATATTGGACTTTACATACAATTCTCTAACCGGTATATCTCTCGGGTCACATATTTTATACACTGCTCTTAAACCCGTGTTAAACATCACCTGGAATCTTTGCATAGTATTTGCCGGTAGGGTCGTCGTGAAAACTAACCCATAATCCATGTATGGCATCACCATAGTTTTCATGATACATAAAGCAGTGTATTCGTCCACATAATCTCTTATTCTTTTCAACAACCATACCTTATGTCTGGTGGACAATAACATACCTTCCCCTTGTTGATCAAATTCAAAGTCCAGATCCAGTTTAATTCCAGATATTTATATACCTCAACACTTTCCAGGCTATCTTCCCCAATTTGTAGCTCTAGGCCAAAGTCGACATCCTGACCCACCATCATCTGCTTAGACTTGGAGGCATTTATTGTTAGACTATTCTGATTACACCACAGATTAAGGAGGTCTAGGTCAGCCTGCATTTCATCATTCAATTGTACCATGTTATCCGCTTCATGTATCAGTAGAGTATCATCGGCGTACATTCTTATTTCCGCATTAAGTTTTAACTCAGACATTGAATTCACATAAACAATGAATAACAAGGGGCCCATTATGGAGCCCTGTGGAATCCCATAGCGTACCAGTAAATAATCCGACAGCTTGTCATTACATATTGTCCTCTGCACACGGTCCCCCAGGTAGCTGTGGAACCAGGCTACAGTGTCCGAGCATAATCCCAATGGTTTTAATTTATTTAACAGCGTACTATGGTTTAGCGAATCAAAAGCCTTAGAAAAATCTAAAAATACCACCCCAGTTTTCTTCTTATCAATTTCATTTCTGTGCACTATCTGTGTTACCTGGAAGACCGTATCTAACGTGGATCTAGACTTTCTAAATCCATTTTGACATTTTGAAAGTAAGCTATGCGATTCAAGATATGTGTACAATTGCGTGTGGAGAAATCTTTCCAATATCTTGCCAGTTACCGGTAGGAGGGATATAGGCCTAAGATCTGATGGCGAAGTAGCATTGGGTACCTTAGGTGCTGGTACCACTGTACCTCTCTTCCATCCTATGGGGAAGGTGTTCTTTACTATTGATAAATTCAGCAAGTGAGTAAATTCCCTACTAAGAACCAGGAGGGACGCCTTCAGTAGCCTTGCCGGGAGGTGTTTCATCCCAGATGACTTGTAAATATCAATTTTGTTTATCTCCTTAACTATGTCTCTCTTATCGATGATACCAAAAGAGAAACTATCTTCTGGCATCTTTGGGGGGGGGGGGGGAGGGGGGGCAGGTGTGACCGGTATCCTCTCCGCCAGTCTAGCTCCAATATCAGCAAAATATTCATTTATTATACCAGCCGCCTCTTCTGAGGGGACCGGTACCTCGGTTCCCTGCTCTATGGCTATAAGATTTATCCATCTACGCGCTGCCCTTTTTGGCAACACAGTAGCTATCAGTTCCCAAAATTTCTTTGGATTATTTCTATACTTAGCGAGCTGGGCTTTAATAAATGTACCCTTAGCCTTTCTAGTGGCACAGTTTGCTACATTCCTGTATTCCCTGGCTCTTTCCCTGTCTACCTCATGACCTGATTTATTAGCATATATCATGGCTCGGTCCCTGTCCGAATACAATTCAATCAGCTCATTACTTAGCCA
The DNA here is from genome assembly GCA_947462335.1 of Harmothoe impar. NCBI lineage: Eukaryota > Metazoa > Annelida > Polychaeta > Phyllodocida > Polynoidae > Harmothoe > Harmothoe impar. The sequence continues at coordinate 42,958,153 of OX381718.1, read as the reverse complement.
GGGCGGTCGCTCCGCCTTCACTTTAAAGCGTCTCTCTGGGTGGAGCTTGTTAGCCATTCTAGAGATAGCATCTTCCAAGAACTCCCAAGCTTCGTTTACATCGACAATCTTAACAAATTCATTCCAATCATTTTCCTTTAATTCCATTTCCAAATCTGCCTGTTTATAATTAACATATGAGCGACCAATAAACACTTCCTTCTTATTAGGATTTCTTGGCTTCTTAAATCTAACATACACCGGGACGTGATCAGATATATTAACTTGCAATGTACCCGACTCAGCCACAATATTGGAATCAGTAAAAATCTGATCAATCACATTTGTATGATGTAGTGGTCTAGTAGGTTCGTCTATATACGCTTGCATGAGATAGGTTTTACACAGTGGGTCTGTAGCCGTTTTACTAATTTGTTTCAAAGCTAAGGGGATGTTGAAATCCCCACCTACAGTGATCAAACAGTTCTTATACTGGGACTTAGCCTCTAGTATAGCCGCAGTAACGTGGGTCATAAACAATTTGGGGTTGCCCTTGTCCTTCTTTTCAGGTGGCTTATACACATTCACAATAAATTCCGGTCTACAGCCCTGCCTAATTAGTTTGATTGACATGAGTTCACAATCGTCATTGATCACATTAAACACTGTCCCTTTTAATCTCATGTGGGCGACCGTGTCTCTTACATACATACATAATCCACCAGCCATTGTGGTCGGTCTGTCCATCCTATGAAGGGTATATCCATTTATTTGTACATCAATGTCCATGTCTACCTCTTTTAACCAGGATTCAGAGATACAAAGCACATCTGGTAACCTTTCATAACAGAACATTCTAATACCCTCTATTTTACCACCCATGCTTCGCACATTCCAGAAAACACATAATAAACCTTTTTCCCTTTTTATTTCCTGAGCATTACTTATGGCCCCCTGTATGGTGGCCTCTGGTCTTAACCTAGGATCGAACGGGACTAAGTTTTTGCATTAGGATACTACGGTATCCTCTACTGTTCCCCTCACGGTCCCCCTTTTCATAACACATACATTGTACTAAGATAGAACATGGCAACATATCAATCACACAATCAATCAAACATTCATACCATATGCCTACCCCGGGGGGTGTCAGTATGCCAACGTTGCATTCTGACATACTACAAAAGAGGGGGGTGGGGTGTTGTTGGAGACGGGGATAAAATCCAACATATATATTCATAACACCAACAACTCCAAGAAATGATTCTAATCATTCTACTGTACCTCTTGCTTGTAATAGCGTACTACTACTGGGTTATACCCTTACTTCCTCTATAGATACTTATCCTTAGTAACAACAACGTCTTATCCTAGTTATGTAACAAGTGTTCAATCGTCATTTGTATTATATCGTCAACTACACAGTGCGTAGCTTGGCTACCTCAAGTTATTCTACAAATGTTTACATGCAGGGGCTAGGCCTATGGCTTACAGATAAAGCCTTCACCAATGATTTTATCATTCATGTTTGACATGCAGGTGGTACAAATACTAGATCCTACTATTATGTTATCAATATTCTATATAAAATGTCCGCAAATGCTTAACTATATGGGCGGCTGACAAGGGGCTGTCACTGTCTGTGTCCATTATATGGTCCATTTTATGGTGTGATCTGCTGCGCTTCTTACCGGTACCACAGTGCTGCACCCATACTGTTCAGTACTTCCATGTAGTGTTCTACTTGATACCGTAATCCAATATTTGGGTTTATCAGCTACCACAGTTCCGTCTGCCATTACGTCACTTTTCAGGCACTGTAGGCCTAGCTGCTGGTAGTGGTACCTGTGTGTACCATGAAGACTGTATATCACTGTTCAACACTACTCTACTACTGCACTGATGTGGATCTACTACAGTGTAGATCTTTAAACTGCTGGGTTGTTTTTACTACACTTCTAATATGGACCCATTTATAATTTCAGCCCAGAGTGCAAGGCAGGTAGGGTTGGGGTCCATACCGTCCAGGTCTTTATAGCAGTGCCTCCATACCTCGCCCTCTTGCCAATGGATGAAAGATTGGATGTTGGGGTTGGGCAGTCCCTGGGCTACATTGATAGAGTTTATCCTTTCATTTACCGCCAGCACTACTTGCTCTAATACTTTCTGATAATCCACTCCCCCTTCAGGGATGTTGCTCAGCTTTACACCCACTACAGGCGCGAACATGAATTTGGTACCCGGTGAGTGTTTCCACAGGTAGTTGCATGCCTGCCACAGTTGGCGGGTAACTATCATGATCATCAATTCTGCACAGTGATGTTTCAAGTGGACATCCGCCGGTGGGTGTAAGGGATGTACCTCCCTCCAATTCATGAAGTCGTTGAAGCCTCCCATTATAAGCGTGATCTCAGGTGTTGGCATGAGTGTAGTGTGTGCCATCCTATCCTGTACAGCTACTTTCACTAGATCCAGCACTCCCATCGTCTCGAGGCACGTCACATTAAAGTTGTGTGTCGGGTGAAATGCAGTCTCCAATGCCGGCTGCAGATCTCTCCCTCTTCTATCAGCATAAACTGCCACCGTCTGCATACTGTTGCCTTCTGTAGTCTATACTTTAACTTTATAAGCTTATTAATACTTATTACTGCTCTTTGTTGGTGCTTTTTGGAGGTGTTTTATCGCTGCCGATTTACACCCGTCCTTTGGCCCGCTCCTGTGTTGTGATTTAGGATCCTGCACGCTCCACCACGTGCTGTCACGTGCCGCCACGTGCCGCCGCCCTCACTTCAAAGCGCCCGCTGATTGGCTCACCGCTGTGACCTCGCACTGGCTGACCCCGACTGACCTCGTAACCAGGCAACTATCAGATGGGGCGCCGCGCTGTCTGGAGACATGTTAAGCCTACGGCGTAGGCTCACTCCTTAAGGGGCGTAGGCTGCATTAAACGTTGATTCTTAATTATTTTCTTCGCTGTCATAGTTTGAAGTTAAGCTCACCGCGGCACTTTTTACTCTGTGTTTCAGCAGGTCTTTACTCGTCGTTCTCCATACTTGCATACTCGTCATCTGAGTCTCTTACTGGTTGCAATAGCTCGGCACGGATCTTCTCCAAGATCTTCCCCATCTCATTCTTTCCAAAAAGCACTGCTGTGCCTTTTCGAAGATCTTTGGAAAATATTGTGTGCCCTATACTGAACCGCTTGTCCCGGGTGGCCTCCATCAGGTTAGCAGGGGCAGTTTGGGTCAGAGCCTCCCCACACCTCCTACTCTGCGTGAACTTTGCTCGGGCTCCCTTCTCCAGGGTGGAGAGACTGAGCTTCTTGACCCACTCTTTGTCCTGGGGGTAGGAGTCCCCCATTTTCTTTATTTTCCTGGGATCTGTTTCACTCTTTATTATCGCTGCTAGATCTTTCTTGTTGTGGTGAAGGGCTTTTGCATGCATGTAATATTGCTCCACCGAAGTCCAGTCAGCGTCCTCCAGGTTAAACTCTGTCTCATGCCAGTTTGACAGGACGGAATTTTTCCCCATGAAGGCGATGCCTTGGGGAACCACTCTTGTAAACGCCTTTGAGACTGAGTACTCTTCTGGAAGGTGCCGGATTTGATCCATGTCATATCTCTGCTCATTTATTACTACCGCATCAGGCAGTTGGATTACTCTAGCTCCTTTGTCTATGGCAAGGTCTGCCACTGCCCTGATTTTCAGCTGGAAGTCTTTGAGTTCGTCTGTGTAGTCTGGGTTGATCCATAGGTATTCGTACACGGGGTGCCTTTTCAACTCGTTTCTTCTTTTCAGAACTTCATCTCGCAGCGCCCTATGCTCAAAAGCCGCCACCACCGGCCTCATTCCCCTACCTCTTTTCCCTATTCTTCTGCAGTACTGAATGTTTTTCAATGAGATTTTTAGGCCCATGCCTTGGAGGATATTAATTATCTCCTTGTTCAGATCCTGGTTTAATTCAGGAATATTGTCAATCACCACGTGCTTCTTTCTTGACTCCCTGTCAAGTCGCTCCATGACTCGCTTGTCAATGGCTGACTCCATCTGAGTCTCAATGTCCTCCTGGTAAGAGTGGACATCATTCACTGCCTTCACCAACTTCTTCACTTGAGATTCAAGGTGAGCTATCTTTTTATCTCTAGCTGCTAAATCCTGAGTGTGCTGTGAGGAGTTTGCCTTGATCTCAGCTCTAATTGCTGAGATGTCGTCCGACTGAGTTGTTGACGCTGTCTCTAGATCTGTCAAAGTCACCGCGTGGGTTTTGGAATCCTTTTCCAGATCTTGTACTCTCCCTGTGACCAGTTTCAGAGACTTATCTGTCTCTTTAGCCAGCTGTTGTGTATCCAGAATTGCCTGTAGTAATCCTTTTATCTCACCAATATCTCCCAGACTTTGTTTGAGAGATCTTACGTCGGCTCCAATTTGTGTTATGTCATAGGCCAGGCCTTGACCAGCGCTGTCGCCATTGTCACGTCCCTCGTTATCGCCCATCATGAACTTGTTTATCCATACACTCCTAAAATACTCCAGAAGTAGGAAAAATTTCACTTTCTATATAATCCTAGATGTTAGTTGTGCCTATTACTGCACTTCTTCAGTCGAGGTTCCTTAAGTACATGGCGATGTTTTCAGATTCCCCCGCCTCCTCCCCTGAGAGCTTACGTCATGGCGCCCATCGCGATGACGAAATCTCTTCAAACAAGACCACACAATCTGAAACAGGATCACACTAATTTGCTGGGTACCTGATCCTCACGTCCACTACCTGATCCTCACGTACACTCCCTCCAACATTAGGGAGTGGTCATTATTCAACAACAAGGGAGCAGACATTTTTACACGCCCCCTCTAGTAAAGCGTGTGGATCTTTTTATTGCCCCCCCCCCCCCCCACACTTAAATTAGTTTTTGCCCAGTCCCCGTTGAATCATACTTGTATATGTAAGCAACTGTTTTTTTTTCTGGGGGGAATTGTGCATGCCATATGCCCTCTCTCAAGAGGGGTCGACATTTGCAACGCCTCACCACTCGGGAGGGGTAGACATGTTTTTACACCCACCCCCCAATGTCGACAATATATGACCACGTCCCCACCCTAGGCGTAACACCTTGTGACACCACAGGGATCAGTTTTTTATCTTCTTTTTTTTTCTTTAATGGAACATAAAGCTAGTCTTTGTGGACTGATCGAACAAAGAAGTGATCTCACTGCGAGAGACGACCGGAAATTCCTAGAGTATTACCAAGAGTAAATAAGCTGGGATAAAAATTCAATTACGAAAGACCATAAAGAGACCCTACCAATATCCGGATCTCATATAAGAACCCCCCCCCCCCACACACACTACACCCAAACCTGTAAGGCCATTTAAAACTGGTAATACCCCACCTCCAAAAAAGACACGCCTGTCATAGTACATCGGCCTTCCAGGGACGGAGTTGTGTGTTTGGTTTTAACGTCTACGTCGATGTATCAATGATTAAGTTAACGGAAATATTATTTATTGACGCCCGGCCCCGGTCGGTACAACACACGCGGTATGGACAAGCAGCACCCACGGGGTCTTACACCCTGTAAGGGTCGCATTATGCCTTAGTGCATCATGCCAGTTTGTCGTCATGATGCATGAATGCAGCCCTGGTGAGTAACTCGCCAGAGCTGCATGCATTCATCATTCCGACCCCTTTTGGGAGTGTATTGATCACGTAGGGTTGGCATGATGCTTGAATGCAGCCCTGGCGAGTTACTCACCAGCGCTGCATTCATGCATCATGGCGATAAATGGTAATACTGCATTAAAGCACTATGTGGTCCATAAAGGGTTTCCACGTGTGTAAATTATGCATGTGACCACCCACCTTGTCAAATCCGCCGTACCAGGGGAATTATGATACTACAAAAAACACTTGTAAATAATTCACTGCAAAATTCAACTGAGTTGTTAAATATTACACTGTATAAATTTAGTGATCGAATATTGCAACTTTAGATTCATATCCGTCCGATATGCTGTGAATGAAATGAGCAGACAGGGTATTGTGCATTCTATTTCAGGCTCTCTTCTCTGCTTCTGCTTATATTGCATGCCCAAGAGACAGAAAACACTCAATCATTGATTTAATCTAAATAGAGGATTCATTAAATGGGAATATCAAATCCTAAAGGGCATATCATAAAACCTCGCGTATAACCCGCACCAGGCGTATAACGTACACCTAGAATTTAACCCGAACATGAGGTCTGATTTGGGCCATTTCAAAATCCTTCCCTCTCAGTAACTCGCAGCCTGGCATTGGGCAAATCCTATAAGCAGCACTGAGGTTTGGAGTATAACCGGCAGGTAATATATAGGTTTTACTGTACCATCATTTCTCAGTTGTGGCACGCTAAGGTGATGTTTATATTTGTATGAGTCATATACTTTTTTCATACTTAATATCACCTTAGCTGTTAAAATCCAAGATAAGATGCCGTGTGTGTGTGTTGTGGACGTGGTGACTTTTTTGTACGTGCACACACTGTATGCACACACACTCCAGATTACCTACAGGAAGTGACTCACACCACTATACAGTGTAGGGCCAAGTGTAGGGATTTTACATTAGGGTATGTGTGAGAATCCCTATAGGAACGCCTTCAATAGATAAGATTCCACACATCCCCAAAAATGTTTAAAGTGACTGACAGGTTAAGTGCTCCAGTGGTCACATGTAGATTGTATAGGGGACCCCCACCTGTCCATACCTCACTATCTGTGTTGGACTAAGGCGTGGTGCCTAAGACCTCATGTACAGACTTGCCTCCTCTATTGACTAGCACCAGTCGGTCTTCTTTGGGTCTTCTAATTGAGCCAATATCGGCTATAGACAGGCCCTGCTTGGTAGACCACCCAGGGCGCCTTTAAAAGATGTACTGGTCCATGTTTTAACCGCAATGATCTATTTATAACCCAGCCTACATGGGGTAGGCATGCCAACAAGGAAACACATTACTAGTTATTGGCCAATAAATCATCAATAAGTCACCATATAATGTTATTTAGTGTTAGAAGAAGAACCCACACGCCAAATCAACACACACTGGCCGAGAAGAGTTGGGGAGTGGGAGAGGGAGGGATGGGTGGGGAGGTAGATCCATTGTATAGTCTCTAGGTGGTGGTTTAGTTAGTACAGCACTAGTCACCTATTTATTATTGATCTACACAATGTCCCAGGGGCAGTGGCCGAGGGAGGGGGTCACAGGGTCACATAGCACTGTGTGTGGTGTGGGGGAGGAGGGGGCAATATGGGCAGGCTAAACCCTGATGTAATATTCCTAACCATTTAAAGGTGGCATACTATTTTGATACTTACAACCAGGATAAAATAAAAACGTTTTACAAATATGATATGCCCATGGTCAGCATGTTGCATGAATGCAGCCATGGCGAGCAGCTCTCCAGGGCTGCATCTAAGCACCATGACCACCCTAGGAGATTATATAGACTTAAATTGGCATGATGGATGAATGCAGCCCTGCCGAGTAGACAGCCCTCAAGGGTTTCAGAAAAGTGCCAGAATCTATAAAATCAGATTTTATTCCAGCAGGGAGGCATGTGACGGGGATGGGTTGGCGAGGCCCCTGGGGGAGATATCGGGTTGGTGTGATACCCACTGGGAGGACGCCCTGGGTGTTTGGTGAGATATGAGTGGGGGTCCTCAGGGGGGTCCTATGGGGGGGGGGGGGGGGGGGGCTTAGGGGTGCAGGGACCCCCCCCCCCCCACACACACACACACAGGAGGTGGGCACACAGGGAGGGTACACACACCGACGGCCGGACCGTGTTGACATAAAGCTTTAATCATGAGAGTAAAGCACTCCATGACAAATGACTCCTCCAGGGTTGACAGCTCTCCCCACACCTCCACACCCCTAGCACCAAGCTGAATGACCTGCTAATCCACTACAGTGTGGGATATAGGTATGGCTAATCTAAAACCTTAGTGTGAAGAGTATTGTGCTGTACGATCAGACCTTCAAGGGCAGCAACGTGTTTTAACGCACTACCGTATTGCGTATAAGTCTAACTCGTATATCAGCTACACTCCTAACTTTGACAAATCCTGTGAGCCTCAGAGAGGGTTTGAAAATTGCTAATTCATTACTGTAGTATAGTTCTTTAAAAAAATTGCGGATAAGCCGCACCTTGATTTATGGCCGATCCTTTAAGCCGCACTAGCAATCTGACTCGCGTACGGTACTGGCCATGGATTCTACGCGAGAATTTAAGGTAACCATTTTTAAGGAAATTAGCACTAAATAAGCGCACTCCTCTCTTTAATGGCCGACTTTAAGGCTATAAAATAAATTAGTTAAACATGACTTTTACTCACTCCTGATTGGGTCGTCACATGGCAGGAATGCAGCCTTGGTGAGTTACTCTCCTGTGCTGCATTCGTGCATTATGACGACAAAGGGCATAGCACATTTAAGGCACCATGCACAATGTATCAATATAAATACCTCTTCAGTCTTCACTGTGCTCTAGTATATCAGCGAAATAAAGTACTATACCCCATGAGTATATGAAGAAAGCACTTCAGGTATACACTCGACTATGGGAGGCTAGGTGGGTAGTATTGGGCAGGGTAGTCCAGAGTTTGGCTTAAGTCCAACTGAAATCCTATTGTGTAAAATGAAAATGAAACTACCCGGTAGGTGTTTAATATCAAAACATGAAAAGTTCATCCAGGAGTTAAGCTCAGCTAATTCGATGGCCTCTAACTTAAGGATCTCTCTATGAAGAATTTCAACTTCAGAGCAACCAAAACAATGCTTGTTATCGATATATTTATGGATGTTTGGTGTTTGTGAATTATTAATTGAGATCTCGAAAATAATGAGCACCAAAGATATCTACTAACCGTTAATACTGCCAGGTCTTTGTCGGCCACTGATCGCTTTGATTGTGACGACAAGAGCTCGCCTTTCTAGTCCACCCCTCCCCGCCTTCCCTTTTTAAAATGAGATCGATTTCAAAGACCGGTCGATAGAGCTCATAAATCTGTGATATCAAACAATAATCAATCTGAGTCCATAGTCAGAAACTTTGACCCGAACCAAGTGCGTTCTTATCTGTCATCTGGTAACCCTTTCATGACAAGCTGTGGGTTTCTGTTACTTTTGCCATGATGAGCCAATGCAGTGCAGGCGAGTAACTCGCCAGGGCTGCATTGGTGCACTCTTCAGGGTTACCGTAGATTAAACCTCAGGGATGAAAGTGACCAATCTAGAAAAAAATGAGATGTTAAAATTTCAAGGTGCCTGAATAATGGTCTTCGAAAGTTATGTACAGGTCTTCCGACAAAAAAAACACACCTGGAAATCAAGGGAAAACTTCAAGACTTTCATCCCTGAGCCCCCTACATTACTACCGCACTGCCGATTAACTCACCAGGACTGCATTCATACATCATAATTAAAGCGACTAATGGTCGTAGGTTATCAAGAATACTACCCGTATGCTGCCTGTAAAGGGTTAGAGTGCTGTAGATCTATGCTATCTGCTAGCCACCATGTCTTACTATCTGAATCAGTGCAGCCTTATCGCTGTGTTTGTCGATACGTAGTGTGTGCACAACTTTCTTATTTCTACAAGTCTGCTTACCTCACAAATAATCATATCCATTAACACCTACGTACTAACGGTATTACTTTCCCGAAATCAATTTGAAGTTCATGGTTTTTCTAATTATATTTACCTGAATATATATACCGGTATATTTAATATATACAAGTTTAAGTTCTAAGATATTTTATTCATACTAGGAGAGGACACTTGCAGCTTATCAGATATAATATATCTGAGTGAGATATCCATTTAAAATGTACATGTATTATTCTAGATTATTTCAGTCGAAAATTATCTGAATATCTAAATTATTTCTATTTGAAACATTAAGGGGCTTTTCTTGACAGTATGATGATATTACTATGAGGCCTCAGAGGGAATGAGGTATATGGGGAATGCTGACTTCAAACCTGAATCTAAATCTAAATCCACGTTTAACCTACCAGTACCGTACCGGTAGTTTTTTTTTGTGTGTTTGTCTGTTATCGATGAAATCTTTTTAATTTAGTAATTTCCATAAACTTATACTACTTAAAAGTACATAGGTCTACAATGTCTGTATCGTTCTAAATTATCCTTGTTCTAAGGGAACAGAATTGTTGTATGTGCTACATGTGGTAGATCTATAGTATAGTGAAATTGTACGAGGCTTACCTTGTAAGGTGAAGTAAAATTGAAATTTTACCGAGGGGAACACTTCGTGTCTCCGGGGAACAGTTCGCCGGTTACCTAGGAAACACTCGAAGTGTTGCCGAGGTAAAATTGTATTAGTATGGTATGAAGGGCTTTCAGATGAGTCATTGGGGGTGAATCACCCCCCCCCCCCCGTAGGCCTAATCTATTATCTAGCCTACATTTGGGTACCGGCTATTCATTTTTGCCACAGGCTAGGAGGCAGATGCTTTTTTTGTTGTAATTACGCCAATGAAACCTCAGTCTCAAATGTGACCAGCATAATAAATGCATTTCCTATTATAATAATAATTAAAGTAGTCTTAAGTATTTTAGCTTGATAAGATTAATTTTATATTTAATGATTCTAAGAAGATCTAATTGAAGTGGTAATATTTCATTGTATACGGCTTGTACTTTGACTTTGAGTTTGTATCAAACGAAAAAGATTGAGCATTAATCAAATAGGGCCCCTAAGTAGGTCGCGAGAACGCCCGAGACTTTTTTTTTTTGAGGTCCCCCCATTATCGCTCGCAGGCTTGAAGGATGGGCAAAATTTTTGTTCTCCATATATCTCCACTAATAAAGGAAATTGAGCTATAAGATATCAGATATAGGACCTTTTTAGGCTACCCTACCTGCAGGTATTTTTAGTTTGACCCGGTAAAAAATTTACGTCAACTTTGGCCCAGGCATTTTGCGGCAAATTCGCGAGACTTGGGCGCCCTATAGCATGGACCTCTTTTATCTCACATTTGATATCATCCATCATTGTTGAACTCAAAGAATTACTACATTTTCTCTTACACATTAAGATATCAAAAGCTCTTACTCTTAGACTTAGTAGTCTCCAAGATTCTCGAAATTAATTAAATGGGATTGTGTTGGTTGAGTGGGAGTAAGAATACTAAGATCGAGACCGGGATTGGAGTTTACATTTTGAAAGCGATTCCCCAGACTAGAAAGTAGAAAATCCGATAGGAGGCCTACGAAGCCTTCAACAAGCCATAGGCATAGGGTGATAGGCATATTAGTATTACTATTATTCCCGGGGGGGGCACTTCATATATTTTGTATACACAGGTGTGCGGCTGGGAAGGGCACTTTTTGAGCAAAATCCCCCTCACCAAGGGTCTACTTTTCACCAAAATCCCCCTCACCAAGGGTCAATTTTCACCAAAATCCCCCTCACCAAGGGTCACTTTTCGGAGATTTCAACAAAATCCCTCCAAAAAGGGTCACATTTTGCCAAAATTCTTTGCAACAAGGGTCACTTTTGACCAAAATTCGTACACCAAGGCCGACTCCTCGGGGAAAATTGCTAAAACCTAGGCACTTTTGTCCAAAATCCCCCTCAGCAAGGGTCACTTTTGACCAAAATCCCCCTCAGCAAGGGTCACTTCTGACCAAAATCCCCCTCACCAAGGGTAAGGGTTGTCAAAGAGCCAGCCGCACACCCGTGTCAAAAAAAATTTGAGTACCCCCCCCGGGCTATTATTACTAAGGAGTCTAGCCTCTAGAGTGCAGTCTAGTCAGACTAGTCAGTAGTCTACTCTAGGCCTTGGCTTGGGTATTATTTATACTGACACTAGTGACAGTACGGTACCGTAGTGGAGGTTCAGGCATTGCTAGACTAGAGACTAGTACTAGAGTACACGTGCACTAACCTTAACGTTGGCACACATACCTGGTTAGACCTACTACTACTAGTGCCAGATGGTTGTTGCATCTGGAATCAAGTTAACCCCAGACCAAATACCAACAACAAACACAGACACTGAGAGTGAGACAGACTCGGTGTGACAGCCCCAGTGCCTCCTCCCTCCCTCCCCATCACCAGCTCCCTGACCGGACAGACGCTGATACATCCCTCCCGTTTTAACGCCAACAAATCACACTTGTGTCTAGATTATCTTACCCGCTCGTTGATGATGTTTGCGGTGATGCATGGTGATGGTGGGAGCTGACAGGTATTCCAGATTTAGGCCCAGAGGAGGCCCCAGCTCCCCCCTGCACGGCCCCACTGCTCGGCCCGCTCACACTCACACTGCCTTTCTCGGCCGTCTTAGGGTGACTGCCTTCCATACTGTGGCGCATAATCCACCATTTTCCGCTTCATAGTCCACTCAACGGGCCCCTGGCCGTGGTACACATGTAGCCTGACCCGCAGAGCACCATAAGATCGAGATTCGTCCAGCAAGATGGTTTTAGATCGAGAGGGGAGACTAAAACATCACGAATGACAAGCTGTCATCGTAGAACGACTTGGGCAGCCATCTTGGGTCAGGTCAATACACGATTGCACCGTTCCGACGTCTCGACGCACTGCGCCTGCGCGGATTTGCGGTCACCGCGGGTCACTTCCGTTACGCGAGTAACTTTGCCGGCTTGTCGGTAACTTTTCGTGGCGTCCTGTGGCGAAGTTGTGTGAATTACTTGGCAGTTTTTGGTCTGTATCAGGGGTTATATTTAGTCTAACATGTCAACAAGTGGGTGGAGGAAGTAGATCGTGTCTTGGCTGATCTGATGCTGGCTCAGTAATTTTCAAGATTGTGTACTTTTTGTTAGCTTGACTGTTCAAAAAGCATGGGTAGGTCTACTTGGGTCTTTGTTTACATTTATGAAGAAACCCCCATATTTTGACATTTTCCACCTATAATCATCCTCATTTCTGCAGCCCACTGTTGACAATGTGAGGTAAATGGAACCAGTATAGACTGGGACTGGCAACTGATGTTACTGTACAGATCAATAAAGTTAATCAAATCAGTATCTTTCATTATAGGTCCTGTAGCCTAGGCCTATCATTCAATGGTAGTTGTCACTTTTTCTAGATCCAGCCATTTGTGTTGTGTTGGGACAGGGAGTAATCCTTTCAAATTAACAGATTGAGGAAGGGGGGGGGGGCAATATTCTTTTCACCCCCCCCCCCCCCTCCCCAGGTATTCAACTAATTGTGTGTCCGCCAGGCCCAACACACTGGCCTCTAGGCCTATGAAAAAATAAATAATAGGTGGGGGGGGGGGGGGGCATCCACATAATGATATCACCTCTGATTTTAGACCTATGTCATTGAACACTCCCTGCATTGTTATGGTAACAATGTTGGTGCTGATCTAGACTAGAGGAAAGTTCATACACATAGTGAAAGATCTGCAAAAAAACAGCATGAAGCCTCGGTTAGAGGGACCAATACCCTCCAAAAAGGGTAAGAGCCTTGGGGTAAAGAAGAAGATTTCTCCAAGAAAGCCTACAATTTCAAAGGCCTTGAAGAAAAAGTCTGCAGGTCCCCTGAAAGAAGAGGTCAGTGAAGAAGATGCTCTGGCTCTGACCATGTCTGTGGAAGACTTCAGGCTGTGGTCCTTGGAGGCACTGCAGTGCTTCCTGCGTCTCAGAAAAAAATCCACAACAGGCACCTTTGATACCCTGTTAGCCAGGTAGGGCCTATATACTATAGTCTAGATAAGGGAGTGTTAGTTTATTAGTTACAGAGGGGGGGGGTGTAAAAGTTTCAGACCCCTCCGGAGGGGGGGGGCATAAAAAATGCTGACCCCTCTTGAGGGGCGGGGGGTATAAAAAATATAGCCCCTTTTAAGCAAAAAAAGCCCGCGCGTTACTATAGTTCAAATGAGGATGGACGAAAAATTTTCACGAGGGGGGGGCGTAAAAAATGTTCGCGCCTCTGCGCAAAATCTCACCACCCCCCTGTAATTAATAAATGAACACTCCCTAATGCCAACATTGCATTTATTGATAGAGGAGCAACCCTTTTTCAACCACTTGGGGGAGTGGAGGGGGGGTAGTTAAAAAAAGTCGACCCCTTGAGTCGGGGGGGGGGGCAAAACATTTTGACCCCTCAATTTTGATGATGTGATTTTGACACCCCCCTCCCCCAACACTAAGGTAGTGTTTATTTGTTAGTTACAAGGGGGGAGTTGGTAACAATCGACCCCTCCTGAGGGGGGGGGGGGCACATAAAAAAGCACTCTTAAGGGGGGGGGGGCATAAAAAATTATGCCCCTTTACAGCAAAAAAGAAACAATGCGTCAGAGATGCCACTTTTCTTAACTTTTTTCATCACAGATTTCTATGATTCAATGAATACAGCAAAAATGAAAGGTTTGTTTCAGGTAACATGGAAAGAAAATGTAGGGTCGGTAGGTCAGACATATACTTTTTAGCATGGAAGCACTAGCCAGCCTTTCCAAAGACCCTAAAATTTACCAAAAAAGGGTAAAAATACAAAAATGTCTTCAAAATTGCATAAAAACACGTAGGGCCAGCCCTGTTTTGAGAGGGTCGGTCGGGTGACCTGAAACGAACCCCTTTTTTTGGCCTAAGGGAGTGCTCATTTTTTAACAACAGGGGGGGGTGGTGGATTTGGGGGGGGGGTAAAAAATTTGGTCCCCTTGACCTGGGGGGGGGTAAAAAATGTGGACCCCTCTTGGGGGGGGGGGGGTGAAAAAAATTCAACCTGTTTTGAGGGAAAAAGCCCGCGCGTTACTATGCTACAAAGGGGCGCAATCTCACCGCCCCCCCCCTGTTGTTAAAAAATGAGCACTCCCTAAGTATAATTATACAGACAAGTTCTATCTTGACATAAAATATATAGATTTCCATAAAAACCTGCCTTATTTTCTCTACAAGACAGATATTTTCCTCCCCCCCACAGGCTCCCCTACGTACCCGTATGTACCTAGTACCACACACATCGTGGACCTGCCCCTCCAGGTCTCCTGGGGCCACCTGGAGGAGACGGTACATGCACACAGGAGAGAAACTCCATGTGTGTTCAGTCTGTGGTAAACGATTTAGTAACCTTTCCAATATGCATAAACATATGGTGACCCATACACAATTGTAGTAACTTCTCAGTACCGGTAGTCAGCATTATGTAGACAGTGTGCTGTACATGTACATGTACATGTAAGGTACACAGACTATGTGGTGCTGCGTAGCATTGGGGTGTGAATTTAGGGGCTATTTTCAACCTTCTCAGTAGATTATTCAGATGTTTGGTAACAGCTACGGTAGGCTTACACTCAATTCAGGAATATAAGGGTGACTCATATCAAATAAATACATTGCTTAAAAACAACTGAATTCCTAAATGACACTAGCAACTTGGGGTTTTTCTTAGTGATATGAGACATGGGCCTTTCTTAGAATCGAGGGTGCAATCCTCCCCCCCCCCCCCCCCATTCCGGTGGTATTAATTTAGATACACAGGTCACAGTAGGAGCAGCATGTAGACAACAATTATGGTGCTGGATGGGTACAGGTAGGTAGAGGCACCTGGAGCAGCACGTAAACGCAGCATGCGGTGCTGGAGCAGCGTCTGTGTGTCATGAGCTATTCGATTGTTGCTAAAGGCACCTAGTTATACATGTAGCTTTGTTTCATGCTAATGCAGTGTAATCCTTGACATGGAGGAGCCTGAAGACGCAGTGTGTGGGGCTAGGTAGGTACAGGTAGGTAGCGGCACAAGGAGACCCCAGACACCACTGCGGGTTACTAGGCCTACAGTTCAAAGTGGGGGTGGGGGTTGGGGTCTTGGCGGTACCGTATAGGCGATTAACTCCGCAAGACCATAGCCATGGTGGTGTGACCTACCCCATCCTTGCAGGGTGCAGCACTTTGCTTTAGATAACTCAGTATATTTATTTCATGGTGGATACGATGAACACTATGCTTAAGTACTAGAAATAATGTATCCCATGCCCCCCATGGGATACAGTGTTCCCGTATCCCATGGCCTGTGAAACAACGTCATCATTTGTTCAAATAATTTTCGCCATTTATACGCAATTAAACATATTTTGAAGAGTAAAAACCATGAAATAAAGGCAAATAAGGGGAACGGTACCAAAATATGCTCTGGCCATGGGCCTTTGTCTATGTACCTTGGAAGTTATTTTGCAAGGAGGATCTAGCTCAAGCTAAAATCCCCAGGACTCGTTTTTAGTTACATAGCACAAGTACTACTACCGTAAAACCTCACGTACAAGCCGCTCACTGCCTATTTCAGTTAGGTATCAATGAAATGTAACCCCCCCCCCCCCCGCCCCCTGTGACTGTTGATTTCCCGGCCTCGCCGAGTGGTCCTGGGATCGAGGTTGGTCCTAACCAGTCCAGGAGGGTAATACAGTTTGGTACCAATGAATTTGGATCCAGGGAGGTAGAGTGACCTGGAGCAACATGTAGACGCAGTGTGTGGTGCTAGATGGATCCAGATAGGCAGAGTCACCTGGAGCTGCATGTAGGCCTACCGTAATTCCTTGTGTACAAGCCCGGGCTTATACAAGCACTAAGTAGTAAACTGACCAGGCTGGTTCATATTACATTTCAATACCTGATGAAACACTCTGGCACCTCCTCATAATTAATAGAATTATCTACTTTTAGACACATTCATTTGATTTTTTCCCAATAATTCGCTTACCAATTCAATCTTCATATCTCATTTTAATACTTGTGGACATAGAACAGATAAATGGGGTTCCATAGCCGAAAGAACACATGAATACCCCTACTAGAAGTTGAGTTTTGGCCTAAAATGTGATTTTCATTGAATAGACATTACACAAAATACTGGTATTTAACATGTATATTGATATGGCCTCGTGGAATACAGCCCAATGAGCAACTCAGTCAGCTGGGTGTCCTGTAGACGCACATGGAGACTCACACATGAGAGAAACCCCATGTGTGTTCTGCCTGGTGCAAAGGGTCAGTCAGCTTGGTGTCCTGTCCTGTAGAAACACAGTAGCACCCACACAGGAGAGAAACCCCATGTGTGTTTAGTCTGTGGTAAACGATGTAGTGACCTTGCTAACATGCAAGTTCCATTGGAACTCAGGCTCATTCTGTATATTTGGCGTATTTTGGTCCAAATATACGGAGGGGTAGTGGTATGTCAAATAATGCACATATACCCTGTTTTTTAGGGCCATATGTGTCTTTTGTGTGCCGTATGTGACTTTTGCTCCGTATGTGTCCAACTTCTACCTTTATGATCAAAGAAAAAAAAAATATTGACTTTCAAAGAAATTATATCAAAAAGTGTCTTTTCTTCTGTAACTCTGCAAATAATGGCCCTACAGAGCTGAAACTCTGCGTAGAGACTCCTTGTGTATAAACGCTGGTAGACAATAGCCATCACAGTACAGAGCTGGCTGGGCGACAGAGGTGAAGAATAATGGTTTAGGCCACATGACCTCCCCCATTTGGCTTGCGATCTCCATTCCCTTATATATATATGAGAGGAGTTGAGGCCAGCATGACTTAGCCTCTAGGTGGCAGCACCAACACAGCCCGGAATTTGCAGTCAGTGGCCATACTAATGCTGCACATACCTGGTGTACGATGGCCTGTTTGGTCAGTAAAACATGGATCCACACAGGGGAGAAACCTCTCTTGTGTTGCACCAATACAGCCCGTCTACCACCACCCAGTGGGCACAAAATTCTGTCCAACGTTGAATCCACGTTGATCCAACATTGAATCAACATTGACAACCATTTATAAATGTTGATTCAATGTTCTGTGCCCACTGGGCACCTTCCACGTGTACTGCCACCTCCTCACGTGTACTACCACCTCCTCAGACTGTGGTAAAGGGTTCAGTCATGCATGGTGGGGGGGGGGGGGGGGTTGTGTTTTGTTCACTACATCAAAAGCCTTTTGTTTATGGTCAAGTAACTAAAAGAGCATGTAATCTAAGTTAGCAAAAAGAGTGACCAAATCCTACAATAATTTCCAAAATATATAGACAAAGGTCCACAAGTTTTAGTCCCTTGAATTGGTTATTTCACGAGTTGCAGGTCGGGCCATATTTCACCAGGCCGCAGACACAAAATTTTGCCGTTATACTTGAATTTAACTGTAGTAGAATAGAATTTGAACCAGATTTCTAAAGGATATCATTTATAACACATTTATTTCATGACCACATCATTGATAAACATTTATTCCAATACTGGGCAGGTATGTGTAGGAGCAGCAGGTACACAAAGTTTGTATGGCAGGTGAATGTATGTGTAGGCTCTGCCTGGGGTAGTATTTAGACACAGTATGCTGCTCTGGATGGATCCTGGTAGGTAGAGTCACCTGAAGCAGCATGCAGACGAAGTGTGTGGTGCCCGATGTATCCAGGTAGGTAGAGGCACTTGAAGCAGCCTGTAGACCTTGTGTGTGGTACTAGGCAGATACTAGAGTTAGTTTCCAGAGCAAACATGTGTGTAGATACCTGAGTCTGTGTATATGAGTCTGTGTAGTGCAGTTTGCGTCATAGCCGCTTAGTCCAGGATAGTCTCTATGATCTGGTAAGTGCCTCCAGGCATTTCCAGGCACTACTATGACCACTGTGGTTGTTATCGAACTACTGCTGGGTATGATCTGTGCTTCAAACCACTGTCTATATTAACAATTGATCAATACATGTGAAGCCGCCCTACAGGGATTCTATACTACATAGGCCTGCCTCAGCTGAATTGGCCTGTTCATAATTCAAACCCTCTACACCCCCATAGCATGCCCATGATTGGCTCTCCCCACATCAGCATGTAGGTAGGGTTAGGATCCATATTGGAGAAATAGCCATATCAGTAAATGCATCGTGCCAATATCAACCATTAACAACAACCTATAACATTCTTTAAACAGTCAATTTTCTAATTCCAGAGCATTTACTGCGTGGGAAGAAAAAGTACCTGTGGACTCGGAAGAAGAACACATGCTACGTATGAACCTCAAAGACTACAAGGACAAGCTAATAGTAGGAACTGACACCTTGCCTGACCCATTCACACTGAAGAAGGGATGGTTTGATGAATCCGGCAAGGCAGCATGGCCTCAATTATACTTTCATGACATAGCGACTTATTTTCAGACAAAAACATCATCAAATTTATTCCATCGCCTATGCAACGAGTACAAGGAAGGAAAGGGGTATCGATATTTCACTGATGGTCATGTGAAGGAGGTCTACTATCATCCCAACACTGCCAACATCAATGTAGCCTTCTTCGCTGCACACGTCAAACCGTCAATGAGATCAATCCCCGACTACCAGGTATGGGTTGCAGTCGAGAAGAAAACGGCTGTGAAATCTGGGGGTAGAGTGTACAGTGCCTATTGTACATGTACGTCTGGGCTGCATGGCAGTTGCAACCATATCGCTGGAGTATTGTTCAGGGTGGAATATGCAGTACGTTGTGGACTAACGAAACCCACGTGCACCTCACTGCCATGTGTCTGGACGGCTCCATCACAAAAGTACCTCAAAAACCAACCCCCCCGGCCACTAGCTGATATTGTGTGGAAAAAGGAGCAATACACAAATGCTGACCATGGCGAACACCAGCAGTCGGTCAGGCAATTGGCCACAGAATTCTCTACTATGTCAAAGCAGCAAGAAGTATATGTAAGTAATGGAAACCAAGTGAGAAGTGATCTCGCAGCACTTCTTCACAAAGATGTGCCACATTCATGCTTCGCCCAGTCATTTTATGGTACCCCATTTGTGGAGGAACCGGAACCAGTGTGCCCTGCCACTCCAGTAGAAATCGCCAAGGGCATTGAACAGTCAGAGAGTGACATGAACGAATGTATTACGGAACTTGAGACGGCTATGAAATTGGGGGCCAAAGAGCGAGACAACCTGCAGAAGGGTACGGTACTGCAGGGGCAGTCTACAGGATGGCTTGCCCAGCGAGAAGGGCGAATAACAGCAAGTAACATCAAGGCTGTAGTAACGCGGACCACAACCATCCTGGACCCTAATAAAGACGATTCCCAAAAAGACCCTACATGCCTCACCAAGAAACTAATGGGGTACACTAAGGTCCCGGAGCACCTCAGCAGCATTAAACACGGCCGGGCCATGGAGCCGCATGCTAAAAGATGCTACACAAAGTTGATGAGAAAGCATCACAAACACTTTCACACAAAGGACTCTGGGTTGCACATTCACCCAGAATTACCATATCTCGGTGCATCCCCAGACCTGATGGTCTCCTGTAAGTGCTGCGGTGAAGGGTTATGTGAGATAAAGGCCCCTGAATCAATCAAGGAGAAAGACCCCAAAACGGCTGATTATGACCACCTGACACATGTTGAAGGAGTACTAAAGCTGTCAAAAAAATCACAGTACTACTATCAAGTGCAAGCCCAAATGGGGATCTTAGGTTTGCCCTATTGCGACATATTCATCTACACTGCACATGGGCATTATCTGGACCGCATTGAATTTGACCCAGAGCACTGGGATAGCGTAGTAAAGCTATGCAGTCACTATTGGCACACTTTTGTCGCTCCAGAGCTGCTAACCGGGAAGATTCTGTTGGCACACGGGGAACTAGAGGAAAAACATCTCCAAGACCACACTTATGCACGGAAGGTTGAGGCCATGGAAGTTGATCTTGTCAGTGATCCTGTTTTCAACCCTTTGACACGACCAGTTCTACCACAAGTTCTTTTCTGTGGCCTCTGTAAGTGTGACATCAGTGTAGGCACCTCAAAGGGAAACCTGCAATGCCAAATGTGTCACAGATGGTTTCATATGCTGTGCCTGGAAATTGCTCAAGAAGAGAGCCGTGCCCTTCAGTGTGACTGGCTGTGTGACGTGTGCATAATGCTTTGGGTATCTTGAAAACACCATGTCAACAGAACAGATGTATGTGTCAACTGAACCTATGTACAGGGTGTTCTTGCACGAAATATACACCAGACGCAGCCGTGTGTAATGTGCCCTAAAAATAGGGCTCGTTAAGCCACATAAAAAAAAACCAGCTTTACAGACAGTACCCTCAATGGCTCGAAGCCGCATCATGTCCATCCTAATGTCCTTTAAATAGTATTTAGAAATTTTGCATTCACTCACTTAAAACCCCTCTAAAAAAACAATAATAACTTTTGTTGCCAAGGAAAGATATTACTACTAATTTTGATAGCTCATTTATATGTAGGAAACTTGGTCATTGAGGGCAAACCCCATTTCTGCAGCAAAAGGCTTGAGATGAAACCTGTGAACCCACATTTCATAAAAAAAGTGTCTGTAAAACTGATGATTTCCTTAAAGTTGCCTTCGTGCCCTACAATTCCATGTCCTGTTGCATGAGGAAACCATATTGCACTACCTAAATGATTAAGTTTTGTAAATTGGTTCCATCATGTTGACAAGAGCTGCACATACGACAATAATCTTGTCTATGGAATTGACAAGGGTAATGGGTGTTTGTCCACGCAAAATCCTGAATTTCTTCAGGCGCCTGATTACTTGCTCCACTAGGATTCGTCGGTTTGCGATGTGTTTCGTCTTGTCTACATCTGCAGTGTCCATTTGTGCCTTGCCCCGTTTTCCTGGTGGTACCTGCAGATGTATTCTCCGAGCGAGACATTCGTCGTTTATGTTGAAGCCTTTATCCGCCATCACTAGGTCATAGGGCTCGCACAAATCCAAGAATCCAGACGCATTTACAATAGCTTTGTCGGACTGTCGGCCACCGTACGCTCTGGAGATGTGGGTAATTGTGGAATTTGGGGCCACACCGATGAGGAACTTGGCCGTGTTATGATGTTTGTAGGTACTCCACGTCTCGTTTTGTAGTTCGTGGTCCTTTGGCGTCTCCATGAATATCTCTGAACAATCGATTATACACCTGAGCCCCTTTAAGTTTTTGAATCGTTTTGGTGTTGTGCCTCTAACGTTCTCAGCCGATGGCCAAAATACCATTTTGCCCACGGTCTTGTGCATCGCGGTTAGCCAGGAGTTGAAGATTTGTTGGCTTAGACTGACTGAAATTCCAAAGCGTTTTGCTAGGTCAGCATGAATTAACCCAAGCCGGAGCTTCATAAGACATAGCAGAAACTCGTCTTCCGACTTCAGTTTTCTCTGCGGTCCAAACTTTTTTGGGGTACGTGTAAACCGTCTGACTTTTGTACTGACTTGCTTTGCTCCCTTCCACCTCCTACCAACGTATGGTGAGACATAGTTCAGCAGCTTGTAGAAAGCATTCAGCGACTGAATCCCGGTGAAAGTGTTACAGTCCTTGTCTGATTTTCGTATTTCTGAGGCATATGTTTTTGGTTTTTGTAGTTTCTTCAGTTCATCTTTAAGTACCGCATTAGCAGCCTTTAATTGTTCAATCTCAGCATTGGGTAGCCTGGCATTGCCTTCACGAAGTTTGGCGATCACCTGTCGGGCTTTTCGCAGGGATGATAACAGCACCGCTATGATGAAGTGGTACATTATTGCAAATCGGTTTTCAGTTGGTTCAGGTACATGGGTCGGGGTAGGAGTCGTTGCATGAGTCAAGGGTTTATTTGTAGCCGGGGTAGGGACAGGTGTTGCTTCTCTCATCTTGTATCTGTCCCCACGAGCAGATTGCTTGTTCACGTCAATGATTTTTTTGTTGTGTCCCAGATTAATGGTGGGATGAGGGTTTTCTTTTGTTGCTTTGCCGTCCACAAAGTGAGCAGAACACACCTGAGAGAGTAGGTACATGTACATAGTTATAAAGATTGCTTAAAGAATTGATAAAGACTTATTGATAGCAATTGTTGGTTAGAGATATGCTAAACCCATGAAGTTATTAATTCCCCGGGTTGCGTTAAGTATCATTTTAGGTCCATATTGACCCCCACCCTTAGATGAACATGGGTTTAAGTTGTCTGTGCAAAAGAAAGGAATCCTAATGTACAAGAAAGTTATTATCCCTAATCACTGGTGATGTCTTGGCGATCAGCTCATACTGTTGTGATAAGTCATGAATTCAAACTGGAAAATCAAATCACTACAAAATATTTTATTTTTACAATTAACAGAAATATAAGTGACAACAGGTCAAAGAGGCAATTTGTCAAATCTCAATGCAAAAATTCCAACTTAAGTAAGTGAAACAACTGCAGTATGTCAGTCTGGTCATACAAGGTTCCTTCATAGCAATTTGAAATGTCTGCTTTTGGGGTTTCCAAGAACTTCGGGTCGACAAATCAGTGTATTAAGATGGTCCATGTCAATTTGACCTGGTTATGTGCATGTATGTAATTATCTTCTTATAATTGTTGATTACTACAAAAGGAAATGAAGAACTTTACCATTAAGGCATGAGGACTTTATTCACAACTCTCTCTCAGTTGGTATATCATGAGAAGGTACATGTTTAGTCTATATCATATACTGGCCTCTGATCAATGGTTTCCATGTTTCATTTACATGGTACAATGCTATTTAGCATCTTTTCCAACGTGTCACAATATACTAGAGCTTTCCCACTAGTTTCAAATAACCAACAACTCATTCAAGGTAGAAGGATGGAACTCCTTGTAGCACATGGTAGACCCAAATGTAGCTCTTCAGGGTCCAGGAAATTGGTGCCCTGGTCAGGGGTCTAGTGTATTGCAAGATAAATGCAAAAGTCACAGTCCAAGAACACCAAAACCCATTGGGGTTGGTCTACAATATTTCCATACCAAGGAGTTGGCGTCCTACTGATGAAAGCCTATCTTCACAATAATGTTATATGCAGGCAGCACCACAGCAATTCAGATGTATTATAGAAGTCACATGTTGGTGTGTAGGCTATTATCGCTGCACTGTGAAAGTCTGAACATTTAATCTGAACATTTAGCTGCACCTCTAGACTCAATGACCCAATGTCATTGTTGCTTGTTGATGTCTGAGGGCAATCAGGTCCGTCTTGCTTCGCTGAACATCCACCTCAAGTCCGCTTGTGGTCACCAGGGTTGAATATGGTAGCTTTCCCCTCTACCTGGCCGATCAAGGAACCAGCTAGATGAAAGGGAAGGAAGCAAAATGATTTGTTAAATGTGCGGCTGGTTCAACGCTAGTTGTTTAGCAAGAAAGCTAGCTTGTATGATGGTTTTAATTCAATTTGGTTCCCCTCCACTAGGCTTTTCTCATTATTTGCTCATTGATAGGATGGATCGATCATATAATCCTCTTGTCATTAGCTGTCAAGCAGTCAGATATTAGAAAACTTTAAGTAGAAAATTAGAAACCATACAGCATGAACACAACAAAGTAACAATACTGCTCACTGCTACTTCAAGCTTAGAGTGAACTGTAATAATGCAAATTCACACACCCGGTGATCTTTGGAGGGCTCTAACAGCTTGGTGCTATGCGCCTCCTCAGCCCGCTGCAGGTTCCTCAACCAGACTTGCCGGTTTGGCAATTCACGCGCTGACTTTGTCGGGAAATTGAAGAGCCTGAAATACAAAAACAGTGTTAAATCCTAGCCCTTTTGCTCACATGGAAATCCACTGACCCCCCTCAATATCACGGAATGACCACTCGCTAAAGAGTACTGTGATACAATGAATATATATACTAGCTTAAGTATTCTTAAGAGGACTATCAGGAAGACTGTGTGTTCCCAGAGTGCTGATATATCAATGTTCATTGTAATCATGACTGTATGGCAGCATGGATAGGTTTTATTATGGGCACTTAATAATCTGCAGTGGGCCTACATGACGTGCTTTGGCTCTTCACCACAATACGTAGCTTGTTATAGACGAACACAATTTTATAAACGTATAGTCCGGTAATACATTGTGAATAAGTGGTGATCGATTTACTTTCTGTGAAAGTATTTAATAATATATCAAAAATCAATTGTTATTTAATATTATATAAAAATCAATTGTTATAACGTTAACAAATAATATAGACCTTTAAGCTGTTAAACGTTAAACACTTATAAATATATTGTTGTGTACGAAGGGATGTGCGCAAACCATTATTGCCGTTCACATGGTATGCCACCTGAATGGCTCACAATGTACTGTATGCTATGGATATTGTGAGCAATGGTAAATGATTATGTCCAACCGTGATGTTACCAATACAGATGATTGTTTACACCAGTACTGCATTGTGTCTTGTATTCCTACTCTGAGATACCTGGAAAGCTAGTGTATCCGATGATAGGGCTTAACTCTTCCTTTACCAGATCATTTTTGGGCGTTTTTTTACTATAGATGATGGCATGAGCATTTCAAAACTTTTGGAATTATGTGAATATTCAAACTACAAGTTGAGTAGTGATACTATAAACTACCGATGTTGACTTTAAACAGCGGTACCCTAGTTTTCTATATCTATTTAAATAAGCAAGATTTGGCTCTATCAAAATAGCAATGGTATATCAAAAAGTGTATTTTGAACAAATATGCAAACTGCAATATTTCAGGGTTCCCTTCATCAATTGAGATGAAATAAATACCATGTTGTAGGTTTTCTAGGTATTTTCAGATTTTGTATGTGGAATGGTCATGGCGGCCATATTTGATGTGGTTACCATGGCAACCAATAATTCACAAAATCACTATTTCTAGGATATCTGTTGCTATGGCAAGGGATATTTTGATAAAAAATGCACCAAAAATAATAGGAAATATTATCTTTTTAATCGTGAAAAACTCTCTGAAGTAGGTTTTCACAAAAAAAATCTTATTATTCTACATTTTTAATGATTTTAACCTGAAAAATCGATTAAATATGGGCCAAAATCAGGTTGATTGGGAGATTTGTGATAACGCTGAGGGATTGATGGGAGGTCTTCGAGGAAGTTGACTGCACTTACTCAAATGGTGGTTTACAGGTGCAGCTATCAGAGTCATGAGAGACGGCATGTTCTTCGCAGGTTGCTGTCTTCCACTTCTGCAACCGGTAGTCTCCATTTCCGCAGTCCTTAACGTAGCAGTGCCTAGATGTCGAGCCCTTCTTTGGTGTCTTTTTCTTACCAGGAGGTCTTCCATCTACTGCAGACATCTGTAAGTGCAGAAGGGTAAGAGTATATACCAATGATATTAAAACTTAATTAAACTGTCCTGACCGTGTGATCTATTTGTCCTGACCGTCTGATCTAATTGTCCCGACCGTCTGATCTATTTGCCCTGACCGCCTTATTTGTACAATTTCCGAGTACAATTTATGCATTAGGTCCTTAACAGAATGTGACGGGGAGGGACGGAGGGACGGAGGGAGGGAGAGTGTAAGAACATAGTTTTGCCCCCTAGCTGATGAACGCCTGACACCTCGGAGCAGTCAAAGTGTATCGAAGAGCGGTCGGAGTGCCTAATGCCTCTTATATGATGAACGCCTAGCATTGAAGAGTGGTCAGAGTGTCTAACGCCTCTTATATGGTGAACGCATAGCACCCGAGAGTGCTCGGAGTGCCAAATGCCTGGTATATGATGAACGCATAGCACCCGAAAGCACTCCGAGTGCCTAACGCCTGGTATATGATGAACGCCTGGCACCTGAGAGCGCTCAGAGTGCCTAACGCCTGGTATATGATGAACGCATAGCACCCGACAGCGCTCCGAGTGCCTAACCCCTGGTATATGGTGAACGCCTGGCACCTGAGAGTGCTCGGAGTGCCTAACGCCTGGTATATGATGAACACCTAGCATCGAAGAGCGGTCAGAGTGCCTAACGCCTCGTATATGATGAACGCCTAGCATTGAAGAGTGGTTAGAGTGCCTAACGCCTGGTATATGATGAGCGCCTAGCATCTGACAGCGCTCGGAGTGCCTAACGCCTGGTATATGATGAACGCCTAGCATCGAAGAGCGGTCAGAGTGCCTAACTTCTGGTATATGATGAACGCCTAGCATTGAAGAGCGGTAAGAGTGCCTAACGCCTCTTATATGATGGACGCCTGACACCTCGGAGTGGTCAGAGTGCCTTAAAAATAATACTTATAAAGTCTTTGTTTAGTATTAGTAATCATGGCACTGTATTGTATGCATAAGTATCTGTCATCTCATTTTGTGCAATAATGTTCTACCTGTGAAAACACCAGTAACCTCAGTCATAAAATACTCACTGTAATACAATGAATCTATCCGAATGACATGTATCTGAATATTGATCACAGGTATATCATACACCCAACCAGCCTGACTGCACTTACATGCTTTTAATACAAACTAGGTATCACCTCATCACTCATCCCCCCCCCCTCCCCCAGTAATATCACAATGATAGGCTATCTGGCAGTCATCATCATTAAACAATGGAATGGAGGTGCTGTTACCAAAAATGCTAATTAGATGGTGTTATCATTATAAGTATCAACTTCTTCTGTTATCCAATGGAATCAAATGTAATTGTATTCATACTTTTATGTTTTTTGAGATCAGCAGAATAAAAACCTTGCAAATTGAAATTGAATTGAATTGAACGCCTGGTATATGATGAACGCCTAGCATCTGAGAGCGCTCGGAGTGCATAACGCCTCTTATATGATGAACGCCTAGCAGTAAAAAGCGGTTAGAGTGCCTAAGGCCTGGTATATGATGAACTCCTAGCATCGAAGAACTGTCAGAGTGCCTAACGCCTGCTATATGATGAACGCATAGCATTGAAGAGCGGTAAGAGTGCCTAACGCCTCTTATATGATGAACGCCTAGCATTGAAGAGCTGTTAGAGCGCCTAACGCCTCGTATATGATGAACGCATAGCACCCAGGAGCGCTCGGAGTGCCAAACGCCTCAAATATGCTAAACGCCTAGCGCATCAGAGCGGTCGGAGTGCCTAACGTCACGAATATGCTGAATGCCTAGCACCTCAGGGTACGAAAAATTTGGGCATAAGGTATCTGTCTTGGTCAATTTTCCAGTCCAATCACAGTAAACAGCATATTCTACTTGACCCGACCACCCCCCTCCCCAAGCTACTCAGTCATGATGCATGAATGAAGCCCTGGCGAGTAACTCGCAAAAGCTGCATTCAAGCATCATGCCGACCCTACCGACCCTACAGGGTTGACACTCACGTAGGGTCGGCATGAAGCTTGAATGCAGCACCGGCGAGTTACTCGTCGGGGCTGCATTGGTGTATAATGATGACAAATGTCATCTTTTAGCAATGTGTGTCCTCAAATGGTTAATATTGAATGTATGATAAATCAAATTACCGGCCATAGCACCTTTAACCCTTTAAGGGCAGCATGATACCTTAATACATCATGCCCTTGGTCGTTGGTCGAGGGTTAAAATATGCATTATGGTTAAAATATGCATTAATATTGTCCCATGATTATCATAAATAACTGTTATAATGAATATCATGAATCTATATATACCGTATTCGACGTAATAAGCGCCCTGGGCGCTTAAAGAATTATTTTCATGGCGTTTTAGTTACTTAAGAGTTTAATTGCCTCCAAAATCGGGAAATTTGAGCCTTTGAGGCTTTGTTCTAGTCTAGAAGTGCCTCAAAAAGGGGAGGGGCGCTTATTAGGGGGAGGGCGCTTATTAGGCCACTCAAAAATAAAAAGTGGTTTCTCATCACCAAGGTCTGAAAAATGTGACGAGGGAGGCTTTTTTTAAATTTTTTTATACTCGCAGGCTAAAATGTATGGGACGATACATGTTTTTCATGACCAAAATTCACATTTTAGTAGTTAAGGGTTTATGGATGTTTAAAAGTAAGGGAAATGTAAGTTATTTCTATCCGACTGCATTACTGGCAGTATTAGCTTTAATTTGATACCAAATAACCCAATATTTGTCAATTTTCATCATATTTTCCATAAAAAATTAGCAAAAAAAAAAAAGTTTGCCTCAAAAGCTGATTTTTATGATGCGCGCGGTGATGAGAAACCCTTTTTTTTTGAGTGGCCTTACGTCGAATACGGTAGTTGTTTTTTGTTTTTAAAACGTGACATAATGCACATCCCACCCCCCCCCCCTTTGTCACACTTTGTCACAAATGTCTGACCCCCCCCTCCCCCCTCCCCCCCTAAGGCGTGACATCATTTATGGATCACCCCCCAAAACAGATAGGGGCCTACACCAGAAACTCATTCTTTCATTCTCATGGCCTAGAGTCTACACACAACTTTTTGTCTTTGTACGTGAGAACATTTTGAAAATATGAAGATCAAATACTGCATTTTGGCGAATTTACGTGACTCTCACGGCTAATGCAAGGGACTGGGAGTGTTGATAACCCTGATAAACTAAGTATTGGGGGGCTGGGGCATGTGGGCCCGGCGTGTGTCATGATGGGCCGTCTGTGGCGGGTCTCGAGCCGATCCTGGCCGGCGTATCGCGCCCTGGGCCAGCGGAAAAGCTCCCGTGGAAAAAAAAAGTCAAAGTTTCACAGCTTGGAAGACTAACTTATACTCCACCGATTTTCATGATTATTGTTTTGTTGCAATCATTGGTCATTCTACTTTTGGCTACCGGCTGGGTTCAGTTCCCATAAATTTAGTTCCGATGAAATAACAGAAAATACGACATGACATCTGCACAACGTTCACGGCAGCCATGTTGAAGCCAATGGCAAATCACTGTATTATCACTCACCTCCACTAAACTGTCAATTTCTCAAAGTAAACACTATTGTCTTCCTTAAATAATCGCAAAGTACAGTGACTAGAACATCATAATCAATCGGTTATTGAATACAAAGCATTACATGGTAAAGAACAATAGGATTCCCACCTTTTTAGCAGGCAACGTTGGACCTTGTTTACCACTTTTCGGTGCGTCTTACTCGCCAGACGTTCGCGCATGCGCGAACTTCCGAAACCGTACAAACGTGTATTGGCGTTCTAGTACTTCCGGGTCAGGGGAGCGGTTTGTGTTTACAGGAACGCTAGTGCTGCTTGCCGCGTCTCCCGCCAGTGTACAATGGGGAAACCCGGCAATGGGAAGGGGCAGGGATCTGGGCATTGACGGTGGTTACTGCGCCCACACAGTGTTATTATCATGTTGTGGTTGTAGTTTTATGTAAAAACACACGGAAAGGCTATTTTGAAAGATAGTAGCTAGCCTCGGGCCTGCTCGGGTCTCCAGCCTCTACTCGAGTGTTGAGTCAAGACTAATGCTGTGTAACGTGTGTTGCAAAGCCTGTCAATGTCAAGGCCTCTTCCATTTGAGATAACCTATATGGTTGGCGGGGACACCCACCAATGACACTGGCGATGGGTTTATTTAGACGACACTTCAATATATGCACAGGGGATGCCATGGCTTGTCTACCCTATCTAGGCCTAGGGCCTATAATAATTCACGCCAGTATTGTGCTTATTTTATTTGGAGTCATTATGAATACGGTACAACAGTTATACTGTTTTTTTTTTGTGTTTTTTTTAAAACTATAGTATAATGTATACCAGAGGATGTGCATGCTCTAGCCAGTTCACGCCAGTATTGTGCTTATTTTATTTGGAGTCATTATGAATACGGTACAACAGTTATACTGTTTTTTTTGTGTGTTTTTTTAAACTATAGTATAATGTATACCAGAGGATGTGCATGCTCTAGAAGGTACAGCTGTATAGATGGGGCCATAGCCTCTGATTCTGAAGCTGGGCACGGTGGTGGGTGGTGGGTGGACCACTACCTCCCTCTGGTGAGAGAAATATGCACTACTAGTATCAGTATTACAATAAGATCATTTTACTTTAGCCTTCCACACACAGCAATGTAAACATTTAAAGACAGAAAAGCTGCTCCACATTGCATGTGAATCATACCTTTCTCTTTTACTTTCCTAGATATATTATATGACTTATTAGGCCTATTAATTGTAAGCATATGTAGCTAAAGGGCATTGTAATTGTCCTGAAGTCATTTGGTTGGTCCCATTTCTATTACATGTAGGCCTACATTGTATATCGATTTTAAAATCTTGGCTAAAACAACTTGGTTACAACAAAGTATTATTCTAGTCCCAAGGGGTTTGCTGTAACCGCGATCTACGATGCAATATATGTCCTTCAGTGAATTATGTATCCCTACATTTGTAAGGCCTGAAATATGCACTACTAGTATCAGATCAGAGCATAGAATATTACAATGAGATCATTTTATTTTAGCCTTCCACACACAACAATGTAAACATTTACAGACGGAAAAGCTGTTCCACATTGCATGTGAATCATACCTTTCTCTTTTACTTTCCTAGATATATGATATGACTTATTGGCCTATTAATTGTAAGCATATGTAGCTAAAGGGCATTATAATTGTCATGAAGTGATTTGGTTGGTCCCATTTCTATTACATGTAGGCCTACACTGTATATCGATTTTAAAATCTTGGCTAAAACAACTTGGTTACAACAAAGTATTATTCTAGTCCCAAGGGGTTTGGTGTAACCGCGATCTACGATGCAATATATGTCCTTCAGTGAATTATGTATCCCTACATTTGTAAGGCCTAACCCCCCCCCCCCCCACCACCACCACCACCACCACCACCACCACCACCACCACCACCACCACCAGCTGTCCTGTACATGTACTATGTACAGGTGCTGCATCCGTGTACATGTACAAGGATAACCATTTAAATACCGCAGCGTGCTTTAATGCATGATGCCCTTTGTCGTCATAATGCATGAATGCAGCCCTGGCGAGTAACTCATCAGTGCTGCATTCAAGCATCATGGCGACCCTATGACGTTGATACACTCCTGAAGGGTCGGCATCCTTTGTAAATGCAGCACCTGTGATCGAGTTGCTCACCAGGGCTGCATTCATGCATCATACTCATGCTGACAAAGGACAAAATGCACTAATGCACTGTGTGACCCTTATATGGTTACATACCTCCACCGGCTGCCCTGTACTATGCTGACCGTGTACACATATCAATAGGTGCAACATGCACCTAACCAGGCACCTGGGTCACAACCCATGTACATGATCCACACAGGTGATCTACCCACCAGGGTCTGCATCGTAACCCTGTAGGGACAGCAGGATGCACTGAGTGTCATGCTAGTGTGGTATTTAATAAAGCATCATGCCGACCCTATAGGGTTAAAACAACACTCCTGAATAGTCGGCATGATGCACCAATACAACACCGGCGAGTAACTCGTCAGGGCTGCATTCATGCATTTACTCATGACGGCGAAGGGTATGATGCATTAAGGGATTAAGCCGTCCTTAATGGGTTAAAGGGTTCAGTATGACTATGTGTGTGTGTGTGGGGGGGGGGGGGGGGGCATGCAGGAAGGTGACAGACACAGCTGGGGCACGTTATACAACCATGTAAGTTATTTTGTAACAGGCCCCTGGATGTTATACAGCCAGGTACGTATTGTCTATTTTTCTTTCTATTTTTGGGGGAGGAGGAGGATTTTACTCGTTTTCAACAAAACCAGCAGCTTCGCTGCTGCACCATAGGCCTGCCAGTCTCGGTTGGGGGTGAGCTGAACTTTAGCGGGAGAACAACATGGCGCAGGGCGGGAATGTAACTACCGACCAGGACCCAACAAAATCGCCTCGGGTGAACTGCATCATGGGAGCCGTACCGTTATTAATGTGGTCCTAATAATAAAGCCAGTGTAAACCCATATATGCATAGTATACACAAGGGTACCTAAATTAACGGTTTTTGACCCATCAGGGTGGGTGGGGGGAAATGTTGACACCTTGGGGTTGAAAATGAGACATGACTATGTGACGTGGGTGACGTCTTGTAGGTACACTAAGCGACGTGTGTGACGTCATGTAGGTAACTTAGTAACGTGGGTGACGTAATGTGACGTCAAGTAGGTACATTAAGTGACGTGTGTGACGTCAAGAAGGTACACTAAGTGACGTGGGTGACGTCATGTAGGTACACTAAGCGGCCTGGGTGACGTCATGTATGTACACTTAGTGACGTGGGAGACATCATGTAGGTACACTAAGTGACGTGGGTGACGTCATACAGCCACACTATCGGTAAGTGGGAAATGCCATGACTGAAGTGAACACCATGATGCACAGACGCTCTGTCGTGGAGGAAGCTATCGACTGAAGGCGGGAAAACTGTGCCAAAAGCTACATTATCGTCTGCTACATTAGTGACAACCAACGCAGTCACTCACACACAAAACAACAAACCTGCTGCCAGAACCCTGGGTGCAGTAGAACTTGGGAGAATTATCAAGTATGAAATGGATGCTTTAGCACGTTAAAGGATGCTTAAGTTCACAAAGAAATTCATCAAATCGTTTGAGTCTGACATCGATAACTTTATATTATACCCGGGCTAATTCTTTTAGTGAAATAAAATCAATAAATAACTCTTACGAAATGTATAACATAAATGGCGTTTCGAAGAACGATTATTGAACTATATAGGGCCTATTATCAGTATACCATGTACCAAATAGTCGAATGGGAAGGTGATAGGAAGTGTACATGCAGGGTTTAGATTAGATTTGTCTTGTTTTAGAACATTTCACTATTTAAGGTCCTTATAGTGTTTTAATGCATCATGCCCTTGGTCGTCATGATGCATTCATGCACCATTGGCGAGGAACTCGCCAGTGCTACATGTACATTCAAGCACCAAGCCGATCGGCATTAATTTCACCCCCTACTTTATCACTGATTCTCTATGCCTAGCAGACTTAACATCACAAGTGCACGATTCAATAGATTGGACTTTGTCTAACGAGTTCAGATCCATCACAGGTTACAATAGCCAGCTGGCACCAAGTGGTACATGTTGACAGGTACTGAAGTCCTCCTGTAACCCTTTAAGGGCCGCATGGTGCTTTAATGCAGTATTCCCGTTATTGCTTTGATACATGGATGCAGCCCTGCCCTGCCAACTCGCTAGTGCTGCATTCATACATCACGCCGACCCTTCGGGTGAGTTTCAACCTCGTAGGGTCGACATGATGCATGAATGTAGTTCTGCCGATTCGTGCATCATGCCTATTAAATGACAGATGCATTAAAGCACCATGCGGCCCTCAAAGAGTTTACATGTCAGGCTCATGTCTGCCCAGTACAGTAGCACCAGGGCGGGTGTACTGCTGCAGTATATTTACTAAGGTGCCACCTCCTGTATACATGTACATATAGGCCTATATACACTGGCCAGGGTACATTGGTACCAGAGGGCCTGGCACATTAAAGCACTAGGTGGCTCTTAACTAACTCTTTAATGATGACATGTGGCTAAAATATGACATTTGTCATCATAATGCAAGGCAGCCCTGGCAAGTAACTCGCCAGTGCTGCATTGGTGCATCATGCCGACCCTTCAGGGGCATCTCAACCCTGTAGTGCCGGCATGATGCTTGGTGAGTTACGTGTCAGGCTGCATTCATGCACCATGGCGACCAAGGACATGATGCATTAATGCACTATGCCTTCCTTAAAGGGTTAACATTGAGTCTGGTGGTACATGTATATTGGGTACAGCTGCACTAAGACATATTGTGCTCGTCCATTGTGGTGTCGTATATCTATGTCGGGAAGTGACCGGGGTTCCTGTACCCACAGGGGGTCTAACCCACATGGACACATTATCATGTGACACATAACCACCCCCCCCCCTCTCCACACGCCCAAATGCACATACTGTACTATCCCGTTTAAACACCCATGCGCCTATAGATTTGAAGCCCTTGTACCCCCCCCCCCCCTGTGCTTATACAGTGGCCTGCGCTTATATGAGTCCCTTGAAAGGAAGATTTGGGGTTTCAGGGGGTCCTAGACCTGCGCTTAAGCAATACCTGGGCTTAATTAAACGGGATATAGACAGAGGTCCACGATGATCTGTCTGAACGACAGGGTTCTCCACGAGTTGGAAACCAGGAGCTTAGACTGATTTGAGTGGATCTCTGTATTTATTTCATGTGAATATTGATAAAATTCCATTTGAAAATGACAATTAAAGATTGGCTTCACAGTTATACCGTGAAGAATGGAGCCATGGAGAATGAGATCCAGTTTCTTCACGGGGGTGTGGAGAACGGTCCTTCCCATACAAAACAATGGTGAAGTTATTTCTCCACATGAAATAAATTACGGTACCCCCACACCCCCCCCCCCGGTACCTGCCCCAGTGACCCCCATGTACTGCCTTGTTAGTGTTAGGGTGCCGCCCCTGGATGGCATTAACATTGTGACAAGCCAACTGTCCCCCCTCGACATTGGATTTTTTTTTAAACTTTGATATCGCAGATAAAATTCGATATCAAAGTTGTGATATACAATATCAGAGTTTCTATGGCTCGATGTACGAGTTTTGATATAGCATATCAAGAGCTTCCATGTTAGATATCGGCGTTTTGGATATTAAAAAAAATGTCGGAGATTCTATGCCAGTTATAGATTTTTTAACACCGTGATACCGATTCAAAAACGTTGATATCATACATAGAAACGTTGATATCAGGGGTGAACACGCCGCTTGCCATACGCCGAGGCGTTGTGTTGTTCTGCTCTAAATCTAACTTTTTGTCAGCAGAAGTGTCCAAGGACAGTTATTAGGGTCACGGTGCCATGTATACTTAGCAGGGGGCGGTGGTATGGGGGGGGGGGGGCACCATGCATTAGCATTAACTTTAAGGGGCATTCTCACCACTCGCACTTAACCACATAGTAGACTAGAACAGTACTAGAATTGTGAGTGGGATACGCTTGGTGATAGTGTCACTTGAAGGTATACACATGCATACATGTATTGGTCTAGAGCACGAAGATCTAGATCTCATACTACAATTCTTTGTTCAAACACTACATAGAAAAGTGGTAGATACCCCACGAGTATGTCCAAATAACCACTACCATTTTTATTATTACACCCGGGGGGGGGGGGGTATCTGACTTAACCATCGGTTGGTGTGAAATGCTTTGTCTTCCACCGTGGGTTAAACATGTTTATCCATGCATTTTTATAAATCATCCGATGTGGTTTCATTACCGATCTGATGTCATTGCCATCAGATGAGATTTCCGAGTCCCTATCATTATGTTGAGAGAGCCCCAGGAACCCTTCACCCACACAGTACCATTGTAACTGAGTGCACACACCAGTTCACATGCACCAGGAATTAGAGCAGGGGGAGGTTGGTGACATAGGCCTGAGGTAGGGTGGACAGCATGGCATCATGTTGAGTTAACCCTCATGATGTTCACAGTCCATGTGTCGGCAGGCATTATGCATCAATGCACCAGTGCATGGCGAGTTACTCGCCGCTGCACACTTAGCATCTTGATTCGGTTGACCCTCTAGGGAGCTTGCCAGTGCTGCATTCATGTAGGTATAGCTTAATGATAACAGGGCATAATGCAGTATACACATTATTGCCATTAAAGGGCCCCACAGCTATTATCATAGCCGACACCCACACGTATGTGTGTGTGTGGGGGGGGGGGGGGGGGGTCATCCTGGGTGGATCCCCCTTATAGTGTGGGTGGGATCCAGACGTCGTGATCCTTGTGTGACCTGGTTATCCAGCGTTTGATAACGTCATAAATAACCTATATATAATAGGTACATTTGTAGACGATGCACAATAAACTATAGGTACACATGGGGACCATATCTACCGGGTAGTTACACATAGACTGATAGAGACCCATTCAGGCCTAAGAAATAGTTGTGTTCAGATAATCCGACCTACCCTATTTGTTTGGCCCTATATATGCTAAAAACCTTTGGGTCATTGAAAAAAAATATTTTAGTGTAAAATTGGCTAATTATCTCTATTAAATTCACCATATCATCCAAAAATATGTTCATGTTTTTATATAATAAAAAAGAAATTTAAAAAAAAATCGACACACCTACCCATATTTTGTCTGGCCTAATACTTGGTCCACATGGGGACCTATTTATGTATGTACAGAGAGATGGCCAAAGATATGTAGTCTGGTGTGTCTCAAAGCTTACCTCACCTGTATATGGAAACGTGACTCGAGGACGGGGGTCAGTTATAAATGGATATGTGGCATCCTGAGCACGGGACTTTTACCACGTGAGCTCAGACAATGTGGATAAAACCCAAGATGTACACATCATGGATACCAAATAGGGCTATATGCCTAGCTTGCGAACTATATTATATCAACTTATCGCTAATTAATACATGTACACGGACTTATCAGTACCATTAGCCATGCTAACAACAGGAGATTGTTGATTGGATTATATGGAAATATGTACATATAATTATGATTAGAGCATCGCTGTGGTAATGTAAGACCTATAGATGTCCATCTATTAATTCAGTTGGCTACAGTTACACATTATATATAGCCGTCCATATCAAACCCATGTTTGTTATAGAATGTATCATCATAGCCTCCATAGCCATAGGTATGTCACCTAATATGCTGAAGCATCAAGCATCCGGCATTCATTATAGAATAGATGCATGATAGCGAAGCCAGAACATAGAGAAAATAGTAAAGAATGATGAAAGTTATAACCCTTAAGGGCATTTATGCATTATGCCCTTCATCGCCATGATGCATGAATGCAGCACTGGCGAGTAACTCGCAGGCTGCATGCATGCAAACACCATGCCGACCCTACGAAAGGTCGTCATGATGCATTTATGCAACCCTACTTAGTAACAATTACTCGCCAAGGATGAATTCATGCATCATGACGACCACGGGCACAGCACATTAATGCACCATGCGGCCCTTAGATGGTTAACACCAAGATCTCTCCCAGTGCGGGTATTACCTGTCTGGCGTCCAGAACTTGAAGATGTGGGGTAAGCTATGCCCACGTGATCCCGGCGTCACTTCCGGTGAGTCGGTGACGCGTCTGGTCGGGAGAGAACGCCCGCGGGCGTCGACCGGCGGCGGCGGGAGGTCAGGCACCCCCTCTTCCGGTTCCGGTTCCGGTAAGATGGCCACCGGTGGGGGATCCATGCTTAAAAGTTAACAGAACCCAAATTGAGGACCAAACTAAAAGATGAAACAAATGGGGGAGGGGGGTATTTTTTTTAAGCTGTTTACTAAAGAATTGCTGGATGTTATTATGGAATGTTCCTATATCAGGACCCAAGATGGGGGTTGCTGTGGTTTTAAGAAATGCTCACGTCCTCCGTCCATTTTAATAAATGATCATGTCTTTATATCCCTTGTCACATTGGTTAAACAGGCTCTTGCCGACTTGTCGATGTTAACCTCTGTTCTACCCTAAAATGATTCGACCTATACTGACCAGTTATCGATGTTTCCTCTATTTTATTCACCTTATGTCCGCCAGGCACGAATGACTAAGAGTGTATCAACCCCGTATAGGGTTGGCATACTGTTTGAATACAGCACTGGCGAGTTGCTCGCCATGGCTTATTCAGGCATCATGCCGACAAAGGGCATGATGCATTAAAGCGCAATGCGTCCCTTAAAGGGTTAATCTAATAAACAAGTGCTGAACCATTGAGAGTGCAGAGCGGGTTAGAGGCCCGTTGGTTGAACTAAACATCTGCTTGGAGACAGCGCTCGGTGAGCAGTCCCGATCTGCTCAGAGTGGTTCCTCCCATGCCCACCAGGTGGCAGGAACGACAGGTGCCTGGGAATCACTGACTACCGGGTTGTACTCATTGTACCTCACACTTAGTAGTAGAGCGTCCCCCCCCCCCACTCCCTCCCCAACCCCAACCCCTCCCTATAGTTAATAGTACCTATTAACAGGAAGAGTATTGAGACTACATAGTAATTCACGTGGCACCTGGGAATTCCTTAGTCCACAAACTGTTCTGAAAGGTGCGTGGCGATAATATAATTTCAGGAACTACATTGCTCGGCTTTCTTAGAAGCCTGACTATTAGTACCACTGACAAAACCAAAAACATTCTATTATATATGAGTCTATAGGACAGCTGTGTCCACTCTAGCTAGCATAAACCAACAGTATGTTGCACCTTTTAATTTACTTGAGTGTCTCCAGTATTATATACTATATATTATATAGCACAGGTTGTTTGACCCAGCCTTTTGTGTGTTGGCCATCGTCTGACTATAAATGTGCAACGCACTTAGTAATATGGAGCGGGATGACACATCATTCTTCTACCCCTTCTAGCAGGATAAGTTTTAGACCTGGATGTTTTAGGCCAATAAGATCATAACCTGGTGGTTACTCTGTAAGTCTGAGGGTGTAACTGCATGGGGCATAGATCGCGATAGATGCTACCAGTGCCTATCTCGCCCAGCGGAATTCAATGGCTGGGCATACTAGACAATACAATCTTACGGCCAGCATGTCGCTAAAATATGACATTTGTCGTTATAATGCACCAATGCAGCCCTGGCGAGTAACTCGCCGGTAACTGCATTGGGGCAGGCTCGACATTATGCTTGAATGCAGCACTGGTGAGTTATTAAACTTAAAGTTAAAGTTTAACTTTAAATTAAAGTGCTAGAGACTCGATCCACTAGAGCCAGATTTAGTAGGTATAGGACACGACATACCACTGTCCTCCAGGTGGCTATTCTTAACCTTGAGGTAGGTCCTCAGGTGTAACATTCCTGATATGTGTTTTAAAGGGCGGGTGGGTGAAAATAACTGACCAAGGCGTTAACCCTTAAGGGTGACATGCTACTTTAAAGCGGCATCTTTGTCCTCATGATGCACCAACTCAGCACTATGGCGGGTTTAAATTGATCACGGCCGACCGCTATTGATAGCTATAGTAACACATGGTACTTTTCATTAAAACGTTGTGACGTGCTTTTGGTTCTTCCCTCCCCCATGAAGAGGAATCCAAATATTTTTGGCCCCTCCCTCTCAAGGGGTCTACATAATTTTTTAGTCCTCCCCCCCTACCTTTAAATCCACCAACTCCCTCCCCTCGTTTTTAAAATATTACCACTCCCCAAGGGCCTGTTCACACGGATGTACACAGAGGTGAAGGTATTTAATGCGGGCAATAGTAACAATTTGTGCCTAGCCGCTCACCCCGGGTCTGTACCGTGGTGACTAATATGGGCATACGAGGTTAACCAACGACCATCCCATCCCTTAATATAGCCTATACTGCAGCTATCGTATAGCACCTACATACCAACATAGATGTCCATGTATTGCATACTGATTTATACTTTCAGTTCAATATGCGTGGGTACAGATGGGGATGGAGGGAGGAGATCCCCCCCCCCCGGTTGACTTTAAGAAATGGCCATGTTACCATGTCACTTTTAAGAAATGGCCATGTCACCATGTCAATTTCAAGAAATGGCCGTGTCACCATGTCGATTTAACAATGACCATGCCCTATGTCACTTAGACCTATACTGGCTATGAGGCCAATTTCCCTTTGTCGATTTCAGGGGTATATATATACCCATATATGCCAATACATAATATATATACAATACTTTACAGATTAGCACTAAACAGGTGATACCGGGGCAGGTCATATCTAGGTCTCCGACCCACCAGACCAGGTGAGAGGTAATACCTACCTCACCTGTGCTGCAGGGGGCAGGTGTCAGCGACACTGGGTCTATACACGCACAGCACCATAATCAAGCGTCCAAAATAACAGTATTAATGTAGACTCATTCATAAAAGAGTCTGATAAAAAACAAACTTGTATTTAGGATGAGTATGGTGGTGGATTTTTCGTGGTTTGGCTACAATCTGATGGACAGGGTGAATACAACTATTTTATAACCACAGTGTATTAATTTTGGTTCTCGTTGTTTTAATGTATAAAGCTTGCCAAGCCATGCTAAAAATCCACAAGAAGCTGACTACCCCCTGATATTCCTACACTATAACTGAGTATAGAGACGTGTTCACTGTACTGGTGGTGTTTACTGTACAGCAAAAAACATCAACAGCCTTGTAAGTTGACCAGGAAGATGTGTCGGGGTGAAGCTTTTTGGGGTGGAACGGCTTCAAAGAGTTGACCCACTTACTCTGAGTTTTTTTTCTCACGCAGCACTATGATCAACACATATATCTAGATCCGCCTTATTAGAAAGTCCAAAAAAGAAATGTTGGTATTCTAGTGAAAGGTATGGTCTCGGGGAATGGTCCGCTGGTTTGACAGATTACCCCTGTACGACTCTGGTAAATAAGATATCACAAGATGAATCACTTTGTGTTTGGTAAATTACATACTGCAAAAGTGTCACCAAACCTAACGCAATTTACTAGATTTCTGAACATTCATGCGATCATATTGCTATAAATTATGGGTCTTGATTATATATGGAACCGCTCTACATTAAATTATCATAATGTCACTCTATATTATATAAACCTTCAATTTTTTTTAAAGATAATTCTACTCGAGATGCAGGCAGCCACTTGAGATCCTCCCTCTTAATGTATAAATGTATAGCTGTGGGGAAAAAGTGTTATCTACCCATACAACAACAGCCTATAATAATAATAATAATAATAATAATAATAATAATAATAATAATAATAATAATAATAATAATAATAATAATAATAATAATA
This sequence comes from Harmothoe impar, assembly GCA_947462335.1. Classification (NCBI taxonomy): domain Eukaryota; kingdom Metazoa; phylum Annelida; class Polychaeta; order Phyllodocida; family Polynoidae; genus Harmothoe; species Harmothoe impar. The sequence goes on along the minus strand of OX381718.1, from coordinate 42,916,668 downwards.
ATAATAATAAAGCACTGTATAACTATAAGAAATAAAGTATGTTATATAAACGTAATCTAAGAGCCTAAAAACATTGCTACTAGTATACCCCCGTCCCCCTCATACACACATCAGCCCTGATGACATGTGTCATGTTTTGTACACTGTACACCATAATACCAGCTTTACCATGGTTACAGTACATCACATGGTGGCAGCATCACGGCATAACTATGTCACTGTGTCCCATCCCTAAACCATCTGTAGGGAACCTTCACAAAACATGACGTCACCTTCTTTTGAGTTTTTAAGCACCCCGTTGTCACTATTTTTGGGGAAATTGTGCCCTACAAATGTATGGCATGGGACAGGTTTAATCACTAGACCCAAAGACAGACATTCACTGAATAGCTGGGTGACCTCATTAGTGAACGTTCCCTTTGGTGGACTAGTGCTGGGACATGCCCAGTATACATACATGTGGCTGCTGATGGGTCAAAGGCGACCTGGGCTGTATTCCAGGAGGCTATCGACCTAGTGCAATCATTTAAACTACCGACTTTCGGAGAACTTTGGCTATAATAATATTGGTCTAAAGAAGTGCCTCTGGGAACCAGAGGTCCTTAATATAGGCGACCTTCTGACTTGGAGGGGTGGTGGCTTCTGCACCCCCATGCATATAATATTATGTAGGCCCTCATTGGTACATTTGTATATGCCTTAAAGTATTACTCATAGTATAAACTCCCTGAATGATATTAAGATTGTCACCCATATTACCAACCCACCTGTTGCCTGTGTGTCACATATATATAGCTCCTCCAGTAGCTGAGGGTACAGCAGGTGTATGATCCCGGGGTATATCACATATAGATCCCTGCCCTCCTCCAGGCTCCCTCCTCCATGCCGCCTCCTATAGCACTGAGTCTGTGAGTCGGTCCTACCCAGCCACCTCACTCTCCCTGTAACTATGCGGTAGGCTGATACCTATCTCTGCCCCAACGTACAGACTCAGGCCACCTCACTCTCCATGTCACTATATGCAGTACTATATCTGTCTCAACGTACATACCCAGGTCAACACACTCTTCCTGCCACTATGTGGTAATTGTCTCAACGCACAGATTCAGGCCACGTACACACTCTCCCTGTCAGAGAGTCATGCTGTATCTCTGTCTCCGGTCTCTGCCTCAACTTATGGGCTTCATGGAATTTAAAGTGTCTCTGCCTCAGCCCGGGCCTCACCCTGCAGACGTATGTATTTCTGCAACTAATCTCTACCACAAAATCATAGTGGATATTATTCAAAATATATAACATGTTCTTTGTAAATCCTTTAAATATTAGAAAATCTTCATTGTTGATGGGTATCTTTACAAGTAGATGACATAGGTAACTTTTGGTCTTGATCTATACTGCATTTCGGCAGAGATAGGAGTAGCGGCCAACTGGTGGATGAGAGATCTACTTGAAGAGTGGGTTTTTACACCAGTACCGCTGTACTCAGGGGACGTGGGAGGAGTAAACACACAGAAGGAGTGATTCACCCCCCCCCCCCGACCCCAGCAGCCTACCTCACTGCTATGTACATAATATTGGTCATGGGGCTCAGAGCCACAAAGGGACAGTTTATATTACAAATTAGCCTGGTCAAGTACCGTACTTCCCTCTAAGGCTGAGAGTATATTGAGCACTTGCAATGTTCAATTAACTAAGGATGAATCTTAAACTGAAGTGCATGTATTGCTCCTAATTTCAATATTAGATGTGCGCATGTACATGTATCACCAAGTCCATGAGATATTAATATGGAGGTAATGAAAAAGTACATTTGCCATATTTATAAATATATAACTATAGCCTAGGCCTACAAATTAGAGTTTTTGTTGATATCTAAGCTTCAAATAAGTATAGGGTACAATAAGTATAATGTAAAATTTTTAAATAAGCAAACAATGCATCAAAAAAGGTCCTACACCAAACTACCAGTTTTCTTGCAGGCCAAATAGGTCCAAATTACTATGATAAAGTTGGCAATGCATGGTAATGGCTTGTGTGTGCATCCCAACGCCTCCAGTGTGTTAGTGACATGTTGATGATCCTACTGCTGGCAGGCTCCTTATGAATGCAGTGTGCTGTACCTAACACCTACATCCGGCCCTGGGTAAGTTTACCCACTCCAGTGTTCAGTATAGTGTACAAGACTCACACTTCCGGCCGGTACCTTTGTGTGCTTTTACAAGTGGCGTGTAAAAGGGAGTAGTATTTTCCTTACAACAGAGGTATAGGGGGGATTTAAATATTGATGGGGGGAGGGGGGGGGCAAACAATTTAGACCCCTATTGGGGTGGGTGGGGACGAAAAAAAACTCGATTTGTCAGAACTGTGACCGGGCCGTCATGACCGTCATGCCCAGTGAGGAGGAGGTCAGCTGATGGGCATTTTTGCCAATAGGCTGCAATCACGTCATCTTCGGGAGTGGTCATTTTTCAACACGAGGGGGGGGGGGGTGGTCGGTGGATATTGTGTTAGTGGGTCGAATAATTTGTTTGTGCCTCCCACCAGAGGGGTCGGGTTGTTTTAGTTCCCCACCCCCCTCCCTCTGGTGGGTTGAAATTGAGCGCAGCCTACCGCTTTGAACTATAGTAAATGCACGGCCCTTTTTTTTGCTAAAAACCTGTGACATTTTTGGTACCCCCCTCAAGGTTCAAATTCTTGGGTCCCCCCCTCCCATAAAAATAAACACTCCCTTAGTATGTAATAGGTCCACATAGCGGCGCTGCACAGAGCCATGTGCCTTTTGTTGTCATCATCAATGAAACATCACTGCATGGCGAGTTACTTGTCCTTCAGTCAGCGAGTTACTTGGAGCCATGATTAGGGCGAGTAACTCACTAGGGCTGCATTTATGCATCATGACGGTAGAGGCCGATAGAGAAGAGTACTTGAAGAGTTGTTATAATTGACATTAAATACACCATCTGGGCAGCATTGGTGTTTGCTCGTGCATGTGCATCATGGATGGAGAGGCCCGTTCAATTTATTAAATGTACTATACATGACACCCACACATGACAAAGCCCTATACCCTACAGGCTTTACCTGTTAAATAGGTTCAGTCAGGGTGGGCTGAAACTTGAACACAGTTAAATGTGTACATGCCAGTCCGTATTAAACTAGCCTTCTTTGCGGGCCGGTTCGTTTTTGAATATGATGGAACTGGTGGAACTGATGGACTCTATTATTTCAATGGTGGAACTGGCCTTTTCTAATATCGTGGTTGAACCTTGTGTTATATTTGAAGAGGAAGCAGTGTTTGTATATCCGTCCAATCTGTTTTTCTCTCTAGAATCCTTAATATCTGACTGATTAACAAACCGTAAAAAATAGCATGTAGCCAATGATGTCCTCTTTACAGTCAGCAAGGAGATCTGAGATGATTCATTCACCCCCCCCCCTCATTCTAGTTACAGGCCTGGGACATGCATGGTCATATAATCCGTGAGATTTTGGCACATGTATAGGTTTTATCCATGTCTGGATATATTTACCTTGTCAATAGAAACTTCAATCTATTTCATTACCGTCTTGGTTTTCAAGTAATCAAAATAGCAATAAAAGCTTTATAGAATATGAACCTGATGAGCTATTAGCACTCAGTGGCGGATTCAGGATTGTCTAGAGCGGGGGGGGGGGGGGCAAACCTGGCCAACCTGGAGTGACTGTCTGTTTCCCGTGACCGAAATGCAGCAGCCATATTAGGGGGCTTTGGGGGCATGCCCCCTAGACAATTTTGATGGTCAGGATGTGAAATGTTGCATTATCATGCATTTTATTTGTATACCACTATGATCTTCATGTAACACAGATATAGCATAATATAATAATAATAACATGCAATATATGATATATATATATATATATATATATATATATATATATATATATATATATATATATATATATATATATATATATATATATATATATATATGCTGTGGTGTCAGCATGGCTGATGAGGCTACCATTGAGGGTAAGAGGCAGATCATGTTAACCTGTATCAATCTGAAAATGACTAGGCCCTTGACTGAATGACCGATATTAGCCATGGATATAATACATGTAATGGGCACCCTTCAACTGGTGTCCTCACCATCAGTGTCACACGTACGCACTGTCATACCCTATGAATATGGGTACTTAGGGAGTGATCATTAAAAATAATCTTGAGGAGGGAGGCCAAAAAATGTCAACCCTTTTTAGCAAAAGATCCCACATATTATTAAAGCTCAAAGGGGTCCGCCACATTTAATTTCAGCCCGCTAGGGGTTGGGGATCAAAGAAATAAATGTCGAGCCCTCTCATGGGGGATCAAATCTTTCTTCGACCTGCTGGACAAAAAGTGGTTTGATTCTAAACACATTGGTCCTATATAATGTCTTTAGAATCTAAACACATAAACACTTATTTGAAACTGTTTAGACCAAAGTATAACAATGTGTGTTGAAAGTCTAAACACTAGCTTTAAAGAAATATGCTTAGACATTAAGATATTCTCCGGGATATTCTAAACACAATTCAAACGTGTTTAGCAAAATAAGTGTTTAGAATCTAAACATCGTTTTAACACTCTACCTAATGGTCAGTGCCCTTTAATCATGGTGTCACACGTTGACCATGTCGTATCACTATCAGGTCACACATTACACAACCCTTGATACCCACAGCTGATATGGTGTATCTACAGTCTATATCGTACTGCCCACTCTTACTTAATCCTTTAAGGGCCGCATAGTGCTTTACTGTGATATGCCCTTTGTTGTCATGATGCAGGAATACAGTCATGATTGGACTAAACACCCATACCAGGGCTGCATTCATGCATCATGTCAACTGTTCGGGATTATATCAACCTTGTAGGTGCATGAATGCAGCACGAGTGAGTAACTCGCAAGGACTGCATTCGTGCATCGCAAAGATGAAGGACATAGTGCGTTAAGTTACTATGCGACCCTGATATTATGGTTATGCTACAATGTCATATAGTATCACCACCCATATCTATCCTGCAGCTAATACGATCTCGGGTCCATGAACTGACCTGTCATATCTATAATAGTCTAAGATGACCCAGTGTCTGTCATAGTCCACTGTACCGCACCGTCATTCAAATGAAAAATGACACAAATGGCAAGCATCACCCCTGGCGACATGAGCTATTCTTAAAATCGACATGAAATAGAAGGCTTGAAAAATGTTGGTGACAGGGGACATGGCCATTTATTAAAGTCGACATGGGACATGGCATCCATAGCCCCCCCCCCCGTCCCCCTTGACACCATGTCTATATGGTACCTCTCTATAGGGTGTTCCATGTACATGTAGAAATTGGACTGGAGTGGACTTCCCTAGAGATATGAGTCATATACTGCAAATGTAACCATCCACCTGGACCCCCCCCCCCCCACCCATCCCCAACACCCAGACCTGGCTGACATACATGCTGACCACCTGGTGTATAGAGCTGGCCGGTGTACAGCATTGCTGGGGGCAGACTGCATGTACCCAGGTATGGCATTGTTGCCAAGTTGGACGTGGATTGGGGTCAGTGTGAACTCCTGGACAACAGCTGATTTTGGTATAATACCAAATGTTGGTAACTATCAGTGGTCATTGTTTTTTTTTGTTTTTTTTGTATTTTGTTTAAAACAATTCTTAATCTTTCATAACATCCAACAAGTGAGATTGATATCTTACCAATTTTTGCGGGGGTAATCCATCCAGTAAAAAAGATTAATAATATTTTAATATGATTAAACACATTTAGATGACCTTCACGTTCCACCCAGGTATTTTGAATAATGGAATTCACAAGCTCAGCCCATCTGGACCCCCCACTGTTAGCTCTGGACAAAAATGACCATTTCCCAGATGTGGGCAAGCCCAGCTTTTCCTATTTGGGCGCCACTATTAAAGCTACGAGAGTTTGTCATCAGAATGCAGCAAGACATTTCTGGCGAGTCCCCTAAAGGGTTAATTAACCTGACATCATCCACTAGTATACACGTACTCATACCATAAAATATGGACTTCACACAGAAAGTAGTCACATTGACTATGAGCGTGGTATAGTTAATACATCAAGGGGAGATAATGATGGCATCAAACCACTCTTCTTCACATAAAGCTAACTTTCATTACCTTCATATGTTTGATGATTCTCCAGAACAAAGGGAGCCGTATCAATCACCATGATACTCACCACTCTGAAGTGTATCTCTATTGATGTGAATTATGTTAATCATTTAATGATACATTACCAGCTAATTTTGGGTGATTTTTTATTTTCATTATGCTTCCATATACTGAGTGTCTGTAAGTCTATATGGGAAATTTGGAGTATGTTATTTCTCTTGTAAATACGACCATAACAGCTTGCAAAATATATAACTGCGAGCCAGCAGAAATGAAAACCAGCAAGGGGAGCATTGTGAACAATCAAAACACATAATATTATATGCTCTCACAGTGAATTCATAGGTCTACCAGAGAGCTCTCCATTCAGTATTTCATTTAGATTTCATAATGAATGGATTTCCTATGATAAAGGGCCTGTCAATTGATAAGGAAATGACTCGAGGAAGTCTACATTGGGTTTATTTCAGAAACTTGATTTTGGGTCAATTGAGGTGGGAATGTATCATTCAGCCGCATAGTGTTTCAATGTCCCGTTGTCAGGGCTGCATAAATTATGCAGCCCTTGCAAGTAACTCCCCAGTGCTGCATTAATGTTTTATGCTGACCCTATGGGTTGAGACAGTACCCTAGAAGAGTTTGTATGATGCATCGATATACAAGGTAGTGCCAATGAGTAAATTGCTGGCGCTGCATTACTTCATCATGCCGACAAATGACAAGCCTCAGCCAATAAAGTGTTAATTGTATATGTGAGTGGGGTGATGCGTGGCATTGAATACTTAAACATACTGTATTCATATGGAGCCCTCCCCCACCAATTAATTCCCTACCAGTCTGGAATTTTATGAAGTTTTTCCCTCCTCCAATTGAATTATGCCCCCACCCCCCCCCCCCAAAAAAAAGCTGTAAATATAAAAGTGGTCCCTAAGAGGTTAGTGCCATGCTGTCAGCATTTGGCAGGTAGCAAATTCTAGTCATTACCTCGGCCTGATAAGATATGTCCAGTATATAATTGGTTATTGTATCGGGGCAAATGTGAATGTATAGTATGACCACCCACGGCCTCTTCCCATCATGCCTAAATATAGTATTAGTAATACTGATATGTGTAGATAATGCACCCGCGTATCAGGTATAGCGATATGAACCATGGTTGTAGTCCTGTACATATATAGCCATGTATCAACTATGCTTACCTCTACTATAGGCAGATTGAAGACACCTTAAAAGGAAACACCACTCTATTTTTATGATTATTTCAATCGACTTCCTTGGTCTCAATTTCAAACTTTATTTTGAATAATCTGGTGAAGTATGAACTATTAAAAGGGAGTACAACAGGCTTATCTGTCAGAACGTCGTTAATTAATGAAAAAAGACTATTATCAATTGAAGCCATCATAAAAATAGGGTGGTGTTTTCTTTTAAGGGCTTTATTTTGTCGTCATCTGTCGGCCCTACGGTCAGGTATTAAACTTGAAACAAAACTCGTTTGTTTACGAGCACACACACAAGTTCCTTTAAATAACAATTAGAAACAGAAGAATGGGGTTATCCAGACAGCAGGTGTCTGAGGTAATAAAATATCACCATAAATAAATAATTTCTGAACAATACATAATACATGTTGTATGGATAAGTGCTAGCAGCACTTACCATGAAACGCCATCTGTTATGGTTCCCAGTAAGGTATTCTAAGGTTTATTTATTTTTACCCATAGTTGGAGGTGTTTGAGAGTTGGTCACAGGCATTCAACATACATACATAGAAATACATACAGCAACACCATACTACATAATTCTCAGAAGTGGGACCAAACAATACATGAACCTAAATCTATTACAGTTAGGCTATCGTATACAAAACCACGGCTTTTGGAAATAGCCCCACTGACAAAGTTCTAACCTCACAATTATATATATATAGGCTATGTGTGTATGGGGAATTTCCCAGCCACAGAATCCTAAACTTAGAGTTATACATCATTAAACAAGGGTGGTAGGGGGACTAGATAGGGAACACTTCAGACAGTGACTGCAGGTGAGCCACACACCGTGTGGACTTTCCCTGCGTCTACCTGCAATAAATACAGCATTCAGTGTGTGTGTGTGTGGGGGGGGGGGGCACTCCATCCTTGACGGCAGGTGCCAACAGGGCTCCTACATACTAAGATTGTTGTCATTTGACAGCCCCCTGATAAGCTACGTTATTCTAAAGCCCCTGTATCATATACCCAGAGGGCAAATGACAGCCCCAAATGTCATACCACTTCTATCTAGTATCAATAGCATCTTTTATTATTCTTTGCAATTCGATAGATTACTAAGGTTATGTATGCAATATAAACATTGCTATCTTCCTGTATCACGTGTGGCAGCTGATTCTGTATTGACGTCCTGTGATTCTGGACTTTCATATCACTGATAACCCCCTTATTCTCACGGGGATGTGAGAGAACACTACTTGGGTTCAGACAGTGGCCAAGGCACACGTCATGTGGACTTTCCCCTGCTTCTACCTGCAGCATAATAAACTGATAATCTAAATACTCTGGGCATTAGTCTGTAGTGGCTATCCCGGGTTAGTCATCGGGATATTGGTCAGAATGGCGAACTGTTATTCAAACATGACTATTGAAGGCAAAAACCAAATATGGCTACCCGTTAAGGCCTACCCTGATAATACTCATAGGAATTAATGGAATGACGAAGGTGGGTCGGTCACTTCTGACTATACCTGATAGTACTATGGTTGGTCGTATAGGGAGCCAAAAAATGACTAACTAGGTTAGTTGCTATTGACTAAGTTCTGGAGTTCAAAGATTACTTGTGTAGCCTTGATGGGTAACAGGCCACTGGTATGTGTCTGAACAAAGGGACACTAGACGATACAAGTAAAGGGTCCGTCTCCCACACAGTCAATACTTAAGGGGCTGACTCAGAGACTTACTGTCAGCTATATGTGGCTCGTTTTGTCATTTAAAGGCCGCATGATGTATATAAATGCCTTATGGCCCGTATATGTATGATGCATGAATGTAACCATCATGATGCTGCATTCAAGCAGAGATACTACCCCCTAATTCAAGCATCATGCCGTCCCACACGGTTGATACACCACCGAATGCTATAGGGAAGCCCTAAATCGAGGTTCATGTAATATGGATGTACTTAATCTATGGGTGGATCCATCCCTTTGATGGTCCTTAATAGCAATTGTTTGCTTTTGAGTAGTCTGTTGAAGATTGAGATCAATCAAAATTATGAAATATGAATAAAATGTTACTTACGTTCTACTATACATGTGTGTCCATGCATTTGTGTAAATGATCCGACTGGTTATTGGTATGTAGTAAACTCAAGATGGGTCACACGGTCAACAACCTAACAACCTATTACGTGTATTCTATCGTTAACGACATGTCCTTTATTTACAATCATTGTAACCACCGTGTATCAGAAGGCTGGGATGCTTAGGTACAAAGCCCCACTTCAGATACACTTACACCTCCAGAGTACAGGAGCCTAAGTCTAAGGCTAAGGGTGCCTTTAACCATTTAATGACAGCGTAGTGCTTTAAGTACTCATTTGACCTCATGATGCACCAATGCAGTACAGGCGAGTTACTCGACGAGGGAGCACAATTCCAAGCACACATGAATGTTTCAACCCGGTAATCTCGATTTATGCATAAATACAGCGGCAGTAATAGAGTTACTGCCCAGGGCTGCACTCATGTATCGTTCATGATTATAAAAGGGCGTAGCCTGGTTTATCAAAACGGTCTGCTGCCCTTAAAAGGTTAACGCTGAGTCAGAGTGAATGTGTATTGGCATCCTCTTCAGCCTGAACAACACTAACCCTTTCAGGGCAGGATGTAGTTAGAAAGCAATGTAGTTAGAAAGCACCAATGCAGTGATGGCGAGTAACGCACCGGCACTGCACTATGAAGTATAGCAATCCCCGTGGGTCCACATGATGCTTCAAAGATGTAGCACTGTAGGCAATTTACTGACCAGGGTTGCATGAATGCATCATGACCGTAAATGGCTTAATGTATTAACGAGCTATGCGGCCCTTGAATGGTCATTTATAACAGTATACTTGACTTGTGGAGGTAAATCCCCGGTGACTGGAGGTCGGGGCGTACAGGGAGCTACACCAAGCTGGCCCCACCTCGACCTCTGTCCCCGAGCGTCATCGCTGGCACCAAAGGTTGCTGGTTAAAATAGTTTATGTGCGCTTGGTGCTGTTGTATTAAAAGTGCAGATGGGTACCGTGTAGGAATCCCCCCAATATACGGGGGCAGTGACGCGGTCATGGCCCCTCAAATACCAGCGATGTTGCTCGGACGCGTCCGAGGACGAGTTGGGGCCAACTTGGGTCCACCCGGACCAGAAGGCAGTAGTTACTTCCCTAGTCAGTAGTACTGAAACACTACTGACTTGGTTATTGAAATGTCTTAGACCCCATCCATCCACTACTCCCCAAAGCAGTAGTCTACTTCATGTATACTGGAATTACTCTGATACTTTGTCTATGCTACTGATCTCATACTTTTGAGACATAGCTTATTTGGAACTATCTTCAAGACTACTGCTCTAATACTTCTTAGACATAGTCTAGAGGGCGCATATCAGCATTGCTTCAGTATTATACTTTTCCTATACTGATTTATCAGGGTCACCCTGGTGCTCGAGACCTCAATTTATTTGGGTTAGTAGACAAATTCAGATTTGACAGCTGCACAGAATGCGCCAGAATCCAGTAGGGCTAACACAGACACACAGAGGGAGCACATATTGTAAGGAATTATCTATCAAAGACCCTTCATAATGTTACAAGAATGGGCATACAATACATTGGATACCCTGTGACTACATTAGGCTCCTTGTAACAAGTTTTAAGGGGCCGTTATGGTGAGTAAATTGATTATTAGAAATTGTGAATGGAGGACTCAGTACAGCTGTGTGTAGAGCTATATTTTTATCATATAAACATGTGTATGCCCTAACATGATTGTCATTTACGGATCAGTGAGGGGCTTTCAAAGTATTAGGTGGGGGTGGGGGTGGGGGCATATAGGAACAGAATTGTATACATGTATTCTTAATACATGTACATCCGATGCATATATGTGAAACCCATAGACTTGTATTGACAGAGCCTACATCCCATAGACCTCCTGATTCAAACAGTAGGAGTCAACCACTACTTATTCACTACTTTCAGCATGTGACTAATACACAGCATCTATTCTGAATAACAATACTGAATTGTCAACTGGATATCAGTAGCATACTTAACCTATACTTTCATCTCATTTAAATATTTCGGACATACTTTTCTCATACTGATTAGGAGTATTAGAAAAGTAGCCCAAGAAAAGTAGCTGTTCAGTAGTACTAGAGACCCAGAAAGTAGGGAAGAAGTATTCTTTTCAGCTAACTGAACTGACCCAGAAACCCCACAGGCTCAAGCAATACTGACTTCATACTGAATGGTAGTAGCAATTCAGTATCATACTTAATCTATACTTTTACCTCATTTAAATATTTCGGACATACTGATGTACTACTTTTTGGATACTTATCCTATACTGCTGTAATACTGGACAGCTACTTCCCAAGTTTCTGCCTGAGGCTCTGAAAAATTCGAAACTACTGAATAACTACTTTGTCAATACTTCCTGATAATACTTTTCCTCTACTTATCCAATACTTATTGTCTACTGCCTTTTGGTCCGGGGAGCTACACCTATGACACCCAGACCACATGACCAGTAAGGGGGCTGCCATAAAGTATGTAGGCCTACGCACGAAGGGAGGGGGGTGTGGAGGGGTCTATTTTCTGAAAATCTTTGCGTACACAAACCCTTTATTTTAATGTGTACAAGAACTTCAGGGGGTGTGGGGGGTCAATTTCTGGAGAAAATGTGCGTACATACTTTATGGAAGCCCCCAAAGTTTAATCTATCAGTGTATCATAGAGATATGCAGAGCTCTGTTGTCCACATCGCTCACTCTATATTGCATGTAGATCTACCACTAATAGGTGCACCCCCCGGCCATGTATGACATATAGCTTTAACTGGGGGCTCTACCTGGGGCTACCCACCTGGGTGATCAGTGCCAGGCGAGGCAATAGGATCTTTGATCTATAACCCCTTCAGGGCCGCACGGTGTTCTATGGGCTATGCCCTTTGTCCCCATGATGCATGGATGCAGCCCTGGTGAGTCTACTTGCTAAGGTTGCATCCATGCATTATGCAGACCATAATTATGGGCATGAATTAACCTCATAGGATCGTTATGATACTTGCATGCTTGCAATGCAGGCCTGGTGAGTTACCCACCAGGGCTGCATGCATGTATCATGACGACAAAGGGCACAGTGCACTATGTGGCTCTTAAAGGGATAAATCATATAGTCTGTATATATAGTATAGAGGTTCAGCTCTATCACAGACTTTATCTATATTACTTGGCCTCATACATGACTCCCGCCCCAGGCATCTCGCCTTTATTAACTTGGCTTATACAAATCATGACAAGAGGCAATAGACACAAAGCTAGATGATCTATCACATGTCTATCCCCGTATAATCATTTGCCATCCTTTATTATGTCTTTTGCACTATGTGGGAGTGTTCAAATAATAAAATATACACATTACATATGACTGTGTTGATCTATTGCTAAATCACAGTAGCTACATATTATCCCCACCCCCCATACATAGATAATTTCCCATAAAATCAGCTAAATAGACAAAGGCCCATGGCCAGAGAATATTTTGGTATCGTTCCCCCCAAGGTGGGGCTGGGGCAGTATCCCACGAAGCCGCAGACTGAGTGGGAATATCCTCTGGCCATGGGCCTTTGCCTTTATTTCATGGTTTTTATTCTTCAAAATATGTTTAATTGCATATAAATGGCCATAAGAATTTGAACAAATGATGATGTCATAGGCCATGGGATTTCTAGTACTTAAGCATAGTGGTCATCGTATCCACCATGAAATAAGGGCCAACATTCAAAGGGTATCAAATTGTGATTGTAGGGAGGACTGTATTACGTCTTATTACGCGTGCTCTAAGCAGACTATCTATAACTGCATTAAATTGTAGACTCATGGAAGATCTACGTACCAGGCCTGTGACAGGGCTTTGGTGATGTACTAATGACGTAGGCCTACTGGTGACATTATTGCTAGTAACGCACTGGTGACGTACTACTACTAGTAACGTACAGGTGACATACAGACCAGTGAGGTACTGGTGAGGTACTAGTGACGTACTGGTGACATAATAGTGACATACTAATGACGTACTACCCGGTACTACTAGTGACAGAGCAATGACGTGCTAGTGACATACAGGTGACATACTAGTGACGTACAGGTGACGTACTAGTGACGTACATGTGATGGAGCCAAGGATCCACTCAGGCTCCCAGCTGCATGTAAACATCCGGATGGTCACGGTATCCCACAAGGCCCCGCGCGTGTGCCGAGGTCACGTGACATGTGACGTGTCACGCCACCTGGTGACTAAACACGGCACTACAGCCTGGGGTCAGGGCCAGACATACCTCACAGACTTGTAATACCTTGATTAATTTTCATGTATTAAACCTTTAGGGCCACATAGTGCCTTAATGCATTATGCCCTTTCTTGATACTATGCATGGGTGAGCATTGGTGAGTAACTCGCTAGGACTTAAACAGTTAATTTACTTTTGATATTAACCAAGATATAGTCTTAATACTCCTTAATAACAGTACTGTTCCTGAATTGATGGGAATATATTATAAAATGGTCGATATCCTCTCATGGAACAGTATCCCATGCGCCATGTGAAAACACTGTTCCTATATAATATTGCACCTGATGTGCTACATAGCCCTTGCTGTCATTACCAGGATAAAAGTCAGATTGAAATTGCCTGTCTAGTTTCAATAACAAACATTTACTCTGGCCATATTTACTGTATGATGTGGTAGAGGGCTGGGCACTCTTCAGTTAATTTCCTTTTAAATTTCTCCTAACTTGCCACGCAATTTCACAAGTGTCCATGACTCCCTGACCCATTGGATCCCTGTGCATTGCGCATGAATCCATCACGACCCAAGTTATTCACCAAGGCTGCATGAATGCACTATGCGGTCCTTAAAGGGTTACCTATACTGGGACATGGCAGCTAAAGGGCCTAAGGGCTGCACCTACAGGTTTACATTGTATCTGTTATATTGGTACAAGCTGGGCGGCCTGGTTTGGGTTTCCGATTAGGTTAACCCTTTAAATGTAACAGAGCGCTTTAAACTCCAACCTCCTCTAAAAGTTCCAAGGGGGGCAGAATAATGGCCCTAGAGTTTTTGATCATTTCCGACATTTCCTTTGGTACATTATGATTACAATCTACATAATTAGCAGAAGAGATCATGACCTCATGCCGCCTTTAAAAGGTTAGGACCTACACCCACACCTGACCAGGTATGATGTTCACTGTCACAGCAAACACTCAAACAGATGAATACTCTCTGCCGCAGGCACCCGATTATGACCAAAATGGTATAAATTCATATTCATGTTTACCTTTTGTCTTAATTGTTAGTAATTATTTTTACCATCGGCTTATTACCATGAGCTGTTTTCATATTTTATCTCAGAGACATTTATAATTACCTTGCACAATTCTTACAGCATTTTCCCCACAGCCCTTGGCATTATACAGGCCTTTGCCGTGGGTCTGACCCTCAACCTGACCCTAATCATTGAGCTCTCCTACTCACTTCTCACAGGTGGTAAGGTGTGAGGAGTCAAGGCCATGTGCCGCGCATTAATCTCACACTAAGAGTACCAGAGGGCTTATCCCATCTTAGTGCCCACATAAACACACAATCCCCAACGACCCCGCCCACTCCAGAAACCATTGCAATTGACGGATCGAGTATCGGTGCTCCGATCAAGTGGCTACTCACCCACCCACTGACTCAATCGTTAATCAGTATTGGTAAGCTGTATTGAACATTGGTTCAAAATCTAAATGGGAAGGCCACTCAAAAAAAAGTGTGGTTACTTATCACAAATGACTGAGAAATATGACGAGTGAGGCTTTCTCCCTATCTTCATGTTTAGCAAAAATGTTTACTTCCCTCAAAACCTGATTTCTATGATGCGCGCGTTATTTTTAAAGTGGCCTAATCATCATAATACTGGTACTGATTTCATAATTGATTACGTGTTGGTCCACAGTGGCTGATCCAGAGTTTTGAAAGGGCGAGGGGGGGGGGGTCTTCTCCAAAAGGGTATTCTCTTCAACGTTCGTTAATCGGGCCAAAGTTCTTTAGAGGTCCCAGGCAGCAGTTGGTGCCACGAGATTAAAACATAATAAAATGGCCCCTGGACAACTGAACATCGGTCACAGTTTTCAATTCCTTGGAGGGAGCCAACTCAGCAGGGGCCACCTGGCAATGTGCTAAGTTTTACGTTGAGGACATAGAGGTTAATTATACTTGGGGAGTTCTCATTCTCTGACAATATGGTGGGGGGGGGGGGGGGGGTGCTCGGTGGATATTTGCGTGAGCGACCCTTTCCCCCAATTGTCCAACCCTCCCCATCCCGTAGGGTTCCGATTTATCACGGTTGATCCTTTTTTGCTTTAATAACAAACTGGCCTGTTCGCAAAAAAAAAATACAACCCCCCCACCCCTTTCCAAAAAGGGACCTACACTCTTATTGGTTCGGTCCAGGTAGGTGCTAGTGATTAACATGGTACGCTCTGATCAAAGTTGATCAATATTGCGTGACCTTAATAAAAGCTGTCGGGATTAAAGGTTAATCCCATCATGGTGTAGATTAATTGAGACTGTGGATTAACCGGATTAACCGGCCCTGCCCTACTTATCTCCCACTGTGTGATATATGAATATATACACATGGCACAACAACAACCAGCAAACCCACATTACCTTTGTGAACTGAGAAGTACCCCCCTTCCCCACCCAGACAACACCAGTGCTGTAGGCTACAAGTGTGCATAGATCTACCTACGTTGTCCATTCATAATCCACATTAGAGGAGTGGAGACTATCTTAAATTGAAGGTTCCTTGTGCATACGATTGTACTACACATTACTATACATATAGTATATATAGTAGTAATTGTATATATACAATTTAACTGTTTATAATTGACCAACTGGACATAATTCAGTTGATGTGTCTTCTTCCATCAGTGGGTCTATACTATGGGGATTAAAAGATGTAATGCTGCATCACTGGGAGTTACCTGTCAGTCCCCGGGGTCAGTGTCCGACCTGAGTCGTTCTACAGCCTCTGACCCTTAAGTAATATTAACCTGCATACTTGTTTAATGCTGTATCCTCTTATGTCGGCACGATGCATTCATGCAACGCGCCCTGGGAAATAACTCGCCAGTGGTACAATCAAACATCTTTCTGACCGTGCGGGTTGATACCCTCCCAATAGGGTTGACCTGAAGCCGCGCCAGCGAGTTACTCGCTACTCGCTGACTCTACTGTGTTCATCATAATGTCAAGTGAGCACGACTATTGAGGTATCATGCTGTTCCTTAAGGGGTTAGGCATACTGTGCATATCAGTAATCGTCTTCCTGTGTCAATGACATTTGGCTGCCGTTACCATGACAACACACCAGTACCCGGATGTGCATATTGCATGTAGAGACCAAGAACATATTACATGTCCTACATCTTTGTAAGTTATTAGCACATTGTAGGAGGCCAAAAGATGGAAAACAGCCAGTTTCAGGTTACCTGATGACAATAGGCTTCATGGAGGCATAGCATCAGCTAGCATTTCACAGGCATAGCACCAGGTAGCATTTCACAGGAAATTTGATTTAAGGCATTCTTCCTTTAAATCAATAGGGCTGCCATATTCACCATGAAATAAAAGTTCCTCCCTGTATGGGCAGGGGGAGTTTGGCCTATGCATAGGACATTACGGCACTCTGTTAACCCTTTAAGAGTGACAAGATGCCTTACTGCATTAAACCCGTCGTCGTCGTGATGCATTCATGCATTCAAGCATCATGCCTACAGGGTTGAGACACTCCCGGAGGGTCGATATGACAGATGATGCACCAATGCAGCACTGGCAAGTTACTCGCTTAGGCTGCATCGACGCAAGCATGACGATTGATGTTAACTTTTAGTGACATGCCATCTTTAAAGGGTTTTAATATGGTCATTAATCAAGCAGTCATGTTTGGTTTGGAGTGTTGGGGTGGCGGGTCGTGGGTGTAGCGTGTGCCAACTGCCGACTTTATACCAGTGCCACACTTTATCCATTATATACACATACATGCAACATGATAACCCTTTAAGGGTAATACAGTCCTTTAATGTACTATAACCCTGTGTTGGTGCGAATGCATGAATCGGCGAGTAAATCGCCAGGGCTGCATTTAAGCATCATGCCGATCCACGGTTGAGTCACTGCCGAATGATCGGTATGGTGAACCAATGCAGCACTGGTAAGTTACTTGCCAGGGCTGCATCGGTGCATCATAACGACAAATATCACATTTTAGTGACATGCCGCCATTAAAGAGTTAAATGCAACATATTGATTTAATGAACTATGCCCCTCTGTTAGTGTGACTGCATGAATGAGAGAGGAACTCAGTAGTGTTGCATGAATGCATCGTACAGACAAGCAGTATAGTGTGATCCAGGGTGATGCATTTGAGAAGGTTCGGCATTAAAGGGTTTATAATAGGTGGGTTCATAGAAAGTCCACAGTGTGGCGGGCAGCACGAGTGGTGAGGACCCTTTCTCTTGAGATATTTTCTCACCTGTATTGAAAGTACTGCTTGCATTGCAATAGCATTGACCGGGTGACACAGAATCCTGTGTTCTGAGTGGGTGTATAGAATCTGAATCAGGGGCAGGCTAGGTTACCTAAACCTCTATAGACATAAAAAATGATATTAAAGGATACAACTGACACAGACCTCTATATTTGATTTAATATGTAGGTGACCTCCAACACAAGTACACTGTAAAAAATAATTGTAGATATACACAGTAAAATCTACTGTAACTTTACAGCACCTATACTTTAGCTTTAAAGCAGATTTTACTGTGCACCTACAATAAACTGTAGGCCTACACCTATAATAGATTTAACTGTATATCTACAAAACAAACCAGCTAACTATTTACAGTGTAGTCAGCAACAGGCCTCACCATGGGCCCTTATCTTTAAATACGGTGTTATATACCATGTCAATGACAGACTACAACACTCCTGTAGAGGTTTAATGTCGCATGCAGCTTATTATTCTGTGATTTGGTTTGATGGGTACAGAAAGTATGACCTATCTAGCATTATCTGCGGGCATTATCGGGTACCAGGTACACCAACGACGTCACCCTGTTCATTACCGACAGAAGTGGGGCCTAATTAACTACAATTAATCCCTGTCCTACCCCTGCTACAGACCTTAGTGGTGAGAAATGGTAACATTTCATTATAGATTTGTACTAACGTTAGTTTCAGCTGACTGCTCGCAACACTGTGATTGCATTTTACGACTTGGCAACGTGGGTCATTTCCAGGCGAATTTTACATTCATTTGAGCGAATTTTGGACTATTGGACAAAAATAAACGACAAGAAAATAGGGCTAAAAGGCTGACTTTGTTGGCTGGGACCCTTTACTTTGGCGAATTCCCTACCTCTGGCCCCTCCCCCACTGCATCCCTAAGATTGTTTGTAATGTATACATATCTTATATAATAATTATATCTGGAAATTCAAAAGACAATTATATTTTGAATTTTCCTATGCATATTTTGCCTTCTTATCAATAGATATGCAGTGCAATAGAATGGATATGGAATAGTCACTCATTCTTGCTGCATTGAGCTACGGGTAGGTACCTTGGAACAGTACTAAGGGCAAAGCTACACACGTCAATCTAATAACACCCGTCCCATACGTCACAACTGACGGCTCGTGACGTAGATGTGTGACGTCACTAACGAATCCTTAGTTACGTCACTATGACATAACAAGTAGGGATCAGACCCAGGCCTGGTACCTGAACATGTACCAGGTCATGGTGTTATAGGCAGAGGGTGCAATTAGGTAGATGGGTACATAACTATAGGGGTAGATCCATCATTCGAGACTAATTAGTCTGCTGAGATTATGGTGACAGTGGCTAATTTACTCCAGTCTCAGGCCCCAACTCTATAATAGTAGAGTATGGGCAAACTCACATGAAAAAATATTTGCCTAACTTGTTTTCAGGAGTTGACCAATCAAATTCTATACACCAGCTCCTGTGCACAGCCTGACGGGAAGTTACAATTTAGGCCTAAATATATCAGTCCCAACAGTCCCATTTGGAGCCCTTGTGATGGAAAACGGTACTGGTTGAGCGGGTCTAATTTACCCGGGTATCAACTCACACACATGTCATTACAATCGCCTCTTCTTGCTTAGTGTGGGTCAAGACTACATGAATCATAATAAAGTTAATGGACCCATTATCTGCAGCATTGCTCAGCTGTATCGTTATTTACTTAAAACGGTTTCCAGAAACATTTATAGATCTATATTTAACTAGTATAATCGGCAAGGACATTGCCCCCTATACTTGTCTTTTGGCAAAGTAGTCAAATAGTTCTATAAAATACACTATTGGGTACATATGATGATACAAAGGGGCGTGTTTGTAAATATTTTATTGTGAATACGATGATCACCATGCTTAAGTACTAGAAATCCCGTATCCCATACCCCCATGGGACATGGCCTGTGATTTTGTTCACATTTCTATGGTAACTTAACATAATTTATGTTGAATAGAAAAAAAAACATGAAATAAAGGCTTTGTGGAATACTGCCCCAGAGTGATCCAAAATGACCTTCTTGGCATGGGCCTTTGTCTATCATACATGCACAGATGGGGGAAGTTAGTGGGTGGTCTACTAAATCCATGTAACATATGGACCTCCTCTTATACTAAACACTTTAGAATCACCACGACAAGAATGTACCGTAGGATAAATCCCTGTGCACAATCACAGGCTGGAAGAGACTGAAGGTTGCACAATTAATCACACAATTCTACTGTTTCCCCAGTTATAGACATGTATTGAAGTATTGAAGTATTGAAAATTTTATTGAACATATCACCTCAGTGAGGAGTTTTTCAATGTACAAACATGGGTAGGCATGAAGCAGATGCAAGTAATAAATGATTAATATAGTTGTCATATAATCAGTTCACGTGGCTTCTCCCGTTCAATACTACAAATTATTAGAGTGGATGTGATGACAATACATTTAAGTATTTAGTAGAAATGGTAATGAGTAGGTACATAGGAAATAGATAGTTGGTTGTTCACGTCCAGTTTTCAGTTCGGTTTCATGATTGGTTTTCATGGAGGCTTGTCGCCCCACTTCTCTCTAATTTTCCTTTTGAAGTCATCTTTATTTCCAGTTTCTGCGTTTCATGATCAAGTTGGTTCCAAAGCTGTACGCCGCGGTAGTATGGGCCTTTTTGATAGAAGGCTGTCCGGGCTACCCTCTCATGGAATTTTAACTTCCGGTCACCTCTGGTTCTGGCTTGCGGGTTAGTAGTGGCTTGTCCCCTTCTTGCGAGTTTCCACATGTGCTGAGCCAGCTGGCATTTTCTTCTCTGCTCCAATATTGGGATTTTGTTTGCTCTATGCAGTTCGGCTATGCTGTTACCTCGGATCGCCACCTTCTTGCATATTCTGATGCCTTGGTTCTGTAGTCTTTGGATTTTTTCAAGTTGGTATTGGTGGGCGCTACCCAGGTAGAAACTGCAGTAGTCAGGTACTGGCATGATCATGCTTTTGTAAATGATTAAACAAATGTCCTCGGGTAGATACCCTCTCATGTTGCGGAGTTTATGTAGCCTGTTACCCATGTTTTTCTTTGTTTTGTTGACAAATGGGGTTACGGTCAGGGAGCCGTCTAGGTCAATGCCAAGGTAAGGATAGGTATCCACTACAGGTAACGTTTGGTCTCCCATTTTTATGGTCGGGGCATTTATCCTACTCAATTTTGTTTTTGAGCCGAAGGTCATGATTGTGCTCTTGTCTGTGTTCACAGTCATGTGATTCAGGTTGCACCATTCATGTATGTGTGTGACATCTTCCTGGAGGAGCCTTTCAGCTTCCGCGGGATTGTCATGGTTGATGTATATTATTACGTCGTCCGCATACATGGCTGATTTACAGTTAACGAGAGTGTCACAAAGGTCATTGATAAACAGCACAAACAGCAGTGGCCCAAGGGTAGAACCCTGAGGGACTCAGAACTGGCACTGAAGCATTCAAATGACTGATTAGGCTCAGAACAGATGCCTCGTGCATGCTACACGACGCATCCTTTCTGCTTGGCTGCTCACAATAAAAATCATAAAAGGTATTTGGGCCGAATAAAAAGCAGATACCAGCTGGTAAATTACTATGATACAAAAAAAAATTAATAACATGATAGAATGGCATTAGGCCAAAAAAGTAGGTCTGTTTCCGTTAACATGCTGAAAAGTCTAGGTAGGGTGGGACCCACTTAGAAAAATGTTTTCAGCAATTCTGACCAAAATTAGATTGAAAATGATCAGATTTCAGGAAAAGTCCCCAGAAAGTTAGGGTCGGCCCTGTTTTGCTATGTAGAGTTGGGTGACCAGAAACATATTATTTTATTTAGGTATCATATTAAAAGAGATACACTTCAGTTTTAACGTGTGGTGTGTGTAGACTCCCTGTTTACTGTGTATTGTATTGTAGGCGCGTGCAGAACGGGCAGGTGGTGGGTGAGGTCACCGCTAAACCTCTAAGGGCTGCATATTATTAATTTAATGTGCTATACCCTAGGTCGTCATGATGTGTG
Organism: Harmothoe impar; assembly: GCA_947462335.1. Lineage (NCBI taxonomy): Eukaryota > Metazoa > Annelida > Polychaeta > Phyllodocida > Polynoidae > Harmothoe > Harmothoe impar. The sequence continues at coordinate 42,894,569 of OX381718.1, read as the reverse complement.
AATGCAGCCCTGGCGAGTCTACTCGCCAGGGCTGCATTCATGCATTATGACGACCCTACGGGGTTGATATATATACACTCCCAAAGGGTCGCCATAATGCATGAATGCAGCGACTAGACTCGCAAAGGGCTGCATTTATGCACCATGCTGAAAAATAATGTTAAAGTACTATGCGGCCCTTAAAGGGTTAAACTCGAGTATAAAACCCACAGCTGCTCTAACTTTCAGCGACCTGCGTCTGGTGACATGTGACTGAGTCTAACTGGTCACCCCGGGTAAGCCGCCATCTTGCCCCCCCCCCCCCCCCCCTGCATCTTATTCTACAGCCCCTATCAGAACCCCATGGGGATTCTGAACGATCTGGCTCAAAGACGTTGTCTGGAATACCCTGGTAGAGTGTGCTACTAATTCCTGGCTAGAACCTATAATATACACGAACCTCTTATACCTCTTTTACCCCCCCTCACCCCCAAAAATATAACGAACCCCCCAAAACAACCCTGAGCATAATACAAAAAAAATAGTAGTTATTCATAGAATCCTGGACCCTACACCCAGAATACCCTTGAGGGTAAATTACAGAGTAGCACCTGAAAAGGTAGGTGTGTGTGTACTATATCTACTCTGCCAGTGGCCTTTTAGTTCTCTCAGTGGCACTGTAGTTGGCACCTTACACTCCTATAGGCAGGTGTGCAGCCCCCTCCACCCCCACTACCCCTACCCCCCCCCCCCCCCACACACACACACTCCAGCTGACAATACGTCCTCGTGTATCGGTGTGTGTGAGTCGGAGGGTGTGATTGACTAAGGGAGTGATCATTTTTTATCAACAGGGGGGGGGGGGTTGGTTTGGGGGGGGGGGCAAAAAAATTTGGACCCCTTGACCGGGGGGGGTGTAAAAAATTTGGACCCCTCTTGGGGGGGGGGTCAAAAAAATTTAACCTGTTTTGGGCCAAAAAGCCCGCGCGTTACTATGCTTCAAAGGGCCTGCGCGCGCGCCGATTTCCGACCCGTAGGGGGGGGGGGGTAAAAAATTTTGACCCGTTGACCGGGGGGGGTGAAAAAAATTTCGCGCGCTCCGCGCGGAAAACCACCCCCCCCCCCCCGTTGTTAAAAAATGATCACTCCCTAATGGGCCGTGTAACACAGATGCCTCAACTTTACCAGGGCTCTACCTCATATTCAGGGGTCTTCCCTAAATGATGTCATTACCCGGTATATTTTTGACCATACTTGACCACTCCATTAGTCATGTTTTGTCTATAGAAATACATACGAAGCTGGACCCCCCCCCCCCCTCCTCCCCACACACTCTCTCTCTTACCGCATCCGCATAATGTCACTTCTGGACAGTCCCCAGTGCACACATTTTGTACTTCCCCACACTGTAAATAGTGGAGCCAAAGATACCACCTTTTATACAGGTAATGTACAATAAACCAACAACTGGTACGATATTTTACTGCCAGCTACATTTACTTCTAACAGTGCGTGCTGTGCTAGGGTTATATCTATTATGGAGCCTTGATCTGGTTACCAGACGTTGGTGAATTGGTTGTAAGTAATGAGGACTGATTCAACACCTGGAGGAACTCGTGCCGCCTGTTCTGTGTGGAGGTCCACTCTGCAGTTAACCCTTTAAGGGTGGCATGTTGCCTTAAAGAAACATTCATTTTGTTCCCATGATCATGATGCACCAATGCAGAACCGGTGCTGACTGATGGGTTGGGTGTATCAAACCTACAGGGTCAGCATGATGCATGAATGCAGCCCTGGATAGTTACTCGCATGGGCTGCATTGGTGTATCACGATGGCAAAAGTACATTAATTCATTAAAGCATCATGCTGTCATAAAAGGGCTAACCACCTCGGTCCAGTACACTAGGCTGGGGTCTAAACTAACGCTAAAGTGCTGCTTGGTTAATTGACGTTTATAATTACAATCAGGATTAATTATAATGACGAATGCTATTAATCTGGACGGCAAGATTGATGTTGTTTTTAGAGAACAAATGGGTTATGATTTGATTGTGTAAGTGTAAGCCAAACAATATGCCTTATTTGTACCTATCACAAGACGGGGATACCTATCTTAATACCCACATGTAGGTATGATTATACACAGATATCACACTATGATATTATAGCTTGCAGCCCATCAAACCTTTGGATCTAATAGTAGCATAGGAGGGGGGGGGGTGCGAATACAATATTTACAAACATATATTAAAGTACTTTTTAAATCATGTGTATGATAAATCTAAAATGTCTATTATTACATCAAGTAAGTGAATAAGATATCGTTATAAAGTAAATATCATACATGGTAAAACAAAATACTGCGCAGGCTATGATAGGTGTTTATATAATGCATGTATTAATGTCAAAATCCCATAGACATAGAGCACTGTATCACCTAATTATTGTAATAAATATATTTTGATAAAAATATATGTGTTAAACTGCAATGCATAGCTATACATACCTATAGTCTATGATTTATCAGGGTCATTGCCCATAGAGCACAATGCTAGTTTAACCCAACGTCCAGGGTACACGGCCCTGTACTATGTACCAGTGCCAGCAGTCACCCACCTTCAGCAGTGGTAACTCCAGGGTGAGGGCTCCTCCTGTAGGTGTTAGTACTCCCGCCCCTGCTCCTCCTACAGGTAGTGCAGAGGGTGTGAAGGGGGTAGTCCCAGGTGTGAGGTGTAAGGAGCATGTGTCTATAGATTCCTCCTGGTACTCCTTAACTATTAACTGTCACTGGGCCTGTCCCACTAGACTCTGTGTTATTATTCTACCTGTGGTAGTACACTGTGTGTCTGTCTGTGTGTGGGTCTGTGGGGGTCTGCGTCAGTGTATGGGGGATGTGACACGCTCTGACTAGTTGCGCCTTAAGCCTTAAGCCACCACCTCCACACGACCCCCTGGCGGACATAGTGCACGCGTACTACCCGGCATACAGTACCAGTGAGCTATGCCGCGTTGTGTGTTTTAAAAGTCAAGAAATAAAATACAAAAAGCAAATGAAATACTTCATCTAGGCATGGGGTATTGTACAATATGCCGCTGATCCAGGCATAATTTGCTATCCTGCTATTACTATAGGTTACCTATATACAATGTACCTTGCTTGGCCAATCTGTTTTGCCAATGTTTGGGACAATTTATAGACTTAAGGTTAATAAGGGAGTGGTCGATATTTAACAGCACGGGGGGGGGGGGTGCAATACTACTTTGTTGCTCTCCCCCGTATCACACACTGTATACAATCTCCCTACATGGAAAAGAAAGTCTCAGGAAAATATGTTCAGTTTCGGATCAAAGTATATGTGACCATTTATATAATACTTCTGTACAGTAACTTCTAATATTTTGCTCTTCATACATTCCTTTAAATGATACTAGTCAGCGCTTTCTACAGTTGGTGCAGGAATTCCCTTACACTTATAACCCTTATACACGACGCCCCATACTGAAGTGGCAGCAGCATGTGTCATAGGCCGGCGTCCGAATTATGCAAATGAGGCTCTCAAAGTCCTCTCCACAACAGTGACGTCACGGTAAGGTGACTGGCGCGCCACCTAGCGTGAAGCTGGGGCGTGACCCCTGAACTCCGACCCAGAAATCCACTGCCCTCTGACCTAGTTGAGACCCTATACCTTGTTTGGCAGAACCTGGCAAGGCCGACAACGCCATGGCTAATGAGGTCTTTGTGGTCAATGGTTAAAGTGGCATTCTCACCGAGCGTTTCCCACTCACAATTCTAGTACTGTTCTAGTCTGCTATGTGGTAAGTGCGAGTGGTGAGAATACCCCTTTAAATTGAAATCTCAAATAAACCAAACTTCTCACCCCATTAACCCTTCCTCCAGTGTTTCTAATTGCAGTGCTAATGAAATGCCCCCTCCTCCACCCATAAAAACACCACCAAAGGGATAAGGTTAGCCTCCTCCTGTAGGTGTCAAACTTAAAGTGTCATTGTATAGCTACAGAGTAGTGCTACCTAGATGTACCTCCACAATACTTATAGGCTGTGGGGGAGGGGCCTAGTCTCACTAGGAGCCCTTTACCCCCCTGTGCTGGGAGCAGGCAACAGGGTCAGTCCAGGTAAAACCAGCCAGTGGAGATCAGCCAGTTCTATATATGTTCCTCTACACTGGTATCCACATATTTGACCAGGTCGTAGTGTCGATTTTTAGCTAGAGGGCTGTGTCGCCAAGTCGATTTTTATCCACATAGAATATATCAGGGCCTAATAAATGGGTGTGGACCACCAAAATCGACATGGCGACATGACTATTTCTTACAATCGACAATCGACATGAGGCCTAGTGACATGTGACATGAGGCCCAAAAAACATAGTGACAGGCGACATGAGCTTTTCTTAAAATCTACATAGGATATGGCCATTATTAAGCGACATTGACATGCGACATGGCCATTTTTTAAGATCGACATTCCACATTGGGACCCCCCCGTCCAGAGCCCCTAATAAAAAATTGTCTGTGTCCGTTGATTTTTAAAAGGGCCGTGTCGCCCATGTCGATTTTTAAAATGTGCCTGTTATTTTTTCACAGAGTGAGAACTCCACATTCTGTCCAGTTCTAACATTAGTGATCCCCACTGGCTGATTCTACCTGGACTGACCCTACTGACAGCACCCAGCACAGGGCACCGCGTTTGTTTGATCTCCAATCAGCTATAAATAGCATAACTGGACAACTCTTGTGTTGGGTGCAATCATGTAGGCTCGGTCCTGTCCAGGTCCAGGTAAGGTGCTGTACCTCAATATATCCTAGGGAGGGGGGGGGGCACTTAATGTATTTGTATACACATGTGTCAGGCTGGAAAGGGCCCCTTTTCTCCAAGATCGTCAAAAAAAGGGTCCAATTTTATCAAAATTGCCTTAACAAGGTTTTTACCTAAATTACCCAGCCCGCCCCTGAAATGTCACAGATTTCAGAAAAATTATTTGTATAGGTTGTCAGAGGTGCAGCCGTACACCAGTGTAAAAAAATCAAGTGCCCCCCCCCCCGACCTCTATAGAATCAGGTTGGTCACACTTACAGGGACTAGTAAGTGCACATACTGCACCACAGCATTAACCCTTTAAGGCTCGTAGAGTGCTATAATTCATCATGCAAACTCTAGAGGTGATACACTCATGAAGGGTCGGCTTAATGCAGTAACTGGCCAAGGCTGCATTCAAGCACCATGCCAACTCCACAGTTTGTGATACACCCCTCAACTTGAATCCAAGGCAATAAAGTGCATAACACATAAAAGTGAAATGCAGTCCTTAAAGGGTTAGGCTCGTTAGAGCTAGGCAACATGCATGTGGGGGAGGGGGCTGGACAGAAACAGAATACTGGTGGCCTGGCTGGTGGTGTGAGGCCGCTCTGGGGTCGTTAGTGTTGGTGGGTGGGAGGTGCATAAGACAACCTGTGGGCGGGTCCCAGTCTGAGGCAGTCATAGCATAGGGCACAAGATGGATACACGCTTGCGGGGACAGACCCCCTTTAACACTATAATAAAGGTACATGTACTAATGTCCGCACAGTCAGGGGGCTCGCCAGGATATGCCAGACAAGGTATAGTGCTGCACATATTTACAAACACGACTCAGTGAACACGTGACTACTAGTGTATGGTGGTGGTTTGTGTACACTGGAGGGAGCAATCATTAATTCACATGGCCGAGTAACAAATCATCTCTGCTGTAATTAGGCCGCTATTAATAGAAATCAGGAAGCCATAGAACACATACCGTTATTAATAGCAGAGACATACATGAGATCTCTGTTAATAGTTATTGCCCGTTTAACCCTGCCTGTTGTTAAACGATGGCATGTGTTGTCATGATGCATGAATGCAGCCCTACATTGGTGCATCATGCCGACATGGGTGTTTCCCAGTAAGGTCGGCATGATGCTTGATGAGAGTTACTCGCTAGGGCTGCATTCCATTATGCATGGAAATGGTGCTTAGTTACACAGATAGTAGTGTATGGAAATAGGACTTTAGAAGTAGGGTATGGAAATGGTGCCTAGTTACACAGATAGTAGTGTATGGAAATAGGACTATATTATAAGTAGGGTATGGAAATGGTGCCTAGTTACACAGATAGTAGTGTATGGAAATGGTGCTTCGTTATAGATAGCAGTGTGGAAATGGTGCTTAGTTACAGATAGTAGTGCATGGAAATGGTGCTTCGTTACAGATAGTAGTGCATGGAAATGGTGCTTCGTTACACAGATAGTATTAGTAGTGTATAGAAATTGTCCCAATGATAAGGTGATATAGTGATGATATAGTCAGCAGGTCAGCAGGTCCACAGGGCCCATACGGACCGAACCTGGAGTCTCAATGGTGCCTAGTTACACAGATAGTAGTGCATGGAAATGGTGCCTAGTTACACAGATATTAGTGTATGGAAATGGTGCGTAGTTACACAGATATTACTGTATTGAAATAACGCTTAGTTACACAGATTGTAATAGTGTATGGAACTTTTATCCTTGGGATTCTAACAATCGGCTGATGTTAATTTGCTTCCTGTGTCCATGTATAAGTATACTGCATTGATATAAGGTTCACATATAAAAGAAGCTCTAATACTGAACGGATGACTATGAATTCTCTCGTCTAAATCTCGTCAATATTCTGATACATAAAACTGACAGGATATCTACTGGTAGGGCTCACTGGCATACTACACATACATATACTAGTACAATGTAGCACCACTGGTAGAGTACCTCCCGACCAAACCTAGTAGGGATGTCATATGTGGTGTAAGGTACAGTGGCGCTCTCTGTCTGACACATGTTGAACTACACACGACCTCATGTAGCATGCACTGTCTTGCTTAGGCGGTTAGGCCTATACTGACAATTCCGTGGCAAACATGGTTGTCATGGTTGCTAGGCAGTTTGATAAAGTGTCTAGGTATATAGGTAATGTACTAGAAAAAATCACCTTTTTGATGTTAGTCCATCTCATTTTTAATGCATATTTTTATGCGATTTTGGAGTAATCTTCGTTGGAGTTGAAGTCTGTTGATAAGGATTCTAACACCTTATCTCCATATATATATATATTGCCTAAGAAAGCCTTTTCCAGGTCCCTTATCAAGGTATGCAGCATTCATATCTGTGAGCATGCGCCAACTGACAAGCACATTTTTACTTTCCTCTTCCGGTTTGTTATCGTGACAACAAGACTTCCGGTTTCCCACATCTCACGTCGCCAACGGCAACATTGTCAATAGCTTGTTCCCGCGAGGTTAGTCGCCGCCTTAGGGGTTTCCTGGGACCCTGTGGGTACCATCCAAACCTACTTGTACCAAGTCCCTTGTGTATATTATTTAATTTCCTTTTCCAATCTAATCAACCTTGTAGACATGGTATATGAAAGTCTATCCATTTACATGTACTTTCAGGGGGGAGGTACCTGGTCCTTAATTATCTGGGGCCAGACCAAAAAACTTAAGTTGGTATATTCATTTTTCGTACCATAATTTCGAAAAGCAATTTCTTCTTGCTGGAAGTTTCTTCCCTTCGATAAAAATAATTCAAAATAAAAAGATTGCTTGCACATATATTTTAAGCAAGAATACTATTGGACAAAAAAAACACTCTTAGTGTATGGAAGTACAAATTTCGCTCGCTCACACCCTTTTGGGGAGCGAGAAATGCAATGAACCAGCATATTTTTTTTCTGTATCCTAAACATACTTTCTTGATCAGAAATCAATAAAGTAATATGAGAACATGCAGGGATGTGTCCTTAGGGAACTATAGGGTGCACATGAACCTATATAGTGGGAAGTAGTGCAATCAGCCTGGGGTTATTGGTCAGGATACTGATACTGATAGGTATCGTAGTTTAAACACAAAACTGGCAGTATGCCCTTTGTTATCATGATAGATAACTATCGTTAGTTATCGCTAGTTACTAGCCAGGACTGCATTTATGCATTATGACGACAAATTGGTATAATGTGATTAAGCATTATGCGGCATTTGGATGATTAATAATTGTATGATCCACTCAATATAATTCGAATAACTACTGGTATGTGACCCTTAGAGCGAACTTCTTTTGAATGAAATTATATTGAAGGCAACAGAAAAGGCTATGTCTGTTATTGGGAGTATCCAATGTATATATTGGTTAGCATTGTTATATACGTATGACGTTGCAATACACCAGTTGTAAGTCAGCTTTATAGATCTCATCTCAGGATTTTGGCTTGTGGCCCAAATGTATTCTTTGCAAGGTGACTATACTATACAGAGTTAACTAATATACTAATATGGTTGTTTGCATTGGCGAAAGAGTTTATCTAAATGTCTGCAATGGATCGGCATGAGGGAAGGAGGGGAACCTATCATTTATCTAACTTAGTAACTTAACTAAATATACCAATCTGACCCATAAATACATTATGTTAATCCAATGTTTCTATTTTCACTTCAGAGCATGCTCCGACGCAACCCAGTACCCAAAAAGTTATGAGGAGATAACACCTGCATAAGAATAATTTTTTATTTGAGGCCATTTTATGGGGGAAAAAAATCTTTTCCTAGCCCATTGAATACGGCCATATTGTATTCAATGGGGGGCATTGAATACGGCCCTTCAGTGCTAAAGCATAGGAGATCTTGTATTTCCAAAAAATAAATAGACAAATGCCAATGCCCATTGATACCATCTCTGTTGTATTTCACGAGTCGGGGCTGGGGCCATATCCCACGAAGCTGCAGGCTGAGTGGGATATGCCCCAGCCCCCACGAGTGAAATACATCAGAGATGGTATCAATGTAGTTGGCATTTGTGTTTATTTTTTATTTGAGGCCATTTTATGAAGAAAAACAATCTTTTCCTAGCCCATTGAATACGGCCATATTGTATTCAATGGGGGGCATTGAATACGGCCCTTCAGTGCTAAAGCATAGGAGATCTTGTATTTCCAAACAAATAAGACACTTGTCTCATGATTCTTCCCTGCTATATTATTCTTTGGCAACAGAAGTGTGTGCCTCTTTGTGTCTATAGAATTACGAGTATGTCCATGTTACATGGGCACTGACTGGGGCATTCATAGTCATTGCCGTGACCCTCTGCAGCTGATCGGCCTACAGCCTGCTGGAGGGTCACTGGGCGCTCCTAGCCGAGATTCAGGGGGTCAAAAACGTATTCGACAAGAAGTACTTTCCCTGAGTCCCCACTCTATTCCAAACAATAAAAGTAATATTAAATGAATACCTTACACCTTAATCTACATTTCTATGTTATTGTGGGTGCTGGTACTCATTTCTAGCAGCCAAAAAAGACAATTTTGTGATGGATTCCCAGTATTTTTCTTAGACAGCAGCAACAAATAATGAACAATGAAGGCCAAAGTGGTCATCCTATCTATAGGTATGACCACACAAGCTGGTCATCCTATGAAGATAGGATGACCACAGGCCAACTGAGTGCATACCTACGGAAAGACCCAATAGTAGTCCCCCCGACTCCAATGAGCTATCGTGAATGGAGTCGCCTCGACTAGGGCATTCACAGGAGGATCCCGTATAGCCGTGTAACCCTGAAACAGAACATGCCGGAGAAATGCCCCCAACATGATGAAGCCTTGATGCCTGAAAGTGAAGACAATGACCAAAGTCACGTGGGTGTGCAGTCAGCGTCCAGTGCGCGTCCAGTTGTGTACTTACCTGTTCCCGGCGTGTATCCTGCTATAGCACTACACAACACCGACCTTATAGGCATGGTAGGACGGCACCAGCGGGAGAAGGGAACATGGACGGCTGGGAGGGGGTGGGGTCGGAGGAGATACACACCAACGTTTAACCCTTTATAGCGTGATACTTCATGCAGGCTAAATTTGTGGTCAGGCCAAGAAAAATCAAATTATGTCCAGTTTACACGGCCATATGGGACAGGGTAGGTAGGAAGGGAATCTAGGTAAATTTATGGCAATATCGATACAATTCATAAATTTAGGTTTTAACAACTTTTATATATAAAAAAGGCCTAAACTATTTGGGTACGGCCAGAGTGTATTAACCAAGTGTATCATGGTGCCGTGCCGTCCGTAAAGGGTTAACAGGATCCTAGTACAGGGGAGACCAAACATGCAGGATGGAGGAACATTGTATGGATTCTTGCCAAAAATGGTCTAGAATATAAAGCCCACCTTATCCAATTCAACTGTGGATGACGGCAGTGTACTGTTTTTAACAGCAGGAGTGATGTTGGAATATTACACTTATGCACATTTTCTTTGGACTCCCCCCACCCATACTCAAACCCAACCCAAATCATCCTATCAAGAAAGATAATTGACCTCCCTCGCCTTTTTGTGTTGGCCATGTCGCCTCAACACAACCATTCTTTCTTGACCTAATGAGTAGTTTATAGCTAATATTGAATAGTATAATGCCCTACAATACATAAGTTTATTTCTAGATGATTGCATTACTGATGTGATGCATTTTATATCGTGAGAATATTTGGTATCACCGTTTTTAAACATTTAAAGATAAAATCTCCAAAGCACTTATTTCTGTAATTCGCAAGGTCTGATATGAGGAAAAAATGTCTTTGTGACCTTACAACATTTTGCAGAAGTATTTGGTTCAGCCGTTAAATTCCCTAAGGACGGAAGTTTGAAGAATAACAACTGATAAGGGAGGATCCTAGGTTAAGTCCGCAGACGTGTTAAGGACCTCCTAGTAAGATAATGGAGTGGGTTTTGTTTCAGACAGTAAACATTACGAGATCTCCTCATACTAGTAACTCAGATATGAAACTCCCGACCACCCACCAAGATACCGAGGCATGACTTATCAACCTGAGGTTTGTCATGATATCCCGGGGGGTCAACTCAGTTCCAACCATACCGGGATGTGTGGTCATGATTTGGAGGGAAATGGGTCCTTTTTCAGCTCCTAGGGAGGGAAGTGGCGTACGCCTATATGGGTATGTTTTTCAGGGGTAAGCTACACGAAGGCTATTAAGCAGGGGCAGTTATTCCCTGTGTGAAGTTTCTCTCGAGTTTACACAGCATTTTTGGGATAATTGATAAGTTTTCCCTTTTTGATTGGCTTTTCTGATTGATAGAAAGTGCTAATTGGTAAGCTTGCCATTGTTATGTCTGGAACTTAGAGGGTGGTGGTGGGGGACAGTTGTAACCTACCCTCAAAGAGTCCCTTGGGGTGACATGGATACTATCCTCTTTATGTCATATGCCAATGTGGGTATGTTTTCTGCAGAGACCATGCCAATATGGGTAATTTTTCCAGAAATCAGCCTACGCCAATATGGGTCATGTATTCAGACCCATAACCACACATCCCGGTAAGAATAACTCAAGTTGACCCCCCGGGCATGATATGCAACGTATACCAATGTTGTGACATTTGGGAGTGGTCATTATCAATGGAGGGGGGAGGGGGTATATCAGAGAGGGTGGGGTGGACAATTTGACCCCCTTTTAGCATATTTCAAGGGGGAGAGGGGTAAAAAAAAATCGAGAGGGGTAGGGTGGGAAAATATTCACGTACCCACGCAAAGAAAACCCCACAACCCCCCACTCCCTACGCCCTCTTTAACTTTTAATAGCGCTAGGGCATGTCGTCATGGAAGGAGTGAACGTGAGATCAAGAAGGCTTAGTAGTCTTGAGATGCTTGTGGTATGATCTAGTATACTGGTGCCCCGTGAATAACCACAGATAGCTAGACGATTGGTCTCTGTCTTAAATATCAACCTGTGTTGTTCATTAAGGTTCAGCATTGCGATTTAATACACAATATGCCTTGGTCGTCCTCAGTAAAAAAACAAAAAAAACATCATAAAATGTTTCAGAACGTTCCTCTATGGCTCCATACTATGGGCAAACGTCGTAGAACGCTAGACACGGTATTTTGACCTAAAAACATTTTTGTTAGTTGGGTCATGGTGCATGTAGCACCAACGGGCTACCCACTGACCCTTGTGTTGCATTCCACTGTACCCCAATAGGCAGAATATTTTGCTGCTATTCATTGGCAATGTCCTGACAAATGGGATTTTTCAGGGGGAGGGGGTTTTCACCACAACATCTGTCAGAGTTACACAGACATCATGCAGGGTAGGAGGGTAAGATTGTTTACAACGGTGGTACTTTTCTAATCTCTAAACAGAACTTTGGTCACTATATTCAAGCTTTCAATGTCAAAACGCCACCCTATAATTGCGAGGGAAAAATCGTCAAAACGGTAGGGTGCATGAAATGTATTTTATGTCCACCGTAGTCAGCCGCGGATGCAAGGGTGAGGGGGCGGGTGAACCCGGCGACCCCACCCTCTTGGCTCAAAATGTTAGTGTTTTTTTTTATGCAATTATTTTTTGGTTTTTAAACATTAGTCCCCGGCCCCCCCCCCTTCAAAATCCTGTAACCGCCCTTGCAGTAGAGGCCTGTAAAGAATTCATTGATTTATTTGGAAACTGATAATTATTGTCTTGCACATTGACTACATCTGTGCTTGGAGTTGTGACCAAGGTTGTGCTGGGAGAGCTGAGAGGTTGTATCCGGGTACTTACAGGTGGTTGGTGCTGCCCTCTGCCGTCAAACACTCGGCACTAGATGCGTGCGCACCCGGCTGTGGCCCCGGGGTGCCCCCTAGGCGGCGGCCACCCGAACTAGACACGTTCAACCCTGGAACACAAGGAACAAGACAATTGTTAATACGTGGCTATATATCGTGTTCTTTCTATTGCAACAGCGGTGAGCTATATCTGAAACATTATTCATCTTTATGATTGCATTAACAAAATGTACAAAAAAAGAGAAAAAAGTGTATATGCATTAAGACATTTTATGCAGTAGGCCTATGCTACAACTACAGGGTTAAATCTGCTTGTTACTGCCTTATCCGTCTTATAGACCAACAACTTGTTGTAGCCCTTATTGTACCTTATTAAACAACAACAGGGAAATCGGGAGCGTACCCAGGAATGCATTTCGTCTGCTCACTCTCCACCCTACTCTCTGTGTTCAACTGTAGAAAATAAGAGACCAAACATCTGCTAGGAGAATGATTTTTCACAACAATACAGAGCCTATTTGCGATAGGCTGAGGCATTCCCACAGTGCAGTGTACTAGGTCAGACGAACGCTGTCTGCACGAATTTCCCGCGCCACTATCGCCGGCAGCGGAGCTGCTGGTTACTCAGTACATCAGGCAGCGTAAGATGTCAGATGACAATCTTGGTAGATCAAAATGAATAAGCATCATTCTCTGGTATCCTAATGGAATTCGGCTAAAACTAGGATGGCATCCGATGAGCACAAAATCCTGTGATGGTATTGATATGAACTGGACGCAGGGTATACGAGGATGTTGGGGATATACAGGGGTAGCCACTAACGCTGGCCCGGTTATCTATATTTAACCATTTGAAGGCAGCATAACGCTTAAAACTTATACTAAACCCTTTTGTCATCATGATTATGTCATGATGCATGGATGCATCACCCAAAAGCACTGCATTTGTGCATCATGCGAACCGTGTAGGGGCACGAATGGGGCACTGGTGAGTTACTTTAATCATAGTACCGACATCAACATAATATGTCAGAGTTATAGAGACCTCACGCATGGTTCGAATGATGCACCAATGCAGTAAGTTACTCACCGATGCTGCATTTATGCATTATGCCGATATAATTGCATGATGTATTTAAGCACTATGTTGTCCTTAAAGGGTTCACCACCCCTGGCTAACGCCCACGTTGATGTCATGTAGGGGAGCGGGTAGCTCAGGACAAGGTAGGTCAAAGGCCAATGTAGGTCAAAGGTCAATCTATAAGTCTATGAAAACTCCCCATTTGGACCAAATTAAAGAAGTAAACTATAATCAAGTATTAACCCAGGGTATTAACCGGCCCTGCCATTTGATCCCCCTTCTACCCACACACCGACCATGATAAGCTATTGTTAGGTGGGCACAGGCCTCATTTGTAGGAGATTTAGTATTACTAGGGCCCTGGATGGGGAGGGGTGCGCACGTCCCCTGTTTAAGGAATGCCCATGTCATCCTGTCGATTCTAAGAAATGCCCATGCACCCTACATCTTTAATTTTTTATCCTTCCTGTTGTTCTCTCTAAGGTCCATGCACAAATCCTGCCGTACCGATTTCGGGGGCCCTATTGTCCCATTTTACTAGAGTCTGGCCTCAGCCTGTAGATTTAGCCTGTAAATTATCTACTAGTATATGACTGTTTGCTGCTACCCAAACTCAGACGGAGTTGGGGTCAAGACCAGCGTATTGTACAGATGCATGCATTGGTCGCTTCAAACCTGCATAAATTGGTCTAGATGTGGGGTCCCCATGTCGCATGTTGATTACATTTTAAAAAATGTACATGTGACCTGTTACTTAGGCCATTCCAAATAATATACTTGTGCGCGCATCTCCAAAATTGTCATTTGGATTTCTTTTTCTGTAATTTTCAATGGAAAAGATGATTAAAAAAGGGAAAATATGGGCATATTTGATATCAGATTAAAGCTTCCAATGTCGCGGATCCAATGAGCTAGGAAGAATGTGCCATAGTATCTTGATTGCTGAAATGTGAATTAGTTTGCCAAGGATCCCCATAATGTATCCATCTATTTGGTCACCGGCAAAAAAAAAGAAGAAAAGAAAGCGCCCTCGTCATTTTTGTCGTGACTTGGTGATGAGAAACAATTAAGTAAATTATTTGGAGTGGCCTTACATCCCCGTGTCCCATGTCGCCTCTACGAGCCTGTCATGTCCTATTTCGAATTTAAATAAATACCCTATATCATGTCACTTAGTTTTCCCCTCATTATCACCATGAGCTCTCGGAAATCCTGTCAAAATGAGGGACAAGAAGACGGCAATGTACAATCCCTCGTTGGTGTTGATATAGATCTTCTTGGTGTGGTGATCTAGGCCTATCTATGTCCACGTTCTAGGACTTGAGGGACTAAGATGCAAATACAAATAGGATAGACGCCTGAATACATCCTTGCTAGTTGCTCCCCTGGGCTGCATCCATGTAGTTCATTAACGCAATATGCCACACTAAGGGGGTGGTCATTTTCTAAGAACAGGGGTCGAGAATCGTTAGTACGTGCGTCCATTTAACAGTAGTAACGTACAGGCTTTTCCACTGAAAACAGGTGAAATTTGTTTCCCTCCCAATCCATCAGCCCATGTTGTTAAAAAATTAGCATTCACTTAACCCTTTAAAGACGGCATACTGCTTTAATGCATTAGGCCTTTGATCATGATGATGCCTGAATGCAGCCCTGATGAGCAATTCTCCAGTGCTGCATTAAGGCATCATGCCAACCCTACGGAGTTGATTCAAAGGGTCGGCATGATGCACCAATGTAGCACCAGCAGCAACTCGCCGGGCGTGGCTGCATTGGTGCATCATGACGACTTTGAGCAACATGAGTCCTCAAAGGGATTAATGACGAGAGATGGTCCATCATCCCTCCCAGGGGCGTCATAAACAGCAGTGTATTGTGACGTTAAGACGTATCTATCATCTTTTCTCCCACACCGGAGACAGGCGTGCGCCGATTACATACGTCACAGCATCACGTCATACATGACGTGATAGATGATTGTAAAGCAATATGTGTAGAGATTAACCCTTTAAGGACGGCATAATGCATTATTGCACCATGCCCTTGGCCGTCAAGTGTAAATCCAGCCCTGGCGAGTCACTCGCCAGTGCTTTGCATCTATTCAAGCATCATGCCGACCCCATGGGATTGAGACACTCCTGGACGGTTGGCATGATGCACTAGCGAGTTACTCAACGGGCTGCATTGGTGCATTATGACGACAGATTTAATCTTTTAGCAACATCTGTCCTTAAAGGTTTAACGTAGACAGCTGCTTCCTCGTCTTACATCAAGACGTGTTATGGCAGTATCTGCATGAGATAGCCCCTATACCAACATACCACCATATGGACCCATTGTCTCATAACTCCATTGTCACAGGGCTGCCATGTAGTGAGTTATATACAGAAATATAATCCGTTTTAGTGCTACTACTACATATAACAGACTCCTACTCCGGGGCCCATGTCTCATCCGTGATAGTACTGTAAGCTGGTGGTGCAAGTTGTGGGAGTGGGGTATTTGTTTGTTTGTTTGTTTGCTTTTTCAATTATCATATCCTCAGTTGATAAGGCCTTTTTATCCTGATAACTTAAATTATGAACCCGCCACTGGGATTTGGGCATTTTACCTGGGACCTTTCAAAAGAATTTGATTAAAAAACCCGGAAGAAAACACATAAAAAAACTCGACATCTGGCCTTTCAATCTTTCAATATATTTCTCAATACTTCTCAATATACCTTCATTTGACAGCCCAAAAGATCGCGACTGTACATGTATGTTGCCTTTGTAATTGGTTTTCATTATTTCAAACGTAAAATGTCTAAATCACCCCCAAAAGTTCAACTTGTCATGCTATTGTTATTATGCACTGGGGCAGGACACATTACTGTGAGCACATCCTGGGTCCACATTCAGGTATCAGCAATGGGTGTAAATACCACCTACACACACTGGAGGAGGACCGGGGAATCCCCTGGCGTGGATTACCATAGAACCCCCCCCCCCCCCCACACCCCCCCCCCCCCCCCCAGGTAGCAGGATCAGTCCCACCATCACCAGGACAGGAATATAGTACACTGGCTTATGGCAAAAAAAGAAGGGCAATCGTTTTTTTGGGTAAAGTCTTGGCAACATAGCTAATTTTGACCTAAAATTGATGAGGATTAAGAATTTTGATGTTGCCAAATTTTCCGAGCGTGCCCAGTGGGTGTAACCGGCCAAAATCCAAGATGGCCGCCAAATCTTTAAAAAATGTACCTCTCATAGCAGGAATAGCACTCCTAGGTGTCATTTGACTTTACCTACCCCCCTAAATTGACCCTGTGGAATCCATTGGTGTTATTTGTTAGTTGCTAGGACATCTGGTTGCCTAGCAACAAGCATTCTTGTTGTTTATTTCCTTAGCAACAGATGCTTATCCACTCTCAAACCTTTTTTAAAGTACACCTACCCCCCCTAAATCGACCCTGGGGAATCCATTGGTGTTATTGGTTTGTTGCTAGGACATCTGGTTGCCTAGCAACAACCAATCTTGTTGTTTATTTCCTTAGCAACAGACGCTTATCCACTCCCAAACCTATTTTAAAGAACACCTACCCCCCCTAAATCAACCCTGGGGAATCCATTAGTGTTATTGATTTGTTGCTAGGACATCTGGTTGCCTAGCAACAACCATTCTTATTATGTATTTCCTTAGCAACAGAGGTTTATCCATGCCCACACCTTTTTCAAACTATACCTACCCCAGATATGTAGACCTTGGAGAATCCATTGGTCATATTGGTTTGTTGCTAAGACACATGGTCGCCTGGCAACATCCCTTCTCGTTGTATCTTCCTTAGCAACTGTGGTTCATCCACTCCCAAAGCTATTTTTAAGTATGCCAACCCCCGTAGATGAACCCTGTGGAATCCAGTTATTGATATTAGTTCACTTCTAGGTCACCTGGTTGCTTATCAACTAACATTCATAACATAAGAATGAAAAGATCAAACATTTCTACCTATAGATTTAGCCTAAGGAATATACTTTTAGTCTATGGGAAGCAGTTTTACAAAGTACATTACATTTTCATATGCTTATCAGTGTTACGATAATGTTTATTTCTCTCTTATTGCAGCATATTGATCTAAAACAAATGGCATCAAACAAATAACTAATATATGTAAAGATATTTATACATTCTTTTTACCATTTTCTATTATGGTAAGGAACGCCTTGCCTTAGTCCTGCATTATTTACAATCATCATCGATGAACATCCTATTAATTATCAATATACACTCTGAAATGCAATGATAATTTTTAAATTTGTGAATTTATGAATATGATAAAAGTATTCACATAGAAAATTCTTCCAGGCCCAAAAATAGCAATATCTCAAGAGATGACAATATAAGTGAATCTCACTAAAATCTTTAGAACTGTTTCAGTAGCATTTCACGTTTGTACGTCCAATAATGAAACCCTCCATAGCTTCATGCATGTTTCTACCCACGATTGAACATCAATGGTTTTCATCCATCTGTGAGGGGGGCAGGAACGGGTGCTGCAGTAATTGCTTTGCAAAAATCATAGTATAGAGTATATCTAGTGTTGCAAAACAGTGTAGATAACAATGTGCCAACAAAATAATGACTGAATTGGCCTGCCTTTGGGACCCAGCATTGGGGAGGGAAGAGGGTGATCAAATTTCATGGCACCCTACCCTACAACTCAGGTTGTGGTAATGTGACCAAAGCAGACTCCTATCTGGCATTGAATAGTGAGGGAAGGGGGTAGTTGCAATTCAAGTCACCCCACCCTCGACCCAAACAAGACCAAAATGACATGATTTCATTTAATTAGCTGGCTTAACACAGAGCTTTTGCTTCTCATGCAATCTGGGATGAAGCCCATCCTTTAGCTTCCCATATTGATGACACCATCTTCTCTTGTCTGGCTGCTATTTGTGAATTGTCTAGTGTATCCTAGGGGTGTACCATCCACCTGTGTGGTTTAGGATGTGAATGTTTTTGTTTAGTGTCAGAACAGTCTTATCGATAATTGGCTGCAGTGGATGGGGGTGAGACTGCTTGTTGAAAACTTGCATGGACATACCGTACAGTGGACAGATGATGATATTTACACTGAGGTTGATATTCTCAGCTTCCCAGATGAGATCGCTCCCTCTGCCAGCATCTTGTCTACGTCAGCTTCTAATGCCTCTTTCTTAGACATTGGCAGCCATCGGTAAGGCAAGCATATTGGATGGGACGAACCAGTTTTTATTCGATGAGACACTTGATTTGTACTTCCCAATGGGCCAACTGGCACAGCAAATGCATCAGAATTATTGCGCAATAGAGTCGCGAGCTCTTCTTTGCATTCATCTGTATCCAGATGATAGTCTGCCAATAAAGGCAGCAGGTGCAATGGCAGACCCGATTGGGTGTCTCCAGGGGACCCAACGTCACCCTGTCCTATGACAGTGGCAGTGGAGAACCTTAGTGACCCAACCTGTATTGTCTTGTCCTCTAGATACCTAACCAGCAATTTGCCAGTACCAGTATCCAAGATGGCTCCATACAATGAACAAAAGTCTAGGCCCAATATCCCATCATCTGTCAACTCTACAACAGTTGGGGAGACAATATATGTCTTATCTTCCATAACTATTGGTAACACTTGCTGGCCATATGTCTGCATTTCAGATCCGTCAGCAGTAGTAACCTGCCCTGTCCCCAAAAAAACATCAGATTCTGCTGCGAGCGATCGATAGAATTCTCGACCGATCAGGGAGTGACTTGCCCCTGTATCTATCAAGAATTCCACCAAATGCCCCCTGACCTGCACAGCCAGGTACCACCATTTTCCTCCAAAAGGAGAAGGTTCTCCTGCAAATCTCAGCACACCTCCCATTCCACCCAGATCAAATCCCCTGCCCCTGAGAAACTCCAGGCATAAATCCTCTGGTCGGAGTTGGGCTGCACAGATATTATGTACCAATACAATCCTCCTCTTGGGCAGTGTCAGGGAGCTCCTTACTCTGACCACCATCAGTGCCCATTCCCTGGTGCACCATCGCAGTCGGCCGATCAGGCGCAACTGTGGTTTTCACCAGCGGAACTGGTACAGCAGAACTACAGAAAGGGGACATCAGTGCCAACTCCCAGTTCATCACATCCCGAGGCTGTAATGGCAGCTTTTAGGGCATTAGCTACAGGAGGTTCAGTCTCAGCCTCACTCTTTTGTTGAGAGCAGCCCTGACCTCTCCCTTCCCCCTTTTTGTTAGATGTATGAGAATAGGCCACCTTCACTGACTGTTTTAGAGGGAGACAAATCCGGTTCCCAATCAGAATTGTTCACAGGTTCTCTCCGACTTTTGACAACAGAGACATTGATTGCTTTGGTTATCAGCAAGGTGCGTTTACAGATACAATCATCTGCGAGAAGAAACAAGTCGTCTAGGGACATGTCTGTTCTCCACAGATGGGCCAGTTCTGAAGCCAACATATGATCCTGTAACCCATCGATAAATCGACAGGCTAGTTTCTTCACTAGCCATGGGTCACTAGGAGACATGCTTTTGAAGGCTTCATCGGCCAACCGGCGCAGATCCATCCCAAATTGGCGATAGCTCTCACCTTTCTTTTGTTTTCTGCCTTCTAGCTTGGTTGCTGGGTCTGCACCATATATCTATCCGCATTCCCAGGTTGCAGCTTCGATCAAACCCTTTGAGGTACCGTCCCCGTACTTATCAAAGGACAGGAGGGCATTCTTGCCAGGGCCATCATCCCATTCATTGGTTTTCATGTCGTCCTCAAAACGGTCCAGCCATTTTTTCCATGGGATCGAGCCATCATAGGTTTTCGGATGAATAGCATATTTCTTCGCAGACATGCTGCTACGATCAATGCTACTCAACATATCCGATCGCCTAGATGCCCAGATCTCCAGAGCAGTCTTCCCCTGAGATGGTGCCACCTTCGAGTCTATTTCCGAAGGTGCAGCATACCCCTTCTCAATAGAACTTCTAGCTACAGTGTCTCCCTTCACCGGTTTTTCACTGGTTCTGGGTTCACTTCAGCCGGTGTACCTTTCCCAAGCTTTGCAGACTGCTCACTCGAGGTTGCCAATAACTCCCTGAGTCTGTCCTGCTGTTGTTCTACTGATCTGTTTATCTTACTCATTGCAAGGTTCTTTTCGGTCAAAAGGATGCAGGCATCAGCTGACTGATTCTCCAAACTCATAACTGCCAAAGCCAAGTGTTCTTTTTTTTCATTTCCAGATCATGAACCTCAATATTGACAGACTCAACAAGTGCTCAACCATCCCTGTGCTCCTCTAGAACCTGAGTCCGTTTTCTTGAGTAATTTTCCTCAAAAATAGACTTCTGACGGTTCCTAATAAGGTCTTCCTCCAACTGCCAACGGACATTGACCAACCCAGACCATGACAGCCTGGTGTTACCAATAGTCAGCTCATCTAGGCTATCTAGGCCCAGTTGTTGCTGATCACTGAAAATGTCCAGCAGTCCATCCCCACAAGGACTACAGTCCAAATCCAGGTTCATAATCTCTTCCCCATTGTGGCCAATTCCTCCCCCAGTATGCCTTCGCTACCTAGATCCACCAAGGTTGGTGTGTCTCCGGCGAGTGACCTTCTCCTGGAGGCCAGCAGCAACGTTTCTTTCAACTCTTACTTCCTCCTCTGTGTTCACCTCCCTTTCCCCTCCTGATACCTCCTCAAGGTCACCAGAGAAAGGAGCTGCCGGCTAGTGGACCACAATATCATCCTCTCCTAGGATAATCTGGTTACTCATTGCATACACAAGTACAATACCAAACAACCAAAGAGGCACAAATTCCTACTATGCAAGTGGTCACGGCATCAGTGACCACTTGCATAGTAGGAATGACTAGACTCTAGCAAGTAAGAATAATCCTCTTTATTGTGTGGCAAATTCCTTGTGTTCACAAAGTACAGATCTTAGTGTATATCTAGAATAACCAATAGTTGAGGATAGGGCTGGTCAGACATAGGTCTCTCACTGTACACCACCATGTGGCTCTCAGTGAGGCCAATGTCCAACTGGCTGGGTGGTAGCAGGCCCAGACGCACCGTGTGGTATCTGGCAGGGATGAAGCTGGCCAGTCGGCTTGCATGTGCACTGCGGCGTCCGGCACGGATGCCGACCACTCTGCTCACACATGCATTAAGGCATCTGGCTCGGGTTCCGACCACCCGGCCCACACGCGCAGTGTGGCGTCCGGCCCACATGCCGAGTCGGCTCACATGTGCAGTGCGCCGTCTGGCCCGGGTGACCACTCGGCTCACACGTACAGTGGGCTCACTGGGTTCACCTGCACTTATCCCACTCTGTCTAGCTTACCACTGATAGTATTGAGGCATCTATTGGTACCACTACACCAGCAACAAACCAATAACACCAATGGATTCCTCAGGGTTAATTAAGGGGGGGTAGGTTTAAGTTGAAATAGGCTTGGGAGTGGATAAGCCTCTGTTGCTAAGGAAATAAACAACAAGAATGCTTGTTGCTAGGCAACCAGATGTCCTAGCAACAAACCAACAACACCAATGGATTCCCCAGGGTCGATTTAGGGGGGTAGGTGTACTTTAAAATAGGTTTGGGAGTGGATAAGCCTCTGTTGCTAAGGAAATAAACAACAAGAATGCTTGTTGCTAGGCAACCAGATGTCCTAGCAACAAACCAACAACACCAATGGATTCCCCTGGGTCAATTTAGGGGGGGTAGGTAAAGTCAAATGACACCTAGGAGTGCTATTCCTGCTATGAGATGTACATTTTTTGAAGATTTGGCGGCCATCTTGGATTTTGGCCGGTTACACCCACTGGGCACGCTCGGAAAATTTGGCAACATCAAAATTCTGAATCCTCATCTAATTTAGGTCAGATTTAGTCTTGTTGCAAAAACTTTACCCAAAAAAACCAATGCCATTCCATAAGCTGGTGTACTAATAGTCCACAACTACCTGGTATGGAGGTTTAACCCTTTAAGGAGCGCATAGGGATTTAATGTACAATACCCTTTATTACCGTGATGCGTGAATGCAGCCATTTTGAGTAACTCATTCATGCATCACGACCACTCCATGGGATCGATAAAAGGATCGATATACACTCCCAATCAGTATAGGAATGATACACCAATGCAGTGCTAGTCACGGGCGCTGCATTAATGTATCATGACAGACACACCAAAATGGTACCGTGTTGTGCTCAAGGGTTATCATATCCACCCCCAGTGCAGCTGACCGCAGCGCCAGAATAGCCCCTGGTGGGGGTTGCACTCAACAGCAGCCCTAGAATTACGCGGCCCATTTTCCATTCCTGGCCATGATGTGCTCGTCACGTGCTAAATATAAACACCCCCCTGCACCTCGCACACATACACACACACAATCTCCGGTGAGTACACTGATAGTCCGACCTTAGTCAGTACTGGATAACAAGTGACTAACCTAGTTAGTCAATTCTTGGCTCCCTATCCCTGTTAATGACCAACCACACTTTTCATTTCTTTAAGTATTAGGCTACGTATTATTTTTTGAATAACAGTTCGTCGTTCTGAACAGTATCCCTATGACTACTTAAAGTAACCTGGATAGCCACTATACAGACTAGGCCCGGAAGCATAATGATTATCAGTGTAGATTTATCGCTCCTGGCACTCCCTTCATCTGTGTGCAAACCTCCGTATCCTCCGTCCCTACATGACAATGCACTATTTTTGTCTTCTAAGCATATTGATTTAATGGTCCAATTTTAATGAGATCATTGAGGGAAAACCTTTGATGTGAGCAGAAAAGTAGTAGGCCTACTGTCTTCTCCCCCTCTGCCACAGAAGAGTCCCAAATTGGGGCAGAGATGAGACTGTACGGGGCTCTAACAAGGAGAATGGGTGAGACAATTCACCCTCGCTCACTCAGCCCAAAGAGGTTGCCCCCCCCCAGTAGAGAATCCAGGGGGTGCCCCCTACCCTCCACAAAGAAAAAGGGCCCCTGTGCCCCCCCCCCTTAGACATCTATAGAAGAGCGGCACTGACCCTGCTTAAATCACCTTTGGAACACACATTTTTGGATGTGGCCTCCGCCTTGACCAAACCTAGTCGGTTACATCATTTATCAACGTTCCCCAACGATCCCCCAGGTATACACACCTGTTGACCCGGGTGTGAGGTGGTGGGGTGTTGTGGTGTAGTTATTGTGTGGATGCTGGGCGGGGGCTGTCCACTCCAGTAGGTTACATGTTACACCTCACTGACTCCCGGCACAGGGCGGGGAGATGAGGAAGGTGGGGTGGGGGAGGGGGCATGGGTGTGATGTCATAACCAGTGTTAAAGATGGGTTAGGAGCTACTTGAGGGGGGGGGGGGTCGATTTTTTATTTTTTATTTCTTCAATTTTTGTATCCGTAATGTTCATATACATATAGGTGTAGCTTTTTAAAACATTCTGTTACTTGTATTACATGAAATATAGCTAAAGCCAAGTCAGAGGAACCCTTTCCCAGATAGATTCGGGTCTCCTGACCTATCCTGACCCTGATTTTCTTTACATTTTATGGAATTATAAATATCAGAATGATTTAAAAAGCTACACACATATTCATATGGATATTATGAACAAAACTACGTGTGTAACTGAACAATTAAAATCGACCCCAAATTAGCTCCTAAGCCATCTTTAAACGCCCATGTCCATGCACTACTCCCCATAGTTCAGTACACGGCCTGCCGAACGCTGCTGCGCAGTTGTCAGAATTTTAATGTATAAATACATTGTATTAGATCATCACAACAACTCTTCAGTGATCGATGTATGGGTATAGGGGGTGTCACCAGTGTTAAACTCCCATGTTCATGTCATATAGTTGCTTAGATGTGATCTAATTTGTCATTACTCTTGGATCTATCGGAACATATGCATAAAATATGCATTCCTATGTTGTCCAGATGTGGTACATCTATTGATCGCAGAATATCCTTAATGAGTGAATATTTAGTTTCCAATTACCTGTCTATCATTTCAAGAATATTTGTATATGTACAATATGTGCATATATGAGATATTTACATTGATGAGAATATCACATGGGAGTCTTCCATGAAGCATGTACGCCCCAGGGCAGGTGGGGATGGCCTACTTGCTGAGTATAATTATTTGCAGACATTACCCCTTTATTTTAATGTGTATACTTCAGGGGCGTGGGGGCAGTGGTCAATTTCAGGAGTAAACATGTGAACATACGTTAGGGAGTGACCATTTTCTAACAACAGGAGGGGAGGGATTTATCGGTTCTCTGGTTCCTTCCCCAATCCCCCTCCCCCCTCCTTCTGTTATTAAAAAATGGCCAATCCTTTATGGAAGTCATTATACCGTTGCCAATGCTGCTACGTATAGTTGTTATACAATGTTGCTACGCAGTTGTCAGAAGATTAATGTATGATAAAGTTGTACAATATAACAGCAGCTTGTCACCGGTCGATGTATGTGTATGGGTATAGCCAAGGTGAGTGGGACGGGGTGCGAGGGTGGGGGGGGGGGGGGGGCGTGTCGACAGGTGCTGCTGTGAAGATATCACCTGGGTTAAACGCCCATCTCTATGTACTACTTACATTACGCTCACCACAGTACAGGCGCTGTACTACCGGCAGTGCACAGAACCACCACGGGCTTACACTGAGCAGCATACTTTCAATACTACCGTAAATTTACACGTATAACCCGCACCCAGAATTTGGGGGAATTTTATAACCCGCATCTGGGGTATGAAAATCGTTGTTCTAGTACTGTACTATACTTACAAAAACCTTCGTATTACCATGCTGCTTAGTTTAAGCCTGTGGTAGCCACATACCATGAACTATTATTAAGGTACGTGCTAATGCTGCTAGGCAGGTGTCCGAACTTTAAATAGTACAGCATTACAACAACTGTTAAACATTTTACTAGTCGATGTATGGGTGTATGGGATGTATGTGTGTGAGGGGGGGGGGGGGTGATAGGACAGGACTGTCTAGGTGTTTGTTGACCCACACGCCACTTCGAACCATGCCGACAGCTAATGACGGTTATGTAGGACGGATTTAGCGTTGAAAGTCGGCCTAGAAACTGATTATGAATTGGGTTTTGGGTAACAACATTGGCTTGCGTATCGCTATAATTTAAGGAAATCCAGTGCTAAAGAAAAACGTGCTAGGGTCGGCCCGGGTTACTTGAATGAAACACTCTTTTTCTTGGCCTAATGGCATTGGTAAACCAATAAGGCGGACCAATCATCTCCTCCCGTGGGTCAGCTAGGAGGTCAACCAAGGTCAAACACTCTCCTAACAGATGTTTAGTCACCCCATACACTCAGAGTGACAACGAGGAGGTGGAGAGTGGGTCCAGGGGCCAGATCCTGCTGTGTGTGGGCAGAGGGAGGTCATGGGGTCACGGTGGGGTCAAGTCCCAGGGGTCAAGAACTGGTGACATTGACATTGAGAACCTAACTGATTTCCCACGAAACAGAAAAATACAGTTTATCTAAGGTATGATCAGAAATGGTATAATACGTAGGCCGAAACTGAATTATATATTCGATCAGAATATAAATAATAGTACCTCGTAATAAAGAACTGTCCCTCCACCTCTTACATTTACACCTCAATATCCATGTAGTATGATTGAACACGTTTTACCCAAATATAAGTGGACTAATCAGAGATACCATGGGAAGGCATCCCTTACCAGGTAGTTTGTATGTACAATGGGGGTTATTTGTGGTCGGGCTATCGTCTCAGAACCACAGTCTCCCCCGGCGCTCACCCCTTCTGCCCATGGCATTTAGGCCTAACCCTTTAAGGCAAATTGTATCAAATACATTCTCTATACTCTTTTGTCTTCTCGGTGCATAAATGTAGCACAGAGGGGCATCTAACCGCTAGTTCATCAATGCATCATCCTGAACCTGTGTGGTTGATACACTCCCGAAGGGTTGGCATGATGCACTCCCCATCGCTGTCAACGAGCTGGGCAGTAGATGGCAAATGGAAATAAAGTGTGAGGCATCATGCTGTCCTTGCAGAGTAACAGTACCATAGGAATACAGCCCTGGGGGATTATCCTGTAATACCACCCCACCCCCACCCCTGCCCCACAGCCCTGTCTGATCTATAGGTCAACAAGCAGACTTAACCATTTAAGGACAACATTTTGCTTTAAAGCATTATTTGTTTCGTGATACACCAATGCAGTGCCGGCGAGTAACTTGCTAACAACTTCATTACTGTACCGTACCGACCCCTTTGGTGTATATCAACCCCTACAGTCGGTATGATGAATCGATGCCGCCATAATTATAGTGAATCGATTCGCCATGCAGGGATGCATTTATGCATCATGACTACAAGGGACATACCGGTACTGCATCAAAGCACCCTGCGGGTCTTAAAGGGTTATATAATGTTACCCTATACTCACACTGCACACATGGGTCCTCACGGTTATTGACCGTTATCTATGCCAGCTGTCTCTTTAGGGAGTGGTCAGTTTTTTTTTAACAGGGGGGGGGGGGGTGCATTTGGGTGGGGGGGGGGGGCAAAAATGTTTGGACCCCATTGAGAGGGTGGCGAAAAAAAGTGGACTCCTCTTAAGGGCGGGGGGGGGGGGGGGGGGGCGAAATAAATTAAGCCCGTCAGCCCTGAGCAATCTGAACCCGCCTAGGGGGAGGGGGACGGGATGGAAAGGATTTGGACCCCTCTCGTGGGGAGGGAACTGGAACCCCCCCCACCCCCCCCCCCCCCCCCCCCGCTGTTATAAAATGATCACTCCTTTTAGTCGGTCTCCTCCACTCCACAAGACAATGTCATTACCTCCACATGGTACTTAGTGCTAACAATGTTCCAGCACTGATGACATATGGGAGCAGCTCACGGGGGTTCCTGATCGTTAAGCACTTTATGACTCGGCACATGATGAATGACCCATGTAATAGATAATCTATTACATGTACATGTAAATGAGTACCGAGAGTATGACGATCTTCATAATATGACGAGTTTCTATTAATTCTGTCACTAACCCGAAATATCCCCTCCCTCCATGCAACCCCTGGCCATTGGTGCGATTTGTGTGTATAGATACATTTCTCACTATGATATTAGCTAGAGCCAGATGCGTAGTCACAAGAAGTTTAACTATTTGGAAAATTAACTATAATTTCGAAAGTAAATACCAATCACAGACCATTCACCCCTTCCCCCTGCCAGACAAATACCCTGTTCCGAGTGGGCATACAATTCAGCTCAACGTTGAATCAATATTGAAACAACATTGACAACCATTTTTCAATGTTGATTCAATGTTCTGTGTCCACTGGGTTGTGCTAAGTACTGGTTGGCAGCACAGACCTGGTGCCTGTTCTGTGCCACATCAACTGTAAGGCAGGCCTGACAGAAAACTCAATGTGTGTACCAGGGTGCTTCCTCCAACTAACAACTAACTAACCCTCTAAGGACCACATGGTGCTTTAATGTGCCTTGTTGCCCTTATCGGCATAATGCATGAATACATACGTGATGAGTTACTCACCAGGGTTATTTTAAGCGGAATAATCACTGAGCGTGGCCCAGTCACATTGTTATAGTACTGTTCTAGTCTACTATGTGGTTAAGTGTGAGTGGTGATATTGCCCCTTTAATGTATGCACCATGCCAACAAAGGGCGTAGGCCATTTAACCGCTATGCGGTCCGTAGAGGGTTAATACATTCTACTTCTTCTCCTCCCCGCTAGGGTCACGGAGGGCGCTGCTATTAATTGAATCGAATTCACCGCCTCATTCTCGAGGCAAACGCTGGTACCAAGTAACATATGCCGGTATCTTGGAATATAATTTGCCACTACTGCATTCATGTAGCATGCATGCCTACATGGTTGATACACTCCCAAAGCATCCGGCATGCATTCATGCACCATAACAACACAGGGCGTCATAAATTAAAACTACTTAGCTTGTCCATCGCAGAGAAAAGGTTTAGGAACTTTGGCGGCGTCATTTGACCTGTTCTAAAGGCTCCATACAAGGGCTAAATTCCCCTAAATTCGAGAAATAAAATTATCTTTGCTGACTGAGAAAATTAACCTGATGATGAGAAGCAGTGGACAATAACAGTGGAAGAACAGCAAAACAGGGAGGGGACAGATGGATTCTCAACCAAATAGAGGTCTGGGAACAATGGTCCGATTTCACCACAGAAAGGGCACATCAAAAGTCACCTTTAAAATCAATTTTCAAGGGCAGGTGCAAAGTGACAAGTTCAAGCAGAATAATTACATGAATCCTTTTATGGCACCCTTCTTCTAAACTCACAAACACGTGGGTGTGTGCCAGGCACTCAGAGAGGTAGGAAACACATTTGTGCTAGAGAGTGTGTGGGCTTGTGGGGGAATTTGTAAAGGTCTATATGGGGGACCCTTGTGAGGCCCCTATCCCTCAAAAGGCCCCTATCCCTCAAAATTGGTCCGTTTGAGGGATAGGGACCAGGTGAAGTCCCTATGTGCCAAACAGCCCCTATCCCTCAAAACGGTTTGAGACATAGGGCCCATGTGAAGTCCCAAAGCCCCAAATATTTTTTTCCATGTCCCTATCCCTCAAAATATATAATCACTCCTGTGAGGCGGAGGGGGGGGGGAGCTGAAAAGAAATGAGTGGTATGGCCCATTGTAGGAAAAAAAGGGGCGTGTGAAACCTTTTGACGAGAGGGCCATGGAATATTTTGACTGTAAGAAACATTTTCTTCGCCCATCTTTTATGTTTTTATGAATCCTGCCAATGAATTCATATTCAAAAAGAATCATAAATTACTTTGTGAGACACACATACCTGTTTTAGGTTGCAAAATATACCTCCTCATGGTTCAGAGCGTACAAAGTGATAACAGGTGTCAGTCTGCAAGCTATAGATATAGACCTCAGAAGGCCCCCATGACTTATTGTGAGGCCTACCTCCTTGCTGCAGAAGCAAAAAATCGTCCTAGAAATTATTACAAAGGTTTTTTATGGATAGGGCCTTTGATACTTAGGGATTGTTTGTAGGATAGGGGCCTGACATGTCCCTATCCCTCAAATGGCCCCTATCCTACAAATATTTGTGAGATAGGGGCTGTTTAAATGTGGTCCCTATGTCTCAAAATTTTGTGGGATAGGGACTTTTTGCTATATAGGGACCTGAGGTGGGCCCTAAGTCTCAAACGGCCCCTATCTCACAAATATTTGAGGGATAGAGGCCTTTTGAGGGATAGGGGCCTCACAACCCTCTCATTATTGTCCCCACCCCTTTCTGGTTGATTATATTCCACTCTCGTTCAAGGCTCCAGCATTGCCAGATTCTCTTGCAATTTGAGATTTCTGGACTCTATAAGGAGGGTCCAGCCTCGTTAAAATGTCCCAGTCAAGTGTGTTGTGTTGGCTACACTGATTTCTAGGGTCAGCCTGAGCCTTAGGTCATAAATCACAGAAAGTGTGCATATGGGGCTCGGGGGTAAATTGGGGGGTCTGAGAAAAAACCTTGGAGTATCTCAATGTTATTTCTTTTAGGTAATATATATGTCTTGGTCCATCTGCCCACAAAGTATCATGAGTTAAATATGAAAACCGTTGCTATGGCAACCCTTGGAACGTATATACCATGGAAACGGTGTCCGGGCGAGTGACATTTGAGGTATTTCCCCCTTAGGGTAATCATATAAGAACTTATATGTGTTTGGTGCCCATTTATACTTATTGTCTTGTTGCAGTAGGCCCTAAGGGTGGGTTTTCTTAGTGTTTGTTTAGTGATAATGGGTATACTCCTTGGTACTAGATCATCTTAAACAGTGCTGTAACGTAAATTTTACCTTTATTTTAGTTAACTAAATATACATTACTTGTCGTTATGGCTAGTATGAGTACAGAGGTAGGTAGGTAATACTATTTATATGGAATACAACCCCCAGGACATATACTTTAAGGTGGTATATAGCTTTAGTGCGGCAAAAATCTGTGTATATCTAAGAATCCCAATTTAAAATGCTTTGTTATAATGCAAAATGTCACTCGGGCGGACATTTCCCCCTTAAAATACCATACACATGTGGTTCTCTAGGGTTACATCCCCAGACCACCCCTTTTTTGTATCATGTTTGGTTTAACGGGTGATGACCGGTCCTGCTCCGTGAGGCGGCACACATAGTGTAGGGTACGGGACCCTTATCTGCCTTATCTCGTGAGTTGGGGCTGAGGAATTGGGGGGGGGGGCGGGTATGGGATAACAGACATCACACACCGGCCCTGGCTCTATCTCATTATCATTGTCGGCTTTTATACCCAGGGAATTCCCTCTGTGACGTCATAATATGTATACACATACGGAGGTAGGCTTGGGAATGTATAAATAGGGTCCGTATGTTTGGGAATGTCAGGGAACAGACAGGAGAGGTCAGGCAAGAGACAGAGGAGGTTTGGGGAGAGACAGGGGAGGTCGAGGAAGGGACAGGGGAGGTCGGGGAAGGGACAGGTGAGGTCTGGGAAGGGATACCGACATGGATCCACACAGGGGAGAAACCCTACTATACTACAGTGTTGAAATGTACAAATCCAAATGTATAACAAAGAGATGCACACCTTAACCTCGGAAAGCTCAGAGTCACCATCTGTGGTAAATAGAAGAACGCTGTTGAGCTGGACACCCCTGCACCACATGTTGGGTTTAGGCTAGAATGGCATATACAAATACCCACACGGGGGAGAAGCTTCCCAAGTGTCGACCGCTGACGGCTGATACATTTACTTTGATGCCAACCTTCCCTGGGACATGGTCGCATCCCCCCCCCCCCACCTTAGGAACACAAGGAGCACAATCTGCTCATGACCACTACCATCCCCTCACGGCCACTACCATCTCCTCATGGCCACTACCATCCCCTCAAGGCCACTACCACCTCCTCACGTCCACTACCATCTCCTCACGTCCACCACCACCTCCTCAAGTCCACTACCACCTCCTCACGTCCACTACCATCTCCTCACGTCCACTACTACCTCCTCATGTCCACTACCACCGGGGTCAGGGGATGGGCAGGGGATGAGCAGGGGAGGTCGGGGAATGGGCAGGGAGGTCGTGGGGAATGGGTAGGGGAGGTTAGGGAAAGTTCATGGGAGGTCAGGGAAAATAATCAGGGGACACTTTAAGGCATAGTAAATATAAACAACAGGCTAATTTCAATGAGTTGAATAGTCGGGAGGTTTCTCCCCTGTGTGGATCCATGTTGGTATGTGTGTGTCTAATTGAATGGTGAATTCGAAGACATGATTATAAGTAAAAGCCAGGCCCCTTTCATGTAATCACCAATGCACCTTCACTAATCTCCTCACAGTGAATCGCCTGACTGAGGTTATGTGTCCATGGGGCCAAACATTCTTTGGGCCATATGCCCTGTGGTCATGTGTGACGGGGCCAGATGCCTGGGAATGGCTACAGCCGGGGTATACACAGAATAGTGTACAATATATGATCATGTAGCCTGATGATCACATACCTACATGTACAAATAGAAAAATGTAGGCTGATGATCACGTACCTACATGTACAAAGGTCACACTCACATATTGATTAATACCAATTGATCTACAACAGATATCAAAATGCAGATTTTTGGGAAGAATTACAGATATATTCCTCTTTCAGGGGGTAGGGCTGCCATTTCTGTAGCCTTAATATTACTGTGTGAAATGTCATATAGACTTTTAAATGTCACTCGCCCGGACATATATCGCCCGGACATATCGCCCGGACATAATAAACATTTCCCCCTACTGTTCCAGACTAGGGCATGGAAACAAATGTAATATACACTGGTCATTTAGGTAAATATAGGGGGAAAATAATTGGCATAGTTAGCACTGTTAAATATATCCATGGTAGACAGACCCAGGAATAATGATTTTTGGGTGTCTGGGCGACAAAATTGACTTTTTTGAAGGAAAAACACTCATGGCCCCCTCAGGAAGAAGATTAAAGAGGAATTCGAAATTTTTTTTCACTATACATAAACTACAACATTACTCTAATTTTCAATGACAAAAATGAACCCATATGCATTATGGGTAAAAAGTGGTGGGGGGAATGTTGCTAAAAATTCGCCCGGACATTCTATTTTACAAAATTAAAATTTCTTGAAAAATACAGAAAAAATACCCCCATTTATACAATTATTGGTTTAGATTTACCGTAATAACTCATAGTTTAAGGGGGGAATATAGAACCACACACATCTAGTGCAATTTTTTGAAAATGTTATTAAATATGATAATTTTAACAATTTTTGGACCAATTTCTGACCATTTTCGGCCTATTTTTGGCCCCTGGAACCTAAAATATGGATATTTAACCATGAAAACCCATATGTAACATCAAGAACTCATCCATCCCGATATTATAAGACAAAAAGAATCATGAAAAAATGAATATCCTAAGAATGCTGGCCTGGGGAAGTGTAAAAATCCCATATGCACAGTTTCTATGATTTATGACCCTTACTCCTTTCTTTGTATCACCAATACTCAGTGGATACCATCCCAAATGAGCACTATACAAATGTGCATGCTATCCTTCTATGCTTGCTCCCATACAGCCCGCATGCCTCTCACGGTGTGCACTGATATTCTGGGTTAGTTATTGCCAGGTTGGTCAGTACTGACCAACTCATCTTTCCATTTTAGGCTAAGTCATTTTGAGTAAGGCATTAGTCACATGTTGTTTTGCACCAGCCATTCTTGAATAGCACTTCGTCATGCTTGACCAATGTCTCTATGACCAACCTGGGATAGCCACTTCAGACTAGCCTTTAGATTATCTGTGTGCCCCAGGGCAGCATGCTGGTACCGGCAGGTGGTGGCAGGGGCAGCCTGTACTTTATACTGACAATATGATATCCAAATGTTGAAGCTGATTGACGACTAATGCACCTCTCCCCATCAGTGAACATTAACGAGGGCCGCATATTGCTTTCGTGCAGTGGGGCTATCGTTTATGATGACAATCGGGCATGATGCATGAATGAAGCCTTGGCGAGTAACTCGTCAGGTCTGCATTTATGCATACCAAGGTATAGGTATGTGGAACTATGGTATGTTAACCATTGAGGGGCATCATAGTGTTTAATGCATGATGCCCTTTTCGTCAGGTATTAATAAGGTATCGGCAAGTAAGTCTGCTTCACACTGTGAAGGGTCGACATGATACACCAATGCACTGCTGGCGAAGGTATTGTGCGCGCAGTATTGGTGAATGCTGACAAATGGTCCTGAAGATTAGAGGCAGTTTTCTGTCCTCAAAGGGTTAATGTTGGGATAAGACACGCTGTTTGTAATGATGTGAAGTCTTCGAAACATCATTGGCTGCTCTTACATACCGCTATATATTATTGGGTGTAGCTTGTATGTTCCACTATAATAGGATGTACCTAATACATGGGTATACATGGAACACATCAATTTCCCTCGGTTTTCATCTCTTCTATTCTCTTGTCCCATTGGTCACTCCAATTCCATCTGGTATTATATTTTTGGTGTAGCCCATTGTACGCCTGCTCAACACTATGTGATGGCTTTTAAAGCGAATCATGATTATCGGAACACTTTTGGTATAGCCAATATATGGCTGACAAACTACTGACACACATTGGTATTAACATGTATGAGATCTAAACGCTGATAAAAAAAATCAATTCATTTGGTATATATGTACACAGTCATAAACACGGAAGGTGTACCATCTGGTGACTTGGGGATGTACTGCAAAGTCATTAAGAAATTGTTGTGTTCAGGTAACATAGTCCAGAAAAATAAGGTAGGAAGATCAATTCTTCTCTGAGATTATATTTTTGGGTTTAATGTAAATTTTAATGACCTTACAGCTAATTTGCCAATTGGGACCAAATTGTTATTGTCTCTCCAAAGGGCCAAAAAAAAACTGTAGTAGGGCCAAAGAATAAGACTAGGGTAGGTCGGGTTATCTAAACACTATCATTCTAGTCCCGATCGGAGACATCCAGGGTACCGTACTTGGTACTTCATCTTCCATATTCCTGACAACCAGTGACGCGGAGTGGGTGGGTCTTCTGGCACTAACGCGTTAAGGGGCCCCATAATACTTAAATACCGTATACCTTTTTGTCGCTATAAAAAATGTATGCAGCCCTCACCAAGGCACCATTCAAGCAATATGCCAACCATATGGGGTTGATACACTAATAAAGGGTCGGTATGATGCATGAAGTAGAGTAGACCAGGCCTGCATTTATGCATCATGCACATTGCATCTTGCACATTGCATCATGATGACCATTAAAGCACTATGCAGTCCTTAGAGGGCTAATGTACCGCAGCTGGGACAGGAATAACTGGGACAAGTAATGGATTGGACACGTGAGCTTAGTTATATTAGGAGCGGTAGGTATTGGTGTATAGAGTTTGGCCAGGCTGTGCTATGGGGAGGGGGAGGGGCGGAGGATGTCACGATATAAAATGGGGCCAGGGTGTGTTATAGGAGGGTGTCCCCGCAGACCTGTATTAAATATTCTATGTATAAACATACATGTTGTTCGATAAATAGATCCATGTTGG
This sequence comes from Harmothoe impar, assembly GCA_947462335.1. Lineage (NCBI taxonomy): Eukaryota > Metazoa > Annelida > Polychaeta > Phyllodocida > Polynoidae > Harmothoe > Harmothoe impar. The sequence continues at coordinate 42,859,233 of OX381718.1, read as the reverse complement.
AAACAGTATTATATATTGATGCAAGTGTCCCTTTGAAGAGGCATTGTACCATGAGTCATCGACACATTTTCAATCTCTGAGTCAGTCATATACTGTGCAGCCTGGTACAAACCCCCCTCTTCATGTATTACTTACATCTCTGACCCCTGGTTGCCTCCCCATGTACTACTTACATCCGTGACCCCTGGTTGCCTCCCCATGTACTACTTACATCCCTGACCCCAGGTTGCCTCTCCATGTACTACTTACATCCCTGACCCCAGGTTGCCTCTCCATGTACTAAATGTACTAGTTACATCCCTGACCCCTGGTTGCCTCTCCATGTACTACTTACATCCCTGACCCCAGGTTGCCTCCCCATGTACTACTTACATCCGTGACCCCTGGTTGCCTCCCCATGTACTACTTACATCCCTGACCCCTGGTTGCCTCCCCATGTACTACTTACATCCCTGACCCCAGGTTGCCTCTCCATGTACTACTTACATCCCTGACCCCAGGTTGCCTCTCCATGTACTAAATGTACTAGTTACATCCCTGACCCCTGGTTGCCTCTCCATGTACTACTTACATCCCTGACCCCTGGTTACCTCTCCATGTACTACTTACATCCCTGACCCCTGGTTACCTCTCCATGTACTACTTACATCCCTGACCCCTGGTTACCTCTACATGTACTACTTACATCCCTGACCCCTGGTTGCCTCCCCATGTACTACTTACATCCGTGACCCCTGGTTGCCTCTCCATGTACTACTTACATCCGTGACCCCTGGTTGCCTCTCCATGTACTACTTACATCCGTGACCCCTGGTTGCCTCTCCATTTAGGCGTATGCTTATCTCGCCAGTACTAGATTGGGAAATGGCCGTGCCCACTGGACAAAAAGCCCATACTTACAGTGTGAGATGTTGTGCGATAGGCGGGCGCGCACACTGCGGCGCCGTCTTCCCGGCCCGGAGTAGGACGCACTCCTCCTGCATGGGGTTGGACGCTCTGTGACGTCACGGGGCGCTACTACGTCACGGGGCGTGACATCACGGGACGCTACTACGTCACGGCAGTCACGGTCCGGCGCCATGACGGGAGTGACGCCCCCGGGCACCGCGTGGTGCGGCAGGTAAAGCGCTGTCACGGCCGCCAGCGTGACGGGTTTCTACGTCACGAGGCTACGTCACAACTCCTCCTGTCCTACCTTCCTCAGCTGTGGTAGGATCTGACCATGTCGTAGGTCTTTGTGCGATAGGCCACAGTACAGTAAATTATCCCAAGGGCCGACCCCTTGTACTCCGAACGGGTGCGACTGGCAGTTTAATATTAATCCAGGTGTGCCATTATACAGGATGTCCTATCACGAATTCTATCTGTCAGAGCTTAATTGGCAGGGTTTTTGTTGTTTCCTGTGTACTAGGCCCAAGGTGGGTGAAATATCCCAATTCGGGTTTCACTGCAAAAGATGCACTGTAGCCTACAGGTAGACTCGAGTGAATCAGTACAATCCAATAATTATGATGACTCCTTACTGATAATATGTGTATTTAATCCGACGTGATGACAACTATACAAAGGACTCATATGGCGGTGGTGAGATGGTTGTATTTTGAAATAAATTGTGACTCTTTCTCAGCAGTACATGGACAGTAAAGAGTAGCACAGGTAACTTGTCTCCTTACACAGAGCCTGTCTAACTGTGCGTGCGCCGTGAGACATCCGGCCATGAGGCATCCCAGGTAACCCTGCTCTGACAGCGACACTGTGGTCAGCCTCTGAGCAGCTCCAACAGCTCACACCTCACGTGGACGCCACCTACAGGAGGCCCCGGGAACTAGACACACTACCAGACACCTCCCGTCATACCTGGCGCTACTTCCGGCGGTGGTGGCTGCTGCGTCTACACGGCGTCTCACCTGGTCACGTGGTGTGGACAGAGGCGCCACCTGGCGGCGCCTTATGGAACCCCGGCCTCACATAAAGCGTCCTCAGATGGAAATTACGGCTCACCGACAATACTATAGAAAGGAGGCAGCGTCTCAAGACATGTTCTGTGAAATAGATGGCACCACTTGCGCAGCCTATACCACTCTGTAAAGATAGGGGTTGCAGACGCCGAAATTACCGAAGGTCAAAAAGTTGCTTTTTTAAAGACCATTTTTACTATAGCCTACTTTGTCCAAGAGTCGCCAGGTCGCTTACATTATTGTGGCAGGTCGTGGTTACTGTAGTCAATTGACGTTTTTGAATCTGGGTATAGCGAAAAAAGACGGGAGGGAACTTGTTTCCGGGAACACTTGTACCCTGTATGTTAGCTCTGCTCTCACAACTTAGTTTGTTACTGTCAAGCTATGGATGATGTGGGCGTATCTGGTACCAAGCTAAAGCTCGCGAGGAATTCCGTGCTCAGAACTGACATGGCCGCCCATATGGAGCCACCAGGGTTATCGCTATGGCTACACACCAATACTGTGTTGGGAGAGTGAGGCATCTCAGAGAGGGAATTGCTCAGCTGTCCGTACCAGAATGGGCGAGCAGCTCCCCAGACAGCCCCTGGAGGCGAGGTGCTCATTGGCAGAAGCCATAATGTCTCAGACTAATAGCTATACAATGGGGTATCTGCCAGAGGACTCCCTAGATATGGCATAGACATGGGCGGATATCTAGCTAATTTGGTATGAGCCTATGTACTAAATAGCCTTACAAAGGCGTAGCATACCAGCCCTCCTATAGATGCGGACCGCTAAAGCTACTTAGGTATGGCTAAAATGTCATGCTGTAGAATATAGTAAACAATGTGCTTTTATAAGGCTGTGAATAGCTTGATACGGGCTGTGAATAGGTCCTGTATGTGGTGCTCAGAGTAGCTCTTTGTGGGTAGAGGCATGACTAACACCTGGCCCTATATCAGTATATGGAACCTGGCACTAGGGTCAGGTAGGGCTCTGTTATAAGACAATAGGGAGCAGCGCAGTCGGCAGCAGTCTCTGTGCGTTTGGCGCCATCTTTTGCCACATCTTTTAGCGCCATTTCAATGTATGCAACTTTGTCAGTCTATAAAGCTAGCCGATGGCTGAGACTATGTTAGGAGAGTGACGCCTCTGCTGTAGGTTTTGAATCAATCAGAGACTATTCTTCTACATCGACCTCTGTAGCACAATGGCTAGGTAGAGGTGGCATACTGGAGCAATGTGAGATTTACACTGGAGGAGGCGCCATATGGTAGCAGTACCACACAGCATGACATCAGCAGCCCTCAGGGCCTACCCTGGATGACGCACGCTGCCATCATTCTGGACCAATCTGTCTCGAGACATGGCGCCACCACTCGTTGTTAATATTCTCTCTGTACGCAAACGGCCATCTTTATCCACCAGTAGGACATATATGTTGATTTATGCAGTTGAATCTGTATACACAACAAACATATGCTTGGAGATTAACGCCTATTCCTGGTGACTTGGATGCTACAGAGAGGCCTTCTGATCACTCCTCTGCTGTAGAATGATTCTGCACCCCTGGATGCCCCTCACCATGGAGGAGCTGCTCCTACCTACCACGTGTAGTGGCTCAGTCTGGGGGGCAGCTTAATGCAGGTCTCTCAATCCGCTGGTGTTATTAATCCAAACTGCACACCAAGGGAGCTGTTCTGTGTCTGTCTCATGTACCCAGGTATTAGAAGGGCTAGTTTCCGTATACAAATGTATAGTCTTGTCATCAATGCCTTCTGTGTGGGGGTGTGAGCAACTCATAGCAGCAGCCTCAGATTGGGGAGCCGCTCCAAGCAGGACTGTGAATCCTCTATTTAAGGCAATAGAGATTTGTTCTCCTGTGCTTGTCTTGTGTACGATGACATACGTGTATGCATATAAGTAGTAGCAGGTCTAGGGCTGATAATATAGTATTTTCACTATCGCATTTGATGAGCTAGTCTGAGCAACTGAACAGAAGCAGGCTGAGTATGGTGAGCAGCTCAATCTGTTGTTGTTGTTCTCATAGACCACTTGTCATTCCCAGATGCACACAGCTATCAACTACACCACAGAGTTCTATGCCAGTCCTATACACCATGATATGTATTCCTATTATCAGGTCTAGGGCTGATATAGATCTCTCATTACTGCCCTTTGTCTCCTGCTCCTGTGTCTAAGTCCTCCAGGGTATGGCAGGGTCCCTAGGGACTCCTCTGTGTAACCGGCCTATACCCACAGCCTGTGGGCGGGGATGCAGTGGCTGGAGGCTTGTACCAACGGTCCGCAGGGTACAGGGTACATCCATGGGGAGGACACCCAGGGTGGTAGGCCTACATATAGGAAGCAGTGAGCAACTCATGAGTTAACATGAGCAGTAACTGTGCCATGCATAAGGGCCTCAGGTCACAAAGTCACTTATTGTCCTGCAAAATATTAATTTCCAGGTTAGTTTTTCTAATGTTTAAATATTTGTATGCCATAGGCAGGAGAGGTCAGCAGCAGCTGTGTGGAGGGACTCTAGGTATAGCGAAACTATGCAAGGAGAATCTCCAGGTCACCTTTTCCGTTATAATATATTAGTTAGGTCAATCAGAACCATAAGGTCAGAAAAAGTGCTGCTCGAGGTCGAAACGTCGCCTGGTATAAATTGGTGACCCTGCAAAAATAGGTTCCAGGGGTGAGCTGTATCGTTGAGTGCATTCTACGGTGTGTCGAACTCTTAATGCTATGTGGTCACACCTTAGGTTGAACCAGCAGTGGGGGTGCAGAGGGGTCCCCCCGTAAGGTCCAGGTCACAAAGTCGCCTTTTTGGATCCTTAATCCTATTGGAAATCTGGTCCAAAAGTGGCTAGGTCGCTTAGATTAATGAATGCCTAAGGTCGAAAGTCGCCTGGAGAACGGCCCAGGTAGCCACGTCGCTTTTGACACATCTGCGGCCACAATAGTGCAGGCAGAAGCTGACATAGCCTTTAGTTGTTATCAGAATCCCAATCGGAATTCAGCACTATCTGCTTGCCTCCTCCAGTACCTGGTCCTTGTTTACTTCCGTGTTGGGGGGCGGCATGAATGGATCCTCCTCCACCGCCGGTAGTAGTAGCGGGTCTGTGTTCATGAATCATCACAGAAAGAAGCAGTCAGACACCGTCCCCACTCTGTCTGTCCCTCCTCCCGGCTGTCTGCTAGCTACTACCCCCTACTACACACTGACTCACACATGGAGTGGATGCATGGAGCAGCTCAAAAAACGAAGCTGCTCTGTGTGTGTGGAATACATGTGTGTGTGTGTATGGGTGGTACCTTGCCATGCCATGTCCTGAGAAGTAGTTCCACTTTGCAGTCTGTATCCCACATGCAGTGCTATTGTATTCCCTGATGAGTTAAACCGTCCTCACTCATTCCGGCTCTCTGCTACACCCATCAGCACACCAACTCACACACTGATGAGTATTATCATGGAACAGCTCACAGCCCGAGCAACTCCCTCTGAATGTGTGTACACATAGATGGTGCTATATCATGTCCTGAGATCCAACTTAAGTAGTTTGCAGGCTGCTTTATATTATATCTATTATACATATCCTGGAGGTAGGATCCCCTGCCGAGTTACCAGATGGGTGGCAGCAGCCCGGTACTGGAGGCCGCTACTGGAGGTATCAGTGTGTTGTGGTGGTGTGATGCTGCTGCTGCTGCTGACAGGGATACTACAGGGTGGGTGGAAGTTCAGTGATCAGCTGATCGCCGCCAGCATCACTTCTACCTCTGTCCCTGCTCCATGCTGTCACCACCAGAGAGTAGAGGATTTTAAAGGGGCAGGGTTCCAGTGTTTCAGGGGATGCCCACGGTGTATCATGTATATGTGGTACTCATTAAACGTTAGAACCGGTGTTAGAACATGATGTTTTGTGCAATTTTGGATTGATTATATCCCATGGATACCTGGGTAATAAAGATATCTATACCCTTTAATAATTCGTTACTTCAGTTTACATGTATATCATATACCTAGACCCATGATACAAGGGTCTATCCTATACATGACTTCCCTGTTCCTTCATGTTGAGATTCCTCCGTATCGCTAACTTACAGGAGCTTAATGAGGGAGTACTGAGTCTTTGAGGGTAGATAACAACTGCCGCGCTACCGCCCCTCTTATCATAGTCTGGGAAACTTTACCGCCCTACTTCTCAGGGGTTGGGAGATATGACCGCCCTACTACCCCCTTATCAGATGTTGCGAAATTTGACTGCCCTATGTTTTTATGGAAAAGCTGTACAATGTCTTCTCATCAGAGTCGTAAGGACTCCCGACCGCCCCCTTTTTAGGATGAAATGAGAATTGACTGCCACCGCTCTTGACAGCGACGCTGCAGTGGTTATCCAATCAATGAGAGATGGGAAACTAGCCCCCGGGGGCAACCCAGGAGCCGTGACGGGGGATAAGAGATATGCCAGGAGTCTGGTCCTGGAGTCTGGGGACAGGATGCCCTGTAACGGGTGTAACGGTCACGACCTGAGGTTGGAGCTCTCCGGCAGGAGCAGCGGGAGGTAAAGAGGTGGGTGCTGCTTGGTGCCGAGCATGGAACCAGCGGACACGTGCTGAGTCATCTCACGTAACGGCACGACGTAACGGCCGTTAGAGACTACTAGACGTGGCCATGTCCTCATCACATTGTCCCTTTTTCTGCTGGATTGTCATGCACCTACAATATCATAAAGACCCTGTTCATGCGGTGGTGTTATTGGGTATTAAATCACACTGTAGGTCATTGCATGGCCTTGGTAAAACCATGGATATTAGAGTCATTCACAGAGAGAACTAAAGGCGTCGCCATGACTCTTTTACCATAGTCAACTCTTGTTGACTCTGGTAGCAGAGTCATGATGACTCTGGTGGAGAGGTCACAGCTAGTCCAGTCATACCCCTTGCTCCTTCTAAAAAGTGACTGTCCCTCTTGACTCTATCAGTGCAGAGTCAAGTGCAGTTGAATCTGCCCACAGCAGAATCATTTGTAGTTTGACCCTTCATGAAGAGTCAAATAATAAATGTGTTGACTCTGATAGTAGTTGCATATGAAACCACCTGGTGGGGCAACCAACACTAATTTGGCACCAGTGGCAACCACAAGGCAGAGCCACTATCTATACTTTAGATAATTGTTACTTGCGACAGTTTTGATTCTTTATAGATAGGTCCACTATGTCTAAATAGTGTGGTCAAGGGATGTCAATGGATACGCTTTCTAGTTAACCTACCTGAATAGAAAGTGATGACAAAATATACAATACATTCCAAGAACATGAACAGTATAGATCGAGCTTAGTCACCATATTTGTGGGTATGGGAAATAAATATAATCTGGGCACCCCGCTCCCTGCACTCTCCATGGTAAAGGTACATCACCTGCATTCCTTCTTCTGAAAAACATCCCCATTTCTACGGATTTTCAGACAGAAAATGACCCCTTTTTGTGGAAAAACACTGACTTTTTGAAGTGAAAATGACCCCCTTCTTTGACAGAACACTGAAATTTTCCCAATGCCTTCTTTCTCCATGAGTTAGAGAAATCGGTATTCAAAAGGAATTCAGTAGTCGGTTAAAACAGCATCCAACACACACCAACTGGCACCCTTTTATTCAATTGCATTGAATGAAGCTTAAAGATACCCCCATTTAAAAAAAATCCTCTGACTTATTTAGGAAATAACGGCCCTTTTTCTCAATTCCTAGGACATTGGGAGAGAGTGGAAAAAGTCCCTTTTCCCATGTTTTTTGGGAACGCAGGTGGTGTACATGTACCATGGCAAGTGCAGGGACTGGACTGGTCACCAACTATGTGATATATAATGGGTGGCACTGCTTACTACTTCATATATATCTGATATTGGCATCTAATATGTGGCCAATGGTGTGTAAAATGTAGTGTGAGGCAGATATAACTTAGCCGTTTCACACAGGGGTAAGTGGTGAATATGAGAACATGTCTTGTTATTGGCCTGTCTTGGGCAATAACCTCACCTACTCACTTCTCTGATATGCCTCACCTGGCCTGCCCACTAATTATATATGCCTGTTGCCCCCACTCTACCCTATAAGTATAGGATCCACCTTACCTGCAGGGCACTCATGTATTCAAGTATCGATTTTGACTCCTGCTATTTTAAGGGGTCAATCGCTGTTGACTCTTCAGGAATGGAGAGTCAAACTCATTTGACTCTCTCCTCTACAGGTGTCACTTGGGAGACAAACTCCGACTCTGGCTCTCAGAGTCGTGGCGACTCCTTTACTTCTCTCTGTGTTGATAAAAGCAGGAAGGTAGTCTCAGTACCTCCCTGGTAAAACTCAATTCATGTGAATATATACATGTAGTATACTCACAAAACAGAGTCGAGTCCAGGGGGATGGGGGTGGGCGACTCTATTTTCTCATGTACATTTTCATGTAGGCCTACATTGGGTTCAATGCATTCAGTTCATCGCAAATTATCGCGCCCCTTTCCCAAATTCCTGGATTTTCCCCTGAAACTAAGAAAGACGTGGAATTGACGAGAAGGCTCAACCTTGAGATGTAAATTGTGAATGAAGAGACAACACCAGGCGATTGGATCCGGGGATTGGATCTGGTGTGATTTAAACATATTGGGTCTTCACCTCCCGTCTTCACCGTCTCAAGATTCTCCATTTAACCCTTTGAGGACGGCATATACATATGCCTTGGTGCATCGTGCCTTTGGTCGCCATGAAATATGAATACAGCCCTGGCGAGTAACTCGCCAGTACTACATTCAAGCATTATGCTGACCCTGTGGGGTTGAGACGCTACCGTAGGGTTGGCATGCTGCACCACTGATGAGTAACTCGCCAAGGCTGCATTGGGGCATCATAACGACAAATGTCATCGTTTAGCGAAATGCGGTCTTTAATGTGTTAAATCCCTATTTTATACCCCACGTATAAGTTCACGGGGGATTCTACCACCCTACATGCTCTTTGAACTGGAAGAAAATGCTGGTAATGATCATCAGTTTTTTTTTGTCGGAGCAGAGCAGAGGGAAATTATTGACGTTTCATTTGACTTCACTTCTCCACACTGCAATCCCCACCCACCAGGAGGATTTATAATTATCTTGGGCCCATAATCTTGGTTGTAAACATATTGTACCAAACACAAATTGGTATCCTGCTCTTTCTTTTTTATCTTCCCGCCTCAACTACACTGCTAGAAGTTAATGTAGTATATCTATACTGTAGTATAATTATACTGTAAAACTATATATAGTGTACATGGGCAATATACTCGACTGTTGGTTTACTGTATAAAATGACATACTATTTAAATTATTTTTAGGTTCATTTTTACAGTGTAAATCCGTATACGACCTTGAACGACCTTGGTGTTGTTTTAACTGACTGCTGCAGTGTAGAGAGGGCATCAGAATCGCCTATGTTATATTAAACACTGTAAAATTACATTATGAGATAATAATTCTTTTCTCTGATAATTAACCATCCATTTAATAGCCATAGATTCACGACTCCCAGAACCAATTGAACTAGGACAAGGGACGCTGATTGTAGCGTATTATGTAAAGACCTGACACAGCATTCCCTGCTCAGTCTGCGAGCCAAAAAACATCCCCAGAATCATCGTCATTAGCCCTGTAAGGGCCGCTTAGTGCTTTAATGGGCCATTTTGTTTTTCTTTATTGAAAATTCATTAGCGTGAAATCCATATCTATGTCCTTTGATGGCATGGATGCAGGCCTGGCGAGTTACAGGAGATGCTCATGCCCACCATTATTTTGGGAATGTATAAACCCTATATAGGGTCGATAAGATGCTTGCATGTAAGTACTCGCCAGTGATGCATCCATGCATCATAACGGCAGACGGGATAATGTATTAAAGCACCATGCGGTCCTTAAAGGGTTAGTAAAAGAGCACCACTATAATATCGATCCCGGAGATCCTGCAGGCTGCGACCTAAATCTGTTTTGGTATTGATTTCTTTGTAGATGTCGAGTATTTAGGAGTTGGCACTCGGTCTTTTATGCCATTCACCTGTCTAACCGCCGAACCAAAGAAGCCGCAGCAGACACTACAATAGTACACAGAAGGCCGGATCACATCCTAGTCCAAGTTGTTAATAATTAAATAACATGATTGATTGATTGTATTTATGATGAATCCTGAGGTGATGTCATATCCTTGTAGTAATATATGTATGTGTCATTATACCTCACATTCGTGGTATATAATCCCGTTGATCACTATTAGTATACCACAAGAAGACAATTATGGGATATATAAAGAGGCTTGTGTAATATTCATACTGTTTTCTGAAGCGAACTGTTGATCATGTGCCTATTGTTCTCTATGCATGCACTCACTATGTTTTTGTTTATATCCTATCATGAGAATTAATTATAATGTTTATTATTCCGTGATCCTATTAAATCGTGTATTAGCAGTGGGGCCCTGCCCCTGTAGTTCATCACTTCTTTGACACCATCATCGTTAGAAAAAATACACGCGATTTTAGGGTCTTTTATTTCCCACCTTTAATGTCATCGTGTTTTTTTTTTCAAAAATAGGGGTACTTCTTCAAAGGAATGTTCGTGAAAGTTGAAAATAGGGGATATTTTCTGTACTGCAAGCTCACACCAATGCCGGCCGACCCTTTCGGAATGTATCAACCTAGTAGGGTCGGCATGATGCTTGAATGCAGCACTGGTGAGTCACTCACCAGGGCTGCATCCATGCATCATGACGACCAAGGGCATGACGTACGGGCTCAAGATGCAGGTTATGCATCTTTGTAGAATAACACCAGGGGCGTAGACAAGTCTAGTGGGTTTATGACAGAGACAGCAGGTTATAGCGTTCATTCAGCCTGTGTACTCCCCCCCCCCCACCCCAGTGCTGTCACCCTCCATGCATGTTCCGCGGACCCAATACCTCCACATGCTAACACTGCTGGTTGCCATTCAGTCCATGAGCACAACATGTTCACAATTTATCTGCATACATTTTTCGGCACTTATTTAGGGCAAATCCACATTATTCTATAACGTATAGCACTACACTAGGAGGACGTCTTTCGAGTATTTATGGTAATGGTGCACAAAATGCCCTGGCGAGTTACTCGCAAGGAGTAGACTCACCAGGTCGGCACTTCATAAGACGACAAAGGGCATAGTGCAATAAGGCGCTATGCGGCCCTTAGAGGGTTAATACTACAATAGGAGGACCCTGTGTAATGCTGAAGACGTGCTTCAACAATGGGGAGTGGGACGTCATACTGATTGGTTAACATGCAGCCTCATTAGCATAATCCCTGAGAATTAAACAAACATAATACAATGATGAATGGTCCCAGTTAGGCCCCAAAAAAGAGAAGTGTTTCGGTACTCTGATCGACCCGACGTAATATATTTTTAGGTTTCACCCTAATCTTTTTGAACATTTTAAATTTTCTGAAACAGGTTATAATTAGTTTTATTTGGACCAAAAGAATATCGGTTAAAATCGACCTACCGACCCCGTTTATGTGTGGCTATGTTACTGGAACACACCTCTTTTTAGGTATTATATCCCGTTCTCCTGTCATATACACTACCCAGCATTCTCCCTCGCAACACAATCATCACCATAATCATTCAGTGCTGCACTGCCCTTTTCTATATGAATTTACCCATATTTGTATTAAAAGGGCCAGTCTAAAACATACCGTATAGGGTTATATTCTGATCTAGCCTGGGCACCTGTCAGATTTCCCTTCCTGCCCAAGCAGATTATAGACTCCTGCTTATTATCATCAAATTATCTATAAATACACGGTTTTATATCTAATGAGGTATGTTGAACAAAAGGAAATCAGGTAATACTAATCATGTACAAATACGATAGAATTGTGATCTGGGCTGTGTTTGGTCCAATACCATCTTTAAATCACAAAAAAAAACACGATGTCATGCACTGCTGTATGAATCATATATGCATGATTTCTTTTCCATCTCATCTTTATGTCTACGTCGGAGGGTTTAGTGACTAATATAAGTTAATGCATGCTAGGATCCAGCAGTACAGATAACATTTGCTGCTCAGAACCTATACAGAGGTGGGAAGGAGGGTGTGACAATGACATACAGACACATAAAAAACTGCAGTGACATAATTACAGCCATGATATGGCATTAGGTGGGAGTGGAGGTGTGTTTGCGTGGGGTGGGAGTGGGGGTGGGGTGATATGGGAGACGGGTAACTCAGACAGATGAATGGAGCAGGGAAAGTGAATGACACCCATTCATAAAGAATGTGTCTGGGTTGGTGTGTGTGTGTGTGTGTGTGTGGCTGGGGGGGGGGGGGGTGAGGGTAATAGGGTAACAGGGTGGGTGAGGGGTGGATCCATGTGCCCGGTGCCGCCGGTGAGTGGTGCATGAGTCATGTGAGTCACGTGGGTACAGACCACGTGGTCTGGCACCCACCCCAGACACTGCCTCTCAGTCTCCACCCAGAGTCTCAGTCACAGACTGAGCACATCACTCTCCATGCAGACTCTTACCCACAGACTGAGCACATCACTCTCCATTACATGCATACTCCCAGCCACAGATTGCAGGGGCGGATCCAGGATTTTGGAAAAGGGGGGGGGCGTGAAATAGGCAATGTACTGGGGGTATTGGAAATTGTCACATTGAAATGTACAGACAAATAGAGGGGGGGGGGCGCACACCAGGTCCGCCCCCCCCCTAAATCCGCCCCTGGTCATTGAGCACATTACTCTCAGCCACAAATCACATTCCACACAGATTCTCAACCAGAGACTGAGCACATCACTCTCCATGCAGACTCTCAGCTACAGACTGAGCACATCACTCACCATGCAGACTCTCAGCTACAGACTGAGCACATCACTCACCATGCAGACTCTCAGCTACAGACTGAGCACATCACTCTCCATGCAGACTCTCAGCTACAGACTGAGCACATCACTCACCATGCAGACTCTCAGCTACAGACTGAGCACATCACTCTCCATGCAGACTCTCAGCTACAGACTGAGCACATCACTCTCCATGCAGACTCTCAGCTACAGACTGAGCACATCACTCTCCATGCAGACTCTCAGCTACAGACTGAGCACATCACTCTCCATGCAGACTCTCAGCTACAGACTGAGCACATCACTCTCCATGCAGACTCTCAGCTACAGACTGAGCACATCACTCACCATGCAGACTCCCAGCCAGAGCACATCCCTCTCCCAGCCTCACTTTCATTCCCTACCTGAGGGTACTACTTTGGACCCCCCCCCCCCCCCACAAAAAAGGCACTCTTGTGATATTTAGATGGTTTGCCAACAACAAAGCTGCATTCTGAAATTAGAGCCAACATCTGGTGAGATCCGTTTGTGCCAAAGTACACATGGTGATCACAGGAGCACATGGCATCCGGTTATAGCATTATACATAATGTATAAGCTTACCTGCATTACACAACGGCATAATGATATTTTGGCTGGTGGTATTCCTGTTTTTTAGTTCAATGAGGTTTCCCCTCTTTCTGTTGTAAATAGACAGTTAAGCAGACCGATGTAAAATTGATGACGCAGCGCCAATTACTTTAGGGAGAGAGAGAGAGAGGGGGGGGGGGGGTAATTTGGACTCCTTTTGAGGGCAGCCATTTTTCATTACCTTTGAGTTAAAAATCCGCCCACGCATTACTAAATTTATAAAAGGAAAAAAGGGTTTGGCCGCTATAAATCTGAATGTAGCTTGAGGGATAGGGTGATTAGACCCCCCCCCCCCCCCTTTGTTAAAACATGAGCAGCCCTACGCCCGTATAGAGGTGGGGTATAGACCTAGTTGGTGTATACCTGTTTGTAAATAATCAATGAGGCAATGAGCACAGCAAACCCCCAGCGTCCTTAGCTCGTCACACCTTATACATTACAGAAATTGAGATAGAGTGAAAGCCAAGGAGGTGTGCATGGAGAGGTGGAGGAGCCATCAAGAACAGAGCCAACATAAAAGGGACAAAGGCAAAGGTGATAAGAGACAAAGTACATAACATATAGAGGAAACAGAGATAGCAAGGGAGGATGGAAACGTAGATAAAGCTGGTTAAATATAATTCTGATATAATGAAAAATGAAAATTGCACGCGGACCATAATTTTATTTACACCCCACATGCCCCTCTGAGCCCAAGGGAGGATCCACATGGGGGGGGGGGAGGGGGGTCCTGGTAGCCCATCTCCCATTTTGTAAATTAGTACCGAGCGTTCCTATGAAGACGTGGTCCGTCGCGATTATTTTCAATACGTTGGTGTTTAGTGGAACCCCATTTCTTTTTAAATTCCAGGCTCCACCATTGTAAGACGAGTAGTGAGTGTGGGGTGGGGTGGGGTTGGGTAGATTCAAACATGTAGTGGATCCAGGCATTGCCTGACGAGGTGACATGTTGAGTAGAGGACAGACAGCTGACATAACGGTTCTGGGTGTGGTGGAGTACTCAGTGGGTGCCACCCATAGACAGGTCACCAACCGTTATAGGCCACCTTTTTTTGATAACTTGGATTACGGGCCTTTACTGTAAATATTTTGGGAGGGCAGAGAGAAGCAATAAAGCAGAGAAAAGCAAAAAAAAAAAGCTGTTTTACACACCGCCCGGACTACCCAAAATTCCTAAAGGGCAGAGGCAATAAAAAAAAGCATGGAAAACCTCATTTTTGGGTAATCTAATGAAGGTATGTTGAGAAATATCCCCAACCTAAAAGGCCTCATTTCACCTTTTGCTGGTCAACAGGTATTTCCTTCTTTTTTTTGGTAAAATTTTCCAAAAGTTCTCGGAGGAAAAAGGTAAAAAAAGCAACCCAAAAATATTTTTTTTTGTCGCAAAATGCCAAAAATCTCGGTGGCGGATCCGTAATCCAAGTTATCAAAATAAAACGGCCTTACTACACCCCAGGGTACACACCCACACCCACACATGCCATCCTTACCCCTCACCAAACATAACTAGAGAGCCCTACTATAATTAGAACATAATATATCACCCTTGAAAAGTAAATATAAACAACATATTTGTACCATAACGTCAATTCGTCTTGTTGTAGTAAAGCAATTAAAAAGAAGGGTATGCATGCTGTACCAATGCTCAGTGACAATAAATGAGTGTGCCAAGTTCTTGCTACACCCTGTGTTCTGGGGACTGTCATTCAATCATAGGGCGTACTAAGAAACTGGTCAGTCTCCAACATGATGCTATGCAGTGTCGGTGAGGTACTCACTAGTGCCATGTTAGTTCATGTTAATTGACAGATGGATTTGAGGGTATCCTTACATGATAATAGTGAGATTATGGACATAGAAAGCGCTCATTTTTAATAACATATAAGCAGTCCCTAAGGGAGTAATCATTTTTTAATCATTTTTTAACAACAGGGGGGGGGCATAGTAACGGGCGGGCGTAATTTTTTTGCCCCCCCCAAGGGGTCCAAATATTTTTGCCCCCCCCCCCCAAACCGACCACCCCCCCTCCTGTTGTTAAAAAATGATCACTCCCACAGTAGAGTGAGAGCAGGGTAGGTGCGGGTATGAGGGGTGAGAAGTTGGCCAGGTCTGGAATGCCAACACTGACACGCAGCTGACACCTGCTCCACATACTGCTCTACCTCAGCTGTGCTAACTGTGTCACATTCACATTCTCTCATAGAACATCCCACCCCAGAACAATCACCTACCGAGGCCATGCAAAATACATAGAATGAGGTCAGTTCCTTTAAAAAGATATATGAAATCCGTTCATATAACGGAGTGGTCACTTTTTAACAACAGTGGTGGAAGGAGGAGGTGGGGAGATTTTGCGCGAATTATTTTTCACCCTCCGCCCACCTTAGCAGATCCAAAATCAGGGCGCGTACCTGCCCTTCAAAGCAGAGTAGCTGACTGTGTTTTTTTAAATATTTTTTTTTCCATTTTTTTTAATACTAAAAACAGATGCAGCCCCCCCCTTGAAATTGTTATCCCTCCCCTCCGCTAAATCCACAACCCCGCTGTTGTTAAAAAATTAGCACGAAGAAGAACCATGGGTAGAGACTGGTATCCCACCATGTCTGTTCAGTCCCCACCCTACCTGTATGTCTATATATACCGTGTTTACCATGTTATCCTCGTGTACAGGGCCGGTATATTGATCCGCCCGGAACCCTTTCTACCTGACCCCTGTCAACCCTATGACCCCTGTGACCTCTTAGGCTCTAAGCCCATGCAATAGAGGCGCCGATGGTATTCCCACCAACAGGGCCATGTATATAATTACGTGATGTATGTAGAATGTGATTGGGTAGATGTCAATATTAAAAGCATTGCTTCCCCCTTCCCTCCAAGTAACTCTATTCTCGTACCACGCATTTAGCGTCCATAAATACAAGGATGCAAAATGATAATTTGATTTTTTAAGAGAGGCAAAATGCCTAAAGGCTTTGTTAATTTTCCATCACGATGCACCAATGCAGCGCAGGTAAATGACAAATACCAGACTTGCATTGGTGGATCATACGAAGCTGGTATAATCTTAGAATTGATCTGTCAATAATACATGCATTGTGCCTACCGTATAAAGGGTCATAGATGATTGGCAGATTAATGCTAAGACTATATACCATCTTGGGACATATATCTTGTGACTAGAAATCTAAAAGTAGACGAATACCATTTTGAAGAATCTCTGCCAGTGACCTCGTGACCTGCAGATTAGTCACGTGACTTGGAGATCCCCCTGAGGAATCCCTGCCACAGGGAGATAACTACAAACTCTCCCAACACAGCCTTAGTATTGTACGTGCACATAGTGGTCACACAGAGACTGTGCCTGGGGAGTGTAGACTAGAAGTGAGGTAGTGAGAGGTGTAGTGCCGTGATCTACCGTTTAGGGGGCGCCACAAGGCTG
This sequence comes from Harmothoe impar, assembly GCA_947462335.1. NCBI lineage: Eukaryota > Metazoa > Annelida > Polychaeta > Phyllodocida > Polynoidae > Harmothoe > Harmothoe impar. The sequence continues at coordinate 42,842,319 of OX381718.1, read as the reverse complement.
TGTGCAGCGACCTCTAACCTCCCCTGGGGTCTATGTTAAAGAATCTATATATACACAATACAGGGTAGATCTAAGTACTACAGTATATGACCCTCCAAACAGAACGAAGAATGGCATAAGCTGTTATCACTGCACCAATGTTTGCATTTATGTATACTTGAATTTGCTTAAAGCAACACTTTAATCATATTTAATTTGAGCAAATGCCACTTAAAGCCAGATAAATGCTGTTATGACCATCCTGTAACATTTACATGGAAATGCTGGAGTTAAAGGCACTTAAAGTGTTCCCTTACGGAACTTATATATGGGCAGGTTAATTCATAAATAATGTGGGTGCTTCTTTCTATATGGAAATAGGTGAAATACCTCCTGTGAGAATAAAAGTCAACTGTAAACTGGATAACAATAACACTCTGCTAATTGCCTGCTCAATGCTGCCTCCTGGTGGGACATAGTAGACTCTGTTGGCAAGATCAGCAATGAAAGACTTTCAGGTAGCAGGCCACCCAGTGCTACCACCTGATGTCATTTTTTAACACTAAATTATCAAAGCCTGCCAGAATATAGATAGTAGTTAGAGTCATGTTTTGCATATATTAAGAATCTCTTGTCGGAATAAATGGCAGATTATAATAGGGAAAGGGTTATACAATCATCTGAGATACAAATGAAGAAAACGTAGATTTGAGTGTGCCAAGTGGTATAGCAGCTCTAAATACATACATTCATGCTATGTATCTTGTGTATGGGGAAAAGCACAAGCTGTATACGCAAGATAGACATGCATGCGATTGGGAGTTGCTGGAGAATGTGATTGGGAGTTGCTGGAAAAAAATGAACATTTCTAATGACAATATTCAATAGTGATGTGTATTATCCGAGTTTCATTCATGCAAATAATGAGAAATTCCCGAGTATATGACACAAGCAAATTTCTTGTGTACATCCAGAGAAAATGTCTCCACACGTAGGGTGATGATGTGTATTTCTTGAGTTTTACTTGCTCAAATAACGAGAAATTCCTGGGAATATGACATAAGAAAATGTCTTGTCTACTTCTTGGGAAAAACTGCCCCTATTCTTTTGTTCCAGAAATGTTCTCAATTCTAGTAGGGATCACGAGTCATGATACAAGAATGAAAGAAGTTCCGCCTGAGTTCTTGTTTGCAGGGAGCCTACAGGCTGATTTATGTGCTGTTTGTATGGTTAATGAGGGGAATGTATAGAGGTTCTACTATGGTATATCCAGTCCTGATCTCCCCTTCATACAGGAATTAGACCAAATGGTCAGATTTTTCATTTTATTTATTTTCACTGTTAAAAGTACCAGAAATGAGGCGCCTTATAGACTCACAGGTACTTAGAATGACTCACTGATTCCTCCAGTAATAAGGGATTTCAGAAAATATCTGGCAATAATAATTGTCAAACAAAATCTTCTAAAGTATATTTATTTAGGCCATTTAAGTCAGCAGGAGCGTGTCTTTCCTGACGAAATTAAATATTAAAAAAAGATGTCTGAATTTGAAGTGAGTGAATCAAGGGTCGGGTTTCCTGAAACATGGGGTTCTATGTGTCTGCTAAAACACTCCCTTTTCTTTGCCTTAGAATGGTGCAGCACTGCTATTCATATAATTATAGGTGTAGAGGGCCATGCCTGACATGTACCTCCTCCAGACACAGACTCCATCCGGGACTTTCTTTACTGTCCCTTTACAAGAACATGGGTGTTAACAGAGGCAGGAATCCTCGATCTTACAGCTGAATGGATGATATGGGTAATAGTCTCCCCCTGAGAGGAGATCAATATGTGGTGTTCCAGTCGGGGTGTCCCCTTATTGTATCAGCCACGGTCTGGGTGGGCTGCACCCGTTCCAGGTCTGTAAGGGCCGCATTGTGCTTCAATGGTATATAGAAAAATGCCAACGCCTATTGATACCGTCTCTGATGTATTTCATGAGTGGGGGCTGGGCCAGTATCCCACAAAGCCATAGGCTGAGTGGGATGCACCCCAGCCCCCACGAGTGAAATACATCATTTGAAACCATTTAATGAAGGAAAAACACCTTTTTCTTAAGCCATTAAATACAGCCACATTGTATTCAATGGGGGGGCATTGAATATGGCCATTCCAGTACTTAAGCATAGTAAATATTGTATCTCACAAAAATGAATAGACAAAGGACCATGGCCAGAGGATATTTTGGTATCGCCCAACGAAGCCGCAGGCTGAGTGGGATGCAGCCCCAGCCCAACCAAGGGAGGAACGATACCAAAAATCATCTGGCTATGAGCCTTTGCCTTTATTTCATGATTTTTACTCTTCAAAATATGTGTAATTGCATATAAATGGCCATAATAATTTGAACAAATGATGACGTCACAGGCCATGAGATACGGGAACACCGTATCCCATGGGGGGCATGGGATAGAGGATTTCTAATACTTAAGGATAGTAGTCATCGTATCCACCATGAAATAAGGCCCCACCCCCACTCGTGAAGACGGTATCAATGGGCGTTGGCATTTGTGTATATATTTTGCCCATTATATGTTGTGAAAGAATTGTGACGAGTGCCTTACTTGTGATCGTTAAACTCTCACTGTTGACTTCATGCGCATTCAAGGACTATGCAGTCTTTAAAGGAGTAGGCAGTCTGGTGGGGGTTTGTCATCTTTTGCACCAAGCACCACTCTCTGTCTAATTCTATTGCCACACGCTACATTAACGTTGGGATTTGGACCTTTTCTAGACATCTAAGAAGTACCAGAAAGCGGTCATTATATTACACCATGGTGGATTTAAAGTTAAACAACTGTAGTCTATCAGAAGACACCCCATTAGCACAATGTCTTATGCTTGGAGAAGACGATTTCAGGCTACATCTTATTCTTCATCCAAATACAGTGACTCCCCTGGTCCCCTAGATAGATAGCTTACCCTAAGTCTAACCCTAAGTGTAATCAGAAAGAACTAAGCTAACACTAACCCTTACCCTAACTATTGGGCAAGTATCCAGTGTAGTTGGTTTCTTAATGAAGCATCCCCTGGGAGACTGCGGGATGATCAAGCATTACAACACATTCCCTGGGGATACAGGGTAGTCTCTCTCTGTGGTTGAAGCATAACCCCAAAAAATATTAAAAAAGATTAAAAAAGAATAAGATATTGTGCAAATATGGTGCACCCCGAAGATGACGCACCCTCGTGGAGTAGCGGTAGTGTTGGTGGGTTCTACACTGTACCATAGGCGTCTTTAATTAATCTATTGTTCTGACAAGTTTCCGAACGGTGTATTTTCGGTAGAGCCTGTAGGGCCTAGAAGTATTAGGTGATCAATCCAGAAGAAAATGACATACATAATGAAATGCCACCACGTCTCATACAAGAATATCTGCACGTGGAGCTGCACTTTTGCAATGTTTTGTATTGGATTTTATGACAAAAAGCTCCGATTCGATGAGGAAATTGCGTAGTGGAGTCCCAGCTAAATGGCTGCATTATAATATACTTCTATAGCCCCCAACCCCGCAACTTGTGGAATTTTGCCCACAGAATGTGCCTGCTGTAACACAAGGCAATGCACTATCTCAATATAGAACAAACTCTATCCCAACTCAAACCAACTCATAGTTGGCTGATCAAGGTATTTTGCTTCTACAAAGCAAATAATCGATACATGTTGGCACTCTGACCCTACTTCGTAACACGATTTGTTCCCGATCACGGAGGTAGCCTTTAACCCTTTAAGGACAGCATTTTGCCAAAATAGGACCTTTGTCGTCATGATGCACCAATGCAGCCCCGATGAGTTACTCGTCTGTGCTGCATTGCTACATCATGCCAACCCTTCGGGAATGTCTCAATCCAGTATGGTCGGCATGATGCTTGAATGCAGCTGGCGAGTGACTCGCCAGGGCTGCATTCACGTACCATGCTGACCAATGACCTGGTGCATTAAGGCACCATGCCGTCCTCAAAGGGTTAAAAGCGGCATATTGCTTTATTGTGCTATACCCTTTGTCGACATGATGCTTGAATGCCACGGCTGCATTTATATATCATCCTGATTGGAGTGTGTCAACCCCTTGGCGTCAGCATGATGCCTAAATGCATCCCCGGCGAGTTACTCACTCGGACTGCAGTAATGCATCATGAAAAAGGGAATCACGCATTAAAGAACTAAGCAGCCATGGAAGGGTCATTGCCGAGAGGCATTTCGGTTTAATTTCTTTTAGTTATGGCTGAGGGGTTCTTTATTAAAAAGAGTCTCTGTGTGAAGCAACGTGGAAGAAGTTTGGATTAGCTTTTCATGAAACGAGTAGATTGCGTGATGGGTTCTCCTGGGTTTGGTAACCCTTTACGGAGGGTGGCATGATGCCTTAAGGCTTCATCATCTACATGTGTCGTCATGATGCACTAATGCAGCAGAGCGCGACCATTGCATTCTGTGCATCATGCTGACCGTTTGGGAGTGTATCATCAGCTTTGCAGTGTCGACATGATGCATGAATGTCGCACTGATGAGTTAATCTCCAGGGTTGCATTCATGCAAAGGGCAAATAGGGACAAAGCACTCTTCTCCCGTTAAAGTGGTAAGACATTAGGTGGTGTAGGGTTTGCTGCCCGAGGTTTGTTATTGTGGCCTAGATTCGATGGTTCACTCAACTTTAAATGCTTCCTGTGCTCAATAATGCATGCTGGGATGTGTTTACTGTGACTAGGTGAGTGGGTGTTTGTCTATACATTGTATATATAGGGGATGTCAGTGCACATGTACCCGCAGGAAGACAGTGGGAGGGATGCTGTATTAATCCTTTAAGGATATAGCATAGTACATGAATGCAGTAACTCACTAGTGCTGCATTCAAGTAACTCACTAGTGCTGCATTCAAGTAACTCACTAGTGCTGCATTCAAGTAACTCACTAGTGCTGCATTCAAGCATCATATTATAACATATCATGTTCTACGGGGCTGATACACTCAGAAAAAGGTGGTCATCATGAAAAGTATACAATCGAGAACTGAGAACCTTAGTGGCGTATTACATGGCCTGGAGCATCAGTAAATAAAAGCAATTTTAGACTACTTTCACATGTAATAAATGCAAAGGCCCTTCTGTGTACATCATTCTCCACTAAGGAAGTGCTCATTTTTAACAAGGGGGTGGTAGGGGGTGGTGGTGATATTTGCACTGGTGCCAACATTATTTTCATTGCCCCCCCCCCCCCGCCTAGAGGGGTCGAAATCCTTCCTCCTCCGGCAGGACGAAAATCGATGGGTGCGTGCCCGATTTCATGCATAGTAATGCCCAGGCTGTTTTGCTAAAAACAGGTGATCTTTTTAGCCCCCCCCCACCCAAAAAAAGGAATCCACGACACCCCAGGTTGTTGAAAAATGAGCACTTCCTAATGGGGAAGGATCTCCTGGATGTACACCGACGCCATTGTTATCTGCCTTTGTCACGTCGACACATGAGTAGTATATGGGAAGTAGATCTAGGCACTGCTGGGTGATTGAAGATACCATGAATACGGAACAGGTACTAAGGAAAACAGCCGCGGGGGGCGGGGGGGGGGGAGGAGGAGGCTGAGTTACTGCCATATTATCTATGTGGATAAATGTATTATAATATGGTCTTATTTATGTACAAGCCTGCACCAGCCCAGAGTGGTAAAACAACACTATATATACCCCATGCCAGAGGGATACATGTATATATCAAAGTGGAACCATTGCACAACTGATAATGGACAAGACGGCAATATAAAGAAAGCAGGTAACGGTATAAAAAGTAAAATAATTGTGGAAACGAAAAAATGTACGATGTCAACAAGAGAGGTAAAGAACAGGTGTATGAAGGGGGAGATCATGTTAGTTTTGCAACTGCACAAAAGAGAACTCAAGCCAACCGAATGAACATCACATATATGAACCATAGAGGAAATATTTGAGAAGAAAATATTCAAGTAAACATTTTAAATTTTGAAAAAATTACAAACATGCAGAAAATATTTGAGCAGAAAAGATTCAGGAAGAAAATATTCGATCAGAAAATAATTATCCAAGACGAAAATGTTCAAGAAGAAACATTCAAGAAGAAAATCATCATCATACCTCATCGGTAAATAATGTCTACAAGGATCTCATCAAATAGAAAGCTTTTCTACGTCACGCTAGGAGCGTCTTGTGACGTCACAAGGCCTCGGGGCTGATATCGGGTACTATTAACCCTCTAAGGGCCGCATCGTGCTATAATGTGCCTTGTCCTTTTGCCGTCACGAGGGCGAGTCAGGGATGCATTTTTGCACCATGCCGATCATACATGATTGATACACGCCCGGAGAGTCACGATGGTGCACGAATACAGCCCCCAGCTGCATTCATGCATCATTACGACAAAGGACATGATGCACAAAAGAACTACACGACCCTTAAATGGTTAACGCCATGACTATACCTACATGGTGTAAAGGGTTTATGGTTATCAAAGTGTGACCACTCCCCCCCTTCATCAGTGTTCGTCGCCCCTCAATTCATCCCCCTCTTTTTATCAAAAGATTATCACACTCCCATATGATGCGATACGTCAGGAGACAGTAAGGGAAATACATTGAGGCAAATATCAAAATTTATCACATCTGCGTTGGTGCTTGAGGCCAACCTTCGGGAGTGTATCCTTAACGTCTGCATGGTGTATTCATGCAGCCCTGCTAAGTTGTTCACCAAGGCTGCATTCATGCATCATGCCGAAACACATTAAAACTCAATGTGGCCCTTAAAACTCCAGCCACCCTACATAAGGACTTGAGAACCTTTCCAAGCTCCACTCTGACTGTTACCAGCAACAGGTAAAGGTTTGAACGAGTTATTGTAGATGTTGATGTATTATGTCTTATGTGGTGCACATGGGTGCTAGAGTATACATATCCACAGAAAAATCAACCAACAACCCCTCCCCCTTCCCCCACACATACACACTTCTAGTTTTACATGTTTATCCCGGAACTGGGGACTCAAGATCTGTGCTGGTAACTGGGGACCATACTTTGAGTCGAGTTTAGGAGTTCTGCAACGATACTGATTGCATCGTCTTGACTTCTAAAATGTAATATCACTAGCATGATTGGCCATATTGATAGCATCGAGAATTCCACCTGGAAGTGGGTACTCAGCAGTTGGCAGTGTGTGGCAGTGTGTGAGTATGAAAAGTGGTAAATTTTAAATGCAATTTGGGACTTTTCCACAAACCAATTTTTAGGTATCACAAAGATATTTCCTGTCCAGAACAGGTCTCAATTGTGACCAGGCCAGTGAAAAGGGATATCTAGGGGGGAATTCATAATTACAGCTTGTGTCAATATGTTTAAAATGAGATATCATATGTTAAGATACTACTAGCAGTCTTGCGGGAATCATGTCACAAACACAAGTCGTTATGTGAAACTGAAAATGATAAATAAGCTCTAAATGCACTGTATCCCATAATAAATACTGAAATAGATTGAAAAATCTGATTTATTGAAAAATAACCTAAAAAAGTTGGACTTCTTTGTGTAGATTTGTAGGAATTTTTGAGGTCTGTTTTCAGTTTTGAGTAACTGATGTAATTCCCAAGAGATGAGGACCAAAATGTTCCATATAGGCCAATGGAATGGTTTCCATGGCAACCAGAAAGTGGCATATATGCCAATTTCCCGTAGAAAACGTTCCATTTACATTCCAAATAAAGAATGTTTGCACCAAAAATGGAATATTTCTCAGGTGACTACTGTATTTTCCATGAAAAATTACATTAAAGCACTTTTGGGTCAATTTTCCACTATTTTACCATTCTGATGCCCCGTAGTGGCCAAACCCAGAACTAAAAACTCCCCCTGAAAGCTGGTTTTCTGAGGACGGGTCACAATCATGTAGGAACTGGTCAAGTTCTCAGTTAAGTTTCAAGACCCTGATTCCAAGGTCATTTTCCTTATGTGAGTTCCCAGTTATTGTGCCTGTGTTTGAGTATAATAGTCGGGATGTTAGAGATCCCTTCCAACACTCGAAAGTTAAACTAGGTTACGGGTATAAAACTAAAACTAAATCTAATATTATACCTGAGCTAAATTGTGTGTACTATAATCTTAGAGCCACTTGTGATATGGTTTTCCTCCTTCATGGAACGTTCATTTCTTGTTTCCTCCTTACTATTACTATTCGACGAATCATTCTTCTTGCACTATTTGTATCATGTTATCTTGTATATATTGTTGGAATTTACAATATTGGCAAATATGAAAAACGTATGTAATATGACTATTTATGAGCCAATAAAAACATTGAAACTGAAACTGAAAAAACACACAGACACAGACACAGATACACCCCCCCCCCCCCCACACACACATTTTTTATTGTGCTTTAATTATTTTTCTCTAAGACCTATGACTGAAGCTAATATGTTACATATGATCATTTTGAACGTAAATTAAAGCAAAATGATGTTTCATTGGTTAATAATCACACTATTGACACTGTCCCAGTTCTCCCTGGTGTGTCCCAGTTCTCCCCAGTTAGTTTCCCAGTTCTCCTCGAAGTGTCCCAGTTCTCCCTGGAATTTCCCAAAATTTCAAAAGGCCCTAGATGGAAATCATGGCAGGCTAGGATGAATCTAAATAGTCCAAATGAAAGGTTTATTGGTAGCCTTTCTTCATAAAACAAAGGCATTTGGTTATTGTTGGCATTGTAGATATCACAAGCAAACATGTTGTGATTTTAATTTAGTGTCCCAATTCTCCCAGGGCTCCCCTACACAAAGCTAAGACGTTGGGCACCGTGACGTCACGTCAGGGAAGCTGATTACCCACGTCACGCCACCCAGCAACCAGCGCAGCCGGTTTGTTATGACCTCCTCAGGGTATGACACGGAGAATTCTACTGCGTGGTTCCCTTAAAACGTCAACAACAGGAACAATAATATTGCACTTATGTGCAGCATTTTAGGCAATCCGAGATTGGTAGAAAGATGCCCTTCTTAATATTATTTTAATTCAATTGACAACAATAAAACACAAAAAGGCAGGGGCAATCTCTGAGTAGGGGGCTGTAAACCTGAAACTTTACATTATTTTTTCCAAATACCTTATACCCGGTATTGACATTTTAAGGACAGAATGACGCCCCGATGCTCATATTCGTTTGTCGTCTTGATGCACCAATGTATCTCACCGGTGCTGCATTGTTGCATGAATCACTATTCTGCCCTTAAATGGTTAGAAAAGTGATGGCTAATTGACTTACCATCTTCCTTGTGTTTGTGGTTATGGTCACCGTGTCCTACCCTGTGTATTTCATCCGAACTTTTGTGCGGCCTCAGCCCTGAAATAAACAGAATTCAGTTATATTATAAACTACACCTGTATATAAGTATATTCATTGTAACATTATGCTATTATTGCCCAGTACTCACGATAATATCATATTGGACCAAACAAAAGATAAATAGACAAATGCCAACGCCCATTGATACCGTCTCTGAGGTATTTCACGAGTGGGGGCTGGGGCCATATCCCACAAAGCTGCAGGCTGAGTGGGATATGCCCCAGGCCCCACGAGTGAAATGCGACAGAGAGGTATCAATGAAGTTGGCATTTGCATTTATTTTTTTATTTTAAGCCATTTAATGAAGAAAAGACAGCTTTTTCTTAGCCCATTGAATACGGCCACATTGTATTCAATGGGGGGCATTGAATACGACCCTTCCTATAGTTCGGCATAGTAAATCTTGTATTTCCAAAAAATAATAGTTAAAATTTAATGATTGTTTCAGGTAACATGGAAAGAAAGTCTAGGGTTGATAGGTCGGACTTCTTTCATTGAAAGGGACCACTTGCAATACCCTAAAAGAAACTGACCAAAGAGTCGTAAAAATATGAACATCTCTATAAAAATTGTATAGCTGGGGCTCCACTAGCCGATTTTGTCCTCAAATTGGGGCAATTCTCAGAAGTCGGGCTCAAACCAAATATCTATAACAATGTATATACTGTAGGTATGTAAGTACTGTAGATACTGACATAGGTTTATGTTTATAAACATGTTTATGTTTATAAATACTCCATGCTCAGTTAGAAACAGACTTGCTGAGGCTATATAAACAAGATCTATGTCCCGATGTAGGTCCTGATTTTGCATCAGAAGCCGATTTTGGCTACCGATCTCATATCAAACTGGTTTGATTTTCATATGTCTGATCACTATAGACCTGTGTGTTTACCTTATAAGATGGTATATATTATGTGTGATTACTGATGGGATAGGTAGGGGTACCAGGGTATGATCGGCTCGTTAGAATTACCCAAAAAATCGGGTAGTGGAGCCCATGCTTATAAGAAAAAGTAGGATCAGCCTTGTTTTGATAGGCAAGGTCGGGTGACCATTTCTTTGGCCTTATTCCATGAGAATATTAATGGTAATATCATATCATAATAATATATCAGCTTTCATAATAATAATATATCATGATAATACTAGTATTCAGGATAAAAGAATAATATGTGTATATGGAATACTAATTTATAGATTTATTAAAATATGATATTGTCCTGGAGAAAATGACTTTTCAAAATCTTTGTACATAATTCTGATCCTAAACGTTATCACCTTGTACAAGGGTACCTCTTCCACAACTGTTTTATTGATACCAGACTTGTGCTATATATAATCAATGTGTCCTGCTCTTGCCGTTCTAGCCGTTCTGGTAGTGGAGGATATACAATGGTGATATACAGGATGTATTTGACATATAGAGAGACCACTGCATAGACTCGGTCTCAGGGGCGGATCCAGAAGGGGTGGTCTAGGGGGGGGGGGGGCACAGCCAAGAAAATTTGGTCGGGGGGGGGGGGGCACAAGCAGGGTTCGGGACCACATTTCCCATACTTGAGAGTCATACCAAAGGCCAGGCTAGGGGGGAGGGGGGCACGTGCCCCCCCCAGGCCACCCCCTGGATCCGCTACTGGGTCTTATATATCTGACCATAAATAAATCGCACTTTAAGGATCAGCTCTTTAGCTCGGTGTTTTAACTGGTCATACATAAATCGCTCTTTAGCTCTTTAAGGTTCCTTAGCTCTTTAATGACCGGGCGAAGCGGTTACTAGTTGTCATGATGCCGGCAAATAGCTTGTAGGCGCGGCATTGGTGCATCATGCCAACTCATAAAAATTATTCATCATGCACGCACCACTGAACAGTTACTTGTTTGGGCTATATTCAAGTGTTGTGAGGACAAATGGCCAATGTTCCTTTAAATCAAGTAGCTATGCTGCCCTTAGATAACGATATACAGCCATTGTGCATGTACAAAAGGCCGTTTGATATCACGTAGATCCGATAAAATCATATTATGCTAATAGCATGATCCTCTAGTTTATCGCTGACTGCACCATGCCTGCATTATTACCCTTGTATAGTTTGCTACACTCTCGAAGGTTCGGAATGGTACCTTAATACAACCCCGGTGAGTAGACTCGCCTAGGCTGCATTCATGCATCATGCAGATTGTACACTGAAATTCAATTGTAACATTCCTCCATCTATCAGAGACTGGAGGCCATGCTGGAGAACCTTTGCGCTTGGTGCTGCAGAGCAGCGCTGCCACCTGCCGACAATCCCGCACACTAACACTGCACTGGGACGCCACCTGCAGGAGCTGCTCTGAACTACATGCATCAAGAGCAGCTCACTGACTGATCTGAGTGGATGCACAGGTCTGGCCCTACACCCCTAAATTCGACACGGCGACATGGGGCCTTTTTGGGGCTTAGTGACATTGGACAGGAGGGACAAAACTAATATGGGACATGGGACATTTATTAACCCTTTAACCCTTCCTTTACCATATACTATATATACATATACTATATCAGACAGGTGTAAATTATGTCTCCAATACAACTTATTTCACTCCTTAGCCACCATTCCGGGGAGCACGTATACTTAAAATTTGCATATTTCCATGGCTTAGGCCCAAATTACATTTTTCAAGGCCAGCAGTGAAAGGGTTAAATTCGATATGGCGACCATATTAAAAGTAGCAATTAATCAAGGCATTCGTGATTGCCTAGAACACTTGAGGTAAGAAATTGTTTGGTTATTAAAGGTATTATTAAAATCTAGGTCAGGATTACCCTTATACGCTGCACATCCTGGGAGGGGTGTGCACAAAAGGCCAGTGTATGTATGGAATTATTGCATTGATGCCCTCATCTGTTATACATCAATGCCAACCACAACTCATTCACCTGCTTCTACCCACAAGTGTGAATCAATGGACGACAGAACCAATTATCAGTCAGGCTTAAACGTCTTATTCTATGGACATAGAGTACACGAATTGAACTGGACAGCTTCGTACACTGTACAGAATGAATAATAGCTCAGAAGGCTAAGTTATATTGTAGATGCCCACTAGATGTAACACACAGAGAAAAGGGTGAACGTCAACCTGACACTCGGAATGTCTACACAAAATAAATTTACGTTTCTATAGTCAGCTAGCGTGAAGTACATCTTTCCTTGGGGCTTCCGCATTTACCATGAAATATAAATGTCAGGTACACTACATTTTGTTGTGTCACTATAAATTATACATCCGTTTTAATGTATGACCAGTCTCCTGGAGTGTTGGTTTCCTTTAAGGCCCATCAATTAATGTCTATTTCTGGTAACATTAAGCTGTTCATATAAAAAACGAAGGATTTTGAAAAATGCTAGATTCAGCCATGATTTGTAGCAAAGGTCTTTATATTTTCAATCTCTTTGTTTGATCAGAAAAGCTGAGGACAATTGGTGAGACTTGGTGACCTTCAGCCGTATGGTTTAATGAACTAACTATTTTCTTAAGATATGAAAAGAAAAATCAAATTGCTTAAAAAAGTGAAAGCCTCTTTTAACTGAGGTGAGTCAGATGACCAGAAACCAGTATTCATTTTGCCTCATTTCCAGGGTATTGGCGTCTACATTGAAGTGCCGCCTGTTTGACCTTGGACCAGGGTGGTCGTTCAGAATAACTTCCGAAATCATGAAAAATGTTTATAAAAAACCGTAAAGATTGTAAAATTTAACGTTGGCCAGGCTAATGCATGCTTAGCCAATGGTTGTCAAATGAAAATTTTGTGGATTCACAACATTTGACGTAGTTCATTCCCTCCAAACAGAACTTTTGGATTGAACGTTCGCAACTGGGTAGACTCTGGGTAGGTCACAATGACACAAGAAAGGCACGAGATATTACCAAGAATTGTGAACATTATCCTTATTACAATCAGAACTTGGGAATTGAACGTTTGCAACTGGGTAGAATTCTACCGGGTCGAGATCATAAACCCCACGATTTTGGTAGTCGTTCTGAAAAACCACCCTGGGGTCTCATTCAGAACAACTGCCGTATCTGCTGGGTAAAGAGTCACGAGTGATTTAGGGTCTGACGATTTTTATAAGAACTCTCTTTCACAAGAAATTACATTAAGATAACATTATATAGAAATAAGTATCTGCACCACCTATTGACGATTAGGAATACCCTCATCAATTGCAAGATATGACACTATCGACGTGTTTTCTTTTGTCAGATACGCCAGTTGTTCTGAAAGAGACCCCTGGTCTGCAAACCCTCCACTGCATCCTCCTTTGGGATGCCATTCTGTAGCACAGATGTGTATATACTGGCGTTAAGGTATCAGCTGCTAACACATCTACAGCATAATGTCAAATGGCCATCTAAAGCTCTTTCTACATATATTCCTCCTGTTCTATACACCTGGGCAATGTAAGTAAATCCATTTATTTAAAACATTTATCTTTTTTTACTGAGTTTTACAGTTTCCAGTTGCAGCAAAGTACTATTCGGAGATATGTTAGTGAGTCTGATACTCAAATTAGTAAGAAAGTATCGAATCTGTGACTTCACCCTATATCCATTAGATCAAAAATATTATTTTATTACAAATACTTTGCTCAACTTACTAGTGACTGAGAGGTTTTGACTGGGTATCTTTATTTTGTCCACAACTCTGGATTTGAAATTCGTAGCACCCCCAACAAAACAGGCATAACATGTATCAAATGAAAGGGGAATCCCATGGCTATCAGATAAGAGTATGCATCACTTTGTAACCCTACAGACACATAGAGAAAAATGCTGGTTTCCATGACAACTTTTACTCCACAATACACAGAAAGCTCACCATAGGACCTAATTTCAGTAAAGACTGGGAACATAGGCTGCTACTTCAGTGGTCAAACCATTTTTATATAATGTCCATAGAGTGAATGGGAAAAAGGATCTTGTTGGTTGACATGCTCTAACCCTGGAACACCTTCCAACAGGTTTTGAAATGGTGCCATGTCCATCATTATGGTCCACAGATGGTCTCAGCTGTGAAACAGGTATACCCCCTTGAGTCAAACAGCCACACTAATGCCTTTAGCTATTTCAATGTACCATTACAAGTTGCCATGGAAATCAGCATTTTCTGTATGTGTCTGTAAGGTTACAGAGTGATACACACACTTGGGTGATAGCCCTGGGAATCAGCCCCCAGTCTATTGGTGGAAATTTCTCACTCCCATGGCATCAAGTACTGAGGGCAGCATACATCAAGTTCACTACATTGAAGAGGAGTGGCTTTCCGCAAACATTTTTTTTGATTGTATTTGAACAATTATTGTTTGTGTTCTTTCCCCCAGGCCAAGCTTCCAATGGACACCGGTCAGTAAGAGGTAGGTGTAGGGGGTGAGGGGTTTATTAGTAGTTTTATTTGGTTTGACGAATTTACCCACATGTTTTTCATCAAACGGTGGTAGCTCACCTTCCTGTAGGCCATGTTTTCCAAGTCAAATTTCTAAATCTCTCGGCTATCTACACTTATTATACGATTGGGCCACTCATCGTGCTTTTTAGGTGATATCCCTGTGCTGATATCTAGTGATATTGGCACTCTTCCGGTGGATATCAGCACATTTCCGGGGGATATCATCCCGTTTCCGGTGGTCCTGAGTAATTCCGAAATTTTGTCACCCATAAAATCCGAGGTTTCATGGTGATTTGAACTTGGTACCCTAAGAGTTCAAGTCGAACGCTCTACGTACCACGCCGTTGAGGCGCTGGTATGAGCAGGGGATGGAACAAGGAGTCTGTATGCAAAGTTTCAGCCCTGTAGGGCCATTATTTAGCGAGTTACAGAAGAAAAGACATTTTTTGGTATAATTTCATTGAAATTCAATATTTTTTTTATAATTTTTCTTTATCATAATGGTAGAAGTTGGACTTTACTTATCTATTCTTTAAAATAATTCTAGGGCCAATTTTTTACATATGGGTGAGTCCACATCAGATCAACCAGTAGCTCCCGGCTGACCACCTCAGAATTTGTTCTCAACTGGTCATATGGTAGACCAATGTGTATTTATTACCATCTGTAAATATGGCTGCCCTAACCCAAGCGGTTTTCCCGTCGTGAGTACACTCGTATACGTTAACACTGAGGTTTAGTCAATTTGAAATAATGAATGCTCCCAGCTCAGCTCCACCAACCAGAGAGCAGGGTCGGTGGGAGGTAAATAAAGACATTTGAATCGAATAATCGTACAAATTAGCCATTCATTATTGGTTAATTAAGGAATGGTTATTATCTAACAAAAGGGTGGGGGATGGTTGGTGTGTGAGGAGGTGGGGGGGGGGGGGGGGGGTAAAAGGACCCCCTTGAGGAAGGGACAAAAACATCAAAGAGCTATTTTATGATTAAAGCCTAAGGCTAAAACAATAGGTGTGTTTCAGTTTACATGATCCGAAAATCTAAGGTGTAGGTAGGTCTAATGGACAAAAAACCCATAAATATTCATGCTTAGGCCTGGAAAGTACACAGAAATGGTTTTGCAATTGGCAGCATCATGGACCGTTAAACAGTATCTAAAATAACCCAAAAATGGTCTGAAAGGAGATCTTTTTCAAGAATGGGTTAAACTTCTAGAATCGACTGGGAAACCTGAAACACAGTTTTCTTTTTGCAGAATGCCTTACCAATATTCCGGGCACAAGTTACAGGGGGACGATGAATGTTACTAAATCAGGAAAACCATGTCAAGCATGGACGTCTGATTCCCCTCATTACAATTTTTTCAAAATGGCCAAATATCACCCAGATGAGACCCTGGAAGATGCTGGTAACTTCTGCAGGAATCCAGATGCGGGTTCTTCACCTTGGTGTTACACAATGGATGCTAACGTACGCTATGAGATGTGCAACATAACGTTCTGTGCAAGTGAGTATCTATTTTATTAAGATGGCCGAGTATTACCCAGATGAGACCCTGGAAGATGCCGGTAATTTCTGCAGGAATCCGGATGGGTATGCCTCACCATGGTGTTATACGATGGATCCTGAAGTATGCTTTGAGATGTGTACTCTCGTTCCCAAATCCTTTCGAAGGAAGGCTCTGGTAACTGCCAAATGTTGGGATTTTGCTGGGTCTGGGCAACCCCTGCTGGTAGGCTGGAACCAGCAAACAGGAACAGGAAATGGAACCAGAAAGGCTGATGGTAAATCTACCTAAAACTACCATAATACATTCTGGTTCCATTTCCTGTTCCTGTTCGCTGGTTCCAGCCTACCAGCAGGGGTTGCCCAGACCCAGCAAAATCCAAAGTTCAAGGTCATTTGGCTGTTACCAGAGCCTTTCTTCGGAAGGATTTGGGAACGAGAGTATGATATGTGCAGCATTGCACTATGTGAACGTGAGTTTAGAGGGTAAAGTATCCGTATTCTGGACAGGCCCTATTTCTGGATCCACAACTTATGGCGTGGTTAAAATTAATCAATCACCCTGACTTGCCCTCTCTGAAAATAGCTGCTGTCCGGAATTCAGGGATTTATCTGTAAAGAGCTGCACATATTGCTCCCTTTTCTTGAAGTCTAGCTTCTATTGCCAATGTCTTTGATCAGGATTTTCAATGTATGACACATATGTGATTGCTCAAGTAGTTGCATTAATGGTGCGATGGTGATATAAACTCAAAAAGATACATGTATTGAGTTCTTTTAATGCTCACTGATATCTAACATGTACTGTATAATAAGTGAGCGGATTACCAGGGCCTTCATATTAAAGAATATAATATTATACATGCTGAATTAGTCATTGATTTATCTGTCTATGTCAGGGGTATAACACTTTCAGTTCTAAGTTCTCTCGAGTAAAATGCTCATGTCTTTGCTGAAACCTCTGTCTTATAATTAGTTGCCTATCCCACTGCAGACTGCATTGAGGACACAGCGGGGTTGACATACCAGGGTCAGGTCAAAACAGCATAAGACGGGTCTGCCTGCCAGGCATGGGCAGCCCAGTACCCCAATAAGCATAAATACACAGACCCCAGTGAGTTCCCCGATAACACCTTACAGGCTGCAGGTAACTACTGTAGGAATCCAGATGGGGATGAGATCAGCCCTTGGTGCTACACTACAGGAGGCTTCAGATGGCTGTATTGTAATGTACAAGTCTGCTTCTGTAAGTGCAACTTGAAACACACCTTAGACAAACCCTTTTTCCGGGTGCAATATTTGAGATGGAGATTTTTTTGTACTTTTACACAAATTCTACTTTACATGAACTAAATAACAACATCTGATTCACATTAAATGTTGTTCCAATTTTGATTTCTATTTAATTATTAAAATACCACATTGACTGTTTCAGCTGAAGAAGACCTGCCATTCTGTAAGATGGGCTTGACTTTAGCTGGAGGGAACCTTACGTATAGCCTAGACTCTGCCGGCCCCTCCCCGAGTCTCATTCACTGTGGTCACCAATGTGTGAAGGAGGCACAGTGTGTGGCTGTTACTTACAGTACAAGTAAAACATGCTTCCTGTGGATGTTAAATGATCAGCAAATACTTGCTCCTATATCTGTGGAATTTGAAGTGTGCCCTACTGGGTTTCATTAAGGCTTAATAAAAAAGTAACCTGAACTACCCAATTTGTTTTGGTCCTACCCTTAAACATTTTGTTAGTAGCATGGGCCGTGTTCTGCTTTTTTTTGTATTCAGTACCATATGACATGAGCTAACCAATCAGAGAGCCAGCAAGCTCATTATAATATGGTCCAAAAAGCATAAGGGAACCGGCATTGTACCAGATTTATGTATTATCAATGACTCATTGACATGATCTATTAGGTTAAGAGATGATTTAATTATCTGTGTCATCAGAAATGGTAACATAGGTTTGACTGTATAAATAAAAGCTGATTGTTGTTAAAGAAGACCTGTACCAGCACATTTGTATTAACAAAATAAAATCATCTGAAGCTAACTTTCTGCTTCAATGTCGTATCTATATCTTAAAGTGAAGCAAAACATGATATGTTATTTCCCACTGATCAACAACCAGAACTAAACCTATTCTAGCTCTTTAGGGGGGTTCCAACTGCAAGGGGAACAGGGGAACTACAACATTAATCTGCTGTCTCTCCAACTCAGCATGTCTGGGGAAATGCAAAAAAACTCTAATACTACTACTACCACATGCAACAACTAACCAATGATACATCCATATCAAAAAGACTTCCCCCTCTATGCCTTCTACATATTAGAGGCATGAATTGTTTGAGAAACGAGAAATCCATACTAGTTGACCTGACACTGTGCTGTCCATGAAGCCTAAGATTAGACAGTTACTGAGACTTTTGAAGGGTAGCTCATCTGAATCTAAAAAAGGAAATGAATAGAATGATATGCCCTGTATAAACTAACATATATGGAGCATTAAGGGAACATCAATGCATGTGCTTGAATAACATATTTTAGATTGTCTCTTCTGTAAATGTACATATTTTTGCTGGTATTAATTTTCGCGGATTTGCTTTAAAGTACAATTTTGCTGGGATTTAAATTTGCTGATTGTGAAACATTACAGTAATATTGCTAGAGTGGATGGATTTTTGCTCTGTACACATTTTCGCGGATTCTAAAATCTGCGAAATTCGTGGAAATATGTACAGCGCGAAATAAAATACGTTTACAGTATTTAGCACAGTGCCCCATTGAAGCCTACAGTAACTAGTTCCCCAAACTGCCATGGATGGCACCACTGCATTGGAATCTCACCACTCCATATTCATTCGACTCCTGAACTGAACCCAACTATGCATGAGTTTGGCACCAGGGTGAGTAGCAATTCCGCCCCGCCCCCCCTACAATGTTGTTATTCATGGCACATGGTGAAGAATGTGGTGAAATAGTAATATCTACCTCATGTGCATGGCTAACTTTGAGCATCTGATAAAAGTCCTTGAATTGAATTGAATTGAATTATATTTATTGGCTGAAAAATCTGCACATAATACATTGAGTTTTTCATTTAGCAGCCAAGTCACCTCCTGCAAACGAAGGATCGGATAGAAAAGAGTTCATGTTATGTCTAGAATTATTCACAAGTTCTTTATCATGGGGATTATAAGAGTTTCAGCATTTGGTGCAACTACAGCACTATAGGGCACTACGGAATTTCCGACTGTCTTTCAGTTTCTGAGTCTCAGGGGGCAGTCTGTTCCAGTCCTCCATTCCGCGTAGCAGCGGGCTCTTGTCGTAGACATCACTCCGGGATCTCATGCATTTCAGTTTCACTTTGGCATTGGCCCGTAGAGCTCTCGTAGGCACCACTATGTTGTCCACATCATTGGAGGCCTTGTGGAGATAGCTCAGTAGTTGCTTGCGTCTGGCAATTTTCAGCATCGGTACACCGTTGCGAGTGTGAAGTTGATCGATGTTGACACCGCGGGGATCTCGAATCTTCTCACAGATCCTCAGGGCATCATTTTGAAGAGTTTGTAACTTATGTATAGCCCAGACTGGGCCGCCACCATAAGTGAAGCTACAGTATTCCATGGTGGCCCTGATCATGGTTGTGTAGACTAACACAGCAGTCTGCATTGATCGATTTATCACTTAAATAGATCAATAACAACCATTTTCCTCTCATGTTCTTTGGCAAACAAGCATGAATCAATGGATGTTAAAGACATAGATCAGCTAAGCTCACACATCTTGGTTTACACACAGCATGGTAAATTTACGTATTACTATTATTAGACCTATCTATGTGGTCCACATTCCGAACATGGCATCAAAGTGGTCGCTTTAGAACCAAGAAATAAAATAGAAAAGTTGGCCTCACTAATTGAAATGGATATATATATATAATGAAAGGATTCCTATATTATGGAATGTGTTAGATTTGACACATTAACCACTCTCTATTTGGTTTTCAATGTCAGTCTACATTGTATTGGTTTGAACTTCCGTACCTGCCATGTATGTTTTGTGTTTACATGTGTTTGAATGGTCAGGATTATCAAGGTAATCAGTTTTGTATTTGGCAAATTCCTGTGAAGGCAACTATATTTTTCATATTTCGATGGCTAATTCAGATGTTCAATGTAAATAGCCTATACAATGATTATGTATTTGAGCGTATCTGACAGAGTAACTTGTCCTTGATACTGGTTGCAGCGGGTGAATGATAATTGTAAAGTCTTTATTTCCATGGTAACCAATGTCCTAAAAAAATATGTGAATAAAAGCAAGAAAAAATTCAAATCGCATATCATTCTACCTTTAAAGTGGAATCTTCATCACATATGTACCTATTATTTTATTACTCTCAAATAATTTAGAGTTATTTTCAAGTATTACACATGGTAAGACCACGAGGGAAATTACAGACATGAATGGTTTTCTGCACGCTTCTTACAATTGATACACAGTTCATAATGTAGCCCAATGCAAATAGACACATTATGCACCTCTCTTTGATAAAAAATGTAGGTCTGTCTGTATCCTAACAGGATTTCTGGTTGTCATATGCTTGCTGCCACCTCTACAACAAGATGGCATTTGAAAACCTGAAATTGTTCCTACAGATATTGCTCTTGGTACTTACACCTGGACAATGTAAGTAAATCCATGTTTGAGATAATTATGTTTAAAGTCAGTCTGCTTGTTGAGTTAGTCAACACCATCAAGACATCTGGCGTTAAACTAGATGCCTGATGAGGGAAAACTATCTACCTATTCTTCCCAAATACAGCAATTGTTTATATCCTTTTTAAGCTTTCAGCAGTCATGGGTTTTAGTCACCTCTATGTCAGATATAATATTTTGATATCTGGTGTCCGTAAATCTACCATTTATTTGTGCGGTACATTGTATTGGTACATTAGTTTTACCATCTACATTGATTGACTTCAATCAGCAATTTTTTTTGTTAATTGATTGCAGTTTAAATTGAAAATGACATGAAATAAAGGTGAAGGCCAACGCCAGGTGGTCATTCTAGCGGTGGGCCTTTGTCTATATATTACATGGTGAATTCAAGAGAACTGGAATCACTGCATTCCATGCTCTTGATGAAATAAAGTGTAGCTGTTTTCCATGGGCTGTGATATCACTAAATCAAAGCTATCTAAGACTGTTTTCACATGTAATAAAATGCAAAGCTCCACTTAGCAGAGTGTACTACAGCCTTGAGTAATGTGACCCAGGTCCAACTTGGGAAGAACAATGTATAGACTTGTCTATACTGGAGTAGCTGGAAGCCTTATGCGGGCGTCCACAGCTTTACCTGGTACTGAAGAGATAAGTACAGCTATCACAATGGGAACAGACTGTTACATAATGCCCTCTAAGAATTCTACAGTGAAGGCCAAGGAATTATCCTATCGGTTGATAATTCAAGCAACTACCCTGGTATATCTACCTGATCAATATCAGTGTCAGGTGCATGGTGCAGTTTGCTGTGTCACCATGAATTATGCATCCCTTTTAGTATTTGAAGAGTCCCCTGGAGTCTCAATCTCTTCACAAAAGGCCAAATGATAAATGTGTATTTTTGGAAACATGGTCTTGAAACTAGGGTAGGTAGGTTGGATTCATTGATTTATTTAAAGAATAATATCTTAGTGTAGGAAGTAGATATGATTTGAATTATGACTCCCAGATCGTGAGGTTGTGGCTTCCAAATAAACTATAAAGATATATCAATTTCCTATAAATTCATCCCCCCCAAAAAAAATCTTATACAAAATAATCTCACATCTCCAAAACTTTGGAGGACGGCTACAGTTGGCCCTGTTTTACAGCTAAGGTTGTATGGCAGGTTTTGGTTTCCTTTTACACTTGGAACCTCAATGATATTGTCAAATATAAATAATCTAGAAATATGAAAGAAGTTCAACGTTGAAGGAGTTGAAGGAGTTGAAGGAGTGAACTTAGCTCTTTTTGGCTGAGGTGGGTCAGGTGACCAGGAAACCAAGATTTCTTTCACCTCAGAACCAACTAGTATGGTGTCCTCACTCAAGGGTTGCCTATTCGATTTTGTTACCTGCTCTGCATACCTGCCATTTCCTCCTTTCCATTTTGTGGCACAGTTGTCAGAACTGTCAGTGCGTTGTGGGCCTGATACTGTGAGTACGCACTGTTATCTACTACACCATGAACTATGAACATCTCAAAGCCCTTCTACAGGCATTCCTCCTGGTTAGTACACCAGGGCAATGTAAGTACCTGATGCAATGATTACCAATAAGCACCCAGCTAGGGTCCTTATAGATTATGTTAGTTTAATTGGATACTCAGATTGATAAGAATGTATTGGATCTCTGACTCAGTCCTAGGTCCATTGGATGTTGTTGCAAATATGTTTCTCAACTGTATGGTGACTAGGATGTTTGAAAAATAGCTATAGTTTGTGTTCTTTTTCTACCCAGGCCAACTTATAAGTGGGCATCAGCCACCCAGAGTAGCAGGTAGGTGTAGGGCGTTTGGCGATTAATTTGGTATTTTGTGTTTTAACATTTGCTGTTATTTCATCTGATATTATTTAGCAAAGAATCTTGAAATATACACAAGATTTTCATTAAAAATGTGATCCATTTGAACTCTCCGAAGGGGGGGGGGAGGGGCGGAAAACGCTCCCAAATGTGGTATGACTAACGTGCCCATAGCCAGGGGTAGACAGTAATGCTGACCCAGGAGCCAATATGCTGTAATTTTGGTTCCGGGCATGTAGTCTTTTTTCTAGAATTACCTTCCCATGAGCAAAGGCAGCCTGCAAGAAATTTCAAAATATTAAAGGGGAATATACCTAATAACTAGTCATAATATTAAATGTCGCTGGATAGAGAAAGATGTAAGCAAATGAGGCAATTAGGCCTCGTTTCCCCCTTAGGTGAATCAGGAATATATACGATTTTCTCTTAAAATTAAGTGAAATTTGTTTCCTGGCCCACAGGTGAAATCCAGACCCATATATTTCTTGAACTACGGGCCACGGTGGCCCATAATTCCAGAAAGCTGGAGTAAACTAGTATATGTCTTCATAAAGAGATTATTTCTTTCAGAATGCCTCACCAACCTCCCTGGCACAAGTTACATGGGGACAATGAATGTTACTGAAACAGGAAAACCATGTCAGGCATGGACATCCAATTTCCCCCATGGCCATATTTTTAAAATGGCAAAGTATTTCCCTGATGAGGCCCTGAAAGATGCTGGTAATTACTGCAGGAATCCAGATGGGTATTCTTCACCATGGTGTTACACAATGGATGCTAACGTACGCTATGAGCTGTGCAACATAACGCTCTGTGCAAGTGAGTATCTAGGGTAAAGTCTCCTTCTCCATGATCGCACCTGTCTTTTGGACACCCTGCTTTATTATATACTTAAATTGTAAATTCTTAACTGAAAGCTGACTAGAATCTAGAAGACTGCTAAATTTTAGTTTACAATCGATATTGAGAAAGTTGATCCAGTATAAACAGCTATTCTGTACAGTTATAATAATCAGATAACGCACTGTTATAGATTACAGTATAATACCTGTATGAACATGCATTTGGTAGAATCAAATTTTAAGTTCCATAAATTCTCGTGTATAATGTGGGTGTAATACAAGGGTTTTTCATAGTATAGTACAATACTAAATTTCCAATTTTCAAATCTCTGATAGGGGTTATATAGTTCTCCTAGACTCTGGGTGCAAGTTATACACAAGATGATGGTTACACATATCACCATATTGGTCTTGCTAAGCTGTTTTGCAACATTCTCAATCACGATTTGGGATCAATTTATATTCACAAGGAGAATTTATGTGAATATGGTCTAATTCTGAAATGTGTTCTTTTTTCCCCATTCCTTTGCAGACTGCATTGATGACACAGCTGGGTTGATGTACCAGGGTAAGGTTAACACAGCACCAGACGGGTCTGCCTGCCAGGCATGGGCAGCCCAGTACCCCAATAAGCACACTTTCACAGACCCCAGTGACTTCCCAGATGACACCCTAGAAGCAGCTGGTAACTATTGCAGAAACCCAGATGCAGAAGGAGTCGGTGCATGGTGCTACACTACAGGACTCTTCAGGTGGATGCACTGTGATGTGCAAGTCTGCTTCTGTAAGTATACTGAGATGGGTTTGGAGCTATTAATTGCAATTTGTTGGTTATATAAAATGAGTGTATTCCAAAGTATGTTTAAGCATAAATGAAATGAATTTGCTAAACATGTTCATTATTTCAATCATATATGAAGGAGTCTTGATTGTTACTCTCTCAGTCCTACCAGTCACTAGGGTAACAGGTGAGCTGGGAGCTTGCTGTGTTTTCTTTAATCCAAAATTATCCTAAAATTCCATCTTCCCTTGTAGGAAGTGCACTTTTATATAGAGATCAGTATGTTCATCTTAATCTTTGAACAGCAAAGGGCAAGGTGCATTGAGGCACTCTGTAGTCCTGAGAGGGTGAAGTTATATTGACTCCGTGTTCATTTTGATTAAATATCTATCCAAATGTTAAAAGATACATCATTGTTTCAGCTGATGAAGAACTGACATTCTGTAAAACAGACATGACAATGGTTGGAGGTAACCTCACGTACAGCCGTAAATCTGCTGGCCCCTCCCCGAGTCTCATTCACTGTGGTCACCAATGTGTGAAGGAGGCACAGTGTGTGGCGGTTACTTACAGTACAAGTAAAACATGCTTCCTGTGGATGTTAGATAATTACCAAGTACTTGCTCCTGTATCTGTGGAATTTGAAGTCTGTCGTACTGGGTTCGAATAACTCAGACAATCATGTAAGAGCAATTGAAACTAAATGGAGTTCATTGGGACGAATATTTACTACTGCATATAATATAATGGCAAAGAATATGCAATTAGCCCCTCTGAAAATCTGTCAGGCTAGATGCATGATTTGATTTATTGTATAAGACGGATGAGGAGTACCACTGCCTACTTTTACTGCAACATAGGGATGGGGGCACAGTAAAAGGCCACCATATAGCAGAAAACTAAGGAACTGCAATAACCATATTTGGCTCTTGAGCTAAGCGTCCCAAAACTAAATTATCAAAATTCCATAATACTGTATTAGACCTTTGAGAATTATTATATGGTACAGCCCCTAAAATTACTAACTGTGAACTGTTACTACAACTTATGAAAGGAAGGTTGAACTCATCATTACAGCTCAGGGGGACAGACTGCAAGCTCTCCCCACCCAGGGGATATCCTTTACTAGGCTTTAGGCAATAAGATGTCAGTTGGATGTGCCTATCATCTGGTGTGGAGACTAGTACAAGGGTACTTCTTTTTCCACTTCCACTTTTACTGTTTAGTATTGGACATGATTGCGATGAATTCTTAAATTCTATCAAGTCTATCAATTCAGATTGTCCAAGCAGAATAAAGGTTTTAGAAAGGCACATTAGGATTTATTTTGATTTTCATTGTTCTTAATGTTTACATAATGTCCAATCATTGGTGTTTCAATAGATGATGATTAAATCTTGACCTGACACATTTTGACCTGAACTTTACCTTTAGAGTTTGGAATTGATTAATGTAAATCTCTTTTACTATTATTTGGAATCATCAAAATTGAATATTATTGATCAAAACCTGGTCGTTAAACTATGTAGATTATTTTTATGTTCTTACGAGCTTATCTTACATATTTAAGCAAACTTGCTCAAAAGGAGCCATAAACATTGGATGACGTCTGTATGATCAAATTCTAGAAACAAAATGTCACTAAGGAACGTTCTAATGGTCAGTGGAGTCTGTTTCTATGGTTACAGCAGGGGTAGACACTGTAGCTGGCCCAGCAGGCAAAGGCCTGTAATTCCAGGGCTGGGCTATGAAATTCATGTTATAAAATGTTCCAATCGGGAAAATTTGTCTTTATAAATGCTGGTCACAGATTGTGTCAATACGTTAGCATGGTTACAGAGAGAAGTTTGTATGGTGACATGTCACACATTGTTTATAATCTAATTTGGCAGGGTTAACCTTTTATATTGCAGCATATCTACTGAAGTGGCTACAATTAGACCATGGATCTCAAAATGTATTCATAGAGAGGTTTGCATGGTCATATGTAGAGTGTGTTGTTACAAAAAGGCTTTTGTATGGTTACATGTCACACAATGTTTATGTCTAATTTTGAACAAATCTGCATAGATATTAACACCATCCAGGGCCCCGTACCCAACCATGGAGCTCAGGGTTAGCATCGGGAGAATGCTCAAACCAATTAGGATGCACCTCAACAGTGGTGTTAGCAAACCCCTGCAGAACCTCATCTAATTCCCTCACGACATGGGGATTCATACAAGCCAAATTTGTAGTTTCATTTGGGTCCGCTTCCAGATCAAAAAGTAAAATATTGTTTTCTGCAACCAAATCAGTGAGTGGTTGATTGAGAAGAGAGTCAGTGGTCCTAATGAGTTTCCACTTTCCCATACGCAGTGCATTACCTCCATAAACAGGGGTGTCATTTTTAGTGTAGTGTATGGGAACTACTTCTCGTTTTGAAGGTCCCCCATACATGATGAAGTCAGTCTGATCATAGCCATCTATATACCCTGGGATATTACCACCTGCAAGTGATACAATTGTAGGGAACCAGTCAGTGATATGGAACAGTCCATGGGTTACAGTACCAGCAGAATTCTTTAGAAGAGGGCTGTGTACAAAGCCAGGTACACGCACACCTCCTTCCCAGACAGAGTTTGCCGTACCTCGCAGAGGAGGTGTGAGGTCCCCATTAAAATCACCATGATCAGCCGAGAATATGATAATAGTGTTGTCAAAGATGTCACTGTCCTTCAGTTTCTGCACAAGGTTCCCTATGATATCATCCATGGCACTAATCATAGCTTTCATTCCTCTGCGATGAAGGTTTGGTTCATCCAAATGTCTCTGTAAATATTCATCTGGAACCTGACCAATAGGGCCATTTATATTTTTGAAGCTGAAGTACAGAAAAAATGGGTTGTCTTTTGTAGAGTTCTCAGAGGTGTGGCCATCAATGAACTCTAAGGCATGGTCCCTGAATAGATGAGCATTGTACTGGCCATATGCACATGTATCAGGTTTTGTACCATCCCAAAGGTCATAGTAACCACCATTCATATGTGTGAAGTAGTCTTCTGTATCAAAATGCAGACCATAAAACTTGTCAAATCCTCGATGAGTTGGAGTGCAATCCTCATTGCAGAAGCCCAAGTGCCACTTTCCCGACATGTATGTGTTGTAGCCGAGAGCCTTCATGGCCTGAGGGAGGATGGGGTGTTCCTTGGTCAGACAGACGGGTGCCTGTATGGGTGGGTGACTGTCCTGGTAGCCTATGTGGAAGGGGTATCTCCCTGTGAGTAGCGCTGCACGGGAAGGTCCACAGAGAGGAGCCACATAGTTGTTTTCAAGGATGATCCCCTCTGAAGCCAGCTGGTCGATAATAGGGGACTTGATGGTGCAGTCATGATATCCAACACCGTTGTATCCTAGGGCATCTGCCAGTATGAATACAATGTTGGGTTGTGTTTCACCACTTGTTCTAACAAGTAGAAGAGCAAACAAGTACAGCATTAGTAAACGTGCCATGTTTTCGAGTGTCATGCCAATACTAATAACTGAGAGGAGGAACATAATGCTTATACTTGATGTGCAGGTATATTATGCCCACCAAGTAAGATCATTCCCACAACGGTGCCTGGATATGTGTATCTCAAACAAAAGTTGTCATGGTACTCTTAACCCTTACGTGCCCAAGAGTGTTAATTGGCACGGTTCTAGGCATAAAATCAACTATATTGAAGTAAAGGATCATCCAGACACCTCTCTTGGGTTGATTTCTAAGGTTGAACTCTAATATATATGAAGCCCCATCACCTCATGGTTTTAAGGATGCCATCCTTCTTAATGTGCATTGTATATGTGAGGAATAGTGCAAAATTAACCAAAGAACATGTGATCTATCACGGTTATCCAAAAGTCAGCCAAAAAAACGTAAACTTCACTATATGCCCTTTGATATATATATAAAATATCTTTAAAAAAAAGAAAAATTGCTAGGAAATCATCCTATATGAAGCTTTCCTGTAGATGCTGATTATAATATCAATATTTTTCCATTTTCAATCAGTAAACTCTCTTTGGAACGTTTTTCAGGCCAGGAATTATGTCATAGCCATCAGAGACATCATTGGCAATTCAAATACTGTATATTGCTTATAACAGCATATAGAATGTTTCAGGTTGCCATAGCGACCAGAGGTCAATGATTTTAAAGATAAAGTCCATTTCAAGACCTATCTGGAAATACTTTATTAGCTGTTGTCATAAATAAGAAATATGGGTAGTACATGACTTCCAACACTAGAACAAGCGTGTTGAATAACATTGATATTCAGGAATATTCATCAAATAGTTCTGGTCACAAAAGGGATGCAGCGTTGACACAGTGCTGTGTCCTATGGGTGAAGGAGTAACAAGAACATGTGAATGGGTGTGTTCGACATGTGAAAAGAAACGAGAGAAAAAGAAAGAAAATGAGGATGTTGAGTTTACAAGAGATGTGAACACAAGTGATATAAGTGACCAAACAGAATGCCATGTGAAATATATATCCATATGGTGTGCTAGGTATGCACACGTAGAAATGCTCACAGAGGAGAGTTGATACGAAAACTTGCGTAGCCTTACTTCCAATAATTTTTCAAACATGAAAATCTTATTATTTAGATTATAACATTATATTATAAGATTACGTTTCTGCAGCATTATCTTCAAAACACCAGGTGGCAGCACCATTTCATAGTGCCTTTAGAAGGGATATCAATCTATAATATTACACCAGTAGTTTATATCACTAATTTGCAACAAATATCATCGATTAGTTATAATCTAGGTTATAAATACATTGACTCACGCATCTGAGTTTAACAAAACGCTGCAACAACTTGTCTCTGAGCGTATGCTAAATAGATATGTATACGATACAGTGTCCCATAACATATACCACCGATTATTTACTTGTGATTTGAAATAAAAACTCCTCAAAAGAGAATGCATGAATACAAAACTATCAAGGTAAGATTACGAGAGATAACTCTGGTAGACAATGAGGGAGATGGAATGCTCACACACCTCTGTGGGAATGGCCAGATGAGGATGCCATCAGATTGCATGTTAACATTATTATCATTTTAAACATTTTCAAAAGCAGTGTCTAAATCATTGTTATCTTAAGTGCCAAACGAGGATGATACACAGCCAATACCATCAGATTGCATGTTGTCATGTTTTCAGCTTAAACATCCATTGTCATCTTAAGTGGACTCTAACAAATAATTATACTTAATCGATGGATATGTTATTTTAATAGGCACAAACAAGTAAGGGAGTGGCATGTTGAGGAATACATGCACTATTATCTTAGGTGGATGGTCTAATGTTAATTTTGAGCATTGTTAGCTAAACATTTAGTACTCTGATATTCTATGCTACATTATGGTACAATAAGGTTACCAGCACCTTAGTGGCTTGTTTAAATGCCGGGTCTTCAAATAAGTGCTGGTCATAAATAAGCGCCGGGGGTAGTATGGTATAAAAAATGTATTAATGCACTAAATGCTGGTCTCAAATGACTGCCAGGGCGCTTATACAGATCACTTCAGTATGTATCGCAATACACAACTAAGTTTGTAAAGTACATTAGGTGAATCTCGATTTTTTGAGAAGGATAATATTTGATATTCATTTCATGCTGAATCTCAATCCCTTCATTTTAAGTTTAACCTTCTACATTGGTTGACCTCAAGAGGATAATTGTGTACAGGCAAGGGAAAAGGGTAGTCCGAGGAAAAAGCCAACTTTGAAATTGATGTCATAAGCTTTCCAGTGATATATTACACTAGAAGATATTATTTCTAGTTTTCGAGAAATGGCTTCATGAAAATGTGTGGGCATCACCCTTTCCAAAATCCCAATAAGCTCTATGTCTCATATTTTCCAAGATATCCCTATTTAATTAGCATTATCTATGATAATTAGAAATTTATGATACATTTTCATTCTTTAAGTCATAAAATTTAATCTAGGAATGGTAATTTTATTTTGTTTTCACCATGGCAATCCTCAGAAATCATTCTATCAATTTATGTCTCAATTTCCTCTATTTGGAATAAAAATCATGTTTCCATGGCAACACATATCAACAAGCATACCCATCTAGGCTTTAAAACGTTCCTTTTACCTTCCAAATATAGAAGCTTTTTACCAAAAATGGAATGTTTTATGTAATCCTATTGAATTCTCCAGAAAAAAGTACCCAAGAGCAATTTTTAGCCTAATTCTTTCATTTTAGGCCATAGTGGCGCCCCCTGGTGGCTAAAATCGGAACTAATCCCGCGGGGACCATCCTTTCTGCTTGGCTGCTCACAATTATTCTCTGAAAATGCCTCATGTAATTAAATTGATGGCCATGCCAAACACGATATAGCAATATTCCATGGCCTGTGACATTGTCAGATGTCAGTCTTGTTGATTTATAGCTTTACTAACTGCAGTTTAACTTGAAAATGACATGAAATAAAGGTGAAGGCCCACTCCAGGTGGTCATTCTGGATCGTTCATCCCTCGATAGGGCTGAGGACATCTCCCATGAAGCCAAAGGCCTCAATCTCACCTCGGGAAGAAAAATTCAAAATACCACCTAGCGGTGGGCCTTTGTCTATATATTACATGGTGAATTCAAGAGAGTCTGTGCACTACGGGCTTGAGTGATATGACCCAGGTCCAACTTGAGAAGAACAATGTATAGACTCCACTTGTCTATGCCGGTGTAGCTGGAAGCCTTATGCGGGCGTCCATTGCTTGATCTGGTACTGGCGAGATAAGTACTGATACATTTATCACAATGGGTACAGACTGTTACATAATGCCCCCTAAGAATTCTGCAGTGAAGATCAGGGAATTATCCCATCGGTTGATAATTCAAGCAACTACCCCGGTATATCTACCTGATCAATATCAGTGCCAGGTGCTCGGTGCAGTTTGTTGTGTCACAATAAATTATGCATCCCTTTTAGTATTTGAAGAGTCCCCTGGAGTCTCAATCATTATTCTTTTCGCAGAAGGCCAAATGATAAATGTGTATTTTTCGTAACATGGTCTTGAAATTAGGGTAGGTAGGTTGGATTCATTCATTTATTTAAAGAATAATAACTGAGTTTAGGAAGGAGATATGATTTGAATCATGACTCCCAGGCTTCTAGACTTCCAAATAAACTATAAAGAGATATCAATTTCCTATAAATTCATCCCCCCCAAAAAGAATCTTATACAAAATCATCTCAAATCCCCAAAACTTCGGAGCACTGCTACAGTTGGCCCAGTTTTATAGCTAACATTATGTGGCAGGTTTCAGTTTCCTTTTACAATTGGAACCTCAGTGATATTGTCAAATAAACTGATATGTAATCTAGAAACATGAAAAAGGTTCAACGTTGCCTGAGAAGGAGTGAAGGTGGGTCAGGCGACCAGAAAACCAAGATTTCTTTCACCTCAGAACCAACTAGTATTGGTGTCCTCACTCAAGGGTTGCCTATTTGATTTTGTTACCTGGGCTGCATACCTGCTATTTCCTCCTTCTTTGGGATTTCATTTTGTCGCACAGTTCTTAGAACTGTCAGTGCGTTGTGGGCCTGATACTGTGAGTACGCACTGTTATCTACTACACGATGAACTATGAACATCTCAAAGTCCTTCTACAGGTGTTCCTCCTGGTTAGTACACCAGGACAATAGAAGTACCTGATGCAATGATTACCAATAAGCACCCAGCACTGAGCTTAGTGTCCCAAAACTAAATTCTTAAAATTCCATAATACTGTAATAGACTTTTGAGAAATATTGGATGATACAGCCCTTAAAATGACTAACTGTGAACTGTTATTAAAACTTATGAACACTGTACACTAATTGACATGATTGTGATGAATTATATTTTGAAAGTCTATTAATTCAAATTGTCCAAGCAGAATATAAGTTTTAGAAAGGCACATTAGGATTTGTTTTTGATTTTTATTGTTTTTAGTGTTTAAGTAATGTCCAATCATTGGTGTTTCAATACATGATACATAAATCTTGACCTGACACATTTTGACCTGTTACCTTTAGAGTTTGGAATTGATTAATGTAAATCTCATTTACTATTATTTGGAATCATCAAAAATGCCATAATTATTGAATACTTTTGATCAAAACTTGCTCAGTAAAATAGGATGTTAAACTATGTAGATTATTTTTATGTTCTTCTGCACTTATCTTACGTATTGAAGCATACTTGCTCAAAAGGAGCCACTAAATGGTCACTAAGCCACATTCTTATGGTCACAGCAGAGGTAGACACTAGAGTTGGCCCAGCAGCCAAATGCCTGTAATTCTAGGGCAGGGCCCATTGTTTTTTCAGAAATTACTTTCCTGTGGGCTCGGGTGGCCCTTATAAGTTGGCTCATAAAATTCCAGATGTATAAAACCATTCACTAATGTTATCTGATTATAATTATTTTGTTGAAAAGAGAAAATCTTGACAAAGAGAGCAATGGTATTCATGTTATGATATGTTCAGATCAGGAAAATTTCAGTATTTTCTCTATATAAAATGCTGGTCACAGATTGTGTCAAAACGTTAGTATGGTTACAGAGAGAGGTTTGTATGGTGGTATGTCACACATTGTTTCTAATTACATTTTACAGGGTTAACCTTTCATATTGCAGCATATCTACCGAAGTGGCTACAATTAAACCATGGATCTCAAAATGTATTCATAGAGAGAGGTTTGCATGGTCATATGTTGAGTTTGTTGTTACAAGAAGGCATTTGTATGGTTACATGTCACACAATGTTTATGTCTAACAGATATATGCAAAGATACTAACACCATCCAGGGCCCCATACCCAACCACGGAGCTCAGGGTTAGCATCGGGAGAATGCTCAAACCAATTAGGATCCACCTCAACAGTGGTGTTAGCAAACCCCTGCAGAACCTCATCTAATTCCTTCACAACATTGGGATTCATACAAGCCAAATTTGTAGTTTCATTTGGGTCCGCTTCCAGATCAAAAAGTAAAATATTGTTTTCTGAAACCCGATCAGTGAGTGGTTGATTGAGAAGAGAGTCAGTGGCCCTAATGAGTTTCCACTTTCCCATACGCAGTGCATTACCTCCGAAAGCAGGGGCCTCATTTTTAGTATAATGTATTGGAACAACTTCTCGTTTTGAAGGCCCCCCATTCATGATGAAGTCAGTCTGATCATAACCATCTATATGCCTTGGGATATTACCACCTGCAAGTGATACAATTGTAGGGAACCAGTCAGTGATGTGGAACAGTCCCTTGGTCACAGTACCAGCAGAATTCTTTAGAAGAGGGCTGTGTACAAAGCCAGGTACACGCACACCTCCTTCCCAGACAGAGCCTGCCGTACCTCGCAGAGGAGGTGCGAGTTCTCCAATAAAATCACCATGATCAGCAGAGAATATGATGATAGTGTTGTCAAAGATGTCACTATCCTTCAGTTTCTGCACAAGGTCCCCTATGATATCATCCATGGCACTAATCATAGCTTTCATTCCTCTGCGATTAAGGTTTGGTTCATCCAAATGTCTCTGTAAATATTCATCTGGAACCTGACCAATAGGGCGATTTATATTTTTGAAGCTGAAGTACAGAAAAAATGGGTTGTCTTTTGTAGAGTTCTCAGAGGTGTGGCCATCAATGAACTCTAAGGCATGGTCCCTGAATAGATGAGCGTTGTACTGGCCATATGCACATGTATCAGGTTTTGTACCATCCCAAATGTCATAGTAACCGCCATTCATATGCGTGAAGTAGTGTTCTGGATCAAAATGCAGACCATAAAACTTGTCAAATCCTCGATGAGTTGGAGTACAATCCTCATTGCAGAAGCCCAAGTGCCACTTTCCCGACATGTATGTGTTGTAGCCGAGAGCCTTCATGGCCTGAGGGAGGATGGGGTGTTCTTTGGTCAGACAGACAGGTGCCTGTATGGGTGGGTGACTGTCCTGGTAGCCTATGTGGAACGGGTATCTCCCTGTGAGTAGCGCAGCACGGGAAGGTCCACAGAGAGGAGTCACATAGTTGTTTTCAAGGATGATCCCCTCTGAAGCCAGCTGGTCAATAATAGGGGACTTGATGGTGCAGTCATGATATCCAACACCATTGTATCCTAGGGAATCCGCCAGTATGAATATAATGTTGGGTTGTGTTTGACCACTTGTTCCAACAAGTAGAAGAGAAAACAAGTACAGCATTAGTAAGCATGCCATGTTCGTGAGTGCCATACCAATATCAATTACCGAGAGGAGGAACGTAACACTTATACATCTGTAGTCAACATGTGGGTATATTATGCCATAGCACACACAAAAGACATCATTCCCATAACGGTGCCTGGATTTGTGTATCTCTCAAACAAATGTTTCCATGGTGATCTTATATGCAATCTCGGCACAGTGCTGCAACTAATGGGTTAAAGAGTAACTAGAACATGTGTCGATATTTAGATTACAACATCATACTTTAGATTAAGCAGTTTTATCTTAAAAAGACCGGGTGGCAACACTGTTTCATAGTGCCTTTAGAAGGGATATCAATCTATTATATTACACCCATAGTTTATATCACTAATTTGCAATAATATAGATTAGTTATAATTAGGTGGCAAAATCTCATGCATTTCAGTGTAACACGAGGCTGTAACAACCTGTCTCTGAGTGTATGCTAGAAAAATACGGATTGATAGACGGATTGATGGACGGATTGATGGACGGATTGATGGACGGAATGGACGGATGGGAATATCAAACCTTTTTGATATCTCTGTCCGTTCATTTTTCTACAGAATCCGTCCATTTTCTGGTCATGTTGGCCCATATGTGATGGACGGAATGGACAGATTGTGTTACACTGACCAAAAACTGGACGGATTGATGGACGGAATGGACGGACGGAATGGACGGACGGAATGGACGGACGGAATGGACGGACGGAATGGACGGACAGAATGGACGGACGGAATGGACGGACGGAATGGACGGACGGAATGGACGGACGGAATGGACGGACGGAATGGACGGACGGAATGGACGGACGGAATGGACGGACGGAATGGACGGACGGAATGGACGGACGGAATGGACGGACGGAATGGACGGACGGAATGGACGGACGGAATGGACGGACGGAATGGACGGACGGAATGGACGGACGGAATGGACGGACGGAATGGACGGACGGAATGGACGGACGGATCTTGGTCGAAGTGGGTTTTGTCTGTCAGTCCATCAAAACGTCCATTTCTCTGCTTTTTTGGATAGATTTTATGGACGGACGGATGGACGGTCATTGTTGGAGGCACCCCTTTAGCTGTTACCTGATGTATTTGCCTAAAAGTAAGCACAAGCACGTGCACAGCAGGTTCAAACTAGTTATGGAACATTCTGTATGTTCCAGTATGAATACTTAAATTGGTAATGGAACAACTTGCTTAACTTGCACTGATCCAAAAATTTGTAATGGAACACATGCACAGGGTGCACATTTGTGATGAAACACCATGCACAGAGTGCACATTCGTATTGGAACAGCTCTCTGCATGTACTTGTGCTAACTTTTAGGCAAATTGAACGCCATACTGATGACAAAGATGAGTGGTGCCACTGGACCAGTATGACAAAACTGAGAAATCCCCATTCATTGTCATAACATATACCACTGATTATTTACTTGTGAATTGAAATAAAAACTCCTCGAACACTGTCAAGTTAAGATTCCGAGAGATAAATTTAGTAGACTATGAGGGAGATGTAACGCTCAGACACCTCTGTGGGAACGGCCAAATGAGGATGCCATCAGATTGCCTGTTGCCATGTTATCATTTTAAACATTGTTAAAAGCGTTGTCTAAATCATCGTTATCTTAATTGCCAATGAGGATGGCACACAGTGAATTGCATCAGATTGCATGTTGTCATGTTCTCATTTCAAACATCCATCGTTATCTTAAGTGGACTCTAAAAGTGGTTAGACTTGATGTGCGGGTATATCATGTTAATGGACACAAACAAGAAAGGGAGTCATAAGGGGCTTATTTTGTAAACAGTGGGGGGGGGGGGCAACTAAATTTAGTGTTAGCACAATATTTCCCAAGAAATAGGGCTTGAAATGAACTCCCCTCGCAGGTCTGAAATCGAAGGGAATGTGCACCCTTTTAAGCATAGTAATGTGTAGGCTTATAATAGGAAAAGAGATTGATATTTTCGCCCCCCCCAAGAGGGGTTGACATGATTTAAACATAACCCCTCCTCCTCCCCCGGTGTAGGGGTTGAGATGCTCCCACCCTCCTGAAATCCACCACCCCCCTGCCCAATGGGCGCAAAATTCACTTCAACGTTGGATCAACATTGAATCAACATTGAATCAGCATTGTCAGCCAGTTTTCAATGTTGATTCAATGTTTTGTGCCCATTGGGTGATGGGCACTTCCTCTGATGAGCACTCCTTAAGTCTGATGTAAAGTTACCATGACTGTTGGATTGTTAGGTGAATGGTCTTAAGTAAATTTTGAGCATGTTAGTTTAACATTAGTATTGTGATATTATGTGCTGCAGTAATGGTACAATAATGTTATCTGTATATATCGCAGCATACATGTAATTAAACATGCATAAAGAACATTAGGTGAATTAGGTTTAATATTATTCATTTTAAATGCTGAACCTCCTGTCCGTAAGTGTCTTGAACAATTCTCATAAAATCAAGTACATTAGAACGGAATTGATCCTTCCACATTGATTGATTTGAGAGAATGTTCTATAAAAACGCCTTGTTTAATGAAACTCATGCCAAACAATCTCACATGTGATGGATATTTGTTCAGCATACCTTAAGATTGGCCTATACCATTCATGAATTAACCAGTGCGCATCCTTCTGCGCAACATGCTGAAGTAAATCAGAATATCCCCATTATTGATATGTGTGTGTTCATACGGATTCTCTTCACCTATGAACTTCTTTTTTTAGATGATTTCAACCAGAAATTGAGTCTTTTATAGCACTCGTTTGGGTAGGACGAAGTGTGAATTTTCCCCAACGCTAAACACACTATTTCGTGAATAGAAAGGAAAATAATTATTTACAGAATTATTTTAACCCAGGTAAAATTCCTCTGGTACCGCTGGTATGGTAAAATGGAAATATCGCCTCGTCTTGTGAAATAACCCTCAGTGGGGAAATATACTTGTGAACCTTTGCCTTTATCCTTTACTATAGATGGTGCATCAAAATAAACATAGTATTTCGCAATATTTTCTCCACAAACAATACAAGACTGTGAGGGGTATATCTGCCTTTTTAAGACTATGAGGGAAATGCAAACGATGGTATACTACTCAGAGAAAAGAATCACTGTGACTCCCGACTTGATCACTGAGGTAACTCTCCCCAGGACTCTTAATTGACTCCCTAACATTAGTAGGAATCTATAGTAACTCTATAATGACTCCTATTCTAAGACTCTCGATTGGTTCAGAGTCACTTCAGATTCATGGGGAGTGTTACTTCAGTGATCGGGTCCAGTCTCCCATTTGGGAGTCACATGATTCTACTTCTTTTCTCTGTGTAAATTCTGTGAGCGATAGTACATATATGTGTAGTTGTATAGGTCTAGTATATGGGGCATTCTGGCCCCAACCCCCCCCCCTTTTTTTTTAAATCTATGAACACTATACAGAATACCCTATGTACACATATCATGTGTAATCTTAAACTTTGCAGCGGTCTTGGAAGGTTAGGTGGTATAGTTTAAAGACTATGTGGGATATGCGTAAGACTACCCAGTGGGCAAACTTCAGTTGATTCAATGTTGATTCAATGTGTGTAGCGACATGATATCAACAGTTGAAACAGGGTTGTCATTTGTTAATCAACAATTAATGAACACAATAAAATGATTTACATAGATTTAATATTGACTGCTGATGCATTAATATATTTTCATTACAACACCCCCCCCCATGTCCCCTAGATTAAATGCTAATTCTAGCACCATCCAGGGTAGGGGTACACGAATGACCTCTGATGATCACACTAAGAGGCGTTCACATCCATTTCAAACTGACCTGGTCAGGACTGAGGCTTTATATATTATTCTTAACAACATAAAGGGTGTCTTACTGAAACCATGCATGTATTCTTGTCATTTAATTCCAAATGTCAACCAAATACACACACCATAGTTGTCAATGAAAATGAATGACATTTTGATCAATAGTACACATTGATGAGAAAATAAGAGCTTCCAATTAGGGAAAATAGATGTAGCATGTAGATAGAAATGCTGAGGAGGTTGTTGAGGCACCTAGTGGGAAAGGCTACTACCGGCACCATGGTATTCAATTATCGACCTCTTTATATATTTACAGAGATAAATAGAGAAAGAATTCGACGAATTATAAAATAGTCAGTCATGATTTTTGGGTAAAGATTGTACATCTTCCTGGGAAATATAATCGTGTAGGTAGACTGGTATGCAGTGTGTGATGTGTACAAGAGAGCAGGAAAGTAGTACCGTTTTCTACCCTCCTTGCACAGAAGAAGTCTCATACCCCATAGGCTTAGGTAGAGATAAGGGAGAGTGGGGGCCTCAGATAGGGAATTCCGGGGTCACTGAGTACATTATTAGAAAGAAGAACTCTGCAGTAAATACTAGGTGAGTTCTGCGTGGTCAAAATAGTTTGGAAAATTTGCTAAAATTCTGTAAAAAATCACAAATGGCCCTCAGCATATCCTGATTTAGATGGCACCTCAAGATATATGATTATTGCAGGGATAGGCCTATATTTCAATGTTCATTTAGGTTCGGTTTGAAATGAACTTCTTCACTGCACAGATGGTCAATTATGGAGGTTCATTCATGTTAGGAACTGGCATTTCAGATTTCGGTGAAAAACAACCCGTTTAATTATTTTATATAGTGTATAAAAGGATTTCCTATTCATTCCTAAGAGATTTTCCATCGATACCCGGCTGGGAATTTTTTATCGCATGTTACGTTACATTAAACTATAGTGAAAATTCATTTCCCTGTCTGAGACTTGCGATGTGGGACGCAGCCCAGTATTGAGTTACAAACAGTATTGTTACTTGTGGACAGGTGGAACCACTGTACACAGCGGACACTGAGGCAGTGAGACGGCCATGTATAACACTTACATAGTACAGAACGATGGCTTTACCATAGAGAAATATATTACGGGGTTGGTGAAGGGGAGGGTGTCATTTGGGGAGGGTTGGTTGTTGTTGGTTATTGGGTTGCTTTACGCCCTATTAATTAACAGCTATGATCCTAATTGACAGCTATGATCACTTCAAGGGTGGTGATATGAGGTGACTGAAGGTAGAAATCACCTCCCTACACTTGTTGACCAAAATACTTTCGTGTTAATATAATATATTTTGGCCTATATTTCACCACACTGGAATAATACTACATCTGACAATTAACTAGTCTATAGAGAGACATTGCGTTAACCTGTTTGTGTCTGATACACTTTAAACAGATATACATGCAGGGATATACAGGAATCTCATTTTGGGAATTAGTCTTCTGAAAGCCCACAGTTAGCTAGCTTTGAGAAGGTCCTACACGTTATTCAGGGGATCTCTATCAAATATAATATTAACAATGGACAGACTGATACATTTTGATGTCATATAAAAGTGATGGAGACTCGAGGGAGACAGAAGGTGTTTTAGTGAGAATTATAATATCATAACTACTAGTGTGATGTCTGAATTCAAGTATATTCACATAACTAACTATTTTCTATAATCTTCATCCCAGTGCTGTGAGCTAAGCTGTTTGCTCACCTGTGCCATGCCACAAAAGGCACAGGGAACCATTAGTTCCTCTGATTTCCAATAGGCCCCAGACGGCTGTTTTCCTCTGCAATAAGTGGTTATCATTTGACAAGACAGGGTGGTGGACTAGAGGGGAGGGGTGCAAACATGTTTAATATCTCCAGGAAGTGTCGGGAACAATCCACAGCCATTTAGGCTCTTTTTAGCATGAATATTTTGCCACTAAACTTCGAAGGTGGACACTTGCCGATACTTATTTACACATCTCTTATCATTAAATGACTCCGACTATACAACCATGGTAAAATTACTTCGTTCTCTTATCAGAATGGTAGAGGCTTTAGAACCCTAATGCTACTATAATTATAGATGACACTGGGGGACATTGTCATGCATGGCCTGTGGTAATACGTGCTTAGACTGGGACCTTGTTGTAATTGTTTTATTACTGATAACTGTTCCTGCCTTTCTACATTCATGACCCTAGATTCTATCACTGGTTCCTGGAACCAAAAGTCACCTTACATAATTGAAGGTTGTAGCAGGTCACGTTAACAGCCGGCTCCAATGTCCATGGTCATTCTGTGCAGCCAGAGTATATAGACAGAGCTGCACGCTAAAGTCACCGAGTCAGTGGTTAGTGCACGAGCACTGCCTGCCCCGTTCTGCACGCTGGCCGCAGGCCTAGTGCAGAACGGGGCAGGCAGTGCAAGTGCACTAACCACTGACGAGGTGACTTTTAAGTGACGCTCTGTGTTTATTTCAGGGTATTTCAATCTAAAATAGATTTGCATACCATGTTTGCTTACTTCCACGATGTTTATTTACTTCCGCGGTGTTTGTTTATTTCCGTCGGCCGCCATTTTGAATACCGCACAGGTCACGTGACCTTCGGTAGCGTAGCGACCCCATGGCGACCCCATAGCGACCCCCCACCTTCCTTGGGAGCGTAAAATACAGCCAGAGCGTGAAATACGGCCGAGGGTTATTCCACGCTTTACTGGCATATGACACTCCCATAGGTTTAACATTGACAGTCCGTATTCACCATGAAATAAAATGCCATTCGCATGTGATGCCTGGACAATACATACCGTATTGGACTTAATAAGCGCCCTCCCCCTAACAAGCGCCCTCCCCCCTTTTCCAGATTTTTTCCATTTCTTCCCCCCCCCCCCATGTGTTCCTCCGATTTTGGTTCTGTTTTTCACACCTTTGGAGCACTGTAGCTGTGCAAGTCAAGTGTCAAGGCATAGGGGTCAGTCTAAGCCTTGTTAAGAGCCACTGGGGTGGGCCAGATATCTATAGGCCTATAAGACAGTCAGGGGGGGGGGGGGTTCATATTAAGATGAATATCCGAGGCCGATTTTACCACTCAAAGTACTTTTTTGAGGGCCCAGGGCGATTATCAAGTCAAACACTGATACCCAGCATAGTTGTAAACCAAACACATCCCTGATACATTTAAGCTGGTGGTGTCCTCTAGTGTATCCAAGTCACACCATCCCATATGGTAAGAAAATAACAGGAAAAATGGATGGGGGTCGTGACTGGAGTTGAACTCGGAAACACTAACTTGATATATGTGTGTCATCCATGAATATTATGGGTAGTTCTTCTGTACATTTCAATATGTATGCACTCCAAGCATTCTCAACAATGACAGTAAATGGAATATATTATGTAAAAGTAAAGGACACACTCTAGATCTGCCCCATGGGGAAGCACTTGCGTCGAGGTTCTGTATTTGTGCACACGTTCACGAGCAGCCTTGTATTAAGCCTATAATTATCATCTCTTTGGTTGTCATCGGTTATCATCTTTTGGTGTGCGCATAAACAGCGCATTTCCTGGTGTATAGACTCCAGGCATAGGGAAACATAGCTGGTTTATACCAGGCAGACCAAGGGTTATTAATGTCTTGCATATTACTTTATCCACTCATGCATGTTGAGATAGACAAGTGTTACCATAGCAGTACATACCTTTAGACCTATATGAGTAATAAAAAAGACCAAACACTTTAGTAGTAAGCAAGAGATCTGCCGGCCAAAATACAAATCCCACACAATGGTTCTCCTCAGATCCCCAGGAAGGAGGCAGTCGTTTCAAGACACAGACCACAATGTATATATATGGTATAGTAGTTCTGGCTGACTGTACCCAATACATCACCATAATACCCCTCTTACATTGTCCACGTGACCCTCCCACATCCATCACGTGGTCCTGTTTCATTCACCAGACTGATCACATGACCATCTCCCTCAGAGAGGGGATCAGTCACTCTCCGAGCACATCCACTGATCCAGACATGCTCAGTAAGCAGCACTGATAATGTATTAATTGGAACCTCAGCTTGGAGAGTAGCAACAGTATAAAGTGTCCGTTTAGGATGGGTTACTCGCATGACAGAGGATAAATACTACATTTATATATCACAGGCAAGTAGTAATTCTATGCTTTGGGTGATGGGGCTCCTACAGTCCAAGATTAGAGACATATCGTATCATCATTTTCATTCATTATTTTGCTGAAGAGTGGAATACAATAATTGCAATAGTAATAACAATAAATGAATAATCATTGATAGGACAAAGTAGAAAGATGGGAAGGGTAATAGTGGTCACACTCAGTAGATTAGACACTAAGGACCTCTGAACACTATCTATTATTTTTTATGGAATACGGCAGTCCTATTGGATTAATCAAAGGGGGCCGTATTTCAGTCACCCTATGAAATATCCCATTCTGGTATTTCACAACATGTGACATCATCACAATGACAGTTTGTTTACATTTAAATGGCGTGGAAAGAGGCTATTTTAGGCACCCCCTATCATAATTCTCAATTATTTTGGTAATTTGAATACAAAAATATGAAAAAATTAACACAAAGGCACACTTGAAGGGTTATTTCGCTTGTTGGCCCACATGTCACACAGCCGTAGTGAAATAACCCTGTCAACGCACCAAAACTCGTAAACCTTTGTCTATTGATTATATGGACGTTAAACCTATGGGAGTTCTGTACTCCATGTCTCATGCAGCATGCTGTGGCAACACTCCATGGCAATGTAATGAGCACAAAACCCCACTTATAATGTACCTATACCATTTGGGGGTGTATATGCAAGGTGGGGGGCGTCCCCATGTCACATGTCAATTTTAAGAAATGGCCATGTCACCTGTTACTTAAATTCTCACGTCCCATGTCGCCTCTAAGTACTGGTGATGGCCGATGTCAAATTTAAGAAATGCCCCATGTCATGTCACTCATTCTTTCCATCATGTCACTAAGCTCCATGTCGAATGTCGATTTTAAGAAATTATCATGTCGCTATGTCAATTTTAGGGGTCCACCCTCATACGATTACATGTATATGAGTAATAAATAAGACTAAATAGTAAGCAAGAAATCTGCAGACCAAAATATATAATCAATGCCACACAATGGTTCTCCTCAGATCCCCAGGAAGGAGGCTGTCCTTTCAAGACACAAACCACAAAGTATTATGGTAAAGTAGTTCTGGCTGACCATACCCCATACATCACCATACTACCCCTCTTACATTGTCCATCTGACCCACCTTCATCCATCACATGGTCCTGTTTCATTTACCAGACTGATCACATGACCATTTCCCTCATCAGAGAGGGGATCAGTCACTCTCCAAGCACATCCAGACATGCTCAGTAAGCAGGACTGATAATGTATTAATTGGAACCTTGAAGAGTAGCAACAGTATAAAGTGTCCGTTTAGGGGAT
The DNA here is from genome assembly GCA_947462335.1 of Harmothoe impar. Lineage (NCBI taxonomy): Eukaryota > Metazoa > Annelida > Polychaeta > Phyllodocida > Polynoidae > Harmothoe > Harmothoe impar. The sequence continues at coordinate 42,798,207 of OX381718.1, read as the reverse complement.
GCGTTACTCGCCTGACAGTGGATATATATATATGCTATATTTATGTATCACAGGCAAGGAGTAATTCTATAGGCCTACTTTGGGTGATGGGCTCCTAGAGTCCAAGACTAGAGACATATCGGATAACATCATTTTGATTAACAATTTTGCTAAAGAGTGGAATACAATAATCAGATAATTGCAATAATAACAATAAATGAATGATAATTAATAGGACAAAGTAGAAAGATGCTTGTAGAAGATTTTAGCGTATGTAATGGGAATTGTAATAGTGGCCATAATCAGTAGACCTCTGAACACAATCTATTATTTTTTATGGAATACGGCAGTTCTATTGGACTAATCAAAGGGGGCTGTATTTCACTCACCCCATGAAATAACCCATGCTCGTATTTCAGGACACGTGCCATCATCAAAACTACAGTTTGTTTACATTTACACAGCGTGGAGAGAAGCTCTTTTAGGCACCCCCTATCACAATTTTCAATTATTTTGGTAATTTGAATCGAAAAATATGTTTAAAAAAAGTACAACTCTTTTAGGCACACTTGTTTAAGTCTGTAGAAGGGTTATTTCAATTGTTGGGCCACGTTTCACTTGGCCTATGACGTCGTAAAAAAACGGCCTCCGCCTTCAACTCGTCAAATAACCCTGCCAACACACCAAAACTCGTGAACTAAATTTGTTTATTGATTACATTGATGTTACAATCCTCTCTATGTTAAACCTATGGTATTTCTGTACGCCATGTCCCATGCAGTACGGTGCAGCTACCCTCCATGGCCATGGCATTGTAATAAGCACAAAACCCCACTTATTAAAGTTGACATACATGTACATTTTCAAAAAGTAAATTTATTGACATATCTCATGTAATCATACCCCAATAGCTGAAGCCAAATCATATCTACTCGTGAAGTATAATGCTTAAACTCGTAAAGTACACTGTCAGAAGCAGCTGTAGCTGCACAGTGAGTTATACTGTAGAATTACAGTATAAAAGGAGGTATGATGATGTACATGTATGTCAATGGCGTGGTGTTAATCTCTGTACCAAGTGTCTTGTATCAGTAAGCAGCAATATTAGAGTATAGGGTAAGGTAAGACTGACAGCTGTGAGTAATACTGTGACATTCACCATTAACACTGGTACAGTATATCAGGGGACCAAACTACCTGAGGACATCAGTAGTATAGGGAGAAAGGCCTCTGCTGCAGGTACAGTTACACTCTCACCTTCAATTAGGTCCTAAAAAACAAGGCCAAGAACACACTCAATACAACCATAGATTATAATGTGAGATGATTGTGTTCTCTGGGGCTCTGGATGTGGAACATTTACAAAAGACATGACAATATATTGAGGACACTTTTCCAGCCCTATATATTTCCAACTCATGTCACAAGTTACTGACATAGGGTGTATGACTGTTGGCATACAACAACGCATGGATGCTTGCATGTAAGCAAATTGAAGATGCTTAAAGGAACACTTTAAACATCTTTAACTTAAGTTCAGTAAATGCCATGTAGCGCAGCCTAAATGCCATCATAACCTTTCCATGATATTCCCATGGCATTGACTGAACATGAAGCCGCTGAATTTGCATAAATGGAAAAATTCATGCAGTGCAAGTGTCCAGGTCTCATCATAGACAGTCACTAATTGTGCCCCTGGATGATATCAATAGAGGATTACAAATCTGTAACTATTTTGAAAACCACACCTGTCACCAGGAAGGGCATGAAACAACTCAGCCTTCTTTGTCTGACGACAGCTGAGAGACTCATTATGTGAGGGGGATCTTCCTGTTATTACAGTGTCTTGTGTGAATAATTGATGGAAAAACCATATAACACAGCAGTGCCTCATATGTAAATTTTACATATCCCACACAACCATGTCCATGACCAACAGTGTGAGGTTCTAAATGTGTTGATGATAAGACTCTCTGTAATCCATCCCAGCGCCAATGGCCCCAGGTCCGTTCTCATCTGTCTCTGTGGTGGGTTTCTACTCATTTATTCATACCATACATTGATATAACAAGAGGTGTCCCCTCACATTCAGGCAGAGTGATACATGTTAAGAGATAGTGCTGTTGGGAGTGGGTGAGGCTGGGGCTAATAGCTCTGCTTCACACTATAAGCACTAAATCTATTCACACCAGACATAACAATGTTATCTGGATCATTCCTCCCCTTATAAAACCCATCAGGCAGAATGATGTTCCAGTGGTGTAGTGGCGGGTGCAGGTTGATGGGGCTGAGTGCTTTCCCCTAAAGGTGCAAACTGCTATTCATATCACAATATTCACTGATGGTGACTGATGCTCTCAAAACCCCATTCCAGCATCAATGGTCCCAGGCCCTCCCTCTGTCTCTATGCTGGTTTTACCATTATTATTCACACCACACTGTAAAAAAGGTGTTTAGATCCTAAACACAATCCTAAACACATTCCTGCCCCGTTTTTGTCCACACAATATGTTCCTAAACATGTTTAGACCAATAATATGTTTAGCTCAGTGCTTAGACATTTATGTGTTTAAAGCTATGTGTTTAGGACAATGAAGTGTTTAGAATGCAAGAATTTAGCATATTTTCTGTTTATCTGTCAAGCGTTTAAGGATAAAAGTGGTGTGTCTAGAGACATGTAGATTATTATTATGTTTGGATACTGATATTTAAAAAAATTCCTAATCTATTTTATTTCTATATATATAGTGTCTTGAAGAGACTTCTAGCAGTCCCCCCCCCATATGAGCCAATGTACATGCCTCACTATTTCACACAGGCCTCTATTTTAATATAGACACAACCTTGAGTCAATACAACAGACCTTCAGGGAAGATAATGCTTTATCCATTCTTAGAGTTCTTAAAAGAGGTGTCTATATAGCAGATGTATCTTTATTGCATCATAATCATAGTGATATAGCATTCAACCATTGAATCCTGCAATGTTTATTATTATCCGTTTGTATCCCATGCAATTTAAGTTAATTAAATCAGATTTAAGCACATTTAGATCCACAATAATATTCGAGTGGTTGTAGAAACTACAGTCAACCACAGAGCTGCCATCTGGTATGTGTTTGATATACTATGATCTAAACACTACATGTTTACATCCTAAACACCAATTTTTCATACTGTTTAAATACTAAACGTCTAAACATATTCAATATAAACGTTTAGGTGTTTAGAATAAAAGTGTTTAATTCCTAAACAGAAGAATCCAAAGACACAAACCTAGTAATATGTTTAGACTTTAAACATGTTTAGGCCTAAACATGTTTAAAACCGAAGCACCTTTTTTGCAGTGCAGACAGTGTAATAACATCAAGAAACCCCCTCACACAACCTGCACACAATTGGATCTCACACTGATACATGCTAACGACAGTCCTCCTGTGGACAACACACTGTATGTATTCATCACCGTCTGAAATCCATTTACAATACTCTTCTTCTTATTTAAGAGACATTCCTTTCTTTTCATCATGGTAATTATGTGACATAAAGATTGAGGGATGTGGGACTGATGTGGCCTCTTTTACAATAATTATCGTGGCGCCTGATTTCCATCATTTCCCAAATCTTTTTTCCTTGGCCGTTCATTAGAAGTTATGTGTTCAACCACACCCCACCAGTTGAAGTGTTTCTCCCTTTTGATCCAAATGTGTTTAGATAACAAATATTCTCTAGGAGTGAACCATATCAATTATGCGAGCCTGGCAGAAGCATAGATTCTGCTTTAACATGACAGCATGCCCGGAGACCAATCATACTGATAATCTTTATGCTCCGAGGCTTAGGCAGTAGTGGGGCTATCGTGAGTAAGTCAAAGGGATGTTCATCAGAATAACGAACTGATGTCCTAAAATGACTGAGCAGGGTTAAATAAGTGACTTCCTGGACGTGACCATGCATACCCCTGGTGTGCACTGCAGGCCTATCAATTGCCTACCCTGGGAATGCATGCTTCATCATCTGAATTGTATTCACGACACACTTCACCTTCCATTTAAGAGGCAATCATTTATTTTCAGTACTTCTAGTATTTCTAGGCTGTCGACAATGAATGTGGCCTCTTTTTGCATTAATTATCATGGCACCTGATGCTTCATTCCCATACTTTTTCACTCTGCCGTTCATGGCAGATTCCATCGCCTGTGACATGAGCTTAATAGTGCTACAGGCGGATGATTTCTGTTATTATTGTACTATTTACTGCAATCACCATCACTCTTTGCCTGCATTCTCACTTTTTTAATCCAATTATGTTTAGATAACATATTTTAGTGAAATCCCCACCCTCACCCATGCCTAGTGTTTACACTCTACTATGGTACAAGTATTCCAAGCCTAAAGGAAGCCAAACTGCTTATTATCACTTTCACCTCCTTGCACTTTAAAAAGCTAACTTTTGCCAATATACAAAAGCTAAAGGGACTGGGATAATTGGAAGGAGCTCGAGGTGACCTAGCTGTATCCACAACAGTGTACGCTCACACTTTATATTGGTAAACAGGCCTACTCCCATAAGGACCACGACGGGACATGAAGAGAATTCATAGAGTTTTCCTCATTCATCCTGTGGGGAGCCAAACAATGACTGACAGTATGAATCTACTAGTCTCTCCCAAGTGGTGCTTGTTCTATATTGCTAATTATAACCTTAGACTAACTAAATAATGCAGGGTCACAGATTCACCTTTTGGGGCTTGGACCAGGTTTTGTCTGTTACATGCTGGTCAAGATTATGACAAAGAGAGCCCGAAATAGCTTCATTCTACATCGCTTAAATATAAACAAACTCTCATTTTGATGATGTCACAAGGCTGTGAGTATTTTCACGAGGTAATGTGAAATATAGCAGTTTTTGGTTTTCAATAGGGCTTCCGTATTGGATAAAAAATAGAGAAATATGCCAAATATTGTTTATTCTACAGCCACTGGCTGCAATGACGAAACTACTTAACTTCATGGCATTTGCATGTGAAGGCTCGCTGTGAGCAGGTATTAACTGGCAAACCATGTGGAAAAACCGATTCGATAGAAATAAAAGGTGGCATCTTAAACAATTCAGGATTCTAAATAGGAATGGATCCACTCAGTGTCGAGTGCACAATTAAACAGGATGTGTGCCACTTGACACAGTAAGTTTACAGGCATGAGCAGATGCTGAAAATAACCTCCAGGACATGAGCATGCAAGTCATAACTGTGTACACACACGAGAGACATTCCCTGCTGAATGTGGCTCTCCCAAATACCTGCATGTTCTTCTTCAGTAACTCTTTAAGGATGGACAGTTGTTTAGATATGACATTTGTCATCATGATAAACCAATGCTAACCCAGTGAGTAACTCGCCGGTGTTGCATTAGTGCATCATGTCGCCCCGTCAGGGGTGTCTCAACCCTGTGCACAGGGTTGACATAATTAATGCAGCACTGGCAAGTTACTCACCAGGGATGCATTTATGCATCATGATAACTAAAAGTTATGATGCATTAAGGCATCACGCCGTCCTTAAAGGGTTAAGATGCATTCTTTTCTTAGCTCAGTCCTCAAGCTAATCTTAGGTCCCCAATATTGATTGTGATAATGCCAACAAACCCTGTTTTTTAACCATTCAATGCAATTATCAACAATATGAGCCTCCTCTTTGACCAAGTTTATTCAGACTAAACACTTCTGGACCAGGAATGTTTCAATATCCTTATGCTAAAAGAGGGCAGGTGATTTTCTTAAGTTGAGTCATAGATTACATTTTAGCATGACTGCATGCACATGCCACGATCATTATAGAATAACTAAACTCATCCTGTTGAGTTTCTGGTCATGCCCTAAGAACACAGATGCCCTGTGCCCTCCCTAATGCCAACAGTGCATGATAACAGGCATTTGGGGACTGGGTGGCATTAGGCGATGGACTGCTGGAAGGCAGATAAGTGTGCACCTACACAGATAATCTAAAAGCCCCGGGCCCTTTATAGTCTGTAGTGGCCATCCCAGGTTGGTCATACTGACATTGGTCAACCATGACCAAGTGCTATTCAAAAATGACTGACACAAAGCAACATATAGCTCATACCTTATTCAAAAGGACTTAGCCTAAAATTGAAAGACTTAGGTGAGTTGGTCAGTACTGACCAATGTGACAATATTAACTAACCTAGGTTGGTCGAATAGGGAGCCAAAAACGACTGACTTGGTTAGGCACTATTGTGACTGAGACCACAGAAACTCTCAGACTCATCAACAATTTTTGTTAGTTTATATGCCCAAGTGTGTGCACATACTAGGAGCGTTCAGCCTTCTTTTTATTTAGATTACTTCCTTTATTGGTTCTGTCCTCAAGACTTTTAAGTCACCAAGATCCATTGCTCTTGGACATTAATTTTCAAGGACTCTGATTTTCTTCACTTCCCTACAGCTTTTTATTTTGCTGTTTATTATCAATTGTGTCGCCAATTGAAACCTCATCGGCTACAAGTATTATCAAACACATTTGCTGCAATAACAACCATCTGCTTTCATTCTCCCTTTTGATTCTGAGAGAACAACTATGAACCAAGTTGCGAGTAAGGTTATAGATTCCCCTGCAACCCCACAATCTCTGCGGGAGGAGTAAGCTGATTCAATACCCAAGGTATTGAGTGGCTCTGTCCAAAGCCTAAGGATATAGATACCCTCTGGCCTCCCTACTGCCAGTAGCACATGATTATAGGCTTTTAGAGGCTGGGTTGATTTATGCACCAGTCAATGAGCTACAGGCAGACAGTTAACAAGGGACAAGCCTTCCACTGTAGGGGCTGGTAAATGGGTCACAGTGCTTAGAAAAGAGTAGCTAGCATGGGTATGCGTGTGAAAATATAAAAGTTGTGACAACTTTACTTACAGAACTTATACAAAGACATGAGCCGCTGATGAGAAACGGTACCAACTTAAGTATAGTACTGCAGAGACATATAGACGTGTGACATTAGATTCACACTGCCACATTCTTTTATTCTAAATCCACAGCTTGGTATCCGATCAATATCTATTACTTATGTAGAAACTATACACTGCTAAAAATCCCCCGTGGAAAAAGCGGTGATTCACTGACAACAATGGATGCCAAGCTTTCACTGTTTATTTTAGGGTCACCGTTTTTTGGAAGTCATCGTAATTATATACAGCCTTTCACCATCATTTTTAAACAATGACTAAGGATGATTAACTAGCTTTTGTAGTGGCTCAAACTTTTAAGGATTATTTCTTTTATATAGTAATTTGCACAGGCATATTCTTCTTCTGTCATAAATATGTTCTCAATTCACTACAATTATCCCCCATGTCTGATTTGGCTGAATGCCCAATTCATAAAGACATCTTTGTGACTGGAATTCATAATTATCGTGAATTAACCAATATATAAGAAGTATATAGATAAATGGCTCATATCACACTGCAATTGCAATCCATAATTAGAAGTATGCTAGGATTGTTATAAAACAACAACTACAGTGATATGCATTATGTATTTCTCATTGCCACACAATAGGTGTCTATGGTATCCAAACTACTTGCCGGTGTCCCACAAAGGATAATTATCTATTCATCATGAATATTCGATCAGGCTTAGGTTTAGACTAGAATGTTGATGCTGTATTGAGAAAGGTAATGGAGAACTATTTGATTTCTAACAGATTTAGCCCACTTTACATAATTGAACATTTAAAGAAGTCTCCCCTGGAACTAGGCTGCCACCTAATTGGAAAAGATTGAACTTCCTATTCTACAGAATTTTAGTGTAAAAGAAATAACAGTGCTTTACCGTAATGGTTTACAGAGGTTCACTGTTAAAGCAATTGGGTTAATGCTGCCTCACCATAATAATTTTGGATGACAGTGATGCACCATTAAATTTAATGGTGGATCTCCGTATAATCAACGGTATCTATTTTTTACAGTGGCCACAGACTCCTAGATAATATTTTTAACAGATCAAAGCAACATCTCGCCAGAACCTGCCACCCCATCATGGGTCATGCTTACTATCCATTGGGTGCTGGTACAGCAGTGGAAGGAGGCCAATCAATCTAGGTCGACAGCTGAACCTCTGTCCAAATTGAGTTTATATCTGATTCTCACAAATAGAACACCAATGGTGTAAAAGGGTGATATTAGATCTGGGTCAGGTCAGGGCCTTGGTGCACAGATTTGTTTGTGTCCCAGTCCAGAGCCTTGTTGTAGCGGATAGGGGATGCCCAATAATATGTGCCACCATTGCTTGATAAGGACTGATAACAGTTATCATGCTGGGGACCAGGTGTTGCATAATACACCCTCGGAATTCTGAAGTGATTCATTTCGCTACACACATATGTGACATGGCCTGGGAAAAGGGACCTCAGTGTACCCTGCACTAAGGTCCCTTTCCGCAGATCGTGCCACATATACCTACTGACCTGATCACAAGGAATGCAGCCTAAACTGGGAAATGCTGATATATCAGAGTCTGAACTTGTTGGAAATGTTTACTCACCAAATCCTTCAATTAATTCCTCAAATTGAAGAAGGACATTTTCTTAGTGACTAACATATGATGTCCATATTGCCTATGTTCACTTGATAATTATTGCCTTTTACAATTCCATATTATCACAATCCCACTATAGGGTAAATTCACTACTTTCGGACGCTCGTTGGCAGTGAAAACGTGACCCCTTTTCTCTGAGCTACAGATTTGTTAATATTCGACACAGAGCGCTCATTATGATACATATAGAGAGAGGAGTATCAGAATATTATACCTACCTAATCATTATTGTATTCTATACCTTCTTTTAATGCAATATTCCTCATTAAAGTTGGTGAATCTAATGTCTCGATTTCACCTGATGTCGGACACTTTGGTTTTCTATTAATTTCCCCAAGTACTAGTGACCAATCTGTTTTGCTAGTATAGCAGGGATAACGTCATTTATACAATGTTTTGATATTATCAAATGAATTCAACATAAATATATAGAACTAAAATATGTTCTTAACACAATTGAATCTGAATAATGTAGTAAATCTATAGATTCTCCTTTTATACTGAGATATATTGATATTTCTTGGTCCATGCAATTTGAGGTGGTGCTTTGAGTAATATGAAATACATTAAATTGACAGTAATAGTATAATTACTGCTTCCTCTACAATTGTGCCAAAGAGAAAGACACACTAGACAATGATGTCTGTCTCAAGGTGAACTTATATCAAATATTTGAACGGTTTTCAAGTACTCTTTCAGTCTTTGCCAAAACGTGCCGGACAGTGGCAATGTCCACCTAAAATGGCTCTGGTCCGGCAGAATGACTGGAGTTGCAGGACCAGATGTCCTCCACATTCTGGGCTTTCCAAAATTAAAAGAATTTTTCAAATATTCCAACTAGAACTGAAGTTGCAAGTTTTAGAGTGCACACTAATATTCTAGGCAAATTCAGAGCATGTCAAGAGCATTTTTTTATTCCTTTATAAATGTTATTCTATTCTAGTATGCAAAACTTTGATTTTGGTATTCGGTCCTGCAAAAATCGATCCGGTCCTGCTAAATTGGCTAGCTGCAGGACCGACTGTCCTGTATGCTGAAAAAGTTTTCGCAAAGACTACTCTTTATTGCATTTTTCTTTTTTTTTCTTGCTATAATCTACTTCTAAATACATATACCTTTCTGCTCAGGTCTGGATATATTGCCAAGGTGTAGAAAGAATAGCATAATATAGGATGGTAGCATCCTGTCCGACATCAGGTACAATAACTTGATACATACTCTGCATGATCTCTTAGTCACAACAGGCCAACTTCATGACATAGTTAGATATAGGTAACGTGGGCTTTTATGTATGCCCTTTCCCCTGGTGATAAAAAGAACACTTTAATTTCTCTCTTAGGGCATAGCACCTTCCATTAATTAGGTATTTAATGTTAAAAGTGTCCGACTTCAGGTGTGTGTCCGTCTCATGGTGAATCTACCCTATACATGAATACAATCTCCTACATGGCCCTTAGTTCATGAGATCTACATTACTGGCATACATCAATCCCATAAAATATGTATATTTTGATTACTATATTTGGATAGTCTGTTAAATATTATTCAATGAATGCTTCCCAAATCCTGCAGTCAGTTATATCCATACTACCTACTCTGCCCCAGTTAGGAAAAGCCAGAGAAGGATTGTCGATGTCAAGGTCATGATGAAGCACTTTCCCCTTTACTGCATCCCATGCACATCCACATTCCCTTTTATCCACCCAGACCCCCCAGCAGTGGGAGTGGAGATCTGATAAGCTGATAAGGAGCCTTCCTATCTCTAAGCACCAGGCAGCCAGGCTAGACATGTCCTCATACACAAAGACTGTTTGGTGAAGTTTGAATTTCACATGGATTATAGAATGTTGAGACCTCTTTTGGCCAGGGAATCTTTCCAAATTAAATTCCACTTCCATGTACCTCTTCCAATAACTCCCATTCATAGTCTTGTACATTTTCACATATCTATTATATGAATTCTTACGTCAATGTGTGGTCTTATGGCTCATCACATGACTATCTAACTTCATATTAGGACGATGGAGCCTTTAAAACTAAGGTCGTTAGTTATTTACAAACCTGTCTATATAATTATAAACAACAGTGATGAATAATATTATACAAGAAGAAAATAATACTTGATTGTCTATTGATTAGCAAAGAGTTAACAGAACTGATATATGGTCTCGCACTGCTGGGATCAATATAACCAGCTTGTTTCAGCATGAACAATCTCATTTTAAATAGTTTCCATTTCAGACCGCATACATTTTCATTGTAACTGCATAAGCGTCCATCATTTGAATGTGATTCCATATAATCATAACACCCTCAGTCTAGACAGTAACAGCACTGGGACTACTGGGCACACTCAATAATTTACCAGATGCACTTTCAGAGGTAATTACTTTCCCCACTGTTGGACACATTAGAGCTATAGATTATGCTGCAGGATATGAATAGTTGTTTCATGTTTTTTTTTGAGCTTTGACTGTTGCTCTTGTTCCCTATTAAAACAATGACACAATCATGGAAAGCATTCTCACTTTGGGCAGATACCAACAGACTTCATTTTTGTAAGACCAACCATCACAGCGTGTTACCAAACTAATTGATAATGGACAGTTAATACATATACTGTAGATTTAGCAGTGTATTATTCCCCAATTCTTAAATTAAATCCAATTAACTCTAGATCCAATTTAGTGCACGTCCCGTAGAGTAGAATATACTTGTAGTTTTACAGCATCTGCTGTAGCTTTACAGTATATTCTATTATGTATCTACACTGAGGATTGAGGTTGTTCAGTGGGAAACCAATTATAAATACTGTTCTATACAAAAATACAGGCTATAAGCCTATGTAATGTACAGTTAAAATAAACAATTACAAACAAACAAACAAACAATCTGTACACATACAGTAGATTTTATTACGTACATACACTAAACTGTACACATACAGTAAGTTCTATTGTGTACCTATATTAAACTGTAAACCTACAGTAGATCCAAATGCATACGTACAAAATGCAACCAGTAATTTAGAGTGTATATAAAATCAGAGTACCGGCCCTAGTTGCACGCCGAGTGTTGATGATGAGATTCTCATTAAAAAAACGTATTGTCAGTCAGGAAAGCCATCTGCACCTACCTGAGATATAGCAGCACTTCCGAGAACAAACCAGTACATACCTGAAACAACAAGAGAACAACCTTTAGTTACATGTTACTGTAGGATGTGTTAGAAATGAAGTAAAGCTTTGATGATGTCCAGTGCACAGAATACGTATCATAACCATTCAGCCAGGATCTCACACATCCTGTACAGGGGCCGTTTTTGAAACAGGGTACAACACATCAACCATCAAGCTGAATTTTTGGTGAGGCTACTGTCAGTGTACATAATTATACCTTCATCTTTTTCTTTTTTGAAAGTATTTGGACGTGTCTATTTCGACGAAAATATTACGATTATGATTGAAATTCCATCCACAAGTGCTGTTTGACAACATATGACGTATACAACGTTCATGAAGGAAATCGATCTTGTGTACATTTACAATTTGTTAATAAAGTCATTATTATACAATATTCAAGTGAATTCTATTATATTATATCGTGTCGGGAAAAGGGTCATGGAAGGCCTTCAGCCCATGCCTGTTAAAGACCTACCAATATAAGTCACACTAGTTATAATAATGATGATAATAATAATAATAATAATAATAATAATAATAATAATAATAATAATAATAATAATAATAATAATAATAATAATAATTATAATAATATTAATAATGATAATAATAGACCAGGACTACATGTTTGTCTGCACTGCCATGACATATGTCATATTGTCAGGTTTCTGTGAACCCATGATAAGGCTAAGAGCAGGAGTTTCCTGCTTACACTCTACTGACTACAATAGTGCACCGAAGTCTCGCGAAGGTACCGCAAAATGCCCGGAATTAGCATTGACGTAATTTTTCCCCTGGCTGTAACTAAAAATACCTGCAGGTAGGGTAGCTTAAATAGGTCCCATATCTGATATTTTAAAGTTTAATTCCCCTTATTAGTGGAAATATATGGAGAACAACATTTTTGCCCATCCTTGAAGCTTGTGAGCGATAATGGGGGGGGGGGGCTGTAAAACTTTTTATCTTTCACGTTCTTGTGACCTATTTAGGCGCCCTATTGTAGACACCAGTGCACTGACTGAACTCATTGATGTATTTGGGTCGGAGCACCAAGGCTGCTATCCCTTCATCCCTTAGCCATCTATCGACTGTGATCTTGATTCATCTACCAGACTAATCACATGCCCTCTTCCCTCTGTGAAGGGATCACCCCCTCCTCAGATATTTCCATATCTCCTAAATAGGCAGGCCCAACAGTATAGGGGTTGAGATCGCAACTATAGGAGTATAGAATTGCGGTTAGCTAATGGGTTACACCCCTGACAACAGAAATGTATTATATCTATATATTGTATCACATTTATATATTGTCAAGGTGCTGCTATAAACTGTCCTATAGTCCAAACATATAGAACAGTATTGGATAGTACTTTAAAAAACAAAGTATTTATTGGATCTAATGGCTAGTATTAGTAATAGCCAAATCTAGACTTAGGCGCATTGCCTTTCTGCCGTCCGGATCCCTATCTAGTTTACAGTATTTGTTAGACGGTCTTTTATATTCATATCAAGCTATGGAGACATAGTTATACAGTTACTATCGTTGGATATTATATAATATCAAAACGTTCAGCTACATAATATTGTGTGTACAATCATAATATATAGGAGATGAGATGAGATGAGAGAGATACAGTAAGTCGAGATGACAAGTTTACACCATGAAACAATCAGGGTAATCGCGCTTAATGGCTTTCTTAAACTCCCAAAGGGTCTCAAGCCTTGTGTAATCAGGTTTAAGGTTATTCCATCGTTCGATGGCCCTATAAAGGGCACTCTTAACTATTATAGGCTTAAGGCTACGTATAGCCCTAAGCCTATTACCTACGTGTCTGCGAGTAGGTATGTCCCGTAAATCCTGCATGTCCGGCAGCTTTGGCAAGGAAAAGGCATAAAAAAGCAAATGCATGTCTCGTCTGTGACTAAGGTATAGGCACCTACTCTTAGTGTGTAATTCATCAGTATTATAGAGGGGGTTCAAGCTTAACCTTGTAAACCGTTCGCAGACCTTTGTTCTGTGGCAGTTGGAGCTCCCAATTTTCTCCTATCTTGCCTCTGTCCCAGATGAAGTCACCGTAGTCGAAAGAGGGTATCACCATGGCCTTATATATACTTAAGGCAGTAGCATTGTCAATATGGGTTCTTATTTTACCTAACTCATTAATCTTATGCCTAATGTTAGACATAGCCTGTTTCCTATGGCTAATAAAGGAGAGTTCAAGGTCCATTGTGATGCCTAGGTACTGGAAGGTATAACATCTTTCCAGGGTGATATTATTCATAATAAAAACAGGGTTGGCTTTCAGTACATTGTTATAAACCATCCATTGGGTTTTCTTCTCATTAACAGTTAGACTATGCTCTCGGCACCATACTGATAACTTATCTATACAGGCTTGCATGTGATCTGGATTAGTGACAAATATGACCGCGTCGTCAGCGTAAAGTACAATATGGAAATTTCCAATTAAAGGTAATGAATTAATATATGTAAGCAGGCAAGCAGAAAGGATAGTCCCCACGGGATTAGTTCCGATTTTAGCCACCAGGGGGCGCCACTATGGCCTAAAATGAAAGAATTCAGTTAAAAATTGCTCTTGCCATGGTGAAAACGAAATAAAATTACCATTCCTACATCAATTTTACGACTTAAAGAATGAAAATGTATCATGAATTTCTAATCATCATAAATAATGCTAATTAAATAGGGATATCTTGTAAAATATGAGACATAGAGTACCCCTCGGAGTACCCTTTTCCCTTGCCTGTACACATATATAGAGAACAGGATAGGGCCAAGGACGGACCCCTGTGGTACGCCATATACAATAGAATTGTCCCCCTACTTATCATTTGAGGAATCATTTCACTGACTTGATTGAATTAATTCCTACCAATTGTCTCATATATCTGGATCAAAGAGAGAAGTACAATGCTTCGACAATGACAGCATAAAATCGAAAAACAAAGTAGAATGAACAGGGCCTATGTGGCATTCTCCCCCCCCCCCCATAGCCTTTTTTTTGCTATTCCTTAAACACATCGTAAGTGTGGATAGGGAGCAGGAAACTCTACCCAGGGTCTCCCTCATTATATTTATGATCAAATATACATGACCATTATAATGGTAGAAGAGGCAGCTTCTAAGCAGGGTAACTAAATCTAATAAGAAGAGGCACTTTGTTCAAACATTTTAGTCGATATCATTTTTATGATTATCTGCTTATATGACATGAACTCAGAATGATCTATTGACAATCCCCCTTAACTGTTGTTAACGTACAGGCATGAACCGGATTAATTTCTTGCTAAATATAATTAAACAAAATATTCCCATTTTCTCCACACAAATATATATTTCAGCATAGGCAAAACCCTCAGAATTATGGCTGTTATCCATGAACCAGCTTTTCCCTCACCATTAAACAGTAGCATTATAGCATAGGAAAAAACTGATAGCTATACCATGACATCTGTCCTTTACAATAGGTCGGTATCAGGATACCAAGCTGCCGGAGGTGTAAGTAGTATAGGGAGAGAGGCTTAAGATGCAGGCAACAGGATGCAGTCTACACTCCATCCAGCCACAGTTTACACATAAGGTAATGTCCTCTGTGGGACTTAAATATAACAGCTCAATGTCATGTGGAATATTTACAAATGATCACAGACTGTCACTAAATCTGACACCTACCATGCCAATTGTGTCATATTATGCCTCATCCTTTGGAGGGGATACCATTATAGCAGGGTTAATTATTTACTTGTATGCGAACTATATGCAGTGAATTTTAACATTGAATCAAACACAAGGAAATATATGGAAATAGAGAATAACTCAACATTCTTGTATTTGTCTGATGACAACAAAAACAATCCTGACAAGACTCTCCTCATAAGCATGTAGTTCCTCTTGGCTTACAAATAAAAACTACATGTATTTATTAGATTTATCACCCAATACAGATATAACAACAACAATATCATTCTGCCTAAGGGCATATTGCGTGAGGACGTAAGAGGAGGGTCTTCCAGATTTTTTGCAGTGTTTAGTGTGAATAAATGATGAGATACTCACATAATACAACACCTAGAGCAGTGCTTCACATGTTACCTTCAAATATCTCACACAACTATGTCCATGACAAATAGTTTGAGGTACTCAATGTGTAGATGCTGGGGCTCTCTGTAATCCATCCCAGCACCAAGGTCCTCCTCCATCTGCTTCTATGGTGCTTTTCTCATCATTTATTCACAACGCAAGACAGTGTGATAACAGCGAGAACAACTCAGATCCCCCTCCTCAACATGACCTCAGGCAAAATGATACATGCTGAGGAGCATGTTGTTGTTGGGACAGGCCGCGGAACTGTTTCTCACTGTGAGGAGAACCCTGCCATTAATATCATCTTATTTTATTGCAGCATGTATGCATTTATATACAAAATATTGTGTATACCATTAAAGGACTATCCTCGCACAGAGGTAAAGGCATCGCCATGACTCTTTTACCATAGTCAACTCTAGTTGACTCTGATAGAAGAGTCATTTTGACTCTGGAGGACGGGTCACAGCTACTGCAATGATATCTGTTGGCCCTTGTACAACTTGACTTTACCTTTAGTGCAGAGTCAAGTGCCCACAGCAGAGTCAATGGTAGTTTGACTCTTCATGAAGAGTCAAATAAAAATGTGTCAACTCGGATAATAGTTGAATATGAAACCATCTGATGGGGCAACCAACATTAGTTTGGTACCAGTGGCCACCACAAGCTAGAGCCACTATCAATACTTCAGACATTTATTACATGCCATACAATTTTGATTTTTATAGAAAGGTCCACTATGTCTAAATAGTGTGGTTAAGGTAGGTAAATGGTTTTCCAGTTAACCTACCTGTATTAAATGTGATGATAAACTACACACTATATTCGAGAACATCAACAGTATAGAGATTAGTCACCACATTTATGGGAAAATGAAATAGCCATAAGGCTATCCATGTGTTCCATGTTTAAGTGTTCATGAATATAGCAATAATGAAATTTAATTACTTTAGCTCTTGGTGGCTTACTTTATAAAATAATGTTTGTCTTTATAGCCACCATTGTTCCGTGGCTGTCTATTTGCTTCATATTCTACTGATAAATGAATCTTCATTGATCTTTTGTATCTCATTGTAAAGAATCTAGGAGTAGTTAACTAAATGCTACTATCCAAGTTACCGATTAGTTTCTGTATTATGTTTACTCTTAACACAGATTAACCATTATGTTAATTTGCTGTAACTGATGCGTGGGCGTTCTTGCAGTAATGCAGGAGAGGGGGCTGCTTTAGCGTGAGAAAGGTGTTTTGCCGAGTCATGGGAACGTCAGCTAAGCCCTCATCATTTTGTGCTGTCAAAATCAGATTCTTCTAGATATGAGAAATTGTCCTCATTAATGGTCTAAATTGATGGAAATGATTGCATGAGTTGAAAAGGGAGGCTATGTACACAGAAATGCCGGGGAAATTAGTATATAGTGTTATAATATATATATGAACTCCCCCCCCCCCCGCATTTCTGTCTAAATAAGCCCCTTTTCAACTGTTTTAATCTTGCCGGTCAAAGACGTCACCCGGTCAAAGACGTCACCCGGTCAAAGACGTCACCCGGTCAAAGACGATCTAATTGTTACAAAGTCGTGAGACTGAGCCATCAGTGTTCTGCCAACAATTGGAACCATTCGGCTAGGTCCACTTCTGCTGCAATGCAATCTGCCTTTGAATTTGCAGATGAAATTCGAGATCAATAGCGACTCGTCCTGGTCTCTGGCTTGTCTCGCAGCCATACACGGAGCAGTGGTCCTCTAGAGTGTCATTATACTTGTGTGCCTCCCTCCCTAGTAGGTGTCTAGATCTAAGAACAACGTATGAGCTGAATGGGTGTGGATAAAAAAAAATTATATAGACAGCATTCCAATTAGGATGGGCTTTTTGTTCAGTAATGAGGTCAAAGTGAATTAGGTCACGTGATACTTGGCACCAAGGTAAACAACACAGGGTACACAGCATGAGGAGATGACATGCATGCGTTAAGTGACTTCCTGCACGTGACCATGCAAGCAGCAATTGTGTGCACAAACAAGTAGTTAAGTAGGAAAGGGGGGTTCCCATTCACCCGAACGGTATATATATTTTTTTACCATCTTTTTTTCAATCATGCATGTGTATATTAATTCTTTTTTTTAAATTTTCCCATCGTGAAAAATTGTCCCATCACGTTTTTTTGGCGGCCATCTTGAATTTCTGATGGAATATTTGAGATCAAGAGAAAAATCTCATTTTCCTCAATAATTTCTAAACTGTTGGAGCTACATTTATGATTTTCGTACAGGAAACTAATAAATGAGGCTTCTCTCTACCAAATAAAGGAGAATGGCGTGCAAGGTCACTAAATTTGACCTTGAATATGGAGAAATCGCCAAATAACAGGCATAAAGAGGCATGTGGCAGTCCCTGGTTGGGCAGTCATCACCAGCCAAAGTCCCTTCATACCTTTCCTAATTTAGATGAATTATTTTCTGTCCTTAAGGCACTGCTAGCTCACCAATTTCAATTCAATTCAATTCAATTTCAAGTGTTGTTATTGCTCACATAAAATTCATTTTTTTCAGTGGCAACAATTGGCCGACAACACCTTCGGTGATAAACATAGACTTCAAGAGTTAATCATTTTGATGAATAATACGCGTACATTTAAGCGCTTCCGACATGATTTGTTTAAATAAATAAATTCTAACAATCCGGTGGTTGATTCATGTTTGTCATTAAAAATATTAATAGATATAGAGCTAGCTTTCTTTTCATAAATGCTTAGCATGTGGATCTAGTCCGATGTACATGTCATGAAATATAATTGGTCTATTCGGAGCCCTCGGGCATTCATGACAAGGAAAAATACAATAAGCAGGTGACCGTTGGAATGTCATACCGGTCAATAACTTGGAACTCATACTGGAGCTGTCTATGCTCCCTACATATCATAATGTCATAACTGATGACTCAACAATTCTAGTCACCCCAGTCGCCATATAGGCACTCATACAATTCTAGTTTTAGACGATTACAGGTTGATATGTCAAGAGAACAAATAGAACTTATTGAGAAAGAGGGAAAAGATAAACAGAAAGAGTATACAAAACCTAGCAGGGATGTGTATTCCCTGTTGGATCACCTTGATACACCACTGGCACTATACTTTACATCCCAATACCCTGACAGTAACTAAGAATTCAATGATTCACAAGTATGTAAACTTTTAGACAAAAAAGTCCATATTGATCATATGTTGATTATCTAAACACAGTATACAAGAGGAGCTGACAGACAAAGGTTTACCAGGGGAGATGCAGTCCTCCATCAGTTTAATCATGTTAATTTCCATGTGATCCGATGTGTTTTTAATTAGCACATCTTTTCTCAGTTGCTCATTAGTGATTGTGTTTGCAATTAGTACATCACCATCATGTCTTTAAATGGGAGACATTTTGACGAATTATTTTCTATTAGATATTCTCACTGCAATTATCATCACCAAAAACCTATACCTTTGTAATGCAGATTTATTTAGATTACACATTCATGGACCATGGCCATTTCAATAATATTAACCTAAAAAAAGACAAGTGATTTGTGGAAAGTCATAGATTCCATCTTAGTATGAACAGAATGTACAATTCAATAAAGTAGAATTAGGCCCCTCTGGTTGGGTTCACATCATGTCCTGACAAGATACACGCCCTGGGCACATCCTAATGCCAAACTGGCATGATTACACACATTTTGGGGGTTGGGTGGCACTAGGTGATGGCCTGCTGCAAGGTAAATGAGTCTGCACCTACATAAGACAGATTTATCTTCTATTGATAGATTAATCCCAATAATCTCAGTCATCTTCTGTAAGTATAGCCTGTCAGAAGAGACAATCCATACTCTGGTGTTGACTGTTTGAGCCTTTATGCAAATGTCATACACAGGAGAACCTTTACAAGGCACAATCCTATTTAAGACAGTTCATGGTGCATATTATACTTATGCCTGGAAACAAAATCTCAAGCGTAACTCATTTTTGAGTCTTGACTCGTGATCCCTATATGAGAATTTGCGAACGTTTTGTGAACGTTTCTTGGACATTCTCTTGTGTCATATTCCCTGGAATCTCTTGTTTTTTGAGGAGTGAAACTCGAGAGATTCAGAACATTTCTGGAACATTTTCTGGACACTTTCTTGAATAAGTGAAACTCAAGAAATTCATGTCAAGACATGAACAGATGTTCTAATGCTCACATGTAGTTTGCGACCATAGGTATAATGCTTAAGTGCTGTCTATTGGGTCGGGCGACTAAGTTCCCCTGCAGAAAAATACAAGATGGCGGCATTTCCGATCTGTAGTCACCTAAAACTACCTGGCAGCAGCTGGTCAAGATCAGTCAACACGAGATGACCAGTATTTTGTTAAATTTTCTGCATAAGCTATAACTTACTAATGTGTCATAGTGGCTGAATTGTTCAAATTCTACTGATAAATAAAGTAGTGGCTTCTCTGTAAATCAACAGTCCCAACCCCAGTATATATCTGCCCATGTCAAGTCAGGATTGCAAAATGCATAAATAGTAGTTATGGGACGTGTACCAATCTGTACGCGAAATACAGTGAAGGAGCCTTATATGCCACTAGCTGTATACAGTATACAAGAGGTGTGAAATGCTTCGTTCTCCGTGCCCGCTGTGGTATAAGGATTCTTGTTTATTTGTTTTCATGATGTACCAATGCAACTCTAATGAGTAACCCAAGAGGAAATAATACGAACAAAGACTGTAATAACGAGGTCAGTTACACTTTCTCACAACAACTTGAGAGTTCTCATGATTCACATCTGTGCCCGACTTATTACAAATGGTCATCTGGGATATACACATTTATATTCCCCACTTGAGTTGTTAGAATACAAAGCTTCACTGGCTCTAAGAGGTTCACAATTACACCTCCCGCCATTATTCATTTATAATTAGAACAGATATTAGGCTAGGAGGAGTGGATATGAGTTGTTCTTTAATGTCAAGTGATCTTAAAGGAAAAGGTCAGTTCACTTATTGCCTTGAATCACAGTTTTTATTCCCGAGACAAGTTCATAGGTCTGATGATAGATACTAAGAACAGTTTTATGGACATTAAAGAGATCTTTATGAACAATGTCCCGTTTGATACAGATGTTCTACATTGTTACATATTCCTATCGGAATACTGACCATAGGCTTTCATAAGTGTGGATATTAACTCCATATAAGAGTTACCCTTAATGGGCCATCACACCAACTTTCATGCTTGTATCGCAGTATTTTAATACTGGTTAGCTGCCCCACTAATACAAGTACACAGAAAAAAGAAGTAGAATCACTGTGACTCCCGACTTGATCACTGAGGCAACTCTCCCCAGGACTCTAAATTGACTCCCTAACATTAGCAGGACTCTATAATAACTCTATAATGATTCCTATTCTAAGACTCTCTAATGATTGGGAGTCACTTTAGAGTTGCAGGGAGAGTTACCTCAGTGATCGAGTCCAGACTCCCATTTGGGAGTCACTGTGATTCTACTTCTTTTCTCTGTGTAAGTACCTTCTAAGGTATCATCACCTGTACAGAACTTGATGCTGCTTGACATCTGTTCAGTGCAGTACCAGGATGTCCACTCAACCATATTTCTAAGAAGCCATCTTCTCCTCACCTAGAATCCTAACAAGCACCATTTTACAATATATTTACTAATTGCTACAGACTTTAGCCATTAGCTCTGAGCGAAGCCCTCCGGCATCTCCCTGACATCCAATATCCAGCAGGTAATACCAGGTTGACTTAAATCATACCAATCCAATTTCCTTCCTACAAGATCACGTGATTTTAAACTGGAGAAACTGAACGGCCATAACTTTTAAATTCAGAATGGCAACATAGAAGTAACCACAATCTACTCCATTGCCCAAGTGCATCACTATTCACGAAACCCCTGATGTGTGATACTGATGGGTTTGGAACCAGTGTACCCTTTTTCTGCTTGGTCATTACTTACCAATCCACCTGCCAAACCCCACAGACATTGTGGACTTCCGGCTAAAGCTAAACCCGGAAGGCACTAATTTGCCTATTACTGTGGCTCACTCTAGCGGCAGAACCAATGGGCCCTACACTATGGACGGACCTTCCAGCAACACCAATAATTACACCAGGCCTGGAGGATGAACAACTACAGACCCCGGCTAGCTGCACAGTTTCCAATTGCCTGGCATATTCCTGCCTTCACCCAGGGTTTGCAGAAAGGACCATTAGTACCTTACTGTGTTCGTTCTTGGGAAGAAGTATGTGTACACATGTATGCATGTTAATGTGTACTTCAGGCAGCATTTATTGTATTCCACTATACCATGGTTATCCAATTTTGATAATGTGCATTTGCCATTTACTTACGTCACTTTTGATAAAGATTATATCATATTGAGGCAGCTTAAGTTGGATTGTGGCAGGATACCAGCGGCTGGACACCCAGTGATGGTCTCTTTACACTGACAGTCAGCACATATAGCTTAATGATGATTACATTGATGCAGTGCACGCTGCATCAACAAAACTCTTGTGTTGGAAGTGATAGATGTCCACACTTTGACATTAGTCCATTGTTGATGACAGGAAATAATATTTATATATTTCATTAGTACACTTTTTTGGGTACAGTGTGGACATTGATGTGACAATACAGTATATACTTAGTGTAAAATTACATAGAGATTTGCCTGGCAGTGATCTAGGAGATACTAATGGGGATTTCAATCTTTTTATGCTATGAGAGTATTGACCGTTTCGCTTTTATTCAATCAAAATATCTTTAAAAAAAAGAAGTTTTTGTCTCCTTTATATATAATGTGTTTATATGCATTAGATGGTTTTAGGTTCAAAGTTATTCTATTTGCATTGGATATCCTTTGGTTCAGTGTTGAATATATGAGAGATTTATATTACACCTGCCAACGTCACTATATATAGTTACTGTACATCCTGGGAGGAGTGGTACAGATCTTAGTCTGGTTGCTGTGTGAGGATCATCCACCTGATCCGCTCTCCCTGCAGAGCTCAGAAACTGCACTGTAAATAGTGTAGGTAAACGGTAGAATCTACTGTACACCTACAAACATGGCAACCAACTTTTTACAGTGTGGCCACAGTGTCTAGAAAGCCATCCTGTCCCTATCGCTTCCTCAATTGATGCTAAAGGGAGATCAGTGTCAGGAATTGATGGGGCATTTTCTCATTAATCTCTGACGCTGATGAAGCATTAGGGGATATGGCTGTCTTTGAGTGATCAGGTTGATCAATCTAAGGTGTGGGACTTCCATTGGATTAGACAGAGATCAAGCTCTGATGTCTATCTATCATACCATGAAACGCTCATTAAGTGGGACAAGGACAGCCTGGTATTGATTTTGCTATCCATTGAGGAATGTGACAGTGAGGATGTAAAGATAAGAATGGAGATACATTCCCCCAAAAAAGCAGCAAATTTGAAAATTATCGGCGTGGAATTCTGTATTCATTAGCACTTTGGATTACTGTTGATGTGCCCAGTATATCAGCACTACTTGTAATTAACAATATTCATATATCAGCTTCTACTATCTAGTGTTGGTGATTGTAATTCTACAGGCTATAAAGAGTGCAGGATGCCAAGTGTAATTCTATACAGAACATGTCTGCTAGATGCTAGTAGTGGATGGTTTATGCCACAAGTGCAACATGAGGGTGGTAGGGAATGATATGAACTGATGCCAACGGTTGGAGCCATCTGGGGTGGTTCACAGTTGTTTTTACCCAATCTCTACCATCTGATTTACAGATGAAATTTGAGATCAATAGCAACTGGTCCTGGTTTCTGGCTTGCCCCCAACAAATATTTGAGCTGTGGTCCTCTGGGGTGTCATTCAACTTGTGGGCCACCCAAGTAGATGTCTAGGACAACACATACTGTGATTGAGTGCTGAGGGTGGTTACTGGGTAAATGTAATATTACCTGGTGCGTCCACACCATTGAATTCATGTTGTCAAACACCTTGCTGCTACAGTAATAGAAAATGCAATAACAAAACGGTGCATGATTAAAACCAGTGTTAAATAGGTGGAGAAAACTGACAAGACGGCAGTCTGCCACTGTCACTGCTGCCAAGTCTAACTATTATTATACTGTAATGGCAACCCACAGGCCGTGAGGTACCTGACCCTGACCCCGGTCATATAGCTTGTACTGGGTGGCTTTGACTACTATTTATGGAGGGGAGATGATATGAGCACACAGCTGAGTCCTCCTATACCTCTCAGTGCTAGTAGACTGTTCACTATCTGCATCTGGACTGTGCACACGCCAGACTTCGCCAATGTAATACCTACAACCCTCGGTAAAATTATGCACATCTTGCCCCTATACTACTTCCCAATATGCATTTGAGGATTTAGAATATGAAATCTACTCTGGGTGTTTTCTCAACAAGCCTTTCTCAGGTCTACTGTATCTGTATGTGATGCATCACATGTCTTCCTACATGATATACGCTGTCATATTGGATTTAATGCAATATCTACTTGTCACTCTACTAGTTTCAGCCCTGCCTGGTGCTGCCAGTTGGGGTGTGATGGATTGTATGCAGGGAAGAAGTGAGGGAGCATAAGAGCCATTTCTGAGGTATGCTGTCACCTAGTAAAAACTACTCACTTCCACACCATTCTTCACAGTCAATAAGTAGACAATATTGACTTAAGTTGCATTGATGGCCAAATATCATGTTAAAGGTTTTTAAATATCGGCCGAAGGCCTTTGTAAGTCAATAATGTATACATGGTCCCAGGTGGTAGAAGAACAAGACTAAATACTGAAGGGTGGCTTATAAAACTAAAACTGTTCAAAAAGGTTACAGGAACCAGATAGAACTTAGTATGGCAAAATTGCCACCTGGTACTGGTATTTCCTAGAATAGAAGCCACCACAGCCCGTGTGGTACCTGCACCTGGCCGTGGTCATGCAGCTTGTACTTGTGTTTTTGACTGTGTGTGGAGTGTAGGGCATTGGATTAAGGATCGAGTCCATCTGTACCTTTAAGTGTGATATGTGTTTCTTGTCCTATTCTACTTGCCAATAGATTATGCCTTTGAGGATTCAGAATGATTATAAAATATTGCCAACAAACCTCTTACTGGTCTGCTATATCTGTATGTGATGCATACCACCCTACATTATATATATATGGTCTGTCATATTTCTTTTTTTTGTGTGTGTAAAATCTACTAGTCAACCAACTAGATTCGGTGCTGCCTAGTGCTACCAGTTGGGCTGTGATGGATAGTGTGCAGGGAAGAGTGCAGCAAATGAGAACCAAAATGAATGATTGTTGTGCCGTATGACCAGGGGTGCTCTATAATTCTTTCATAGATCCGATTGCTGTAACTGCCATATACCTCATCTGTTGATGTGGAATGAATCAGACAGGGCAACCACCTACATCAAGATGAATTTTACCTCATTCCATATCCTTGTCATCCCACTAATGCCTAGGTAATGCCTAGGTCTGTAACTAAAGGTATCATATGAACTAAATGATCTGCATTATAGTGAGAACCATTCAATGGCATAGGAAGCAAATCTTCATTGGGGGGGGGGGGCCCATGGGGGCCAACTCTAACCAGTTTTTGAGCATCGGCTGTCATGCATGATTGTGCATAGGGCCTATATATATATAGGAGTTATATAGAAAAGCAGTATTTGAACCCTCATTAATTCTGATTAGGGGCCCAAACCCATGTACCCCACTTTTTTCCTGTATGGGAGAGGAACAATTTGGGAATTATGTGTATTATAGTATAGGGTCCTGAGAAATTTTTTGGGGGGCCCAAACATATTCAGGCCCCCCCTCCTCTGTGATTGGGGGGCCCGGGCCCCCCTGGCCCCCCCTTTTCCTACGCCACTGCCATTCTTGATTCCTTTGGCAAAGGATGAAAAAATAATTCACCAATCTGATTAATGACATTGCCACATTTGCTGGTGATATGAAATACAGCAGACAAATCACCCATTAGGATGAATTCCCATATGTATATGGCCGCCATCATATATGCACACCAAAGTAGCTTGTCAATGTCTAGGACATGAAGTTTCCAACCTGTCACTAGTGATATCAGAAATCTCTATTGCTGATTGTAATTTTACCTAAGCTAGATAGTGCAGGGTATCATGTGCGTGTGTTATGTGCTGGTGGATGGCTAATGCCACGAGTGCAACATAAGAGGTTTAAGAAGGATGACATCTGGAGCAGGCACATGGCTGCTGCTTTCCAATCTACCATATGATTTGCAGATGATATTATCTGAGATCAACTTGTCCTGGTTGTTGGCTGGTTCCCAATCATAAAGCTTTTGGGTGTAGTTGTATCGTAGTGCCAATGATCGTGTGTCTGGGACATTGTGTGAATAACAATGTGGCTCAACACCTGAGAAGGTACCTTCAGGGGGGATTTTTAGTTCTAGTTTTAGCCACCGGGGGCCATCAGAATAGCAAAATAGTGAAAGATATGCCCAAAAATGATCTAGGGTATTTTTTTTATGGAGATAACAGTAGTCTTCTTGGAATTATTCTATATTTAATTATAATAGTTATTCTATATTTGGAATATAAATGGAACGTTTTCTATGGAAATTGGCACATACTGCACTTCATAGTTGCCATGGAAATCATTCCCTGTTTTCTAAATGGAACATTTTGGTCTAGTCTTTTGGGAATTCCATCACTAGATGTTCACATTTATTTTGCATAATATATTTTTAGGAGAATTAACATTGTCATCATTTTTTGGGGGTTATTATGGGATATAGTGTATTTAGAGCTTATCTATCACTTTCAGTTTTGAGTGAAAACTCATGTTTGAGATATGATTCCCACAAAACTACCAGGAGTATCTTTGTTTATGATATCTCATTTTAAAGATCATGACACAAACTTTCATCATCAATTCCCCCCTGAATACCCCTTCTCATGTGTCTGGTTACAATAATTGTACAATTATTGTACTTTAATCAATTTTAGCTAGGATCTACCCTGGCCACATATACTCAAAACTACTTCAATGAGAGAACATTCCTGTAGAGTAAGCCAACTATTCTCTTGTATGTACTTGTTTAAGTGCCAGACATTGAATAAGCACATCCTCGTATATGCGCCAGGGGTAGAGGAGTCCTCAAATATATTAAGCACTTAGAATCGATCTTGAATAAGTGCCTGTCTTGTATAAGCACTGGGAGTAATCATGCTTTCAAATAAATAAGCACCGGGGCGTTCATACATGACGATAGGGAAAGCTCAATTTTGCTGCATAGCTATCACAATATGACACCTTGCTACTAGCATGCAAGAGGCCTACCTTCCAAGAGAAATACTTGATTTGATGAGAATAATATTAGCATGTCACAAGCGGTCTATCGATTGTGCAAACCTGAGTCTCCAGCATTCCCTGTGTATGAATGTATCAACATCTGAAACCCAGTCAAGACACACAAAATTCTTATCAAGATAGATTCCCTTCTTCTCAGTCCTTATGGCCAAGATTGATTGCCATGGGACTCATGTGGCCTCTTTAGTATTAAATCATGACAGTTAATTTGCTTCATTTCCCAATCTTTTTACCTTGCTCCTCATTAGCGATCCGTTTCCAATGACGCCTCTCCAGTCAAATAGTGCTATACTCGACCGGTTCCATTATCATTGCACTATTTGCGCAAACCATCACCACTCCCTTCCTGCCCTTTCCCTTTACACTCCAATTGGACTAAATAATGGATATGTACAGGCAAGAGAAAAGGGTACTCCAAGGAAAAAGCCAACTTTAAAATTGATGTCATAAGCTTTCCAATGATATATTACACTAGGAGATATCAATTCTACTTTTTGAGAAATGGCTTCATGAATATGTGTGGGTTTTGCTGCATCCAAAATCCCAATAGGCTCTTAGTCTCATAGTTTCCAAGATAATTCTATCTAATTTGCATAATTATGATAATAGGAAATTCATCACACATTTTTATTCCTTAGGTCATAAAATTCAATCTAGGAATGGTAATTGATGTCTGTTTTGACCATGGCAATCCCCATGAATCATTTTATCAATACAGCTCATTCTTTCTATTTGGAATGACAGTAATGTTTCCATGGCAACCGAAATCAACAAAGACACCCATTTAGGCTTTAAAATGTTCTTTTTCCATTCCAGATATGGAAGCTTGTCACCAAAAATGGAATGTATTTTATGTTCCTATTGTATTCTACAGAAAAAAGTACCCCAGAGCCTTTTTTTGCTTTTTTTAAAAATTACATTTTAGGCAATGGTGAGGCCCCCTGGTGGCTAAAATTGGAACTAATCCCCCTCGGATGGTCCTTTCTGCTTGGCTGCCCACAATTATGTGACAATAAACCATGAACCAATCCTAGAAGAAAACAATTGATTTAAACAAGAACATTCATAGATTCTACTTCTACTCTGATATACAGGCACTACAGGAGAAATATACCCCAGTACAGAGTTTCTCTGTCCACACCCTTACAACAAGGATTCTTTGTGCCTACCCTAATGCCAGCATTGCATGATTATATAAATTTAGATGCTGGGTGGATTTATGTATACTTAGCAGGCAATGAGCTACAGGCAGGCAGATATTGATGGCCATACCACTCACAGTATTAGCCCATTTATACATAATGAGTGCTAAACGATTTCAGTAGCATATTCACCACATGGCATACTTAATGTCATCCTATTTCCTGCAAAGATTCTATGGAAATACATGGCAACAGTACCAATTCAAAATATTATTGGATATGGCTAACTATTATCCTGAAACTGACAGCTTTGCCACTTAAGTGGAATTCAAGGTTGATAGTGTGATAGTAGTCACAGGAAGAAAATAATGTTGACAGGCATCGTTGTCTAGTTTAGTAGAAACCTAACATGAGAGTCTCCGCAACTATTTGAACATCCCAGTTTTTAAACAGGATGTGCAAACTGTGTCCTCTTAAACAAAGCTGTTGGGTGGCACAGTGGAACCTAATTAGATAAAAAGTCACTCC
The DNA here is from genome assembly GCA_947462335.1 of Harmothoe impar. Lineage (NCBI taxonomy): Eukaryota > Metazoa > Annelida > Polychaeta > Phyllodocida > Polynoidae > Harmothoe > Harmothoe impar. Next base: position 42,769,238 of record OX381718.1, on the reverse strand, counting down.
ATAATGAAATCCCAGCCAGGGGACACTGACTATCCATTGAATGCTGGGACAGGCTTGGGAGGAGACAAACCAAATTAGATGGACAGTTAGACCGCTTTCTAAATTGAGTTAATATCCAATCCTCACAAATAGAACACAAATGGTGTACAAGATAGTGATCAGATCTGGATCATCTCTGGGCCTGGGTGCACAGATGTAGACTAGTGTTTGTCCTAGTCCAGAGTCCTTGACCACTGTGAATGCAACCTAAAACTGGGAAATGCTGATATCACCAAGTAGCTACTGCATGGAATAGTCTAGAAACCAAGTCCTGTATTCATTTCCCCAATTATTAAGAGAAGGGTTAGCAATTAATTAATCTATGATGTCCATGGTGTTTTTTCACCTGATCATACTGCTTTTAAAATTTCATAATGCAATTCATCAGGGTGTTCCTACAGTAAAGATTCTGCATGTGAATGTCAATACTTCTATAAGTCAAGTCCATATAGGTAATATAAGACTTGTTCCAAAGGATCTACATCAGATATGCTTTTAAATCCCATAGAAACTAAAGGATCTGATAGGGGGCCTTGTGAGGCCCCTATCCCTCAAAAGGCACAAACATGATTTCATTTACAAAGACTGTTTGATGAAGTTTGAATTTCAGAAGGAAAATTGGAAGTGGAGACCTCTTTAACCGTTGAATCGGGATATTCAATTAATTTCCATGTCAATTTCCTTCAATTCCTTATTCCCATTCATAATTTTCTATTGATCTATACTTTACAATATGTGGTTCCTTGCTTATGATCATTATATGGCAAAATTAAGCATTGAAATATTTCCCACAGAGGGGGGGGGGGCAGTATGATTTATTATTGATCTACTTGTATACCAGAGTAACACAAATAGATGTTGAAGACTGTTTGATGAAAACAAAAAGTTCCTTCAACCAGAGAAGATATTCAATTAGATTTCTATTTCTGCCTCTCACTCTGTTGCTGGACTGGTAACAAGAGTTAGGTCTGTAATTGGTTAGAGAAGTGGCACAATTAAAATTGGAATGAGACATAATTATAGTACATGCACTGTGACGACCAAAATTAACAGCTTGTTGCAGAATGACCAATTCCTGCTTTAACTTTTTTTGAAGTTATTCTACATTAATTTATTCATTTTGATGACATTCACTGACTGTAAAAGTACCAATTTTAACTGCATAATTTCTATTGTTTCATCTAATTCCATATAATCACTTTAACACTTTTACCTGACTTACATGTTGGGCTTGTGAGTCTAGACAGTAACAGTACCAGGACACACTCAATAATTCACATGATGCACTTTTAGAGGTAATTCCATCTCTCGCTGGTAAACACATTAGAGCTATATATTTGGCTGCAGGGTATAAATAGTTGTTTAATGTGTTTGTTTTGTTAAAACACAGACCGTTGCAAATGTTTTCTATTGAAACAATTAGATGACTATGAAATGCATTTTGACGATCAACTCTCCAATTTTTTGGACATCACACCATGCCCCTAGCTTGTAATAGATGATTAACATTGACATGCTAACTTCACCAAGGCCAATCTTTCAAATAATCTGATACTCATACATAATTAATACAGTTCATCTCGATCTCAAGCAAACAATCTCAAACCAATCTACAATAATCTAGCTTTAAAGATTCTTTCCTTAAAAAACCTGGTCATCCAGGGCAAATATTCTACTTACCTCAAAGGGCAGTTTCTGAGACAAAACCAGTACATACCTGAAACAACAAGGAAACAACGATTAGCTGCATCGCGCTGCAGGATATATTGTAAATAACATTATTATAAACCATGAAGATTCGGGATTTAGGCAACTAATTATGTTCGGGCACTAATGACCTTAGGTCACTATCGACATATTGGGGTGAACTATAGATAGTGCAGGATGCCAAGTGTGTTTTTATACAGGGAATGCCTGTTAGATACTAGTAGTAGACTAGATGGTTTCTGCCACAAGTGCAACATGAGATCGGTGGGGAATGATATGGACTGATGCCAACAGTTGGAGTGTGGGGGTGGTTACTGGGTGTATGTAGTGCAGTGGCTGGGTTACCTGGTGCATCCACACAATTGTATATGTTGCCAACAGCCATGCTGCTACAGAAATAGAAAGCACAATATCCTAACTGTGCATGATTACAATCACTGCTGCATGGATGGAAAAAAATCTACGAGATGGCAGCCTTCTAGTGTCACTTTGCACTTCATACTTTGCACTTTATACTTTCCCTAGGGGCAATATAGGGGAGAATAAAGATTCACAACTTTTACAAAATAAAGGAATATGTACAGCTTACAGCATTACATTGGAAAAGAACACAGGTATGACGACAGATCAGTTGCATGATGAAAGTGACTGCACATTCTTGGAGAGATATGCATTTATTGTTTTATGCTTATAATACGTGCATTTATTGTTTTATGCTTATACACCAACAGCTTGGTTTCCAACCTAGCTATGTATGACTTATTCATATACAAACGGTTTCAATCTTTATTCATGTTTGGTACATAAGGCGGATATTTAGGGTTTGTTAGCTAAAGATTATCATATTGGATTTGTTAACTGAAGCCTTTTGTCAGCTAAATCTGTTTGTGCTTTATTAGCAACACGCAAATATTTAGCTAAAAAAAGGATACCCTTTTGTCAGCTAAAGACGATTTGGTAGTTAAAGACAGCACATGATCTTATATAAGCGCCTGTCTCGGGAATAAAGGCCCCACACATTGAAGAGCCCCCCAGAGCTTTTTCCCAACAGTTTGGCACCAGCCTGTCACTAGGGGTACCTGGCCTCTATATTAGTGATTGTAATCTCATAGCACAGGGTATGCCAATTGCATGCTGGTGGTAGATTGCTCATACCCCAAGTGGAACATGAGATGGTTGTGGAGGAAGCTAACAGTTGGAGCCATCTGTAGGGGGGCCCATGACTTCTCCATAAATAATACAACCCCTACACAAAAGGACATGCCGAGCAGAGTAGGCCAACTTCTCTGTTGTAGGCACTCAAAGAATATGACTTGCAGCTGCAGGTGTTATAAGACTTGGACAATGGTAATTATCCTCGGCTGGGATCTTGGACAATAACCCTTTCCTTGGCTTATAACACGTATATAGGGACTCAGATGTGCCATATCTACCACGTAATCTGGTTACTAGCTACCACAATATGAAATCACTACAGGCATGTAAAAGGTCTATGTTTTACGTGTACCAAACCCATCATCAGAATAGAAAACCCTCAATTCATGGAAATATACCTCAATAGTTAAGGCAGGTGTGATCTTGAACAAAAATTAGGATGTACATCCTGTCAATGTTCAGGCGAAATATAAAAAAAGTCGCATGATGCTTGGCACCAAGAGAAATAAGTGTATGTCACAAGCAGTTAGCATGCTCTGAGTGATTTCCTATTAAGGCAAGACTGCCCATGCACCGGACATGCAAGGCTATCAATTGTGTGCATAAATGAGTGTACAGTGTTTCCTGCGTATGCATGTATCACTATCGGAAATCCATTCATGACAAACTTTCTTCCCTTCTTCTCGGTCGTAGTTGCTAAGATTGATTGCTGTGGGACTCCAATGGCCTCTTTTGTATTAAATCATGGCCGTTAATTTGCTTCATTTTTAAGTGACTGTTTATTAGAAATCTGTTTCCAATGAAATGATGTCTCATTGGCTAAATCGATGCTTTCTTTATTATTGCATTATGCACGGAAAACATCACCACTCCCTGGCTGCCTGCTGCCTATATTTTCCAATTGTGTTTAAATAACATATAGCGGACTGTCACAGTTAAGTGCCAGGTTTTGAATAAGGACATCTCTTGTATTAGTGCTGGGGTAAACATGCCTCGAAAGTTATAAGTGCCAGGGCAGTTAAACACAATGGTCAGGTATTTGTGATATCAAACCATTTAAATGACCCAATCCTTAAGAAACACAATAATTATTGATTTAGCCAAGAACATCCATCCTACTCCCAAAGGATCACTTACATCAATTACTGCAGGAGAGTTAGACTTAAATCAAATTTCAATGCAGGGGATAATGAACCTGTAAAGACTTGCCAATTAAGTGAATTCAAGGTTGATTATGTCCCAACATGATTTCTTAGTCACAGGAAAAAATAACGTTGACAGGCATTGCTGTTTACTTTAGTAGAATTGCAATATCAAAGTCTTCAATACTAATTGAATATAGCACTTTTTGTTATCAGGTTGCGCTAATCCTACCCTCTTAAACAGAGATGGTAAGGTTAGTGCATCAGAGAGTAGAACATAATTAGATAAAAAAGTAACTTCATAATGACACCGGCCTTGGTAATAAAATGCCTCTTTTTTGTAAGCGCTAAATGTGATATTCATGAGATGAGATTTAACACTGCTATTAAGCAGCCTCCTGTGTTTTTTCTCTGAATACTTAGCTCGGTGTCCAATCAATATTAACTACCATAGGAGAGAATTCCTTAATGACATCCCCATATTGACTTAGTCCTTGTAGAATTGAATAGGTCCTATGTCACCAAAACCTGCCCACTCTTGTGCATCATGCTCACTATTCATTGAATGCTGAGCCACCCATTGAAGGGGGGAAACCAAATAGGGCCGAAGAGAAAACTATTTAAAAAAAAGAATCAATCAAATTTAATTTGCAGAATATCTAACAGGAAAGCCTGATTTCATGATTATATTTTCAATAACCCAGCATTCCAATTAGGATGTGCCTCCTGCTACTGTCAGGCAGAGCGAAACATATCATTGAAGGGGGGAAACCAAATAGGGCCGAAGAGAAAACTATTTAAAAAAAAGAATCAATCAAATTTAATTTGCAGAATATCTAACAGGAAAGCCTGATTTCATGATTATATTTTCAATAACCCAGCATTCCAATTAGGATGTGCCTCCTGCTACTGTCAGGCAGAGCGAAACATATCACGTGACACTTGGCATCAATAAAAACAACAAGAAGTGTGCAGCACCCAGATGACATGCGCTAACTGACTTCATGAATGTGAGCATTCATTCAGTGTGAGAGCACCCTATTTGCCCACACAGGGGGTCTTCCCTGGTGGGCACGGAATGTTGAATCAACATCATCGCTATCAAAAACGGCTCCTGTTTCTTTTCTGCACGCACAGCTTGGTGTTCCATCAATATCAACTGGCATCCTTAATAACCAAGCATTCCAGGAAGTGCATTTGTATGAACATATGATTGGCCAGAAGTGACTTCCTGAATGTGAGCGTGCATGCACTGTGATAGCAGCCTATTTATGCCTAATTGTGTGCACAATTATGCAAAGAACTTGAGTACCGTGGGGTATTACTGGCACCCTAAGGAGTTTTTCCCCCTGGTGCAATTTCTGTGAGATTTTTTGAGAATTTCTCTTTTCCCATCCATGGAGCATGGACTTTGTCATATTTTCGATCAGTTATGGGCAAAATGATATATGTTGACATATGAATATTTATGTTTGAATAATTCAGGATTTTGTTGGTATTACTGGCATGGCTGGGGGTATTACTGGCACCCTTATGCTTTCCTTAGAAAAAGCCATAGTTTTACAAAAATATAAACTGACCCTGTTGGGGATACAAAATTATGTGTCATCCATGAAGGAATTAAAGTCAGAGACATCCTAACATGCCACACTCATATGTCATTGATATACACCCAAACACATACCTGGACCTCACACAATTGCAGTGAAATTGTTTGTGAATGTTGTTTTGGATACCCAAAGAATCCAAATTACTATTATTATGTTCATCTTGTTAACTAGAAAGGATGGCGGCAAGACGGGTGCCAGTAATACCCACAACTGTAGAAACCTGTTGGTATTACTGGGACCCCCGCCATCTTGGAGGCATTGAGACCCAGTTCAAAAATGACTGTTCTAGCAGACAGGAGACATAAATTGGCCATGGCATTCTGCTTAAGGTTTAGTAAAACTCATATAGGTGAAGCTGTGAATCTGGATCCAACTGCTCTTACATCTTGGCAAAACCTATAACTGCACCAAGCTTGAGCATAATGACTCAATGATCATAATTTTGAAGGGGATTATCCTAATCACAAAGTTTTATTCCCAATATTTTTGTCTTTTAGGGTAGGAGGATAGGTCCCCAAAATGTCTTAAAATTATCATTGGCTGCCCTGAGCCGATTTGCCTAGCAAGAAATCCGCACAACACTGCCGGGGTGCCAGTAATACCCCCCCTGCCAGTAATACCCCACGGTACTCTACATGTACAGTATACTGATTGAATCATTTTTATCAATTCTTTGAATTTGCAAATTTCTCTCAAACTTGGTTATAAGGGATAATACACTTGAACTGCATTATTGTCCGATTGAGTGGAATCCCAGGTTGACACATACTTCATTTTTAGTCACAGGAAGAGGAACTGTGACCGGCATTGCTGTCTAGTTTAGTAGAATCCTACTAATTGAATATCCCTCTTTTTTGCTATCATGTGTGCCCATGCTGAACGGTTGGATGGGAGAGTGGAACATGATAAAAAGTGACTTCATAATGAAATCCCAGCCGTGGAAAGAAAATGCCCCTTTTTAGTAAGTGCTCAATGTGATATTCATGAGATGAGATTCCCCACTGCCATTTTCTACTCTGGTTACTTAGGTGTTCCATGAATATTTACTGCTATATGAGAAACTTCTTAAATAGCATGCCTATACATTGATTTAGTACTAGTCTTGCTAACCGACTTAGGTCCCTCATTGCCAGAACCTTCCCTACCCTGTGTCACGCAGACTATCCATTTGAAGCAGGCACAGGAGACAAACAAAATTAGGGGAACAGTTGAATCACTTTCTAAATTGAGTTTACATCTGATTCTCCCAAATAGAACACCAATGGTGGAAAAGGGTGCGATTAGATCTGTATCAGTGCTGGGTCTTTATGTGTGAATGTGAATGTCTTTGTGTCCTAGTCTAGAGTCCTGTTGTACAGCTGCTGACTTGACCACTAGGAAAACAAGCTAAAACTGGGAAATGCTAATATTACCAAGTAGGAACTCCATGGAATAGTTTGGTAACAAAGTACAGCATTCATTTCCTCAATTAGTATGGGGAAGGTTACCAATTAATCAACAAATGATGTCCATCATGTATTTTGACCTGATCATATTGCTTTTACAATTTCGAATCATTGATTCATTATTGTGTTGTTTCAGTGAATATTCTGTACATAAACTCAATCCTTCTATAAACCATGTCAATATTATAGGTAATCTACATTCCCAAAGATCTACAAAAGATATGCACTTCAATTTCATCTCATTACAACTATACATTAAGTTGGTTACCAGATTTGCCTAGTCTTGAAATGCCATCTAATGGATGGTTCCCAGCCCCTGACAGATATAGCTATGCTACTATCTGCTCTGCCCTAGTGAGTGATAGCCATAGAAGTATTGCCAGGTGAAGGTCATGATGAGACACTCTGTTTTACTACATCCTCTCTAGATCCACAACGCACATCCACATCCACATAATCATCCCACTCTGTCTCTTATCTATAGCCTTCTAGCCATCTGTACGCACCAGCACTGGGAGTGTAGATCTGATAAGGGCCCTCTCTATCTCCGAGCACCAGGCAGCCAAGCTAGGCATGTCCTCTTACACAAAGACTGTTTGATGAAGTTTGAATTTCAGATAGAATATTGGAAGTGGAGACCTCCTTTAAATTAATCATTGAATCGGGATATCCAATATATTTCCATGTGAGTCTCCCTGAAATCTTATTCCCAATCATACTGTCTATGGATTTGTACTTTATAATGTGCAGTTCATCATTTATGTGCCCAATATTATATGGTAAAAAAGGCAATGAAAATCCTCACAGAGGGAGGGGGAAATCTGATTTCTTATTTATCTACTTGTATACCACAGTAAAATAAAGAAATGTTGTAGACTGTTTGATTAAGCTTGAATTTCACTTGAATTATGGAAAATAGGAAATACTGTCAACTAGAGAGGATATCAAATCAGAATTCTATTTCTGCCTCGAAGCCCTTACTCATAATATTGGCATACCTTTTTTAATATTTACCGTATGGATTTGTTCATTACAAAGTGTGGTTTGATAAGTGATCAAGTTATGGTGAAAAAGAGACAGTTTGCACAATGGTTATAGTTTAATTTTCATCCATCTACAAACGTGTTTGTAAATATAGAACAATAACACAACTTAATGCTGAAGGCTTTATTGTCTATTGATTAGTAAATAGTTGCCTGATCAGACTGATAACTGGCATGACAGCCCACATAGTTTATGGTCATACATTGTTGGGATCAATATGACTCGCTTGTTTCAGTATTGACATTCTATGTAATCATTGCACCCTACTACAATGGCTTTGACCCACACCTCCGGGACATGCTATTTGCATGTACACTTTATTTATGGGTTTCCTAGCTGTGGTTCCACTCCCCTAGAAGTGGGTCAGATCATGAATAATGCAAGCTGTGCTACCGTAAAGAGCTTCAATTTCTTGGAATTGCAGTATACCGGAGAGGAATATAATTATCAATGTCTGTTTAACATAAATCTATGAATAATGGACAAGACTACTGGACACACTGAGTAGTTTAACACTAGGCAATATAAGTTTTTTTTTCACACTCTCCAAAAGTTATATTTTTGAAATCAGTGCAGTAGTGGTAGTTTATGTCATGAGAATATGTCATGAGAATATTAGGATTCCACATTCTATCATTTGAATCTATATGCATTAAGAAAATCTCATTCCGTTCTTGTTCTGAGAGTTATGTGAGAGCATTAGACATGGAAAATGGAAATAATTATGGACTAAGTGCCCTTCATTTCCAGCCATCAAAGCTAGGGAAATTGCACTCACTGGTTCTAGATTGGCAGAAATCATTGCAGTAATTTTGAACAAGAAGCAGCAGATTGACAAAATTACCGTTGATGAATTAACAATGTTAACTGACTGAGTGCATTCCAAGCTCTTGGACATGGATTGATGAGTCAAGATATGCAGGTTATTTTCACTGTTTATTTTGCCAGAGTACCTTCCTTTATCATATCATCAACTTGATCACATGCACCATTCATTAGGGTTTGCATAACCTAAATTGTTTGTATAGCTCTCAGTAATCACTACAATCACGAAGGGCAGCTTTCAATGTTAACACACTGACCCACTTTTAGAGCACAGGGGCTGCAAACGTATAAACCAAACATGTAAATAGCATGTACAGGAGCTTTTATATTAGTAGGGTGTAGTGATTCCAGAGCATTGACCATGCTAAAACAGAGCTGGTAATATTGATTGCAGCTATGTACCGATATGGTATGTAGCCTGCTGTGCCACTTATCAGTCTAGTTAAATAGTCAACTGTTTTACTCATCAATAAACACAAATTATGCCTTTGACATGTATTTGTCAAATCAGACTGACCCCCCCTTGTGAAAAATATTCAATGGCCTTAATATAATGGACATATCATAATCAAAATGGTCAGTGTAATGTGTAAATCGATAGACAATATATGAGAAATGAAGGGATGTTGCCATGGGTATTATTTAAATATCCTCATTCAATGGTTGAAGGATGTCTCCCCTTCCAGTATCTCATGAATGTGAAATTCAAACTTCATCAAACAGTCTTTGTTCGTGAGGACATGTCTGTGCCTTGCTGCCTGGTGCTTAGAGATACGGAGGCCCCCTTATCAGATCTCTACTCTGTGTGCAGATGGGTGTGGGTGTGGGTTGCTAGTGTGGGATGTGAATCTGGATGAGGCTTGTGGGTAATGAGGGTCTGTAGAAAAGGGGAGGTCACCTCATCATAACCATCACATGTGTAATCGTTATGATAAATCTGTGGCTATTCATCATGCGGGCAGGTTGTAGCATATACATGCATCTCCGAGAATGAAATTCTATTAGAGCCTAAATTATAATCAAATTAACACAGGTCTTATGTAATTGATGTTCATGTATACAGCATATATAATGCAGATACTTAGGAGCATGTGGGAGATGACCTATGATGACATGATTCATAGAAGGGTTGACATTATATCAACTCTCCTAATTGTGTAAAAACACATTATTATCAGTTTCCAATACAAATTGTAAAAGGCGATGCATGATCCACCAAACATACATCTATGAGACTACCTTCATCCTAAAAGATTTCAACCTTTAAAAATCATCACCTGAGGAACCAAAGAGGCTTCGGTCATGAGTTTGTCCATGGAGACATTGGCATTTTCCCAGTTTTACATTTTGGTATTATTGGTCAGGTCAGCAGATATGCAAGAAGACACAAACATGTGTACTTTGGTACACAAAGGCCAAGGGCAGACCGGATCTGATCACACCCTCTTACAACATTTGTGTTCTATTTGTGAAAATCAGATATAAACTTAATTTAGAAAGCGGTTCAGCTGTCGACCTAACTTGGTTTGCTTCCTGCCACAGCCACACCAGCATTCAATGGATAGTCGGTATGACCCATGATAGGGGGAAAGTTCTGGTAACGTGGGACCTAAATATGTTAGCTCTCCTATAGCAATCAATATTGATAGGGAAAAGTCTGTTTATTCAGAGAAAAACAAACCAGAAGATTGTGGACTCTAATTTTGTATGTATTACATTGGGGGGTTACTGAAAGTCAAGGCTGACATGATTTGGCCAGGTCAACAACTAAGGAAAAGAGAATTCTCAGAATTCTTTATCTCTCTTTGGTCTCATATTGATGCACTTTAAAGCCAGTGTCAATTATGCACTTGTCTCGTGTATTTACAGGGGTAAACGTCCTGCTGAAATTACTCAGCATCCTGATGCATAAATGGGCCACTAAAGTGGGTGATTGGTCACATAATTATCATCTGCCTGCCTGTAGGTCATTGACTGCTGCCTAGATCCACCCAACCTCTAAAATCCTATAATCATGTGCTGCTATTATCAGGGGCAGCAGAGGTTACCCATTTCCCTAGCACTTGGATAGAGGCACTAAAGCTAAGCCTTATTCTCTTGCAGTGGTTGGTGCACCTGTATGGTATCGTTTACAAACTTCTCATAATTTTACAATTGATTGTTCATGAGCACAGATTAAACTCCCTAACTTGTGGTAAAATCTATGACTTTTGTGCAACTTGCCTCTGGTAGGCCAGGCTTATTAAGTATTTTGAAATAGTTCACCCCTGGTAACTGGGCAAATGTGTGCCATATAAACAGAACCTGATCAAAAAGAGAGAATAAAAACAGATAGTGGTAATTGCAACACATGTGGCCAGGTGAGGGAAAACGTGCCTCCAGGGGGGGAATGGCTTTTCAAAGTTTATGTTACAGGCTTTAAAATGAGATATCTTGAGCTAAAATATCCCAGGTAGTTTTGCTGTAACTGCTTGTCAAACCAGGGTTGGTGTGTACAACTGAAAACGTTGAAAAATAACCAAAGATTCTGATGTTTTTATCATAAAATTGATTCTAGAGGGAATTTCTGAAGTCTGTTTTCAATTTTGAGTTCCTTGTGAAATTTTCAAAAGCATTTGTGGCAAAATATTCCCATTTGGAATGATGGAGTGTTTCCATGGCAACAAATGTTCCTTTTGTATTCCAAAAATGGAACGTTTTCAGTGGAGATGTAATAATTCTAAGCATATCACTGGATTCCCCATGAAAAATTGGTCTCAAGCATTTTTAGTATATTTTCAGTGTTTTTACCCATATACTACCTCCTGGTGGCCAAAACCAGTACTGAAAATCCCCCCTGGGGGCACGTTTTCCCTCACCTGGCCACACATATCAAATAAGTGTAAGCATTGAAAAGAGTCTTGTGGTGTAGGGAAGACAGTCTTTACAACTGTTTAGCTTTAATTTGAGACATGATTACTAATAAACAGCAAAGCAAAAAGGTGTGGGATGTGAAAGAAATCAGGGGTCAAGGAAATTAATGTTACAGAGTCCCCGGATCCCAGAGCAATCAATCTTGTTGACCTCAAAGTACCTTGAGGCCTGAACCAAGAAGAGAATGACAGTAAACAAGAAGGAACCCTGCTGTAAATGGATTCCAGATGGGGATACATGTGTACCAAGGGAGAGCTTGACGCTCCTTGTGTTTGCACAGTCAAGCACAAATAATCTTGCTCTCACAGTGCATGCATGGACACGTCCAGGAAGTCACTTTAGGCAGGTCATCTGCTCCTGTGCATGCACTTCCTGTTGGTTCTGTGCCAAGCGTCACATGACCTGCTTCACTTTCCCCATCCACACAAAGGAGGGGCATGTTGAGGCTGGACTGCTTCGTTATTTAGGATGACAGTAAATATTCATAGGGCACTAACCTGTGTACTCTCTGTCTTTTAAGGATAGTGAAAATGGTCCTGGCCTAGATGTGTTTAATCTAAAAGAAACTGGGTAAGTAAGCATGGTTTCTGGTGGTTATAATTGCAGTAAATAAAGTAGTTTAATGAAAGCGAAAGCAGCAGAATGTCTCACAATTTATAGATGCTGATGCAAACACAAACAATGAACTATACATCAGGTTATGTGGGAAATAAGACAATCAATATTTGTGACCTAGATATACCATGAGGACTGAACTAAGAAAACCATGTGTCTTATTAAGAAGAGCGAAAAGGTATTTTGGATGGTGAATACTCAGGAACTCCACATGCCCCTTCTGTCTAAATACAGCTACCATCTGTGTGTTCACATCCATGGAGTCACTTTAAGCATGTCATCAGTTGTGCCCTTTTACTTTTTGTTGTTTCTGTGTCAACTGTCACATGGCTTATCACTTCACCTGCTTCAATTACCACTCTAAACTTATGATGAATACTTATTATTATTATTTCTGTTCTTACATCCCTATGTTATCAAACATTTCCTATTCTAGGGTATCAGCGATGTTTATGTGGTCAAAATTAGACCTTTTCTTGGGAACTATTTTTCATGAACGGGAACTACAGTGTGTGATTGGGATAGAAGAGCAGCAAAGTAACACTGCTTTCCTATCTTCCACAAAAGAGCTCCTGGAGTCAGAGCCTTGGGTAGAGTCTTTTTCGAGACTGTGCTGGGAGAGTGTCAGATCATACATCGTCCCAGACACCCACTAGGGAGGCACACAAGTAGAATAACACCTTAGAGGACCATGGCTCCAGGATTGGCTGGGGGACCAGGGCGAGTTGCTATTCATCTCAAATTTCATTTACAAATGAAATGGCAGATTGGGTTGGGTGAGCCTGGTGAGCTGGCATCAGTTCAACCCAGGCCTTGCCCCACCCCATCCCCTCCGTGGCATAATATATGTACTAGTATGTCATAGTTCTACAGTACTTCTTATGAACTAAAATGCATATGGTGCCATATATTAGCCTAAAATTTGCATCTAAATTAAATCAAATAAAGCTTGCATCTTTAACACTTTACTTGCTCACTTATGCTGTTGTCTTTTGGTTGCCAAACCCTAGCTTACCAGCAACAAAGCTAAAGGCATTACAGACAGATAATATTGTCATTGGCAGATATTTAAAGGTGCCGTACACAGACTTGTAGATACTGACGTAATGACAGGAATATAAACAATCAATGAAAAGGAAGGATAAACGCTTTGTGAATGTACACATTGCATGCACCACAAATAATTCCAGCAGGCCATTGAGGGATTTGATGATATGCCATAACATTATAAAGGGCCTCTATCACATTAGGAATGATATCATGTCATCTGAGGTAGGTATTTTGGGTTAGAATTTTAGGACATGAAATGCATATCATATTACTTAGGATGTGAGGTGGCAGGGCTTCACTACATTCTCTCACCAAGCAGTAGTGCTGAGCACTACCCCTGTGAGGTATTGGGGGACTGTCTGATCCAATGGTCTCCCCTCCATAAACACCTAAAGCCATGTAGGAGAAGGTGTGTGCCCTCCTCTCTGGAAGCACTGTATGATCCAATGATCACAGTCAGCACAAGGGCATGCAGGGTGTATAGCTGTGGGCACTGTCAGGTACTACACTAGCAGTGCCAGTCCTAGCGGGGTAGCCTAGAACAGGCAGCCATCTTGTTATTTTAGGCCCTCCATCTGTGCCACAGTCAACAATTATACACCTAGACACACCTGCCACTATGTAAATGCTCCTGTACTCCTCTATAATTGTACCCATGGCATATATAAATGATTATGAATTCCCATCATCCACAATGGATTAATGTCCAAGTGTGGACATCTATCACTTCCAACACAAGAGCTGTGTTGATGCAGCGTGCTCAGTATCAATATCATCATCATGTAATCATCATTAAGCCATATGTGCCGACTGCTCCTATCAGTGTACACAGACCTTCACTTGTCACAGCCATCATGTCACAGTCTCACACAAGGTGGCTCAATTTGACTGATACAATATGGTTATGATATATGACTTAGGGCAAGTACAAGGACCCAATTACCATTAAACATTCCTTGCATGGATATTTGGGAAATACTACCACATATTAAATGCTACCTGGAATTTTGAAAAAGAACAAAAAGAACTCTTCACAAGTAGTAATTCTGCTGATGAGGGCAGGCCGCACAATTATTGTACACAGGCAAGACGTGCTGCTAATGACACTTACTGTATAAACTATGTATAAGGCTACATGCCAGGTGCCTTAGTAGGAGGTAAGGCTGTGCTCAACTGTTGTACATATTAAATTGAATCGCTTTCTCTTCTCTTTGCTAGATGTACTATACAAAAACAATTACAATTTATGATATAGGCATGAATACATAGAATACTTGAAGCTCAAAACTTATTACCATGCATGTGTGTGCAATTGTTAAGTGCCTGATTGTTAAGGATATTTATAATAAGTGCTCTCTACAGAATTCATGATACTGACCTTTTTAAGGTGTCAGTAGTATATGGGGACAAGCTTCTCATGCAGGTTCAGGAGCATTTGCACTGTTGACTAGGCCTACACTGCACATAACATCCATGTCATGTGGAACATAACAAGAGGCATCTCTGATTTGGAGACACCATCTCAAAGCGCCAATCACAATTTGCAGATATAAACTACAATGCATAGCATTGTCTGTTTTAATGGTCTGGAACCCTTATCTGTTTCCATGGTGGTTTCCTAATCATCAATTCACACCAGACATTTCAATAAGAGCTCAGCTCTCCCACTTACCACATCTTTATCAAGTAAACTTCTCTATTGTGTGTACTTTGTCAAATTCTCCCGTTTAAGTTATAAAATGTGGGGGCTGTGATTTATCCCAGCACCCACGGTGTCAGGTCCTCCTCCATCCGTCTCTATGGTGGCTTCATCATTGTTTATTCACATGAGACATTGTAATAGCAGGTACTCCTTTACAGTCAGGCAGGATGATACATATAAAGGAGGCTTTAATGGGTGAGAGGGGATGTGGGTGTGGGTAATAGCCCTGCTACACACTATGAAGACATTTTATTTAGACCAGACATGGCAATGATATCTTGATCATTCCCCACTTCAATACTCCATCAGGGAGAATGATACATGCTGGTGGTGAGTGGTGGGTGCAGGTTAATGGTTCTGGGTGCTGCTCTGTAAGCAGTACACTGCTATTCATATTGCTATTTTATTTCACTTCCATATTTCTGCATAATCAATCACGATTGGAACAGTGTAGTGTTTGTGTGAACTAGTTTGAACTAGTTTTAGTTTTCTTCCTCTTTTGCATAATCCCTAGTCCGAGTTATAGCCTGTGTGATGCTTTATATAATGGATCCATATAGGAGGTTACAGCCATTAAAACCAGGCTAACCCTTTAAAGTTTTGAACATAATTATATCTACACCATAATTAACCTTCCAACTATTATTGTTACATATTCATTCCTCTTGTATTCCTCTTTTATATATTATGGTAGAAAACTGTGTATCTGCTATGCATTGGTGGTTATATCTTGCAATAATAGTAGCAATACAATGGTGGTTATGGGGTGCTCTAGATTTATGAATGTGTCTCTACATTATTTTGTATGACTAGTCTAGACTTCTGCAGCAGCTGCTTAAGGTCTGTAAGGTATAACTAACTAAATACTCATATGCAATTAAAATTCCACCGAGCTGTACATTTATGATTATCCTGTAAGCAATTTTAGGTTTAATCTAATTGAGGTACAAGTTTATTTTGAGTGGTGCTTGTTCTGTTGAGTCGTAGGAATGAAGCCTTCATTTCTAACCATCAAAGCTGTGTCATTCTACCGAAATTGTACTGATTGGTTCTAGATTGGAGAAAGTAATTGCATTTATTTCAAACTGGAATCAGCAAATTGAGAAAATAACAGCTGATGAATTGACAGTGTTTATTTTGCCTGCGCACATTTCAAGATCTTGGACATTAGTTGATGGGTTGAGTGTTGGCTGGTTGTTTTTTTAAATCCCTTTTTTTCTGAATGATCTACATGGTCGTAATAATTGTGGATCTACACAGAGGCAAGCTTATAAAAGATCAGAGAAAGGATCAACATTCTCAGCATTAACAAAACAATTTAAAAAAAAAGGAATCATGTAAGTTGAGTGTGATCACCTTCATGTATCCATCAATATAATGCACTGCTACAATCATGTAGGGCAGCTTTCAACATTAAGCCACTGACCCACTTCATAGTCCAGAGGGTGCTGCCACACCTCTGACCCTCATAAATCAAACATGTAGATAGAGGTTGTTCAGGGGCTATGGGTGATATTATATCAGTTAGTTCCAGTGAAAAATATCCATGCAGAAACAAGCTGGTAATAGTTATCCTCACAATACAGGGCTATATTGTTACCGTTGAATACAGGTTTGTAGATCACAGTAAAAACCAAACTGACCCCCCTTATGTAAAATGTGCCTTTGGCTTAGATTTATATATTTATCATTTGATTATCAAAACTCATATTGTAATGGACATCCATGAACAATATAACATGTATAAATATAATATAAGGAGATGGAGTGCTAATGGAATGTACAACTATAATCTGATGCAATGGCTGAACCAGGTCTCTACCTCCTATAAACTATGTGAAATTCAAACTTCAGCTTGTAGATTTTATGTATGAGGACTTGCTCTGGCTGCCTGGTGCTTAGAGATAGGGAGGTTCTTGTCAGCTCTGTACTCTGTGTGCAGGTAGGCGTGGAGGGGTAGAGAGAGTGAAGATGTGGATCTAGGTGATGGATATAGAGGATCTGTACTAAAGGGAAGCGTCTCTCCCCATGACCTTCACATAGGTAATCCTTTAAACATCTGTCTGTTCCTCACTGAGGCAGAGCAGGTAGTACCTTACATGTGGCTGCAGTAATTTGGCAATTGACTTAATATGCATAACATTGGGATTTATATTCTAACAAAAATATTTAGAAGCATGTGGGAGATTTTTTGTGGGTTGATTTTATATAATAATAAATTAATGTTCATCGAGCTAGGTATATTATAAGGTTAGAATGTTGGAGCTTCTACATAAGATGTGTATAAGTATCGGATTACCTTTGGTGAGAGGTGGCAGGGCTTCCCTACATTCCCTCACTGTACTCTCCCCCTGTGAAGTATTGGAAGACTGTCTGATCTAATGATTTCCCCTCCACAAACACCTAAAGCAACGTAGGAGGAGGTGTAAGCCTTCCTCTTTGGGAGCAGTGTATGATTCAATGATACACCCACAGTCACACAGGGTGTATATCTGTGACCACTGTCAGGTACCCTATGAGCTGGTAGGACTGTCTAAAGCAGGCATCCATTGTGGAAACCTGTAAATTATCATCTTACCTCGAGGTGTCACATATCTACACTGAAAACCCAGAGCAAGGAGCCTAGTCATTATCATGACCTAGGTAGTCATAATGAATAATGGCAGATGGAGTGGAGAATGGTGTGTGAATATAGTCTCAATTAGTTCACTTCTTAATGACAGACATCCTTTTCACATATTTGGTGTAGTCTTGATTTAACTAAGTAGCATTACTTGTTATAAATAAGTTGCCAATGGGTGAGAATGATGGCCCCAAAGGTATAGAGACCACTCTGCTCCCTGTCACCAGTGTATATCTCACGACAGATATAGTAAATGCAAATATTAAAACCAGGTGGCAGTAGTGTGCCATAAGTAGCAAGTGAGGAATAGAATTATGTACCATAGGGTAGTCATTGAGACAACCTAGGACTTGAGAGTTGTCAATACTGATGACTTTAGGTCTTCAAATGGACAATACCTAAATTAACAACCTTAAGGTAGTCATTCTGACTACCTAATTATTGTGACTCCCTAAGGTCGTCATTATGACAACTTTGGTCTGAATGGCTCAGATGGGTAGTCACAATGACGACCTAAGGTGGTCACTTTGACTACCTAAAGTTGTCAGTTTTGGCATTGTCAGAATGACGACCTTGAGGTTTTCAGTGTAAGGAAAAGCAGCGGTTATTATATCAGGTTTACATACATTTAAGGCCCTGTGTCTGTGCCCCCGCAACAATTGTTGACATTTACACACTGCGAGTGATTAGCGCTGAGAACACTCTTGTTCTCCTATATAGATATAAAAGTTGGTATTTATGCATGGGGATTGCATTCATGTCTAGAAATATACTACACAACAAAATATTTTAGAGCCACACAGGCCACCTGATGTAGTGCCCATCAACAATTCTCTATAGAGCTCCATATTTTTTGTGACATTTCATCAGAGTATCAGCCATAATACATAGCTATGCATACAAAATGATGCATCATTCCGGAGATATCAATGACAAGACCCCATTAATTCCTGACAATGATCTTCCTACAGCATAAACCTTCAAGTTCATGTTTATAAAACCAATCACTCATTAAATCGATGGTAGAAGGTCAGATTTTATTTTCATCTATTTATTTATCTTTCATTTTGGCCTAAAATGTACCCAGAAATTGACTCGTGAGCTTCAGTGCTGACCCGATGGCAATGGTCTCTACCATCAAATTAATCAGAAATAATCCTAAAATGACGTAAAATACAAATAATTTTAAAAAAAGGATAAAAACGTCTAGGATCGGCCCTGTTTTTCTAGGTAGGGTTGGGTAACCTGAAACACATTCTGTTTTCTGTTTGGCTTTATGCCAGTATGATAGTTAACAAGATATAAAATGTTTTTTTCCCACACGCTGGCTAGTTCATGAGCTATGTGCCGTGTTGGGGAGCAGCTCAGGTGGATCAGTCTAATACAGTAATTGGAGTAGGGTCTCTACCACTCCTCCTAGGATGTACAGTAACAATAGAATGAGGTTGGCAGGTGCAATATAAAGCTCTACTGTTTATATTGAAAACTAATTCAATGTATATATCCAATTCAAACAAAGTCGAATCTTTTTAGTGATGAGATGCATTCTATAAAAAAAACAAAATCATTGCCAACTGAAATTCAATCCAAGTTCAATATCATTGTCTGGACAAAATGTGTTTGTGAAATGAGTAATGCACCCGAAGCAAAATGGTGAAATGCCCATTAATATCTTGGTCACACCTTTGATTACACTGTTTGTCACATCAATATAAATGTAAAATAGGTCTGTTCTAAAATTGCACATCAATCTTGACACTGTACCTGCAGTATGGTCATTAGAATTGTGTGATGGGATATCTAAATAATATCAGTTCACATCATCAATAAGGGATTTATGTCTAAGTATAGACATCTATCACTTCAAACACAAGAAGTTTTTCTTCTCATGTCTTAGCTAGGTACTGCACATAACTTCTTAGAACCTGCTGATATAGATATTTGAGCATACAAAATGCTAGAAGCTCCAAACCTGTTATTATCCCTGTGTGCTACAAGTAACTACCTGAATAACGCACTGGTACTGAACTCATATCAGTACCATACATGGATATGCTTAAAGTGACCCTGCGTAGCTGTAGTCAGTAACAAGCATCCTCAGTACTGTGTAATAAGCCTTACAGAAAATAGCACTTAGTTAAGTAAAGTAAGTAAGTCATTGATTTTAACCCCCCCCCCCATGTTAATATAGTATACCTCATTTAGTGTGATATATCTATTCATGTCTGTGATAGTCTATTTCTATAATCCACTTATATGCTGGTATGGCAGCAATGAGGAAGAGACAGTACAAGCAGCATTGGGATGCCTGAGTAGGGGTCTATAGTCACACATCCTCCATGTATGTTGTATGGTAGTGCTTAAAGCCCCATAGTATATGGCAAATTGCTGCCGCCGCTAGACTGAGCCACAGTGATAGGCAAATTAGTGGCTTCCGGGTATAGCTCTGGCCGGAAGTCCACAGGGTCTTTGGTGTATGGCATGTGGATGGGTATGTAATGACTTAACACAAAAAGTCTACAGAGTATCATGCATCAGTAGTGTTTTGAATGATGAGGTATGTGAGCAATGGAGTATTTCCATGTCACTCTTTCATGATTCAGAGGTTATACCTGTCCAGTCGTATTGTGATTCAGACTGTGTAAGTCACACTGCCAATGCCTGCAGGATGTCAGAAGAGGTTACAGTCATACTGGAGGGGCTCCTTCAGAGCTAATGACTTAGGTCAGCAATAATTAGAAAATGATATTTGTAAAATGATGCTTATTAGTATTCTAGGTGAAAAGAAGATGGCTTCCTAGAAGAATCATTATATTGCTGCCCTGAGACTGCACTGACCAGATGTCAATCAGCTGTACTGGTGATATATACATTAAAAGCCAGTTACACATATAGAAAGTTGTTTATCAGTCACATACTTCTTCCACAATCAAATCTATTCTCAGAAATGTGAATATGTGGTAAGAAGATCATAACACAAATTCATATCCGCTCCACCCAGAATATGAGTAATACTCCAGGACACATATTAGAAAGGGGCTAATATAGTTACATCTGATAGGCCTTATAGAGTTCTTACACCTCCTTACTGACGTAAGCAGCAGGTGCATGGACTTAACCTATTGATGGGTTTTGACCTGAGTACCGAGACTGGTATGTTGCAACCCTAAGCACTGGTGTGTGCGACCAAAACTACATCATTTAGTAGAGTGTGGAGAAACAAATCACTCTTGAAGGTGATTCCATTACAAAGGGGAAACAACGATATGATAATGCTACCTGAACTTGCCTAAATATATAACTACAAATGACACTGTCCAAGGTGGGGTGCGGCCACATATGCACATAATGACACTCTTATTTGACATGATGTACAGATCTAATAATTGGGCAATACATTTCTTGTAACTTTCTCTTTAGCTATTTTTCCTCTTAAATTTTTGATGTCAGGCAATTGTACTTACCTTAAACTACAGCATTTCTGAGATCAAACCAGTACATACCTGAAACGACAAGATAAACAAGTGTTACTGTTGGTCTCATGATACTATAAGAGGCGTTGTAAGAGATGCATGTATATATCATTGACTTCATTAGTTGATATTTACGAGAACACGATTTAATTCAACGAAAATATTGTACATTTTCTCCCCTGTATGGAAACAGTGACATAATATATTAAAAGGGATTTGTACCTGTAGCTTTGAAGTATATGTAGTTCCATCAATCTGGCTATTACCACTGATCACACACAAATTTCTACAGCAGGGAGTTGTGGACCACAATTTTAGTTGATATTTACGAGAACACGATTTAATTCAACGAAAATATTGTACATTTTCTCCCCTGTATGGAAACAGTGACATAATATATTAAAAGGGATTTGTACCTGTAGCTTTGTAGTATATGTAGTTCCATCAATCTGGCTATTACCACTGATCACACACAAATTTCTACAGCAGGGAGTTGTGGACCACAATTTTATATATAACCCTGTAATTCAAGGGTGATGAATACGGTATCAGTCACTCTCTAAGCACAGCAAGACATGCTCAGTAAGCAGGGCAGACAATAATTATATAGATTGGGACCTTAGTTGGGAGAGCAGCCGTATGTAAGGTACCTATTTGAGAAGCAACCAATGATGCAAACTCTCTAAAGATATAATCCATAACAGACCAAGTGTTAATGGCAGATCGACAGGGAGGCGAACAGCACAGTGACACTTACAGGCAATGTAATAGGAATATTAACAACACATATGAATATTGATCAACATTAATGTGCACACTGGCTAGTAGTCCTTAATGGTTCATAGTGTAGGGCAAATTGCTTCTGCCGCTAGAGTGAGCCACAGTAATAGGTGAATCAGCCCCTGCCGGGTAGAATTCTGGCTGGAAGTACATTGTGGTATACAGTATGTGGCAGGTGGATCAGTAGGTCTATACTGTGTCTAGTACCTGCTGGTTATTGCATCTCCAACCTTCTCACTCTAACACTCTACAGGTAAGAGAAGACTATTACAGTTACAATGTATGTCATACAAAATTACATACATAATTTATCTACTCATTCCCAAAGCCTTGTGGGCACTGTCTCTATCCTGAGATCAGTAGTCTAATTGCACTGGTTTCAAGTGAAATACACCTTTTGAAGGCAAAGGGGTCTAGGGGGACATTGGCATCTAAAAGACTATATTTGTTTGCACTGCCAATTAAACCCTGAGATTTATGACACTTCCATGAGCAAGACAAAGGCAGGAGTTACACTTTCCTGCTTACACTCTACGGACTGCTATCATTATACAAGCACCAGTGTACTGACTGAACTTATTGACTGATCATTCGTCCTCTTTTCTGGGATCACTGAACCCCAGCCACACCTATAAAATACAGCACCAAGAGTATATATACTGGATTGATGCCTCAGCGGTAGAACAGCAGCAGTATAATAATATTAGGACCCACTTAGCAAATGCCATTTGGCATATGACATTTGTTATTTAAATTAGATCAGTGTCATGATACTAACATTTATAAGGTGCAAGTTTTATATGAAGAAAATCTTTTGTGGATAACACAGTCATGGGCACTTTCACTGTAAATTAGGTCTACACCACCCTGTGTATAATTATTCCAACTGCAGATATTAATGGTTTATAGGGTGCTGTCTGGAATGGATGAATAAGTTGAACAATAAATTGAAATAACACCAATGGCATGTTAAACATTAAAATGTGACATGAAGACACAATGTCAAAGCTCCTGTCACAATTTGTAGATACTATTTACATACAAATGTATGACATCATTAAAAATAATATTTTGTTGCCTACTCCAATAGTCTGGGTATCTTCTATCTGTATGTGATTTCCTTATCACTAATTCACACCAATCATTATAATAAAAGCCTCATCCCTCTAACCACCCACATCTTTTGTATGATGTTTTGTCAAATCCTCCCATTTAAGTTATAAAATATGGAAGTCTCTCTGTAATCTATCCCAGCGTCAGTGGTCTCAGGTCCTCCTCCATCTGTCCCCATGTTGGGTTTCTCATAATTTATTCACACAGGACACTGTAATGATAACATGTACTCCCTCACATTCAGGCAGAACGATACATGCTATAGGGGATAGGAGCTCTGTTTCACACTATAAAGACAATTTTATTCCCACCAGACATGCAATCCTATCTGATTATTCCTCCCTTCTAAGACAAATCAGGCAGAATAAGAACTGCTAGTTGTATAGTGGTGGGTGGTATTGGCAGGATAATAGGTCTGGGTGCTTTCCACTGTAAGCTTCAGACTGCTATTCTTATCTTTATTTTGTTTCACTTCCATATGTTGTGCATAATCAATCACAACTCGAGCAGTGTAGTAAATTATTAGATTACGTCTTTTCCTTTTCACATAATATATATGATAAGCATAGACAAACTTGTAATCCTTATAATACTTTCATGAGATGGATACATGTAGATGATTACTACAATATCAGTTAGGCATACATTCTAAATTTCTTAACAATTTGTCCACAACTATTGTTCCATATTTGCCTATTTGTCATAAGTATACCCTTCCTTTATACCTACACTGTAAAAACTTTCCGTTGAAATTACAGAGAATCAATGCTAAATTTGACGGTGTATCACCATAATTGTGATTTACGGTGAGACACTGTAAAACTCATTACTTTTACATTAAACATCCGTAAACCAGTACACTGAAACCATGTCTTTTCATTTACTGTGAATCTCACACTAAAAGTTTGCTCACAAGGTGGCAGCTTGGTTTGATAGAGAGACTTTAGTGGAAGCTATCAACTAAAAACATACATAATTGTGTTAGATTTATAAAGATATCCAACTATCTCATTAATTACACAATCAAAATTGCAGCCTTTGGCATATCAAAGATAAGAAATATATGGTTTTCTTTTTTGAGACCCTGGGCACTAGTATGCATAGTATAAGCACCGATGTTGTGGTAATTAGAATCATAGATATTGAAACTGTTGTCAGAGTTTCTTTGTAACAATCCTAGAGTACCTTTTGCTCATGGATTGTAATTGTATATTGCTATGAGGCATTCAATTATGCTTCTCATGCCTAATATATATATACAGGCTTGGAATTAAGATAATATCATGAAATATACATTAATGAATCTAGAAACGATTATAATCTTCATTGAATAGCAGAGAACCATCGTATAATAATGATGAATCACCGTAAAAATACAACAGGAAAGGCCCGTAAAATTTACGGGGGAAAGCAAAATACAGTGACCGTAAAAAAAACGGGAAATGGTCGGCATTCAGTGATGCCAGTGATTCACCGTAATTTTTACGAGATATTTTTTACAGTGTAAATATGGAAAACCTTGTGCAAAGGTGGTTATGGTGGTCATGTATTGCAATAACGGTCGCAAAGTTATGGTAGCTGAAGGAGTGCTATAAAAAGATGTGTATACGTTCTTTTGTATGACTATTATAGTCTACGACAAATGCTTGTGAGGTCTAAATATACAAATTGAGTGCTGACATGCAATAGGTTCCAGAAAGCGCTGTGTTACACAATTATACCAAAGAATATGTGGGAGTTTTCATCGAAGTAAGGTACAGGTTTAGGATGAGAGAAGCTTGTACTGCTGACTAATGGGAATTTGGGTTAAGTGCTTTTCATTTACAGCTATCAAAGCTAAGTTATTCTAGAGAGATTGCACCAATTGTTTCTAAATTGGTAAAAGTATTTGCATCTATTCTAAACAAAAATCAGCAAATACAGAAGATTACATCTAGTAGATTAGCTTTTGGACATTAATTGATGGGTAAAGTGTTTTTTTAATGATCCCTGTTGTCTTATTCCTTAATAAACTTATTATTTGATAATCAAAATGGGCACATGTATATAGACACTATAATAGGGACACACATTGAAGGAGATTGAGTTCCTATAATCCATGTGAAATTCAAACTTCAGTAAACAGTCTTTGTGTATGAGGACAAGCCTGTGCTCTGGTTGCCTGGTGCTTAGAGATAGGGAGATCACTTATCAGATATCCACTCTGTGAATCAGGGGGTGTGGGTGGATAGAGGGGGATGTCTGTATGGATGAGGATGGTTTGTTTACAGGAACGATAGTAAAGGGGTGGGTGCCTACTCATAACCTTTACATTGACAATCCCTCTCTGACTTTCCCACACCGGGGCAAACCAGGTAGTAACATAGATTTAGCTGCAGTATTTGGGAGTTGACTTAACCTGCATGATTTAGATTTCATAAAGGTCTATGTGAATCTAATGATCAAATTAACATGGAGTTCATGCGATTGAAGTTCATAATTATTTAACATAAATATTTAGAAGCATGTGGAAGAGGATGATGACATGATGTATAAAAAGGGTTGACATTATATAAAACCACTCCACTGTGATGAACATATTGACAGTCACATTTTAATCATTTGGTAAGATTCTATAACCGTTCTTTATGAAGAACTAGAAGGACTTATGTGATGATGCTTTCTGTGGAGCTCCTACAGGGTCATATTGGCATCTACCAGTTTTAGGTTTATTGGTAAAGTTGGCAGATATACAACAGGGCCCTGACTATGAGCCAGACAAGTTTACAGATGTGTCCTCAGGTCCAGAGCTTACCCGGATTGAATCACACCATTTTACAGCATTTGCGATCAATTTATGAGAATCAGATATAAACTCAATTTAGATAGCGGTTCAACTGCAAACCTGTATTTGTTTGCCTCCTTCCATGCCTTGCCAAGCATCTAATTGACAGTCAGCGTGAGTCATGGTAGGGGGCAGGTTCTTGTGATGTTGGACATAACATACTTGATGTAACCTGTGTCGGTGTGAGGTCAAGTCAAGTGTGAAAGCATAGGGGTGAGCAGAAGCCTTCTAGATGCAACTGAGGAGGGCCAGTAGTCTGTATAAGACAACCATGGGGGGCACTTATTAAAATGGATATTTGAGGCTGATTTTCTCCACTCAAATCATTTTAAAAAATCACCCCGGGTGGTCTTCCAATCAAATACGGTAAATCTGTTAGCATGTACTGAATATTAGGATGTAATGCAGAGGACATTAATTAAAGCGTCCTCTATACGATTTAACATTGATAGGACACCAAACTATGTATTCAGAGAAAATCCCGGTATGCTCTTTAATAACAGTGTGAACCTAATCTCATAAATATCATATTAAGCAGCTACTAAAAAGGCGTATTTTCCTACTAAGGCCTGGCTTCAGTCATGCAGTTTCTTTTCTATATAATTATCTACCATCCAATCCAATAGCTCACTGTTTTAGATTTAGATAAAAAGTACATGCACATAGAATATAGGTGGTAACACTATTACTCTAGGAGTTCATTAAATTGATATTATGCACTGCTGGCACCAGGGAGGGCACAGGGCATTTAGTTTCCGAGGGCTTTGACCGAAGCATTCCACATCTTGGACACCGGACGAGCCTAATTGACATGATTTATAGGAGGTAGTCTTTGTCCCTGGTTAAGTTTTAATTGGACAGCCATGGAAAAAGGTGTTGGAAATCAGATGCCGTGAAAATCAATGTTACAGAACCCGCAACTCCCAGAGCAATAAATCTTATCAACGCTGTGGTGTCCAGCGAGCAAGGAGTGGCTCATAATGAAAAAGAAAATCTGTGGTCATGGGATTTCAGATGGTGATGGATTCATGCCAGGGAGTCAAGCATGTCCCTTTTCTGTACACACAGTGCATCAGAGAGAGAGACCTGCACAGTGTGCACACGCATGGTCATGCTACCAAAAACAATTTAGACATATCATCTGCTGGTGCTCATCCACTTCATGATTTCCAGTCTACCCATTGAGGAGAGACACATCTTAGAGGAGCTGGATCATTTAAAGGGGGGCTAGCACGGGCGCTAGCAAAGATCGGTACCTGCCCCATAGAAGCGCAGCAAAACGCTCGGGAACAAGCGGACCAATAGCGGCGCCCTGATTGGTCAATCGGTGGTCACGTGACTTGCTAAGGCGGGTAGTCTTAGCGGTGCTAGTCCCCCTTTAAGATTCCACTTCCTCCTTATGGTGGCTTTCAAGATCAAACAGTGACCTTTGGCATTGCATATATGCAGCAAGGTCTCACATTAAATACATTTTTAAAGTAAGCTTAGATTTGTAAGAGTAGGCTACTCTACATGACGTTTCCTCCTCCATGGGTTATCATTGAATAGATGATATGATAATTATAGTCAAGTCTGTTGATGGCATTCAGTAAAATACCTTTATTCAAATAATCCATTCAGCATAGGTTATAATATGATCATACACAAAACGGTTTAACCCTTTTACATTCCTGTTTATTACTGAATACCCGTGATGTAATTAAAAACTCTAGTTTATGATTAGAAGGTAAGAAGGTAAACCACCAATGTATGAGTAACTCAAATAGAACAACCTGGCAGACCTCAGCTCAATGATTGGTGACCAGCCAGAAACCAGGACGAGTTTCTATTGATCTCAAATTTCATTTGCAAAATCAAATGGGTGGTTGGGTACCAGCAGTCCGTAAACTACCCAACATGGCTCCAACTGTTGGCAGCAGCTCATACCCAGCCCCAACCCCAAACCCCTCATACCAGTTGTACTTGTAGCCTTATGCATTAAATAACTTGTCATAGGCTTACACTTCTTTTAAACTGAAAACACTTCAATACTAGTCTACATGAAGCTTGTGCAAAGTAATAATCACCAATAAATACCACTGTACAACTGGGTACATACTGTCATATTGTCATTGACATATATGGTGCCACTGTGTTGTATACAGACTATACTAGATTCTGACATAATGCTGCAAATGTTATAATCGATAATTATGGGTGGAATGGTGAGGCTCACATTACTGCCATGAATAAAAATCATCAAAATGTCATTTCAATTCTTCAATGAAAGGAAAACAAATTCTCTGCCTGCACACTCATTGCATACACCACCTATAAAGTTATAGTGGACCATCAAGGAATGGCACCATGAAACATACAGGGCTTTTATTGAATTCTATATAATGTTGCATTCATTGAGGTAGGTATCAGGTTAGAATATTGAAACTTCTACATGCGATGCATATAAGTGTCGGAATACTTAGGGTAGCAAGAATGCTGTACTCTACCACTATACAGTATCCTGGTATTGGGGGAATGTCTGATTGAATGATCTCCCCTCTACAAAGATCAAAAGCTGAGTAGAGGAAGGTGTATGTCCTCCTCTCTGGGAGCACTGTGTGATCCAATGATCAGCACACAGTCACGAAGGGTGTATAGCTGTGGACACTGTCATAGTCTCCAGAGCAAACGCTGGCATATCTTTCCACGTCGCTACGCTATGTTACTAGGAGCCACCGTCTGCCGCGTAGTATAGTTACGTCGGCATTGATTGGTGACGCTGGGACGTACGGGCACTTTGATTGGTCAGTGCCCCCCACACGTATTAAATCGTACTTGTAAGAAATTACTATGCGGCAGACGGTACCACTAGAGCTGTGAGTGGTAGAATCGGCCAAACGGCAGTAGTAGTGCCAGTCCTAGCGAGGCAGCCTAAAGCAGTCAGTCATCTTGTTATTTTAGGCCCTCCATCTGTGCCACAGTCAACAATTATACACCCATGTACACTGTGCATGATGTGGCTGAGTTAAGGATCTTATTTGGAGAAGTAGGGTTACTGATATTGTAGAATTTTGAACCTTATCCAACCACACATGTTAATGTTTAACAGAGGGCTCTCTAGGGCTCTAGCTAGACAGACACAACGTATGAAATGAATTGGGTGAACACATTTAATGTGGCATTCATGTTAGATCTATGTCATTTACATGTGACTTCACAGATTTGGAAACAATCTCAAAGCCCCCGTTACAATTTGCAGATACTGTTCATAGTTATTGTACGACATCATTAATTCTGTTGCCTACTCTTATGGTCTTGTACCCTGTTCCATTTGTCTATGTGGTGGATTTCTTGTCATTCATTCACACCAGACATTGTTATGAAATCCCAGTCCCTCCACCAAAGAACTTCATTATAAATCGAATTTCTCCTTGGCAGTTTTGATCAATCCTCCAGTGAAAAGTGTTTAAAAGCTGATGCTAGCTGGTGCCCTCTGTCATCCATCCCAGCACCAATAGTCTCAGGCCCTTCCCCCCTCTGTCTCTATGCTGGTTTTGTCATCATTTATTCATACCAGACACTGTAATAACAAGAGGGAGCCCCTCACATTCAGCCAGGATGATACATGTTTAGGCGGAAAGAGTGGATGGGATGTGGTATGGCTGGGGGTCATAGACCAAATTCACATCAGACGTTGTAATGCCATCTTTATTGTTCCCCCCTTCAATAACACATCAGGTGGAATGATGCATGTTAGTGGTTAAGTGGTGGGTAGTAGTAGGTTAATAGGTCTAGGTGCTTTCCACTGTAAGGTGGATACTGCTTTTTCTTCATTTCACTTCCATATGTGGTGCATGACTTGTAATGGGCGTGATACATTTATAAGTAGATGATTTTCACCAAAATCAATTGGACTTACATTTTAACTTTAAATGTTCATAATTATATACCATATTAATTTTTTTAATAGTATTGTTCCATTTCTACCTATTTTGTGTTAAGTATATTCTTTATATATACATTATGATAGAATACAATGTATAGGGTATTCATTGGTGGTCATGTATTTTAATAATGGTAGCAACGCAATTGTGACCGAGGGCTTGCTCTAGATGAATGTGTTCTTTTGTATGACAACTAAGACTTCAGCAGCAACTGCCTAAGGTTTGTAAGGTCTAAAGATACTAGCTGAATGCAACATGTACTTAAGAATCCACAGTGAGGTGAAGGCTTAGCGTGAGAAGAATTTGTACTGCTGAGTCATGGAGATGTGGACTAAGTGCTTTGCATTTCAAGTCGTCAACGCTATGTGATTCTAGAAAATTGCACTAATCAGTTCTAGTTGGTGGGAGTAATTACATCTATTTTAAACCTGAACAGCAAATTGAGGATGTAATAGGTGATTAATTAATAATGTTTATATTGCCTGAGTATATTTCATGCTTATGGGCATTAATTGATGAGTTAAGAGTTGCTGGGTTACTTTTCAAGATCTAATTTGCCATCTGGCAGGTTTTCCTTTATCATATTGTAGATCAGAACACATGCAAGCTTCATTAGGGTTGGGCTTATCTACATAGTTTATCTAACTTCAGAAAAAGGATCATCACTTGTGCAGCATATATACAAGACAAATACACATGTATGTGAAAAAGCATGCATGTTGAGATTGAGCACCTTCGATTGTTCATCAATATCATACTGCGACACTCCTGTAGAGCAACTTTCAATGTTAACTCACTGACCCACTTCTTAGAGGTCCAGGAGGTGCTGCCATATATATCGAAAACTCATAAATCTAACATGTAGATAGGTTGTAGTGTGGCTATGGGAGATATTAAAGTACTAGGGTGCAGTGATTAGCTAGAATTATCCATGCTGAAAATTGATTGCAGTAATGTATGGCTGTACACTATGTAGACTGTTGTGCCACTTATCAGTCTGACTAGGCAACTATTTGCTAATCAATAAACAATTGTGAGCAGCCAAGCAGAAAGGAACCTCCACAGGGGATTAGTTCTGTTTTTAGCCACCAGGGGGCGCCACTATGGCCTTAAATACAATAATTAGGCTGAAAATTGATCTAAGGTACTTTTTTCTGTAGAATACAATAGGATTACACAAAGCATTCCATTTTTTGGCGAAAAGCTTCTATATTTGGATCGTAAAAGGAACGATTTAAAGCCTAAAAGGGAGTCCTTGTTGATACGTGTTGCCATGGAAACATGATTTTCATTCCACATAGAAGAAATAAAGATGCTTATTGTTAAAATGATCCATAAGGAGTATTATGGTCAAAACATAATATAATTATCATTCTTATATCGAATTTTATGACCTAAAGAATGAAAATGTATCCTAAATTTATTTATTTTCCTAGATTTTGCCAATTAGATGGGGATATCTTGGAAAATATGAGACATATATAAGAAGCCGTTTCTCAAAAACTAGAAATGATATCTTCTAGTGTGATATATCCCTGGAAAGTTTATGACATCAGTTTTAAAGTTGACTTTTCCCTTGGAGTACCCTTTTCCCTTGCCTGTACACAATTATGCCTTCAACATCAATTTGTGTTACTGTTGTTGACAAGTTTGTGAATCAGTGTAAAATGCTAATCAATCCCGTATGTTCAATGTACCTTTGCCTATTTTGATATAATTATCATTTGATTATCAAAACTCACATTGTAATGGACATATCATAAACAAGAGAACAGAGACAACATTTTAAGGAGATAACATGGGAATGAATTGCATATCCTGATTCAATGTTGGAAGGAGATAGCTTGGGAATGAATTGAATATCCTGATTCAATGTTGGATTGGGGTCTTGAATTCCTGTATATTATGTGAAATTAAACTTCATGAAACTGCCTCTATGTATAGGACATGTCTGTGCCCAGGTTGTCTGGTGCTCAGAGATAGGGAGGCCCCCTATCAGATCTCCACTGCCTGTGCTAGTGGGTATGGGTGGATAGAGGGGGATGTTGATATGGATGAGGATGGCAATCCCTCTCTGGCTATCTCTCTCTGGGGCTGACCAGGTAGTACCATAGCTTTAACTGAAGTATTGGAGAATTAACTTAACCTGTACACCTTTTTGGAATTAGATTCCAGTAAGAACTATGTCAATGTAATACTCGAATTGACATGGGGCTATTGTAATTGCAGTCAATATTTAACATAAATCTTTACAAGCCTGTTGGAGCAACTTATTATGATATGATGTATAAAAGGGTTGACATCTAATTTCTAACTGTGATGAATATCTTTAAAATCACACTTTAATCACTTGGTATTATTTGATTCTAGAACCGATTCTGACAAGCTGGAAGGGCTTATGTCATAAAGCTTTCTCTGGAGCTCCTACAGCGTTATATTTCTCACCCCTATTGGCCAAGTCAGCAGATATACACAGTGCTCTGACTCTGACACTAGCAATTTTACAGCTTGAATCACACCATCTTACAGCATTTGTGTTCCATTTATGAGAATCAGATATAAACTCAATTTAGATAGTGGTTCAACAGTCAACCTAAATTGGTTTGCCTCCTCCCCTGCCTTGTCCAGCATCCAATTGATAGTCTGTGTGATGCATGGTAGGGGGCAGGTCTGGTGACATTGGACCTAGGTCTGTTAGCAAGTACTAAATACAATGATGTAATTGATGGGGCTTTTTATTAAAGTCTCCTCTATATGAGGCACTGCTATATATAGGAAAATATTGTCTTTGGATAAGTGCTCAAAGTAGAGTGGTAACAAATAATAGGTGTGCTTTAAAGCTGGTCATATGTATACAACAGTCTCATAGAATGACAGGGATAAAATGTGACTGAAGTCATTTAGAACCCTGGCACATGAATAGACGACTTATATAATTGATTACACCTAATTATCTGCCTGCCTGTAGCTCATTGCCTGCTACCCGAATCATCCAAGCTTATAATCATATGCTGTAGGCATCAGGGAGGACACAGATTATGACCTCAGTATGCACTTTATATTTGGGGCACTGGATGAGCATAACTCTCCTGCAGTGATTATGGGGTTGTAGGGGAAGCTATGACCTTACAGTATGCAATTTGAAAAGAGAGAATCAAAGCAGATGATGGTGATTGCAACAAATACATTTTATGGTGGAGAAAACAGCAGAGTGTGTCATGATATAAAGAAGGTCTTGGTAGCTGGAGAGGCTTTCATTGGAGACAAGATTGCCAAGTAAAAAGATGTGGGAAGTGAAGAAAATCAGCGACCATAGAGATTAATGTTACAGAGCCCCTAAGTCCCAGAGCAATTGAAGTACTTTGAGTACTGGTCAGAATCACTGTAATTAAAAAGAAACCCTGCTGTAAAGGGGTTACAGAACATATCAGACTGGTTGTGCTTACTGTTATAGTGACAGGTGCCGCTGTGCTGGTCGATGAAAACTTAAGTATGGCTTGTGTCATATTATGTCCACTAATATAACATCCTATAGACCTATCCTCTTTTTATAACTAAAAACACCCATGGCAACTTTCACTATCTAACTAGTGTCAGATAACAATCACCAACATGGTTAATAGAAGCATGGCACCATGTGGGACAGACTGGTCGATTCATGTTTTTAATGGCAGCTGATGCTGCAATGGTGTTCTCAAACTGATAGATACTGTATATATTTCTTCATGCAGTACATATCACACATTTAGTTTAGGACAATAGACTCAAAATGTCATATGCCTGTCTATTGCAATAAAGAGCTGCTGTTATATCATAGACCTTCGTCTCAATATCCTAACTACTTTAACTCTCGATACATATTGTCAAACTGCATCAGAGTTTGGCATATGACAAATGACTGAACTTTAATCCAAAACAAGTACTACACCACAGATGGATCAACTGTGTCACTTACTGATGGCCTGATCCCATGATGCATCAGCATTGCTACTGTAACATAACCAAGACCTCATCAATTCCTGACAATGACCTTCCTATACCATAAACTGTAGTCTTATAAACCGCTCAGCTTATATACCGATCACTCATTCTAATGAATCTGCATACTATTACTATGGTATTACAGCAGCTCTAGAACAATAATGCGAAACTATCAGATTCAACCAGCATTTTAGAAGTTGAGCTTCCAGAACTGATGGTTCACCAGCTCAAAGGTTCATATATACATTCATAATTATCTACCATTTGCTCTTCGCTCTTCCTTATCATGTACAACTAAATGTCTAAAGAAGTAGAAGATAGCTTTACCAAAGGATGGCTGAATTTTAGATCTGCTGAGGTATATGAGTCCGACACAGCAACCAGAGTGGGATCTGTACCACTTCTCCTGCGGGGTCCAGTTACTATAAAGTGAGGCATACTGATTTGATAAAGATCTATTGTATATTGAAAACTGATTCAAAGTATATCCAATTCAAACAAATAACTTATAAACCAGAGATGAGATACACAGATAACATGTATACATGAGCGCATTCAATAAAGGAGATGAAAACAATTCAATTTCAATCAAAACTCAAAACCATAAGTAAAATAGTTTAATAAACGTGTGTGTGAGCAGTTAATACTCTAAGAGCCAAAGGGAAAATATGCCCCATATCATTTAAACGCAGTAGACCAGTGAAGATCGTATCTCATAAGTATCACATTGATGGCCCCCTAAGAAGGGAGACTTTCTTACCAAGGTTGGGGTTTCATAACTTCATCTACTTATGTTCCACTATCCATTTTGATAGCTCACCCTAAACATAGAAAAGGTATGTGATAACTAAAAGTGGAGAACTCCACTAGATAAGGACATCATCATATTTTGGATTCAATAAAAAAGAACAGCAGGGACAATTTAAACAGATATTTACTTGAAAGTATCACATGTGTCTCATTCATGAATTGGTATACTTTCCATTGTGTTTGCATTAGTGAGGTAAACAATAAAAGCTGTGCTATCCATGTTTTAAAGGGGCATTCTCACCACTCGCACTTACCACATAGCAGACTAGAACAGTACTAGAATTGTGAGTGGGAAAAGCTCGGTGAGAATGCCACTTTAAGTACAAGAGGAGGCACTCAATATCTGCAGCACGGGATGAGTGTAATTCCTGCAGTGATTGGCTCCCCTGTGTACAAAAACCTCACAAATATGTATTATCTAAACAGCTTTGAGTTAAAACTGAGAATGACAGCAGATGATGTTGATTGCAGCCAATGTTTTTAAAGACGGTGAAGGTAACAGAGTGTGAAGTGATGTAGAGGTTACAGTCATTTAAACTAACCAGCTTTTTATTGTAAATCCATGGGATAAGGTTGTCTGATGCTATGAAAATCAATGTTACGGAGCCCATGATTTTCAGAGCAATCAATCTTGTCGATCCTGAGCGCTCCACCAAGAAAAGAGTAGCTCTTAATAAAATAAACTCTGCCGTAAAGCGATTTCAGATGGTGATGGATTCATACCCAGGGAGGCTAGCATGCCCCTTGTGTGTGGGTAAAAGAGAGGCCATCACTTATGGTGCATGCTTGGTCACGTTCCGGAAATCACTCAAGGCATGTCATCTGCTCGCCTGGCGCACTCCCCATTCTTTCTGTGTCACGTGACCTGTTTCCCTCCACCTACTCACTGAGTTAAGGCATATTTGAGGCTGGATTGCTGGGTTGCTGGAGTGTTTAAGATGCCAGGTAATATTTATAGGACACCAAGCTGTGCATTCATTTTGAGGAAATTTTTTATATCGGAGAAGGAAGCACTTCCAGGCTTGGATATAGATTGTTTACCCCTTTTGACTAATTATACAAACACATGAGATGTACGGTATAAATCACACACACCCAGTGCCCACCACCTCATTCAGATCATAGATTGTCCTGGACATCTACTTAAATGGCACACAAGTAGAACCCTACGGGACCTCAGCTCTATGACTGGAAACCAGCCAGAAACCAGGATGAGTTTCTTTTGATCTCAAATTGAATATGCAAATCATACAGCAGAATTGGTAGCAGCAGCAGTGAACCCACCCCAATCTGTTCCAACTGTTGGCATCAGTTCATATCCCTCCCAAACCCGAGCTTCACACCACCCCTCTCATGTAGCACTTGTAGCAATGCCTAGGCACTGACTATGAACATCAGGCCTAGCCAGGTCTTGAACTCAAAATGCACAACCAACATTCTCTAGCTTGTATCAGATTACAATCAGCAATATAGATGTGGGTACCATTGGTGACATACTCTTAGTTCCACATTGTCAGATGGTGAAATGTTGTGCCGCTGTGCTCATCGATACACACTTAGCCTAAGTATGACTTGTGTTATAATTTGCCCAACAAGAGGCTTACTTCTGTTCATTTTTCTAACTCAAAGTCCCCCTGGCAGCATGCACTATCTAGCTGGTGTAAGATTAGAACCACCAATATGGTTAATAGAAGTATGGTGCAGTTTTGTACAGACTGGTCGACTCATGATGTCTGTGACAGCTGGTGCTGCTATGTTGTACACAGACTACTAGATACCAACTTGATAATGGCTCTAATTTGCATAAGTGGATTCATTATGAAGGGTGAGCTGTTCTATATTTCACAGCACCAGCTGAAGTATATGGCTGTGACCGTAGTATATGATATATGAAAAAAGTGTGGAACACCTGTCGCATGAATGGCTTACACCATCAAGCAAAATATTCAGTTTCCTGCATTACTGCAAACCCAATTCTAAGGTAAATTCCTTGGGATGACACATGGATGTTACATGAAATGAATTAAATAAAGAGTTAAACATGTTGGAATACAATACATATAGATAGGGTAGGTCAGTCAGGGGCTTGTTAGCCAGACAAACATTGGGTAATATAATGTAAATATGCCTGATAAATTTATAAATATAGATACATTGCCAGGTTTCGGGCTCACACCGATACCCACATTCCCTCACCGAGCACAGTGTACACTACAACTAAGAGGTACAGGGCAATTCAACCGTGTGATCAAATTATCTGCAACCCATACAAAATGGTCAAAGCGATCAAGGACAAGGTGTATAACCGGATTCACTATAAGGTGCCACACCAAGTGACAGCCAACTGGCAGCAGTTGCTGGGCAGCCACTTCTGTGTGATCAAACCCTATCCACACCATACACAGTCAAGGCCACCAGTACAAGATGCATGACTGGGGTCAGTATCAGCTGCCATCCAACTAGAAGCAGTAGCTTGGCAGTCATAGATAGGCAGCAATCTTGTAATCCTTAGATGTACAAAATACTTCACTGCAAAATCGTTTAAAATATTCCTTATGCAATACCTATTGGGGGTTTAGTTTAGGATAAAAGTATCATACATTTCTAAAGACACTGATGTAGTCACAAACATTGCCAATTCAATTCAAGCAAAATGAAATATTTTGAATGAAGTCCTTGAAATATTATGAATGAAGTCCTTGCATCATACTCATTGCAAGTAATGAAAATGTCCATTATGATCTTGCTGACATCTATATACTAGGTCCACAGTAAGTCTTATCTGTATTGTATCTTTTCCACACTGAACTTACAAAATGGGGATTATAATTGTTTTAATGGAATATATAACTAACGATTCTGAGCATCCACAAAACATTAATGTCCGAGGGTGGACATCTATTTCTGCAAGCACAAGAGAGTTATTGACACAGTGACCACATCATCACTATAATGATCATTGGCGTGGACAGGAGGCGACTTTCACTTGTCCATTCATGTGTATGCTAGTAATGCAGCAATGAGGAAGAGGCAGTATAGGCAGCCTTTAGCAGGGGTCTGTAGTTGTACATCCTCCAGTCCTGTTATATGGTGGTGCTTAAAGCTCCATAGTGTAGGGCAAATTGCTGCTGCAGCTAGACTGAGCCACAGTAATAGGCAAATTAGTGCCTTCTAGGTATAGCTCTAGCCGGGAGTCCTCAAGATCTGTGGTGTATGGCAGTAGGATGGGTATGTAATGACAAAGCAGAAAAAGGGTATGTAGATTTCAACTGTTCAAATGCAGCAAAATCATGCATCAGTGGTGTCTTATGTAATGGAGCATGTAGGCAATACAGTATTTCTCTTCCTAATTCTAGGGTGATACCCATTCAGTTTCACCATTTTCAAATCCCATGATCTCATAGAAATGATTGTGATTAGCATTATATAAGTCAACCTGTTACCTGCAGGATATGAGATGTCAGAAGAGGTTGCCTGTTGGATGGATTCCCTCTGAGATAATGACTCTTGTCAGAAGCAATTAGATAACATTAATGCTGTTTGTTAGGATTCTAGGTGAGAAGAAGATGGCTTCTCAGAAATGAAGAAAACTGTATGCCCTGTGACTAGGTATAGATTAGATAGATTAAAGTTATGCAGCACTAAGTTCTGTTAAGGTGCTGATATCTTAAAATGCAGATACAGTAATAGGCGAATCAGCTTGTCAGAGAGTCTGACGAGTCATACTCACGTTCTGCTGCTGACCTGGCTACGTTTGTGCTATTGAACTCTACATCATTAGACACATGACCAGCTATACATATATATCTAGTTTCTAACCCATTTGAGCATGTGACTTCTGCCAATCTTCATTCCCTTATATGCTGTGAGTTGAGCGAGCAAAAATATAAGGAAAACTTGGTATTTCAAGATGGCCGCTGTACCAAACACCACCCCTGCTCCTAGTGTTCACCAGCCGAACTACCTACCAGGTAGAATTCTGGCTGGACGTACATTGAGTATACAGCATGTGGCAGGTGGATAAGTAGGTCTATACTGGGTCTAGTACCCGCTGATTATTATATCTACAACCTTATCACTCTAATACTTTGGAACTTGGCACGTGGTAGCTATATAGAATGCTATTACAGTTGCTTTCACTGCAGAATGCATTTATTCATTCCTAAAAGCCCCCAGCCACATGCTTCTTCCATGGGCACTGTTTGCTTATGTATTCTGAAATTTTGTATAGCCTGATAGAACTATTTTCACAAAAACACTTTCTAATAGCTGAAGGATCTACAGTCATCAGCATCTAAAGGTTCATATTTGTTTGCACTACCAATTTGAAAACCAGAGATTTTTGACACTGCTTCCACTTTTCTGACTGCCATCATTATACAGTGTTATATGAGCACCAGTGTACTGACTGAACTGATTGACGGATCCTATGCCCTCTTGGCTGGGATCACGGACCCCCCACACATACCTATAAATATACAGCACCGAGAGTATAGACACTGGATTGAGGCCTCAGCAGTGGAATGGCAGCACTTTATAGATATAATGTATTTCTTTATAAACAAGGAGCAGCAAGGTCAAGTAGTGAAGATCTATACATAAGTGAGGATATATTTGCTCTGAATTCAGAGCTCTGTCTGTAATCCCTGCACCAGCGTTCTTGTACTGCTACATACTCTATACTCAAAATATTATTTCTAAAGCTTTTTGCTAACCAGCTGCTACCTGAGAGAAAGTAAACAATGTGCATTTACTTGGTTAATTTCATTTACTATGTAAATGTTATTATTCAACCCCCCAAAAAAAGCAATGGTACATAATTTACGTAAGACTGGTGTCAGTCTTCTATACCATGAAATTTGGCATATGGTATCTGTGATTTATATTAGATCAGATCCATGGCTAACATTTCTAAGCTGTAAGTAGTATATGGAGAAAGGACTCTGTTGCCAATGCAGGAGCACTTTCACATAACAACATTTCTTAATGGTTTATAAGGTGCTCTCCAGGGCTCTAAAATGACACAATAAGTGGGTAAACACGATTGAAAGAACGTTAATGTCATGTTGAACATTAAAAAGTGACATCGCTGATTTGATGACATCTCAAAGCTCCTGTCACAATTCATAGATTCTATCTAAATACAAATATATTATGACAGCATTTGTTGTCTAATCTTATGGCCTTATGGAACCCTCCTCCATCTTGCTCTGTGCTGACTTAATTATAATTTATTTAAACCAGTCATTGTAATAATATCTCGGTACCTCCATCTAACCACATCTTTATCAATTAAACTTCTCTTTAGTACTTTGACCAAATCCTCCAATGTAAGGTTTAAAACGTGTAGGGGCTGATGGAGGCTGGTGCTCTGTATGATTCTACCCAGCAGCAATGGTCTCAGGTCCTCCTACATCTGTCTCTGTGATGGTTTTCTCATCATTTATTCACATCAGAACACCTTGACATCCCCTCCCCTCAGGCAGAATGGTATATGCTAAGGAGGGGTGTGGTTGTGATGGGTGGAGGGTAATAGCTCTGCTTCATATCATGAAGGCCACATGTATTCACAGGAGACATTGTTATACTATCATGATCACTCCATCCCTTTGAAACCCCGTCAGGCAAACTGATATAATATGCTAGTCGGAAAGTGGTGTGCAGCAGGGGAAGGTTGATAGGTCTGGGTGCTGCATTATAATGTACACCCTCATATTTATATCAATCATTTATTTCACAGGCTTTTTCACTAAGAATGGGTGCAATTTTGTTTGATTGTAATGAATAAAACCCATAAATTCAAAGAAAAAGGTATTGACCGTTGTACACCATTTGTGTTCTATTTGTAAGAATCAGATATAAACTCAATTTAGCCGTACAAGCATCTGCCGTACAACTTACAAGCATCCAGATAATACGTCCTGGTGATGTGGGACCTAAACCTGCTAGGAAATATTTGATCAATGAAGTGAGTTCTTTTAGGAAGCTGTGACTATAGTTTTTCCTATAGCAGGTAATATTGATTGGACCCACACTCTGTAACATGCAGAAGACTGTTTAATAGCAGTGAAAATCTTATCTCATGAGTATCACATTGGCGGGCTCCTAGAAAGGCTGACTTTCTCACCACGTCAGGGTTTTAACACTTTATTGATTATGTTCCACTATCTCTGTTATAGCTCACTGTTAAATATAATAACAGGATATAAAAACTGATGACAGAAAAGGGAGACCTCAAATTGATTGAGGCATTATTTAGCTGCAGTTTAATAAAAGTGAACAGCTGGGACAATCCAAGTGAATCTCTACCTGAAAGTGTCACAAGGGCTAATCTATCTTATTCATCAATTGGTACTAGGCCAATGTTTT
The DNA here is from genome assembly GCA_947462335.1 of Harmothoe impar. Classification (NCBI taxonomy): domain Eukaryota; kingdom Metazoa; phylum Annelida; class Polychaeta; order Phyllodocida; family Polynoidae; genus Harmothoe; species Harmothoe impar. The sequence continues at coordinate 42,728,095 of OX381718.1, read as the reverse complement.
TGCATAAATGAGGTAGACAATAAATAGCTGTGTTTTAAAGATAGTCTCAGGTATACAGCAGTCTCATATATTCACAGGGATAAACATGCTAATATAATAGAATAGGAGCACCCTGGCATAATGAACAGGCCACTAATTAGGGTGGCTTATACCTTATTATCTGCCTGTCTGTCTGTAGCTCATTGATTGCTACCTAAATCCACCCAGCCCCTAAAAGCCTATAAGCATGCACTGCTGGCATTTGGGAGGTCATAGTCCATCTATGTCCTAAGGGCATGAGGAGGCACTCAATATCTGGGGCACGGGACAAATGTAATCCTCCTGCATTCCTGGCAAAAAAGTGTTATCTTAACATACTCTGATTCAAATGTGAGAATGACATCAGATTGTGGTGATTACAGCAAATGTTTTCAAAGATGGTGAAGGTAGCAGAGTGTGTTGTCATGCAGAGGTGACAGTCTTTGGAGCTGATCACAGGTATTAATTGGACAACCATGGAAAAACGGATGGGGAATAAAAGCAAATCCAATGTCATGAAAATCAATGTTACAGAGACCATGATTCCCAGAGCAATGAATCTTGTTGACCCTAAGGGAACCACCAAGAAAAGAGTCACTCCTAATGAAACAAACTCAGCCGTAAAGCGATTTTAGATGGTGATGGATTCATACCCTTGGAGTCAAGCATTCCCATTGTGTGTACACACAGAGGGTCAAAGAGAAACCGTCACTTATGGTGCAAGTTTGGTCATGTTCCGGAAGTCACTCAAGGCATGTCATCTGCTTTGTGGCACACTTCCTATTCTGTGTAATTTCTTTCTCTTTTGACTCATTATACAAAGTTTAATATGAGATTAGGATATAAATCACAATGTATAAGGTCTCGATTTACTATACTATACGATATATGCTTTAATTGGCTTCAGACACAGTTAAAGGTGGCCGAGTAGCATACAGTTTTATCAAGAATCTCATCCAGAGGGTGAATGGTCTCTTCTGACAGATATTCATGGTGTCACAGTACATATTCACCCCCATGCTGTTGCAGTTGTAAATAGTGCCAATGAAAAACGGTACTATAATCAGTGGCAGGGTAATCATTTCCCCCTTATTCGGAATGGTTTGCCAGTTAAGGTTTACATGCAAATATATTTGAGTATCTTTAATTTTACATTTGTTGGCTGTCATTGGATTTGGAGGGAAAATAAATAAAGGTTGGTCTATTTTTGTATTATGATGGCAATCAATGTGGTGGCTCTCTTCATTCCATGTTGCATAGAATCCACTAAATCATATCCACCATAGCATAAACTTGATGTTCATTACAGTTGTGTGGAATGGCTGTACCAGCTAACCCAGCTACTGTGCTAACCCAGATACACACAATACCCACCCTCAACACTCATTCAGATCACACATTGTCCAAGATACCTACTTAGGAGGCAAACAAGTAAAATTACACCCTACAGCACCTGAGCTCTATGGCTGGGGACCAGCGAGAAACCAGGACAAGTTGCTATTGATCTCATATTTCATCTGCAAATCAAATGGCAGATTGGATAGAACCAGCAGTGAACCTGCCCAAATTGCTCCAACTGTTGGCATCAGTTCATATCCCTCCCCACCCCTCTCATGTAGCACTTATGACAGCTACTAGGCACCAACTATATCATGCCTAGCCTGGTCTTAACCTCAAAAAGCCCTTCACTATCTAGCTAGCTTATGATCATAATCAGCAGTATAGAATCCAGGTAACCTTGGTGATAGCCTCAAACTGTCAGTGGCAATTGGTACTTCTCTGCTTGATGATACACATTTAAATATAGCTTGTGTTTTAATCGGTGCACTGATATTGCATATACCTGTCCTGTTTTCTAACAAAAATACTCATGGCAGCATGCACTATCTAGCTTGAGTGAGATTACAATCACCGATAATTCTGGTTAATAGAAGCTCGGCACCATGTGGAACAGGTTGGTCATGTTTTTAATGACAGCTGGTGCTGCTATGCTGTTCACAGACTGCTAGTTACCGACTTGTCTATGGATCTAATATGCATAAATGGATTCATCTTGAAGGGTGAGTTGTGCTATATTTCACACCACCAACAGCTAAGTATCTCTCTCTCTCTCTCTCTCTCTCTCTCTCTCTCTCTCTCTCTCTCTCTCTCTCTCTCTATATATATATATATATATATATATATATATATATTTCTCTCTCTCTCTCTCTCTCTCTCTCTCTCTCTCTCTATATATATATATATATATATATAAATATATATATATATATATATATATATATATATATATATGATGTGATAGTAATTAGATTGTAAATAGTAGTTGAACACCCCTTGCCATAAGGGACAGAATTGACTTACACTATAAAGCGGGGCATTCAGTTTCTTGCATACTACCCATAAAGCCACAACTGCTAGAACAATGCTGCAGTAAATATACTGGGATGAAACAGAATATTACACGAAAAGAAATAATCAAACGGTTTAGAATGTGCAACTACATTACGTACAGATAATTATATAGTAGACTAATGAGGGGTTTCATTTCAAGACAGACCAGAGATATTTCCTGAATTCTCAAAGACAAATTGGGAAAAGGCAGTATTGCCATTTTGGATTGCAGTATCACAAATATCAACAAACAACAATTCAGATATGCCTTTATAAACCTTTGTTAAACAATTTCGATATTCACTTCATTCTCAATTAAAGCATATTTAAGCTACCATAAAATGAACCTAACCAGGCATGATCAAAAATGAAGTAAAATTCCGATGTACAAAAAGAAAATTCTTGGCCCCTTACTGCATACATTGGGTATAAGGCTGCACGCCAGGTGCCTTATTAGAAGGTAAGGGTGTTCTCAATTTCTATACAAATTCAATCTAATTTCTTTTCTATTAGCTAGGTGTACTGTGGACAACAAATATCATATCTGTAGACATAAACACATAAAATACTAAAGGCTCTAAACCTATTATTATGCCTGTGTGTGCAATTCGTAACTACCTGATTGATATTCTTATGCTAAACATAGTATCAAACATCGTCAAGGATTTGCTTAAAGTGTCCTTCTCACTAAAGGTCTACTGGGTAGCTATAGCCACTAACATGCATCCTCAGTCCTCTGCTACAAGCAGCACAGAAAACAGAACTCAGTCAATAGCTTTGAAGTTTAAACCCCTGTCTCAATATAGCCTGCCCCATATTGAGTGATATATCTATAGATGTCTCTGAAAGTCTATTTCCATTATACATTGGGCTGGTAATATCAGCAATAAGTGGTATGAGACACTTCTGCACCAGCCGCTAGCAGAGGTCTGTAGTTGTACATCCTCCAGGCCTATGATATGATGGTGCTGAAAGGGCTGTAGTGTAGGGCCCATCATTCCTGCCGCTACAATGAGCCACAGTAATAGGGAAATTAGTGCCTTCCAGGTATAGCTTTAGTCGGAAGTCCACAAGGTCTGTGGATTCACTCATTACAAATAATAACAGACATGGGTAATGGAGTATTTCTATGTGACCTTTCCTAATTTAGATGATTCTAGATGAGAAGAATATGGCTTCTTAGAAGTATGAGGATAGCCTTGTACTGCACTAAACAGCATTAGGTGCTGTAAGGTGGTGATACCTTATAAGGCACCTACACAATAATTATGGAAAGTTAACATCTGTACTTATGAAATAGTATTGCCAGTATTCAGCAATATGATTTCTAATGGTGTAAAATATATCATGTGTATTTCAGAGGATATTGTTTGCAAAGGTATCTTTAATGTTACAAACTCTCGATGATAATATCTATATTCAGAATTATGAACTTAGCACTGAAACTAAAATTGTGATTATGGCCAATAAGTGAAGTGACCTTTCCCTCTGAGACCAGTTGACATTGAATAAAATATCAGTTCCACTGCTCCCAGAATAGGAGAAGTACTCCGGAACATGAGTACTCTCAGGCTAGGAGAAGCCTATCACAGTTACATATGATAGAGACAAGTTCATACACTTAAAGGGACTTGCTACTTGTCGTAGGATTACTGATGTTCCATTGAAACATGAATAGGAAAACAGCATGTTCACATTATCTGTCATGGATAATCCCCTTCTTCTATTGATATTGCAACCAAACCTTGGGAGTGTATAATGGACATCTATACACACATTCTAGGACCAATAAAACAGGGGGTCACGGATGAAATGAGAAGTTCATGAATTTTGGAAAATATTGCCTCAACTATAGGATCCTATGGGTGTCCTAGCAGTGACTATTATGTGAACAATCGAGGTATACTGTCCAAATAGCAAATACAAATAGTTGATCTAGGGAAAGTGGTCTATGTAGGAATATGAATACAGCTTAAAGAATACTTTTCATGAACTTCAATTTTGGCCACCAGGTGGCTTCTGTGTAGGAACATGCAATTCCCTTTAACTGACTGCTATTGCTAGTGTAGGTGCCTGTTATATCCTGAGAAGCTGGTGTGGCTGACAAAAGCTACATCAGCATATAATATCTGCAAACCTGATAATGATGGCAACTGATTATGTCAATATAAGCATACATGACATGATCAAAAAATAACTGAGCAATAAATTAGTTGTAAAGCCTTTCCTTCACCTGTCTTTTGTCTTAAACTCTTATTGTACTTACCTCAGACTACAGCATTTCTAAGACCAAACCAGTACATACCTGAAAGGAGATAAATAGCTGTTAGTCACATGGTGCTGTAGGGATTGTTATACATAATTCAGGTACATAATTATTGACTTAAGCATTTGACAGCATCAAATAACATTGCAATTCAACGAATCCCAACAGTAGAAAGTTTGCATTTTGAGTTGTGGACCATAATGTGAGACATACATTTTAGTAGTTCAAAGGTGATGTGTACGGTATCAGTCACTCTACAATCATGACCAGATCTGCTCGGTAAGCATAGCAGACAATATATAGATTGGGACCTCAGCTGGGAGAACAGCCTTATATACAGTACCTATCAAAAAGCAACCAAAGATGGTACCTATCTGACAGGTAATCTATAACAGACCATGAATTGTTGATGGCAATTCAGGCAGTGGCAATTCAGACAATGGAATAGGAAAATTCACATGTAGGAATATTGACAACTAGTTGATCAACATTAATGGGCTCCCTGGGAAGTGGCCAGTCTACAGTGTAGGGTAAATTGCTTCTTCTGCTAGAGTGAGCTGCAGTAATAGGTGAATCAGCCCCTGCCAGGTAGAATTCTTGCTGGAGTACATTGTGATATATACAGCATGTGGCAGGTAAATCGGTAGGCCTATACTGGGTTTAGAATCTGCTGATTATCTACTGTAAGATCTTAAGTAAAAGTCTAACTCGCCTTTAAGCCACATCCCCAACTTTCATTAATCATGAAAGCCTAAGAGGGGGCTTAGAACTTGGTAATTTAGTACTGTGGTACATAAGACGATTGGCCCGTTAGTTTATTGTACAAGAGGGATAGGTTATGATAAACAAGAAGAGAGATCTTAAAAAAGTAGTTTTTATGCTTGCCGGCCAGATCACACCCGCTCAAAGACTTTCGACTTGGCCCGATTACATAAGGCACAGTCATATTCTGCATTGAGGCATCAACAGTTGAACAACAGCAGTTTATTAGAACACATTAGGCAGATAATTTACTTGACTGATATCAGATACATAAATTATGTTACATGTTTGTATGGGTGAGGAGCAGTGAGGTCAAGTAGGGACGATTTATGCATAGGGTAAAGTGACCATGAGTCGGCCACTTGGACCTCTTTGAAACATATGCATTATTATAGAAGCTCTGCTGTATTAAGCTTACATGCAGGGTCATGTAAAACTTGATATGAAAGTTATCCTGATGTCTTGGACTTTCAAGCCAATAAATTCACAATTTTCATTTTCATGTCCATGGGGCCTTATAGGCTTCCACTACATAAGAGGTGTGATTCTTCTTCATAAGTACCATGAGTCAACCACTGTGGTACCTTGAGTCAGCCACACTATACCATCAGTCACCTGCTATGTATTAGAATGTCTGTTTTTGTACTAAATGCAAGGACAGAGTTTATTTCTTGTTGAGTGACCTCAGACAGAGTGTGAATATAAGACATCAACCAATTTATATCATGGTTAACTGTGTTCCATGACCAATAATTACACAATTGCAAATGATGCCTCATATGTGGCAAATACTTGGAATAGGGACCTTAGTGCACCCTGCACTAAGGGCCTTTTTCGCAGATCGTGTCACATATATTTCTTGCACTCAATTTCATGGTGGCTGGCAAATGAGCAAAATTACAGCTAAAATTGCATAATATTACCAAAAATGTGGTATTTTTGACAGCCAGTGGAGGGGACTAGAGATGAATTCCCCAAAATGGTAAAATAACATGTGCTGCATTTTTCCATATTGTATCAATATAAATGAAGTTAAATCCACTAAAATAATTATTTATTGGCTCAATTTGGTACCAAAACCCATGTAAAATGGCCGACTCAAGGTACATGGCCGACTCAAAGACACTTTATCCTATGTTGTAAACGCTGTATGACATTTTCTAAGGTGTCAGTAGTATATGGAGAAAATATTTTGCTGCAGGCGTAGGAGCACTTTCACTGTTAACTAGGCCTACGCTACAAAATGTATAAGTGTAGATTTAATCCACCCGCAGATATTGATAGTCGATAGGGTGGTCTCTCTTAACATAGACATAACACATGAAAGATATGGGTGAACAAAACTAATATAGGGGACCCTCTTCTATCTAAACTGAGTTCACAGTCCAGGCACCCAGTAAGGTGGACATGAAGGCACTGGCTGGGGGGTAGGACCCAGGTGGTCACAGACCTCAGCTTGGGGAGTGAGTAGGCTATAGGGTACCATGGAAAGGTGTGCAACTAAAAGTCCAACCTCATCTTTGCGCATCCCAATAGAGTATATAGAGATGTGGTGCCATGAAGGTTATGTTGATTTAGGAGGTGGTTCAACTGTCAACCCAAAATGGTTTGCCTCTATCCAAGCCTGCACTAGCATTGTACATAATTATGGATAGTCAGTGTGATGCATGGAAGGGGGCAGGTTCATGTGACATTGAACCTAACGCAAGTACTGAATACAAGGATGTGATTGAGTGGGCTTTTGATTAAAGTCTCCTTTATACAAGCTATTATTGGTTGGACACCAATCTGTACATTCAGAGAAAAAGTCACATTGAGGGGCTACTAAAAAGAGGTATTTTCATACCGAGGCTAATTAAGTAAGTGATTTAAAAAGAAATCAAATAATGTTCCATTATCCAATCCGATAGGGAACTGCTAGATATATGAAATAAAGTACAGTGTGAGACGTTTTCATGACTGCTGTCTCATGCTTAAATTGTGTGGTATCCAATATCTTTGGACAGGTGATGGGAGTAGTGTGGTAAAAAATAAAAGATGTGCTTTAAAGCTGGTCACAAGTATACAACAGTCTAGTATACTGACAGGGATAAAATGTGACTGAAATCATTCAGAACCCTGGCACATGAATAGACCATTAAATGGGGCATATGGTTTTATCCTATTATCTGCCTGCCTGTAGCTCATTGCCTACTGCCTGAATCATCCAAGCCTATAATCATATGCTGCAGGCATTAGGGAGGACACAGGTACCTGGGAAGGCACCTAATAACTTGGGCACTGGGTGAGTGTAATCCACCAGCAGTGCTTGAGATAGTAGAGGAATCTATGGCCTTACAGTTTGTAATTTTACACTAGGAATATTGAAACCAATCCCACCTGGAAGAAGTTGTTCTCTTAACTGAATCATATTAAAATGGGAGAATGAAAACAGATGATGGTGATTGCAGCAAATATGATAGATAATGATAGATAATGCAGCAGAGTGTGTCATGATGGTCGTTGTAGCCAGGGAGGCTTTCATTGGAGACACCATTGCTAAGAAACAGCCAAGTAAAAAGATGTGGGAAGTGAAGAAAATCAGTGGCCATGAAGATTAATCTTACAGAGCCCCCAAGTCCCAGAGCGATCAATCTTGGTATCCTTGAGGACCGAGTCAACAAAGGAATGAATGGAATTAAAAAGAAACTCTGTTGTAAAGGCATTACAGATGACGATACATGCTTAATGCTCCTTGTGTGTGCACAGCGTCAGGGACAAATATGCCTGCTCTCACAGGGCATGTATGGTCACGTTCAGGAAGTCATCTGGTCACATAACCTGCTTCACTCACCCCTTCAGGAAGTCAGTTAACACACATCATCTGCTTATGTTGTGCAATTCCAGTTGTTTTTCTTGGTGTGACTGGCTTTCCTTTATATTCCCTTCCAGACTTAAGATAGGTATATTTTAATTGGAATGCAGGATTTATTAGGATGACATCTATCTCTATTCAAGATTGTTGTCATAGAATGCCTTTTTAAAATCTTTTTCTTGCCCCTCACCATTTTCAAATTGCATGCATGTGGAAATATTTCATCGCCTTTTAATCACTAAGCACATTTTGAGTAATTTTCATGGTCTGAATGCACTCTAAGTGCTGCAGAATTATAATAAGGCATATCTGAGCTTTCTGAGGACATTCAGTCCATGCAGTACAGGTTATAATCTTGCAAAGCAAAGGTGACATATCTTCTATTTCTGTAGCACTGAAAAACTAAATTGGTATTACTATTCTATATGTACAGAATTATATGAGCTACACCAGCTAATGCAGCCACTGCTTCACAGTAATGTACTTTCTATTCTATCAACTCATTGTCCCGGACACCCTCTTAGGAGCCACACAATCATAGGTAGGGTGGCCGGAGGGTTTTTAGATACCTATCAAAATATATACATGTTATATGTACAGAAAGCCTCAAAACTCACATTTAACAAACTATCATTATTATGTTGACGCAGTAACTAGGGAGCTGATTGTAGCTGATTACAAATCCCTCACCTCCCTCACCATTCTGACAGATCTGAACATCTGCATAGGGTAGACATACCATGCCTATATCTCACTCATAGCCCTGTCATGCTACAGTGTCTAAGGAGTGAACTAAGATTTCCTATGTAACTCTATGACAGGGGAGGCCCTCTAGTGTTATATATATGATGTAAATGCTTGAGATTGGGGTCTCAGACCCCAATATGACCCCCAGGAGATGTCCTGACGCTGGCTGGCGGTAGGTTGTATCATTTCCATTCCAGATGCATCATTTTCAGCTCATTTAGCTCTATTTTCAGTAGTCTACCGTAATCTACCAATTAAGGAGTTCTAGAAAAATAATTGAACTATATGACCTCCCATGACATGCCTGCATACAAGACGCTTCAAACTAAAAAAGAATTTCATTGATACATGGATTTTCCATCAAGCAGTGTCAATTCTCCCAGAGGATAGGCTCAAGAGATTACCCAGTTATAGAGCTCAAGACAGACTCAAAATCTGAAGGTCTGTCAAGATTGCTCTTAAATTACATTATGTAATACAATTCATGATGCTTATTCCAGCTCATGTATGAAGGATCCATTCAAGATCTCTTGATACCAAGTTACTAGAGGTCTACATCTGCTCCCTAGCCAAAATGAGATTCCATCATAAAAGGGTCACTTAACATAGGATCAGATATAGATTGAGCGACCAGCTAGAGCCTCCGGCCACCCTATCATAGGACAACCCTAGAGGACCACGCCCCAATGATTATAGACCAGCCAGAGAGCAGGATGGGCTGCTATTGATCTCAAGTTTCATCTGCAAATCAAAGGGCAGATTGGGTTGCAGCAGCAATGAACCTGCACCATATGGCTCCAACTGCTGGCATCAGGTGATGCTGACTCCACCCAAACCACAGGTTTTAACAAGACCTAAGCTTGGAGAGTGAGTAGGCTATAGGGTACCATGGGAAGGTGTGCAACTAAATATCCACCCTGATCTCTGCATGACTCTACAAAGAGGTAGTGTACACAACATACCCTAGATGGCACCACCTCTCTGTAGAGTCCTGGGACCTGCAGAGATCAGGGTAGATATTTAGTTGCACACCTTCCCATGGTACCCTATAGCCTACTCACTCTCCAAGCTGAGGCCTTGTTAAACCTGTGACCCAAACCCACTCATGTTGCACTTGTGGCATAAGCCATGCACTAGGATGTAATAGGCCTACCCTGTCTGTAAATGGCACTGTACACTCTCTAGCTTGTGTAAGGTTACAATCAGCAATATAAAAGACTCCATGTACCAGACTGGTAGTTACATATTGTTAGTCGATGACAGGTGGTGTTATGCTAGTTGATACACACTTTAGTATGGCTTGTATTATAAACTTCCACTAACATTACACAGACACATCTGTTTTCTAACTAAATTGGCCATGGCGGCATACACTGTCTAGCTTGAGTAAGATTACAATCGCCAATATAGTTAATAGAAGTATGGTGCAGGTTGGGACAGACTGGTCAATTCAATGTTGGTGACAGATGGTGCTGCAATGCTCTACACAGAATACTAAATCTACACCAATTTGAAACAGCTCTAATTATGTATATGGTGAGCTGTGCTACACTTCAGACCACCGTAATTAGACTTATGAACTAATAGTGGAACACTCCTTGACATAGGGGACAGGAATGGCTTACACCATCAAACAAAACCATTAGTTTTCTATAAACTATCTCAAATCATAACTGCCAGCCCAATGTTGCAATGTTCTCATTGGAATGACACATAGATATTACATGAAATTAAATAAACAATGAGTTTAACATGTTGGAATACATCACATATAGATTCAGCAGACCAGTAAAGAGCTTCTTAGCACAACACATATTGGGTAGATATTTTCTCTAAATTTTCCAACGTTTTTTTGGGAAGAAAACCTCCACACGAGATGCACATAGCACCGAAGATGTGATGCATTACATTTGGGACCCAAGCAGCAGTAATTTGGTCTATGTGATTTTGACCTCAAACACTAAATACATGTCTTCCAAGAATACCAACAATCATATTAAAGAAACATTGGCATGGTTGGGCTTACACAAATACCTACATGCCCTCACCGGGTACACAGTCCACTAGGATTGTGAGGTACAGGAGGACTCAGCCATGTGATCAAATCATCTCCACTCCATACACAGTCAAAGCCACCCAGTACAGAGTGTATGATCGGGGTCGGTGCTGGCAGCCAATGGGCAGCAGTAGCTGGGCAGCAATAGATCTATATGTTAGATGTTGATTGTTCCTGTTGACTATTATCTTACCCAATGATGGCAGATATCAGGGGCTAGCCCAATAGAAGTACCAAAGTTATTAATTCAGTTGCATATGTCTTAGGTCCTGTGTCTCTGCTGCAGTCAACATGTTATACACTCATACATACTTTGAGTGATGTCTCTGATATATAGTTATGGCTGTAACTCTCCGAGCCAAGGCTGTCTGAGAGTTACGGACAAAAGGGTCAGTTTTCTATTGGTTGTCCTTATGTCAACCAATCATGTAGATTTCCACACTCAATCAAGACATGCCATGAGTGGTTGTTTATGCTACTTAGGGCCTTAATTGGATGAGCTGAAATGTACAACTAGGTAATTATGGCCATGTCTAGACCAATCAATGGGTTTCATGGGGCTAAATATTGTCTATCTCTATACAAACTACCCCCATCAAAATGATCTAATGGGGGAGAATGTAAACTCTTCCATGTTTCAATTTATGAATCAATTATAGTATACACTTATAAGATGTCACTCATTAATTTTTGAGTCTGTATGTTGCATATTAAAACCAGGGGAATGCGAAGCAAAGTCACCTCGCAAATGGTGCCATATTTCCAAAGCTTTCTTGACACTTGGATCCTATACCCACAACGCTAGTGGCCGTGGGTATTGCCGGCTATACTACTCTGGTTCTAATGTATACATCTCGTATGGCTGTAGGGGACTGCATTTATAATAATTATATACAAACTGCATAGAAATAAACTTCATGGCACAATCTTCATCCACCATCCACAAGGGATTAATCTCTAAGTGTGAACATCTATTAGGTCTAACACGAGAGCTGTGTTGACACTGGGACTACAGCATCAAAGTAATCATCATTAAGCCATTATGTGCAGACTGCTGTCATTGCACAGAGACCAGCCACTGCTATCCTGTTATCTCACACAAGGTGACTCAATATGACTGGTGTAATCTTTATCAGAGGTAGCTTAACTACTGTAAAAAGTACTGATTTTCACGGCTCAAAATGTTTGCGGATGAGGGAAAACTGGCAAATTAGGCATTTAAAAATTTCGCGGATTTTTCATTTCCGCAAAAATAACAAAAATATATACCCAGTGAAATAAAGTGCTTTCATCGTAGATGGCAAAGACACGTTGCCATTAATGATTACTGGCATGAATATGTAGGAAATACTGCCACAATGCTTATTTCTCTCATATTTCCAGCTGTATTGTGCATACCTTTATTTTTCACCTGGTGATATACAAAATGTTATAAACTTCCAAGCCGGTAATATTACAAAACAGAATATAGAACTCAGGTAATAATGCACGAGAAGTTAACTATTCCCTTTTTAACTCCCATCTCATTACAGCCAACCCTACATCATGTGATGCCTTCATGTCTGTGGTGGTCTGTTTCATGTCTATTTCTATAGTCCATAGCCTGGTTAAGGTAGCAATGAGGATGACATTGGTGGCAGGGGTCTGTAGTTGTACATCCTCCAGGCATGTTATATGGTGGTGCTTAGAGCCCCCTATAGTGTAGGATAAATTGCTGCTGCCAGAGTGAGCTACAGCAATAGGCAAATTAGTGCTTTCCGGGTATGGCTTTAGCCGGAAGTCCACAAGTTCTTTGGTGGAGGGCAGCTGGATGGGTATGTTATGACAGCTACACATATTCCAAACCCAGCACTATTATGCATCAGTGGTGTAGTAGAAATGAAGCACATAGGCAATTGTGTTTTCTATGAGGCTTTTCCATAGTTTGAAAATTACTCCTATCCAGTTTCCCCATTTTCAGACCATCTCAACTCTAGAAAGTACATTGTGATTGGCTTCATATAAGTTAAAATACTATTACCTAAAGTCTGAATGAAATGGTAGGATAGTGCAGGAGATGTCAGAAAGACTGCTTATTGTGGGGATTCTCAGAATTACTGAAGTCAGTAGCAATTAGCATATGTGATAATTATATATATATACATACTGAAAAATGGTACTCGTTAGGACTCATTTTTGACTCAATGTTGATTATAATGCTCCAGTGTCTATTGTATAATCATAAAACACTGCATTATCACAGTATTGATCATAATTGGATTAATGGGATATCTAAATACAGATTCCCACCATCCACAATGGATTAATGTCCAAGTGTAGACATCTATCACTTCCACACAGGGGCTGTGTTGACACTGCGACCAAAGCATCAATGTAATCATCATTAGTCTGTTTGGGAGGCTGCTATCACTCTACGCAGACCTTCATTTGGTGACCAGCCACAGTTATCTTGCATTATTAGTGCTTATAGTCTGACCTATTTTCCTTCTAATAAAAATTGTATCATAATTAGATGTTTATGACAAAGACACATTGTGATTAAAGATTTCTGACTTGGACGTTGGGGAGATACTGGCATGTATTAAAAGCTACCTGGAGACATCTGATTTCCCTGCAGAAATAACCATTAATTGTATTGCAGACTCCTGGAGTGAGGCTGCATGTGAGGTGCTTATTAGAGAATAAGGATGTGTTCGGCAATTAAAAACGCTCATACAAATTAAATGAAAATCAATTTTCTCTCTCATATCTCATATTCTATCTACAAATATTTGTCTGTGACATTCCGTTATACATTGTATTCCGTAATTTTGTGTAAAGACAGTAGTGAGGAGGCGACATCGTATGACCCACCTGTGTCAGAGATCTAGTTTCACATCCACCAGGTCCACAGAGACAGCCAATGGTACCAAAAGCTAGGGGTAAGGTATACAACGTGTGAAGAATGACTGTGTCGGCCCTCATTGTCTTTAAAATATAATTATTATTATATTCTACTTAACCACATCGTAGACTAGAACAGTACTAGCAAGCATTGTGAGTGGGATTTGCTCAATGAGAAATTATTCGCTGCCAGGTTTAAATGGCTGAAAGCACATGGAGTATAAGTGAATTGCAGGTGAATGAGTAAGGCTATACCCAGTAAACACACTTACGTAACTTAACGTTCAGAGAACGTGATTTCTAAGTGTAAATAACGTAGCTTTACTACGTAAAATAACGTTCAAATGTAAGGGTTATTTTAAGTTATTTAACGTAACTGAACGTAGATATACGTTAAATGAACGTTATGAGAACGTTCTTCTAGGTTTATCTAGGTAAATTACCTAAAATAACCTAATCTAAATGTATTACCTACAAAACGTTATTATATCAGATAGATATAGATATCAGATAGATATCATTTCAAATATCAAAAAAAAGTTCTATAAACTAATCACATATACATATTCATTACTTTTCAGAACAAGCCGGAATGGGGTTTGTACTGGGGACCTGTCTGTCACAATCCCACGATCTAACCTATTGAGCTATTGAGGCAGGTGGAGGAACTCATATTATCAATAAAGATATGGCCCATTCATTTAACGCAGACGTATCCTATCCTTTAAGTACTGCTAAGTCTGCTTTTAATGAACTTTTACGTGGTTGCTAGAGTTCCCTAGTGAGCTATGTCGGGTTTGCTAAAGGTTTCTAATGAGTAAGCATGATTTTGACATAGACTAGAACCAACATTGAATATACGTTTGCATTACAATTTTCTATCCAATTTCCACCGAGACAATCAATATCTACGATATAAAGAATATACATCTAATTGCATGAAAAGAAAAGAGATTTTCTAAGACGATTTCATGGCACCAGCTGGAATTGAACCCCCAAACCCGTATACCAAGGCAGGCACCATCACCACTACACTACCAAGTCCGGTGGAAATGGGTGAAGCAGGAGTGCTCTTGGTTTGTGAAAGAATATGTTTGAAAAAGAGCACAGTCATAATGGGGTATGAAGATAAGTTCCAGCAGGTCTACTACCACGTCCTCATGTAGAGCAGAGGTAGAGCATTAAATGCCCGTGTCTATATTATATCATGAAACAGTTTTCTTTGTGTTTGGGCCTGGATTGATCGAGGCTGGGATTACATGAGCTACATTGGGTTTGCTAAAGGTCCCTATTGCCACCAATGCACGTATAAGTGCCTACATCTGCATTGATTAGGGACCTTTAGCAACCATGTAAAAGCTCATAAAACGCAGACGGAGCAGTGCTGAAGGCATAGGATACGTCTGCGTTTCATGAGCTCCGTCGGGTTTGCTAAAGGTCCCTAATGAGCTACGTTGGGTGTTTTCTAAATGGCCTTTTGTCGTAAAGTAGACTTTCCAATGTACCTTTATAGTTTGCAGTTTATCCTTCAGTAAGTGTCACAAGTGCCCTCAACTAAGTAAAGACGCCATGGCTGTGTGGCCTAGGCACTGGTACATGAGTTGCACCCTTACGGGTTCGAATCCCACAAGCAGGCCAATTTTCGCAACATGAATTAACCCTACTAATAGAAAGTGTTCATGCTGATTACCTAATTGGTCACTTACTTCTCACTAATTTTGGTCAAATGCCATGTTTGATGGCATGATGGTTCGAGTCCTGTAACCAGCAGACTTGTGTTTAGAGATGGGTTTAAAGCTTAAAAGCATTGATACCAATTATATATAACATTGTGGATTATCACAACCTGTATAAACCTGCAGGACGAAAACGTGTTGCAGGTTCATAAGGGCATGTAGTTCCACATTATTCATCTCTCTTTCATTCCCACTCTGTCTCTCCCCCTCTATTTATATCTCTCTCTATCTGTCTCTCTTTTTGTAGAACCCTATGCTTTCACAGAAACGAACTGCTGTTCACAGGATTCGAACCCACATGATGGAATTTACATAACGTTCATCCAACGTTAAACTACGTTGATACACTTACGTAAAACTACCAGCAAATCACGTTATATAAACGTGTTTTAAACGTTAAAATACGTTAGTCTACGTCAAATAACCTGAATAAACCCTTACATTTCAACGTTATATTACGTATTGAAATCACGTTCTAATAACGTAGCTGTGTTTACTGGGTACTGACTCTGAGATTAAATGACAAAGCAAAATAATGACACCAATCCCAATCCCAGTACCCTCCCGAGTCCCAAACTATACTGTATTAATTATTATCCATTTGTTATGTATTGTGTGCAATGAGTAAGCTACTCAGTGTTCAAGTCACGTAATCTCGTGGGAAGCAAAGTGTGATTTGCATTTTGTAATTGAGCCTGCTCTAAGCTATAGTGTGAATAACTAGGTGTGGGGAGCGGGATATGATATGTCATAAAAGGCAGCCAGTTGGAGAGATTCACTTAGAGCTAACGGCTAAAGTCAGTGGCAATTAGAAAGAAATTTTGTAAAATGGTACTTGTTAGGATTCTAGAAGAGTAAAGAAGATGGCATGTCATAAATTGGCGCTTACACTGGACTGCACTTAGGCATTTAAGGGCCGCATAGTGCTTTATATTTATCATGCCCATTTTTGCCATAATGCATGATTCCATCTCTTACAAGTCTACTCGCCAGAGCGGCATTTATATAATATCATGACGATTCTTCAGAAATGTATCAAGTCCGAATGGTAGGCATTATGCGTGAATGTAGCACTGGTGAAATATTTCCCGTGTTGCATTCATGTATTGTAACGAAAAGTAGCATTATGCAATGAAGCACTATGCTGTCCTAAAAGGAGGCCACACAGCATCAATTATGTACAGAATTAGCACAGATTGCTATGAAGTTACATTTTAAAAAGCCAAGACTCCACAGAATATAGGAGGCATTTAATTAAGTATGGGTTTAATAATGAAAGAAGAACAGTCCATTGTCCGATCTAACACCCATGGGAGTTAAGGGAAAAAACAATCTTAGCATTATGTATGTGAAGCTCATAGAGGGAGTACATAGACTGTCTAGACCAATCTATTGTACGTATATTCACAATGGGATAAAACACAGAGACAGCCACGTTATCAGGTTTATATATGTCACGCTTTATCCGCTTATATCTACAATGTATCAAGTTACCTTTTTCCTCCTTAACCATAGAAGCTTGGCATGTTGCTAAATGATGACAAAATGCCGACCCTTTGAGAGAGGCTCAACCCTGTATGGTTGGTCTGTTGCTTGAAAGTAGCACTGGCGAGTTACTCTCCATGGCTGCACACATGCATCATGACAATTAGGGACATAACACATTAAAACATTATGAAGTCCTTATAGGGTCAAATCCGGTTGAATATGGGATTTATTTAAATAATGAATCAACTAAAATTGCATTCTTTACAGAAAACAAAAAAAGTATACAATTTTACAATGCTGCTATGTGGGAAAGAAATATAAAGGTAAGGCAACAATTGTGAGATGATATGTGACAAAACGTGGGAAAACGTGACATTAGGGGAAAACACCTTTATTTAAGTTCAGGTCTTCAGCTACAATTCGATGCTTCAAGCATCAAAATATTTGAAATAGTTGCTGAGAAATGACATCTCAAACATGGGATGGCAGGGACATGTAGGAATTCAGAATAGACTGCAATGCGATCAGATATCTATCCATTTTCAAATAATCCATATAAATCATAATTATTAGAAATTAAACCAATAAATGCATATAATGGTACATAGATTTGGATCTGGTAGGAATATTGGCATTCTGTTTTCAGTTCTGAAATCCCCATGGATGGGGCAATTAGATAGGGATAATTTCTATTCCAAAATAATGAATTGATGGTTGCCATGGCAACCAAATGTCAACAAATTGTCTAAAAATGGCTAAAAACGTTCTTTTTACATTCCAAATAAGACCAATTTAGAATGAAAATAGAATTTTGATAATAGCTTCAAAAGATTCCCTGGGAAAAGTTAGTCTAGGGTCATTTTCTCTTTAGTATTCACATTTTTAGCTATATCTCCTGAAATATCATGTTTAGAGCATTTATGGCTATTCCCCCTAATGTTACGATTTCCCAGGTTTCGTCACATATTGTTATCTGCCCATAGTCTGAGTGTGGGAAGGTCTGCCATACATAATCGGTCTGGTTCACAGAAGCCTTAGGCAGCATAGTTATCTGCGCTATGTTCCTTGTAAACTGACCATTCAAAGGCTGAACGTACACACCGCACATATCTCTGCACATATAATTAAAATGCTCAGAATATAGTTATAATGGATATTGATTATTTTGCTTTGAGGTTTGAGGTTGAGGTTTGAGGTTGAGGTTTGATTTGCTTTTATTGAAAAACATCTCCTATTAAAGGGCACTTGTTTGAATGTTCATTTAGAGTCTTTATGGGTGGCTTCACACATCCAATTGTATAAAAATACGTCATTTGGACGCCAACAGCTTACCTATAATGTTATTTGGACGCCAACAGCTTTATAATGCGATAGGCCTACCTTACTCTCTTACTCAGGGCACTCACTATTAGGAGAGTACTCACTATGTGTAGAGGCATATAACTTTCCTTTAACCATTTAAGAACAGATGTCGCCAAAAGATGACATTTTGTCGTCATGATGCACCAACGTAGCCCAGTGAGTAAATTGGCAGTGCTGCATTGGTACATTAGTACCTCATGATGAACCTTTGGAACCTTTCGTCAAAATACCGGTGAATCACCGGCAACTTTTGGGACATAACTTTCACCGTTTTTTTTACAGTAACGGTCACTGTCAATTTTACGTAAAATCACTTGTCCTTTCATGTAGAATCGCCGTTTATTTTACGTTGAATCACCGTTAATTTTATGTAGAATCACCATTATTAGATTCATAGTATTGAAATATACAGAGATTTAGCGTTATTGCCAGTGCTATTACAGACTTTGGGAATATTCTATAAGCCTCACAGGGAGTCTGATTATGGTGACTTTAGTTACTGTAGTATATATCTAAAAACTTACGGATGAACCATACTTTAACTTTGTCCTGATCCTATACATCACACTGGCAATCTGACCTGCATACCAGCCATGGCCTATACAAGAGGTTTCACTCTAAAGGATTGATATAAGGCAGAGTTTCCAGAGTATATTAGCACAAAATAGGTGTATAGATCCTTACAGCTACTTTCTTCTGGATATTATCTAGTGATCATGGTATTTTGTCAAACCTATCACAAGATTGAATTGTTAAATTGTCAAACATATAGATTAGTTGAAAATTACCATTATTTCAACATGTATACTCCACTTCAAGGGCTCACACTCTCCAGAAAAATCTTCTTACAAACCAGGCCACCTATCTATGGCAGGATCCACTATGTGTGGCTTCCTCTGGGATTTGACATTAAAAGATGAATTTACGTTGAATCATTGTAGTTCAAACCAGGTTAGCATTTAACAACGATCCACTGTGAAATGGCTGATATTTTACGATGCTTCATTGTATTCCAAATAACAGTGAATCTGCGTTAAATTTTACAGAGTGAATCAGTCAAAAGTACATCTATTTTTTACAGTGTGTCTGAACCCCGGAGAGTTGGCATAATGCTTGAATTCAGTACTAGTGAGTGACTCGCCAGGCCTGCATTCATGCATTATGACACCAGTGGCTTGATGCATACATATTGATACATTATGCCATCCTCAAAGGGTTAAGGAAACTGGATGTTTACTACTCATTTGCTCTGCATTATTGTATGTAGCAAACAGGTCCTGGGTCTGTTTCATATAGTATACATAACATAAATTTAAATCGATTCAATTTAACAAGATGTCATTTGTCAAGATCTCTTTAATGTCCACAGAATTCTCCTTCATATCTAAACCAGAATAGTGAACTTGTCACAGGAACAAAGTTGTGATTAAGGCCAATAAATGAAGTGACCTTTTACTCCGAGATCAGTTGACATTAAACCATATTTCATAGCCACTCCTCGTAGCTTAATATCTGTTCTTACTATAAACAAAAAATAGCTGGGAAGTGTAATTGTGAACCTCTTAGAGCAGTGAAGCTGTGTAATTTAATAACTCAAGCGGGGAAGTACGTATGTGTGTATAAATATCCTAGATATGTGTTGGTAAGTCGGGCATAAAAGTGAATCGTGAGAACTCTCACGCCGTGATGAGGAAGTATGAATGTTGATGTTTTTGACCCTTTAAGGACGGCATATTGCCTAAAAGCAACATCTTTCACCATGATACTCAAATGCAGTGCAAACAAACAACTTACCGGCACTGCATTGGTGCATCATGGTGACCCTTTGTGAATGTATCAAATCCAGGGGGTCAATATAATGTTTGAATGACTCACCAGGGCTGTATTCATGCTTCATGCTGACAGAGTTAATAGCACAGTAATGCTCTATATGGCCCATATGGCTGAATATCAGTTCCTCTCAATAGGCATGCCTCCATCTCCTTGTTTCTCCGCAACCACACACCCTCCATGCTCTGACATATGTTCACCAGTGCCATGAAACCAATTTGCTTCAACATAATAAGTCAGTTAGTTGATATGATATAATTGTTAAATATATTATCAATCTTAGAGAGACGTCACTGAGCCCCTCAATCCTTCAACGCAGGTGTACACTCTCGAGCAGATGTTTGGTACTGACTAGGCAGGAGTGGCCGCCATTATCCAACGGTGGATATTGGAGATTGAGGGAGAATTTAAGCGCACAGAGACACAATTCAAGGCCACGGGTGAAGACATCTATCATGAATATCTCGCAATACATTGACATATTATGTCTTCATGTGTGTATTATTCCCTTCACCGGTAATAGTTTCACCATCTTTCCTATCTTTCTGTGACAGGGGCAAAATCCCTAGAACCACTTCTAGCAAAGTCAACATTACATTTGTTAGTAAAAGCCAAGAACTGGAACAGTGTGTCCACCATTCCACATTATGATAAATCAAATGGACAAATAGGGGGCAGACAACTTCAAAAGCTGCCTTGTTATGACTGATATGGATCTGCTGCTGCTAGCTGCAGGTGACTACAGATAGGTAGTTTGCATGTTGTGCGCATATCAATGTTGACGTGCGTCCATGTATCAATAAATCTCTCCTCCAGGGCTGCAGTTTTTAAGTGCAGCCTTGATCTGGCGTCTTGGGGCAATTCTGACATACAAAGCCAGAACTGTGGACAGAGGTCAAGCAATACAGTATTTATAAAGCTTCACCTTTTCCTTCCTGCAATTCGGGTTCTAGCAATTATCTTATTTGTCACTTTATCAGAACTTGCATGATGTTAAGAAATAAAAGGTTCTCTTTTAAAGACACATATAGAGTGATACAGGATCATAAATAAGAGATATACAAGGCACCTGAATATATACTGATGGCCTTGTTACATTAACATGCTGATAATATATTAAATTATGTAAATAGCTATTTTGACAAATTTGATATGTCAACATTGCATCAATATATGTATACTAACCCCTATCATCATGATGCATTCAAGTACCAGGTGGCTTTTAAAATGTGATAACTGCCTACAGCAGAAGTATTTTCAACTACACTGGACTGTGCTTACGCGTTTAAGAGCCACATAATCACCCAGGCAAATATGAGCGTCAGCCAATGTCGCCATGATTAGCACTCTCATACAAGAGTCAGGCACTGCTGGACTATGATAGATGGGTCAATGGCAATCTAATGAGGGTCAGGCTATGCTGGACCTTCGTCTAGAGCTTCTACTCACCCAATATTGCTTGAGAGTCTGGCTTTGCTGGATCCTCATGCCAGAGTCTGGCAGTGCTTGCAAACGTCCAGCCTGTTATTGAAGGTCTAGCATAGCCTGATCCTCACTAGAATGGCCCTTGACCCATCTATTATAGTCCAGCAGTGCCTGACCCTCGTCTGAGAGTGCTAATGGCGACATTGGCTGACGCTCATATTTGCCTGTGTGAAGCCTTAAATTTATGATGCCGTTCTTTGATGCATGATTGTATATCTTGCACGTCTACTCGCCAGTGCTGCATTTATATTGTATGACGATCCTCAGAAAATCTATCAACTCCAAAAGGTTGGCATCATGCTTGAATGTAGCAAGTTATTCACCCGGGCTGCATTCATAGTTACACTTTTTTTAGACTCCTACTGATGTAGAAAAGGATTCATATCATGGCAGAATACAATCTATTGAAGGTTGTTCCATATCCTAAGGTCTCCTTATAATGGCCACAAGATTATGAAATATGTTTATCAAATGGGCTGTGATTTATAAATATTTCATTAACGTCTTCAAAATTGTAGAATATATTCAACTTAAGGGGATGTCATTTTGTCAAGTTCTCCTTAGTAATGTCCACAGAATTCTCCTTCGTATCTATTCTTAGAATTTGTAGACTTGTTGCAGGAACAAGATTGTGATTAGGGCCAATAAATGAAGTGACCTTTTACTCCAAGATCAGTTGACATTAAACAAAAACTCATATCCACTCCTCACAGCTTAATATCTGTCCTGATTATTAATAGATAATAGCGGAGAGGTGTAATTGTGAACCTCTTAGAGCAGTGAAGCTGTGTTCTCTACTAACCTAAGTGGGGAAGTATGAATGTATATATATATATATATATTTATATATATATATATATATATATATATATATATATATATATATATATATATATATATATACATATATATATATACATATATATATATACATATATATATATATACATATATATATATATATATATATATATATATATATATATATATATATATATATATATATTATATATATATATAGATCTGTGTTGGTAAGATGGGCAGAGAAGTGAAACTTGAAAAACTCTCATATCGTGATGAGGAAGTATTGATTTAAGATATTGAAAGGGAAACCTTTAAGGTTGGAATATTGCCTAAACGTAACAGTTGACATGATGCACCAATGCAGTATGAACAAACAACTCACTGGCAGTGCATTGGTGCATCATGGCGACCCATTGTGAATGTATCGATCGCAGGGGTCAACATGATGCTTGAATGCAGCACTGGTGAGTAGACTCACCAGGGTTCCATTCATGCTGAATGATACCAAAGGTATAGCACATTCGTGCTCTATATGGCCCATATGGGTAAATGTCACTTCCTCTCAATAGGCTTATGTCTTCTTATATAAATACAGAATTGATAGGGAAAACCCCTGATATCTGGGTCAACCATGATGTTAACATTTTAACCAATGCAAGAATGCAGAATGCTTGTTGTGTAATAAGCACCTTTGACCTCATGGTTATACAGCAAGTCTACATATGATGCAGCATCAGTAAGGCACACCAACTGGTTAAAATAAGATATGAACTAGGGCTGGACCTGTTGACATCTAGGAAAGTCACAATTCTGTTCATGGGTAGATGCCGAGAACTGGAACAACACGGCCACCATTACACATTGTTATATATCAAGTGGACGAATAGGCGGCAGACAACTTCAAAGGCTGCTTTGTGATGACTGATCTGGAACAGCTACCGCTAGCTTCAGGACTACAGATAGGTAGATTGCATGTCGTGTGCATATATATATAGACATGTGTCTATTTATCAATACATCTCTTCTTCAGGGCTGCATTCATACGTGCAGCCTCGATCTAGCATATTTACTTCTCGCATGCAAAGCCACCTGTGCGATCTATTATACTGATACTGAACTGCGTATAGAGGTATACATTAATATAAGAGCTACAACATAAATTTTCTTCTTATATTACTTGGAACATGGATAATCACCAATACTTATAATCATTTATCGCTCTGACACAGAACTTGCATGGTGTTCAATATTAAATTATTCTTAAGAGACATTACCTGCATGTTTTGCAATAAATGACTACATGTCGAAGGTACCTGTATGTACAGAATGTTATGGCACTTGGTAATTTACATGTTGCTTTGCAGCTATCATCTTATTTGAGTTATGTTAAAACAGTTTGCATGTCAATAATACATAAGCATCATGATAAGTCCTCAGGTGCCTAGGATCCTGAATTAGCCATTTTTTGTTTTAGCACTGCAGAGAAAGACACCGTCTAATGGAATGCCTAATGCATATTATCTCGATTGTACAGTATAGACAATGCTACATGCTGAAGTGTCCAAGCCATCAGTGTCTTGAGTGGGGAAACAGAAGGCAGGGACATTTTTAAGTACAGCTCTGTTTCCATTTAATGAAATTATTGATTAACTCAACTTGAAAAAGAAACACAGTTAAACAATGTTTTCATGGTTTTCTGCACAACCATAATATTATTTCATTAAGTCCCCACCGCCCCTATTTACATGTCTGAGTACCTGGACCGACTCCACTCTGACTGTCGCTGGAGGGGTACTGAGATTTGAGCCTTTAAGAAAAAATATATCCCCATCTTACATGTTGTTGTGTATGAGACTGCAGGTGTGGCCCACAGTCATCTGGTCATGGCCCTGAAGTCTTGCCTTTGTATATTCATGGCCAATCTCCAGCTGTAACTGAAGCTTCAACAAAACCCCCTGCGGGAAAGTTGTTCACGCATCTGGTCTCAGCTAAAGGTGCCAAGAAAATGAATAGCTACCCGCCCTATACAAGTAAACACTATACCGCTCCATAGTGCCAATAGACAGAATAATCTTTCTTCAAATAAATTCTGTTTACGTTGGTTTTAGGTCTGTAAGGTCTATAATTCCAAATATTGCATGTATTGGGTTTTCAATATTCTTATATCATAAATCACACAAAGGGTAGGCCTATCAAACAAATATTTGTAAGAATTCACCCAGTCTAGCTGCATTTGTAGATAGTGTATGTCAGACCAGAAGACAGGAAGTGTTTGAGTAACATGGCACAAACATGTAAAAAAAGGAAGTTTGTGAAAAAAGGTTTGACAAATAGAAATCAAGTTTAACCGTCAACTTGTATTCACACTCTACCTGGGAGTTGTGATTACTGTACGTTCTATTCCATATTCTCCTACCCCAGAGCACAAGGTTATGGGCAGCCTTTGCACAGGCTTCAGAGGCCCAAGCAGAGGCTTTGCAGATAACCTCCCGAGGAGGTTATGTGTATAACCTCTACATGAGGTTATATGAACTAGTTAGGTCAAGTCTGAGAGGAGGTTCGAAAATCATGTAAATTTCTCATTTAATGATGGATATATAACATTCTCTTGCTCTACTATGGATGGAGGGCAGAGGATAAGTGAGAAAACCTCCTTGGAGCTGTAGAAAATGGTACATAACCTCTGAGACGCAGCTGAAGAGGTTACCACACAAGTGACCTTTATATCTTCTTAAAATCGTGACATTTGACCTTGATTTTGACCTTGTTCCGACCTAGATATTACTCTACACACACCAGATTCGGAATCAGCATACTCAAATTACCCTAATCCAACATTCGTATCATCTATTGCATTCCGTACCAGGTCAAAGTTAAATATTGACATTTTGGATGCCTGGCTCCCCTATTATAATAGTGCGGACACACATATACACGACAAACAAATAATGATACAAAGAACACTTACCAAAGGTACATTATCATTTGAGAAGGGTAGCCACCGCCACAGGCAAGTATCCCGGGTACAAAACTACCTATGGCACATATGAGTATATGGCCCCGGATTTCCAGGTTCCAGCTTTATGTCTGGTTCAGAAATCACCATGGCTGAAGATGCCTGGGCTGAGGACTAATCGACTAATCAAATACCTTGGTTAATTGCCACCCCTAAGACTGATTAGACAAAGTGGTCTACCTGCTAGCAATTGCAGTCTACCATTCTCAGGCTCCATTGTGTGCTGTTTCCAGGGTGTGAACGGAATATATATGTAAGGCTTGGGAAAGGTGTCTCGAGTAGATTTAAATATTGTTCTAATTTGGCAATTCCAGCTCATTGTCTACATAGAAGTGGGCCCGTGTACCTTGTAACAAGCCAATAAACCTCTCTTAATGATCAATGTCTGACACCTTCCGGCTCATTAACCCTATAAACCCCCAGCCTTGTTAGGAAGACAAACGCTTCACGAATCAGTTCCTATACCACGCCGATTCTGAGTGGAGGCCTATAAGGCAATATTTGACCTATAAGGCAATATGATGTCTGCATGATACAACAATGTACTGCCAAGTGGTTACTCAAAGACATTTTATTTCTTGCAACATGCTGATACTACCGGATTGTACTAAGCACCAAAATATGTCACATTTTAGTGACATGCTCCCCTTAAAGGGCTATTGTCACAGGCCTAAACTGAACAGCATGCTTAACTACTTGTAGTAGGTCTCTGTATACCATAAGGTATGACAGAGCTAAACCACCATCATCTTTCAATCCTAGATGGCCCTACTGTACCACATTTTTGGTCATAGATATGTGGCTCCATATAAAGTATAAAGATGATGGTGGACTAAGCAGTTTGCATACTGCTAACCAGACCACCCGACAGCACTACTGCCAATGTCCAAATACATGGTACAGTAGGGCCATCTGGGGTTGAAAAATGATGGTGGTCTAGCTATGTCATACCTTGTGCTATATACAGTCATCTCCTCCTGGTATAAGCATGCCACTCAGTTTAAGCCTGTGGTTATTGTGAAGAGTAATGCCATCAAAAAAAGCAACTAACCTAGTTCACTTGAGCACTAAATCACTGCACACCGCTCGTGTAGGAACCATTTAATATACATGTAACTAACCTCAGATCGATAAGCATGGATACATCATTCATAGATTCGTGTTACTACAATTTAGGTTCACCCCTCAGGTTTTAATAATTAAAGAAGAACAGTCACTTGTTGGCCCGATCTATCAGGAGTTAAGGGATTAAAGCAATCAAAGCACACATTGTTGGAAGTAAATATATAGCTAAGCAGTAGAATATGATGTAGCAGTAGAATCTGCTATAGTATATTCCACAACATTAGTGTACATGAGCAGGAGAATATAATTATATACTGTTGGTTTACAGTATGAAAAGGACGTATTTTTGGATCTCCCAGTGCATGAATCTAGCGCTCAGAGAGGGTTCACAGAGACCCTCTGGACAAATCTATAGTATTTATATTCACCGTGGGATAATATACAGAGACGGCCGGTTAGACCTTACTTTATCTGATCATGTCTACTATGTACCAAGTTCCTATTGTCCAGTTAGTCCTCCTCAAATCAGGTTTGTTATGGGATTTAAACTTCTCACGGGATGGTAATTCATCAAGTCATGAAGTCCCTAAATGTCAAATAGCCCCTATCCCACAAATATTTGAGACATAGGGACCACATTCAAACAGCCCCTACCCCACAAAAATTTGAGGGATAGGGGACATTTATGACATAGGGACATGTCAGGCCCCTATCCTACAAACTATCCCTAAGTATCAAAACCCCTATCCAGCAAAAGCATTTGTGATCAATTTTAAAGACTATTTCTTATTTCTGCAATATGAAAACATGCCTCACAAGAAAAAAATCATTCAAGGTTTGGCCCAAACAAAATAGAATAGTCCGTATTTTTTTTGCCCCCCCCCCTCGCAGGCAGTTTGTGCAAATATTTTGGTTACCCCCAAAATCTACCACCATCCCCCCACCCCCATTGTTAAAAAATGACCCCTATACCTAAGGAGGGGTCGTCATTGTTTACAACCCCTCCCGAACCCACCAAACACCCTGTAATCAATAAATGACCACTCCCTTTCCGATTTTGGGAGTTGTAATCTATTATCAAAAGTCTTGACCCCTCCTGAGGCAGGAGGGGTTGTTACTAAGGGTGAGGTGGTAGTGGGAATTTTTTTCATTGCACATAACCAACCAAGGGGACACTTTTGAGGGATAGTGGCTTTTGGGGGATAGGGACATGCTAAATATATTTGTGATTTAGGGACTTGACCTAGGCCCTATGTTTCAAACCGTTTTGAGAGATAGGGGCTGTTTGGCACATAGGGTCTTCACCTGGCCCCTATCCCTCAAACGGACCAATTTTGAGGGATAGGGGCCTTTTGAGGGATAGGGGCCTCACAAGGGTAGGTCGGATTTAAAAACCTTTGCCTGGAAAATACCCAAAAATTGCCTCGCAAACTTCAGCGCCAACAATACTGTCGACTCGTGGACTATGAAATTGATGCTGAATTAGGCCCAAAATTACTTTAAATAATTATAAATATTTTCACAAAATTGGATAAAAATGTCTAGGGTCGGCCCTATTTTGCTAGGTAGGGTGACCTGAAACACACATTTTTTATTTGGCCTTGAGCCATACGGTGAGGTCTGGTATGGTTTTATCAGTTGTGTCATGAGTTCCCACTGTTCCAGAATGCTACCCCGGATCTCACCCCCATAACTCATCATCAACCAATAGAGTGGTATACGTGATGCAGGGTCACCACCCAACCTGACCTCTCAACAGGACCAATAAAACCGGGATATCTACTCGATAACTCGGTCTATACAAGAGCCATATGTGGGTTATATGTATACGGTCATGGACACTGTTAGAAGCTAATGTAGCTAAGCAGTAGAATATGCCGTAATTTTACACCATAATTATACTACGGTATTAGTGTGCATGAACAGTAGAACCTACTGTCTTTTTTAGAATAATACTACAGCATTAGTGTACATGGGCAGTAGAATCTACTGTACTTTTACAGTATTATCATACATATCAGTGTACATAAGCAGTAGGGTATACTGTTGGTTTACAGTATAAACGGACGTATTTTTGGTTTCACTATTTACAGTGTATACATAAAGGGGTGCCTATGCAGTGGTGTGAAATAATGTAAGAGCCCAAAGTCTAGGGAAGATAATGGTAAAATGGTGGTCCCGGATGCAGGCTGAAGTGGATCGTAGATCTCGCTGAATTCACTGAGAATGTTGGAGCTACGGGTCGTGGTAAGAGGTTCGAACCCTGTCTCTGCAGTCAGCATGATAACGGGACGTGATATGCATTCTTATTTCTCAAAAATACCCCTTATCTACAAATTATGGGGTAAAATAAGATCTCCTTTTCAAGAAAAATATGAATTTTCCGATGCCTTAAAATACTCCTTATTATAGGTATCACTGTGATATTTGTAATCGTTTTAATCGTTAACGATAATGACATACATCACCAGCTGTTATGTAGCACTCTCTGATACTCATTAACCAACTACAGTCTGACTAAGATGAATTCCTTCCAAGCAAACTGATATGTGCCAGAAATATACATCTTTGATAGCCATCTATACATTTTGAAATCAATAAAGTTTCGTACATAAAAATGACCCCTTGTTTTAAAATCCACTAAGTTTATCAAAAAAGAATCCCGTTATTCTAATGGAAATACTTTTTTAAGGTCCCTTATTTCACGTTCTTCAGAACACAGGTCCCGTCCCCTATGCCATAGGCAGATAGGGGACGTAAGCTGTGTTCTGAAGAACGTGTAGTAGCACTTTGTATATAATTATATACAATGATATCTGCCTATGTCTAAAGCTATGTATATTTGATAAAACGCGATGACGCACTACCGTATAAAGGAATGCATTGTACTTTTGAATGCTTTAGCCTTGAGTAGCCTACCTTTTAAAAATACATTACATAAAGAAAATAGACTATAATTATATATAGGCAGGTCAGGAAGTAT
The DNA here is from genome assembly GCA_947462335.1 of Harmothoe impar. Classification (NCBI taxonomy): domain Eukaryota; kingdom Metazoa; phylum Annelida; class Polychaeta; order Phyllodocida; family Polynoidae; genus Harmothoe; species Harmothoe impar. Next base: position 42,698,349 of record OX381718.1, on the reverse strand, counting down.
GAGCTTGCATTAAAACTTAGAATACAGCTCTCTCTCTCTCCTCATGTGCCTAATTAAACGTACATCTGTACTCCTGCCATTATGTGCCTGACAACACCAGCAGAACATTTGATAACGATTGCCATGTTTTATCTTCCTGTTAGAATTGCGCTAAAAAACTAATCTATAGAAGAAGAGTTGGCAAAACCGACGGAATGCCACAAGTGAACTTACATGAAATAAACCTACGTGAATGTAATACAAACATAAAAATAAATCATTTTGTTTTCTGAGTATCCAAATATGGAGTAGGCCTACATTAAACTGTTATGGACTGTGTGGATATAAAACTTTATGACTTTTGGCTTCTGTGAAGACAGTTCACCATGACTATTTTGGAGAAGAGGAAATGGGTACTGTTATGACTTGGATCTGTTTTCATTTTCAAAATGCACCTGCTGTCAATTGTCCTGCGCTTGTTGGGGTTCCCATGCAGGTAGGGGGTCTGGTGGATGTCTACACTGATATTCTTTGACTCCCTATACAACCTGTCAGTCACTATAGTGCCTCACCAAGTTAGTAACTTCTTGGCTCCCTATACGACCAACCTATGCTAGTTGATATTGTCAGGTTGGTCAGTACTGATCAACTGACCTTTTGAGTAGGGGTATTACTGATATGTTGTTTTTCCTCAGTCATTCTGAAATTGCACTTGGTCATGCCTGATCAATGCCCCTATGACCAACCTCGGATAGCCACTTCAGACTAAGAACTGGGGCTTTTAGATTATTTGTGTGTAGGGGGTGGGGTGGGTACCAAGTGGGACCCTTAGGATCATGTCGGATCACTGTATATGATATATAGTGAATCATCACCACTGTTAATGATCATTGTTTAGACATGATTTACTGGGTTTACGAATGAACAATTTACAAGGAACTTGAAAGAGATGACCATAAAAAAAAATGACGGGGAAAGTTTGGAATTCATTGATGTTGCTGAAATCAATGTAACTTTATGGGATAATCTAAAAAGTGTATTGGATCATTTTAAAACACCCCGTAATTGTGCCTACCTGGATCATGGATTATACAATCGATCAAGGATGATATTCCAGCTGTCGAAGAAGTAATACTATGCTGAGGACCTTTCTGGGGCAGCTTTGGGTAGTTATTGTGTAGTTAAGGGGGTAGTTTGATGACCTGAAGTTCTACCTGTATTACCACATATATGTCTGCTCTCACCATATATCCCTGTTATGTCAAACTGAAGGTTACCCATTAAGTGTCTGAAATAGTACATATAACACTAACCGGTATTTAATATAAATCCAACGAGATGATATCGTGACAATAAACCAGACCCACCTGAGAGAATCTTCCTGAAGTGGAGGAATGTTCCGGACCCTCGTCTCTGGTACATGGGGTCTGTTCCCGGCACCTGGAGGAATAGTCCCGCGTCATCCTGAGTGCATGTGAGCGGCTCCGAACTCTTAGACACCACCATGCGCCTCCCCGGCACAGTCAATGAACTGCTCGCCATGTTAACTTATAGCCGTCAACCAGAGGGACTTTGGCTGTCAACAGGGGCGGGTATAGGTGTCAAGTAGGACAACTTTGGCTGTCAACAGGGAGAGGTATAGGTATCAACTAGGAAAACTTTGGCTGTCAACAGGCACAGATATAGCTGTCAACAGAACCAGCTTTAGCTGTCAAGATGGGCAAGTAATTAAGACAGTTTTGGCTGTCAACTATCCCAACTATAGCTGTCAATAGACCCAAGGTGCTAACTATAGCTGTTAATAGTGTCAGGCATATATGTGTCAGCAGAGCTACTGTATGTGTCACAAGCTCTGGTGACAGTATAGGTGTTAACAAAATCAAGTTACATTCCAGGTGTCGAAGACAAATTGTGACACAAGAATCAAAAGACAAAGGCCAGGTTGACTGTGGAGGGAGGTTCAATGGTACATGGGCCTGTGTTAATTATTGGTATGAGCAGGTGTGGGTGGAATGAGTCTTAACTATGATGAGGGGAATTCAACAGGGCTCTAAACATTCAAATGGTTGTTTGGGCGGAGCTTTGATCCCTTAGAATTTGGAAGCATTGGGAATAATTGATGATCAAGTGAGACAGATGATGAATATTATATTCCAAAACTGAAACAATCGTGATGTATTGAGCATATTACTTTCTGTCTAATTCCGGTGCACTGAAAATGATGGATTTGTAGTCTATAGAAATGTTAATGGAGTAGAGCCTTATTTCAAGTGGGGCAGAAGAGGAACTTGAGACTGATGGCTAGATGAACTCAGGGGCGCAGAGTGGAGCTAGATGGGTTACAGAACAGAAGATGTCTATATCTCTGATATGGATGGAATCTAAGCTTTCTGGAATATAAACATTTAGACTTCAAGTGAAACACATTTGACATCTAGAGAATGATGGGACAATGAATGATTGGTGTGTGGCTGGGCCTGTGAGACCTATGTAGTGATGCGATAGAATGTGTAGGGCAGAAGGATGGGTGGGGTAGACAGGTACCATGGATAGTCTAGTATAGGGGCAGGTATAGGAGACACACCCTAGATGTACAGAGACATAGTATGCTCTGAGTGTATACCTTTGTGCCTGTTCAAACGCTATCCCCCTGCTGACTAGCCAAATAGTCCCCTAACTGGACGGCTGGGGGTAGAGGTAGGTAGTACCACCTCCAGGTTATTCCTCCAGTACCTGCAACACCTGTACCTCTTGTACCTCTCCTGACATGTGGTGCTTTACTGCAGCCTATCCTCCAGGTGTGTATAACACTGTAAATCCTCCAGGGTCCAGGTACAACACAAGAACTCAAGTAGTTACTCCACGGCTACTCTCCGCTCTCACTAACTAATGGCTGCGATGTCAAGATGGTAACATCTCAGCATGGGTGTACATGTACACAACCTTGTAATAGGTAGATTCTCTCCAATGAATTAATGTATGGTATAAAACCTGCTATATCCATGGGTTCAAAATATTAGATATCCATACCACTTTTAGGTACATTCTCTCCAATACATTAATGTGAGGGTATCTACTATATCCATATACCCTACTTTTGGGTGTGTCCTCTCAGGCACATTCATATGTGGGTATATCTGGTATATGCATTGGGGTCCAAACGTATCCACAGTAAATCATCCAGGCAGCCACACAAGACGTATACATATACCGAGGTGGTAGGTCCTCTCGCAGCAGCCCAACTAACAATAACACTAGGCCTGCTCTCACAAGAACCAATTCATCAATGGGTGGGCAGAGCTGCTACATCCATCGGGGTCCAAACGTATCCACAAGTTCAGTAACACAGAGGACTATAATATCCTCTATGTGTATACACTAGTAACAGTCATCCTGCATAACCACTTTCTATACATCCCAGGTCGGATACAGCAGTAACAGCCTTTATATATATAGTAACAGCCTTTATATATACATAGGCGCCCTATACATCCTGGTGTACTACTTTATCAAGAGACTTTTATCCATTTACAACACAGGGTGTCCTATAGTGTAGTGTATCTGTGTAGAGAATGTTAAACAGTCTCTGCAACTCTTGGTGTACTTTGTATATATATGTGAGACTTATATCACCTTACAGGACAGAGTGTTCTATAGTGCACTGTACAGTTTGCATCCACGGGTGGTAGACAGTAGTGACAGCCTCTCTCTATAATTATACTTGTGGCATGTGCTATAATCAGATATCTCAAAGTCACATAAATTTACTGAACAGGGTGTCCTGTAGTGTACTTGAGCTTTTATCCCAGAGTAGAACACAGTAGTAAAGTCCTCTATACCTCTTGGTGTATTTTGTATAGAGACGTGAGACTTAGAGGACAGGTTGTTAAATGTATAGCATGTATCCCTGGCTGGTAAACAGTGGTAACATCCTACACACCCTCCTACTACTTACACCCATTCACAGCAATGCAGGGGGTGTCCTGGCCGGGTAACCTCCTTAGATGTGTGCTGCTGTGTCCCACATCCACCCAGGTGTATCAAGGGCTAGGTAACCACAGGTAGCCCTGATTACCTGGATCCCACTCCTGGCCACTGCCTGTCTCTTGTCTCCTACTGGTGAGGAGGCTCCTTAATTAGTGGGACTCATTAAGGGTATAAATAACTCAGGTGAACTGCTGTTGTTTTCCTGCAAGAGGAGGAGGTTTGTTACAGGTCACATCCCGGTATAGCACGTACAGGAGGAGCTGCAATTAACTCACTTTGATACACCCTGGAGATTTAACCTCAAATCCGTAGCTTCAGGTCAAGTGTCATCGCATTAGAAGAGATTGGTGTCCAACTGCTAAGACCCCTTCATGCAATAAACATGATCTTCCAAGTCGCATCACTTCACTCTCTACATTGGTTTGTATTTAACCTAAGCTTTAACCTGACGTCTGCACGTTCAGGTCAGCTGTTATAGCATTAAGCAGTTCATGAACAGCAGGATATGTGTAGCACACTTATACTTACAGGGTGAGGCTTAGATTGGTAGCTTAGAGCATTAGAGGTATGTTGTATAGTGGTGTCACAGGGAGTAATGTATACAGACTCCAGTGCCAGTACTCCCTTTTTTATACACATTACTTATACAATTCAGGGATTTCTCCACTTCCTATCACGTCACTGGTGTGTGTGTACCTTTAAGCATTAACCTTATTTCTCCAGCCTTTATCCTGAAATATTTAGCTTTAGATCAGCTGTTCCTGCCGTTGGCAGAGGCCTGATTGATGTATAACTGCTTCAGTGTAAACATCCCTCTATGCAGATCACAGGGAATTACTCCATTTCGAGATCGCCACTACACTGGTTTGTTTCTTAAACGATAAGAATTTAACCTGAAAGCTCCAGCCTTCAGATTAGCTGTCTCAGCCTTAAGGTTAGAGAGCAGTGGTCTCTACCTACTCTGGCAGTCACTCCCCTCCATGCAGTACACAGGGAGTTGCTCCAGGTCCCATCAATTCACTCCCAACACTGGCTGCTGCTTTCAGATCAGCTGTTCAGCCTTTGGGAGGAGGGGTCTCCCATGCAGTACTCCAGCGTTAACACCGGTCTGTGCAGGCTATTAAGGGTTGGCTGCTCCAGGGCCTGTCACTCTCTATGCGGGCCGTCCTAGCCATGTACTAGATATAAAGGGGGATGCACTGTTAAACTCCAAATCTTAAGGATTTAAATCTGCAGGATTGTCTTAGGCGTTGTAGCCATGGATGTCTGTAGTGTACACATACATGCTCTGGACAGTCCTATTCAGTACCCCTGCCTGCTCGTGACATCCATAGCTTGCTCCAGGGGGAGATGCACTGCTAAACTCCAAGTCTTAATTCTTTAAATGGATAGGATCACCTCAGGTATACAAACTCCAGTGCTATTCTGTAGCTCTGCCTACACATGGTAGTATTAAGGCTCCTCCAGGTCCTGTCTCAGTGTTCCTACACCGGCACCCTGCGCCTCCCTCACTCCCTATACTACTAATGCTGTCCTCCCGCGCCTCGCATCGTCACGGCCCGCTCCTTGCCGCCGCAACTGACGGTACTCACTCCCCAAGCACAGGCTGGGTCAGCTACACCGCCTGCTTAAGGGCCGGGAGCTAAGAGGCTTGGAGATTGAACTTGTTAGTTGGCTGGATGGGTGGTGGAAGTGAGGGGACTCCCATTGTCCGGTGTAGCGGTGCTGTGGGATTAAGGAGGGTTTGTGTGTCCGTGGACATTGTTTACTACTAGTGTGGGTGGGAAGAGTGTCCAACATGATGAGTGTCCAGGGACAATATTTGGAATGATATCTAATACTAAAGTGCCACTTTCCTGAAGGCTTCAGCCTTGGATCAGCTGTTTCATTACAATCCTTTACAAGGGTTGTTTGTTGTTTGTTCATTGCGGCACAGCCACAGGCAGCGTTGCTGGATATAAATATGGATGTACATTGGTATTCAATAAAACACTCATGCCTGCCTCATGCAGGCCTAGTGATGATGGGGATTTCTCTGAAATATGCCGACTTGTGGTAGCCAGGCAGTAAGCTCTCGACCTTAAAGTTGAATTGATGAGGCACTCCTCAGAATTCTTTCACAACATGTACTGGGCAAAATGTGCAGTAACAAAGACGCTGGCGGAGTTGTTACCAATATTGACACTAGGGGGCTCTGCTCGGTGGCCTTGAGATGCCGCCATGTTTGAATTGGTCAGTGCTCTACTGGACATGTACAAGACAGCATGTCATGCTCGCTCGCTCGTGAAGTGAAAGACATTTAGTTTGTTTTTTCCTGCCATGGATGGTGATGCTGCTAGGACTATACACATAGTGGAGGAAGGCAAAGTGTCCAAGAATTGTGGTACCTGTCTGGGGTTTCATCCCCCACCGTTTGGGAGGAATTGTCGGTACAAGCAGAGCAGCCAGGGGTCCGCCATGTCGACCACCGGCACAGAGCAGAGCACTTCAAGCAGCCCGTCCCAGCAGGGGGCTGGCAAATCGCCTCTCCCTAGTAGGGGCGACCACCTACAAAAGTTGGTGGATAAGGAGAATAAGATCAAGGACCAGCTAGAGGAGGAGCGTAGGGTCAAGCAGCTGGAGCATCAATTGGCGGCCTTACGGGTGTCCAATAAAGACATCGTGCGGGACATCGACGAGACGGATACCGTGGCCGCCTCGTTAGGCGTCCACTCAGGCACGGAGAGCTTCAGGTCGGAACGCGCCAAAGCCGGCGGGGCCCCGATGGGGGGTCGCGCGTCCACCGGCCGCCCTTCAGCGAGGAGGGGCACTGAAGGGAGGCCTCGCTCGGTAAGGGAGGAATTATCTGCGGCGGGGCTCGACGGGGGCGAGTTGGGCCTCGGCATTCTCCCGGAGGATTACGACGAGCTCCCAGTCGGGGAATCACACACAGGTACTCCAAAAGATTTGCTTACAAGCCTGAGTTGGTTAACAGCTAATAGCAAGCGTAAACGTTCACGTAACAGGCTTAGGCCTGACTGCCATATCCCTACCGACAAGTCTTTTGTACACATGTCAATACCCGAGCTTTGGTATGGCATGACTACGGTAGTGAAATCTTTGCTCAACAACCCCCTCCCTCAACCAGCGGCGGCTACTGTATATGGGTATGTCGATCACATGCAGTTTGTGGCTTATAAGGCCATGACAGGCGCCTACGGCCCACAGGCACTGTCTCAGTATGAACACAATGTGACTTCAAGGGTCATAGAGGGGGAGCTGTCTGATTTTGAGGCTGGAGATGATCGCTCAGTCACAACATATTTATCCGCAGAGAATATGTCTGTTGTGTTGGAGTTGCAAGCTAGGTTGAAAGGTATGCAGGGGAAGACCGAGGGAGCGGGCAGCGCAGGGGTAGGGGGAAAGAAGAATTACAAGTACATCGTCCCTGACCACATCTGTGCTAGTTATAACTTTAATTGGTGCGATTTCCCCAACTGCACCAAGGCCCATGCATGCACTTACTGCGGTGGCAGACACAAGGGTAAAATGTGTAGAACCAGGGGTATGGGGGGCGGCGAGAGTCAGCATTATGGTGGCTACAACAGCCAGCCCCCGTCTCAGAACTATCAGCAACATCCCCCGCAGGGCTATGGAGGCGGGAACTATAGTGGCGGGAATCCGGGCGCCGGCAGCCACATGGCACCGTCTGGTGGGTACTGATGGAACCAGCCGTCAGACGCGGCCCCGCTGGTACTTGGCGGTATAGGCCGTGGCAGCCAACCACCAGCGGAGGAGAACTGTCATGGCGGCGGAGGCCTTCCGGTATGGGAGATTTCTGTATTACAAATGGACTGTTTATTGTGTTATAGCTCGTTGGAAACGTTATTACAAGACGCTAGTGATTATGTGCCACTGTGGAATGCTCAAGTGCCACATGTATTGGACGGAATCCGCTCTCAGCTACGCCCGGACGCTTGGAGGCGCATGTTGTCAGGCGGTGACCGCTCGGTGTTTGGCCCCGGGGAGTGGGACGCGGACTCATTGTTTATTTTAGATGGCGTCCTGACCGGCTTCAAAATAGTCGACCCCGGGGTACCCATACCTTCGTATGCAGTTCATAACTACCCATCTGCATCGGAGGAGGCTTTCAGCGAGATTAACAGTATTATCATGGGGGAATTGGAGTCTGGAAAATTGTCGATGGTGGATTCTAGCCCACATTGTGTACACGCGTTGGGTGCAGTGGAAAAAGCTTCGGGTGGCTATAGGCCTATTACCGATGCCAGCCGGCCGGCCTATGAATCTATAAACAATTTCATGAGCGAGACGTTTCATACATTCAGATACAAGTCGGTGGACGATGTGACTTTACATTTAAAACCCCATGCTTATATGGCCGTCACGGATTTAGCAGCAGCTTATAGGTCTGTCTTGGTACGGTCAGGAGACAGGAAATTCCAGGGTTTATCCTGGAATGTGGATGGGGTGCCAGTGTACATACAGGACAATTTCCTCTCCTTCGGCACAAGAGCTGCTCCTAACATTTTTACTCGTATCAGTGATTCCATAGCAAGATTTATGTGCGCTTCAGGTTTCTTCTGTGTTAATTACTTGGATGACATGTTAGTCATGGCGGAGACACGGGAGGAATGCACAAGGGCTCAATTATATTTGCATAAAGTGCTCAGAGACTTAGGCTTTTATATATCATTCAAGAAGGTGCTTGCTCCAAGTCAGGAACAGCGTTACTTGGGGATTATCATTGACTCGAGGGAAATGGAGTTACGATTACCTGAGGACAAGATGCAGCGTCTACATACTGAGTTAGCGTTTTTCAAAGGTCGCCGTAAGGCAACGAAACGTCAAATTCAGAAATTATGTGGCATTCTGGCACATTGTTCTCAGCTGGTCAGAGGGGGGAGAACATTCTCTAGAAGGATTATTGCTCTACTGTCGCGGTTCAAACCAGGCAAGCGTTATATATCATTGACAAAAGCCTTTCATTATGATTTAGAGTGGTGGGCAGTGTTCTCAAGAGAATTCAATGGATCAGCAAAGATAATAGACGTGTCTAGGTGGAAGATGGCCAAAGTATTCACTGACTCATCTGGCACAGGATATGGGGCCGTATGTGACCAAGACTGGGTGTGTGGGTGCTGGGACAGGAATTTGTTGACCACCAAGGTCAATCAGGACCATGGCCACACTCAGGACCCTCCGGCAGAGTATGTGCCGGACAACATCAATGTGCAAGAGTTATTCCCAATCTTGGCCTCATTAAGGAGGTGGGGTCACAAATGGCGGAATTGTAGGGTGGAGTGTTACACAGACAACACACAGGTGGTGGCAGCTTTAAATGGTGGAGTAAGCAAAAACCTACATTCGCTCTCCTTACTGAGACTCATTTTTTGGGAATGTGTAGCAGTGAACTGTCACCTCATCGGTGTGTACCTTCCAGGCCCAACTAATGTGTGGCCGGATTATTTGTCAAGAATTTCTTCTAGAGCCTATTCTCACGTCCCTGTGCATTTATGTTGCAGAGGCGGAGTCATTGTGTCAGAGGCTGGACAAGAAGGCAGCGGAGATGAGGGCACATGCGTGGTCAGTAGCCACCTGGAAGACCAAACTGTCACAATGGCGGCGCTTCATTAAGTTCTGCGCTTTGGTGGCCTGCTCGCCTCTACCTACATCTCTTCAAGTGATGTGCAGATATATGGTGTTTTTGTCAGAGACACTGCGCTTTGTATCAATAGACAACTACATAAGTGGAGTCATAAGTCTGAATAGTTATTATGGTTATGACATCACCGCTCTACGTCAGGATTTTGTGTTTAAGACAACATTGGCAGGCATACGTCGGGTGTTAGGAGACCCAAACCCTGAAAGGCCCACCCTATCGGTGGGGAACTTGCTGGATATGTTTCAATGCTTAGTACTGTCTAACCCGGATCATTTGGTAATGTGGACCTGCATTGCAGTATCATTTAGGGCTCTGTTAAGGAAGAGCAATTTAATTCCGAATACGTTGAAGGAAGCCAAATCAGACTCAGCCCATTTCCTAAGGAGGGGGGCGGTGACCTTTCATGATTGGGGCATGCTTATTTGTGTTTCAAGCTCCAAAACAATTCAGTATGGACAGCGCCAGCACAAGATTCCCGTGACTTTCTCCATGGGATCACCCCTGTGTGCGGCTTCATTATTAAAGAAGCATATGGATTCTCACCCTGATCAGAGTTTGGATTTACCGGTATTCATGATCAAAAAGCAGACGGTCTATACGCCACTACTGTACCCTCAGATGCTGAAGTTCCTGAAATATTTATTAAAAGCAATAGACTTGGATGCAGATAGATCAGGCATGCATTCCCTTCGCCGGGCCGGGGCTGCATACATGCACAGCTTAAGCTTATCACTGGAGGACATTCGTGAGGCGGGGGACTGGTCTAGTATGGCCGCCTTAATCTATTTAACCAAACCAATGGACAACCGCATATCTATAGATGATAAAGTTTCCAAGGACTTGATGCGACTTGATGAGTAGTTTGGGTGTTTGGCGGACAATCATCTGTGTCAGCCCCAAGTCCAGTTATGTGTTATGTTCATATTATCATAAGTTACCACGCACGTATCAATGTGCAGTAACAAAGACGCTGGCGGAGTTGTTACCAATATTGACACTAGGGGGCTCTGCTCGGTGGCCTTGAGATGCCGCCATGTTTGAATTGGTCAGTGCTCTACTGGACATGTACAAGACAGCATGTCATGCTCGCTCGCTCGTGAAGTGAAAGACATTTAGTTTTTTTTTCTTTTTTCTTGTTTATTTAATAAAGAGGGCGGACAATCATCTGTGTCAGCCCCAAGTCCAGTTATGTGTTATGTTCATATTATCATAAGTTACCACGCACGTATCAATATGGGGAAAAAAGTCCAGGGCTGCCGATATTATACCATGTATCTAATGGGCAGATTGTTAAATGCATTGTACATATTGTACATGTTCTAGAAGACCCAATTTTCTGACTTGGCGACCATTTGGTATCCATGGATTAGATGATGATGAGTGCCCTCGTCAACTTGCAAGTTAACACCCGTGACGTTTTTTAATGATTTCTTTTTCAACTAGTTGTGAAACAGTCCCCTGGACAACTTGAGGGGCTACACCCATGTATGACAGCTCCATATTGACATTCCCCCCCTTCCTATTACGATACCTGACACCCCAGGCCGCCTCTACTTAACCCAATACTGCATCTCATAGTCTATAGTACAGGCAATACGTGTTAGATGGAGCATGTCTAATGGCTACACTGATATTCTTTGGCTGCCAATACGACCAATCTCTCAGTCACTAGAGCCTAACCAAGTTCTCACCTTAGTATTCTCAATTTCAATGAATTTTGAGTAAGGCATTAGTCATATATTATGTTGTTGTGTCTCAGGCACTTGAATAGCACTTGGTGATGCCTGACCAATGACCCTATGACTAACCTGGGATAGCCACTTCAGACTAAGAGCCGACACATTTAGATTTTCAGTGTAGGGTCTCCCATGTCTAATGGCTACTTGTGTCTCTTGGGTACCAGTACATGACAGTTCCGCTGATTGCAGGCCTCTCACCTCCCTCTATACACCGTCTTCAAACACCGCCCGACCGGGCACATGTCACGTGTCGTGGCGGCCATGTTGACCCTAGTTCTGCTGAGTACCACCAGGGGACGTGTCGGAGTGCGCGCGCTGCAGCTCGGCAGCCATCTTGGAAGGCAATTGAAAAGGGGGTAGCAGCACTTTGAGCAATCTGTAAAAATAAATGATAAATGGGACACTAAGTTAGCCGCCTTACCATTAGATACCAGTGAGTGTCGGGTCATTTATTACGAACAATTGGGGGGGGGGGCTTTGTGGATTTTATTAGTGCAGCATTATTTTTCTGGATACCTCCGCCTCCCCACCAATTGGCCGAAAGTAATCTTAAATGGACCGACTTTGGCATTGACCCCCCCCCCGCCCCCTAGGATAGAGGGTTATATTAGATTGCACTCCTCCTGCCCCCCCCCCCCCCCCGACTACCAATTTTATCAATTTGACCTCCCATCCCCCTAATATCCACCAAGCTACCCGATCCTTCCTGCTGACAATAAATAACTGGTCCCTAACTAGATATACGTGCTGTGGTCATGACCCCATCACCCTCCTTTCAATAACCCCTCGAGGACGGCATAATGCATTAATGCATTATGCCCTTGATCATCATGATGCATAAATGCAGCCCTGGTTAGTAACTCGCCACTGCTGCATTCAAGCATCATGATAACCCTTCTGGGTTGAGACACTGCGAGTTACTCGCCGGGGCTGCATTGTGGAATCATGACAACAAATGTCATATTTTAGCGACATCCGTCCTTAAAGGGTTAATACTGGTGGCTGGTGCCTCCACTTGTACACGCACCACTTAAGGGTATTTGTGACTGTCACATACTTCTTGCTGGACCTGACCGATGCTTTGTGTTCTAAAACCCAGTTTGATGGGCACTTTACTTTGTGCATCTTGTTGCATAGCCTGTATCATTATGGGGGTCCCAATGTCCCATGTCATTTTAAGACATGGCCTTATCGACATATTGATTTTAAGAAATACCCAATGTCCCCTGTCATTATCTTATTTTTTCTTCTGTCCCTTGTCACAAAGCCCCCGAAATAGTCCATGTCGCTGTGTTGTATCTAGGGGTCTAGGGACATATTATGTACCTTGCATTGCTGCTTCTTTCTCCAAACCTGAGTATACATAACTTCATTATGCGTTGGGTTACCGGTGGTGGCACTTACCAGAGTGTTTCAGGCCATTTTATATATAAGGAAATGGGGGCCAGTTTATCTGGTACCTATCTTCGATACCCAGCGAAACACTATGCATGTCATACAGTTTTGCTTTAATATTTTAGACATTTTAAAACAACAGTAGTGTCTACAGCTCAGCTACATTTACTTCTAACAGTGTATCTATGATTATGGTCATCACTGACCACGACCTGGTGGCACTGGTCAGGTATTCTAGTAGCATTGACTAGCTCCATTGAAGAAGGCCCACTCCTTTTGATGGCCATTTATAAACGATGGTGGTTCTGTTACATGAGTATTATACATGGAGCTTACTGTATGTATGCATGGCGGTGGTCCGGATGATAGAACACTGTAGCCTACATGTTATGTAAAATGTATACAACACTAAGTGAGGGGAGGTGCCTGTGGGCAATGGTCAATGGACATGCACCAGATGTTACGTAGACCTCCTTACCATAGACTATGGGGCTTAATAAGGTTCACTTGACCCCTGGGCACCATCCCTAGATCCAGCTTATGTAATGATATTTTGGAAAATGGCTGGGTTTATGCTAATATCCACTTGGATCCAGTGATATCAATATCCATGGATTAATGTTGAATGTATCCCCCTCTCTGAACTATAGCTGCCAGACCTTCAAAATAATTATTTCTCCTTTAGTTTGTTCTTTCTGAATGGATGTCAAAGACAAACGCTAAAACTGGATGTCAAACATATTAGCTAAAAATACTAATCCCTTGATTAACTACTTACATAATTTATTGTTTGCAAAATGATAATTCAAGAGCATTTCAGAAAAGAAAAGAAAAATAGCCAGGTAGTAATAAACATAATTATATACATTGCAGGGATACAAGTCTGTTAATTTGTATTTGCACAAGCCACAAGCCTGATGTACAATCAGTAAACTACAAAGAAAGGAAACTGACTGAGGCAAGCGCTGGTTGGTCATTAGAGATTTGCAAAAAAGACAAATCTCAGAAACCTTGATTCTATGAGGCACGCCGTGATGAGAAACCACGGCAACCATATGAAGAGGGGTTTCTCACCAAATGATGTCTGTTTCAAAATCGTGAGTCTTAAAGGGCTTAGAAAGGTAGACAAATGCATGCATTTTCAAAAAATTTGCCAAAAATATGTAAAACTAACGGCATAGAGGCATTTAGCACAAAAAATAGCTAATAAGTTTAACCTCTCATTTATGGACTATTGTTTAAAAGCATCCTTTTAAAAGGATGCATATAATATGACATCAAAATTTAGGGGGAAGTTCATTATTCAAATGTTTTCATGTGACAATGATATGAATGCTTATAAAATGATGCAATTACCTCAGTAAACTGTCCCCAATGATGGCACTGGTGTTTTCTTTAATCGTGAATGTATGTTTTCAATTGTGCATGAATTGATATATTGCCTAGCAACCACATCTGACAAGAATTCCATGCCTAGCAACAAGCATGCGGAATAGGCCTAAGAGAGCTTTATATACAGCTAACCCAAGTATGCAGACCCCAGGATACCCATACACTCTAAGAACAGTGTGTTGCGGGAACATGCATAGGGAGTTAAACACACATATACTTATTTGCAACACACTTTTCAGATCAACACACTTTTGGCAAAGAGCATGTAGTGTGTAGTGTGTTACACAAGAATGTGTGTTAAAAGTGGCTTCAGAAAAGCGTGTTGATAGGTGTGTAAACGTAACACACTATTCTTAGAGTGTAGTACTTATTACATTTGTTTTGAATCAATATTCTGCCTATCCGTGCATATCCGTGAACACTTTCTATGCATAGCAACCAGCATTATAGTCTGATAATGGCATTAACAACCTAGCAGCAACAGTCATTCTAACAACATCATATAATAGCAACTTCTACATCCTACATCTTTCACCAGGGGAATATCACGACGTGGGATTAAACACAACATGCTATCTTTCAAGAATAGAGTGCTGCATTGAAGCATAACGTCGACTCTGTATATATATGGGGTTGATACACTCCCAGGGGGTCAGCATGATGCGTGAATGCAGGGCTGGTGAGTAGAGTCACTGGGTCTGCAATCAGAAAAATGCATATTGCCTTCAGAGGTCTATGTGGCCTACAAGGGTGGACCCACAGAAAAGTGAGCGTCACTGTCGCCGAAAGCACTCTCACCTGAAAGCCAGGCAGTGCCAAACTTTCAGGTGAGAGTGTTTTGGCGACAGTGATGCTCACTTTTCTGAGGGTGTGGGGCTGCATCTGACACAGAACTTTACATCATTACCTGCCAAAGGAGAGGCGTGTCCGGCACGTATGTGAATCATGGTTCAATAGTTCACCAGAGCCTAGAGTGGAGATCATTACAAAAGGAAATTATCAGCTAGTAAAGGTATTATACACTGAATAAGGAATTTGATTGGTTAGCACTGAACCACTGATGTTCAGAAATGACTGTGACAAAACAAAATATGACTGACTCAAAAAGGCTAAAGTGAGTTGGTCAGTACTGTTCAACCTGGAAAAAGAACTATTAAATAGTCTAAATTTTAGGCTAATCACAATGGTGACTCAGTTGTAAGCCGGTGCTGACTAAGGACATAATTATGCCAGTGTATAAAACTTTTATAAAATGTTTTATATTTAAAGGATATTTCTAATAAAGTATGATAGTGCTTGTTGGATCCTGTTTTTATGGGACCCATACAATTCCTGAGGGGCCGATGGTGTATCAATTCTCTTGTGTTGTGCTGACAAAAGGTCATGGTGAAATCAAGCACCATACTGCCATTAACCCTTTAAGGACGGCATAATGTCTTAATGTACCATGCCCTTGGTCGTCATGATGCATGGTAGCAGCCATAGCGACTAATTCGCCGAGTCTGCATCCAGGCATCATGCCGACTCTACATTGTTCAGATACCACAAATGGGTCAGCCTGATGCACCAATGCGCCTGGGCTACAGTGATGCAATAATTATGATGACAAATGTTTCAGCAACATGCCGTCCTTAAAGGCTTTTAAAAAGGTTGAATACAATCTGTTGCCATGTATTTAGCTGCTCATCACCTGTACACTGTCTCAGGTGTTATTAGGCATCATCAAAGACTATTACAACATCTAGGTCTTAAATACATTGTAAACTAAGCATTGAAAAAGTTCCAGGGTAGAGCCTGCATGTTTGAACAAAAAGCTCTTAAAATACAGGCCACTACGTTACACTTCATGTACTACAGAATATAGCTCATTGAACCTGATATAATTATGACATTGCTTAACAAACAGATTTGTTGAGTATTATCCTATCGGGTAGTATGCTCACATCAGTCTATATATACAATGTATGTGAAGCATATAATCCGATGTAGATATCCTCAGCTTTAGTACAATATCACTGGTCAACACCATTGACCATCTATTTTCAATTGATCCTTAAAAATGCCTGTTTTAAAAGGAGGCCTAACAAACGCTGTAACAGAAAATATTTTGTAGCATAGCTATATATCTTTTCGACATGCCACTTCCATATTAGGCATTAAGGCCCAACCTTGCCCATCCTGTTCAGGGAGGGAACCAGGTGGGGCAGGGGCGTCAAAGGACTTTAATGACAAAGCCCCGGTTGCTCATGATGAGAACAGTGCGAAAACATGCAATCCTCCAACTTCACACTTCACAAAATAAATAATAAATGGACTTGAACATATCTAAATACCAGGAAGGACCAGGAATGTAATTTACCTCCTACGCATTCGCTCTGAAAAGGAAGCTGCCGACAGAAGGCTGCTTATCAACTTAAATGTTTCTTTAGGTGGGAACACCCATCAAAATTCATGTTAAATATAATGCAGGTTCATTATTTTACCTGATTGCCAGTTTGTAAGTGGCGTATCAATTGGAAGAAAAGGGTAAAGAATGAAAGAGAGAAGAAACAATAATGCTTCATATCTCTCTGGTATAAGCCTCAATGCCACACATATTATTGGTCTTGTCTTTCTCAATCTCTTGCTGATAACCCCTTTCTTTGTTCATGACGCACACAAATACTTGTCCTAATCTTGACGTATATCCTATTTTAAAATAATCAGGTTAATCTCTGTGCGTCTCAGATCCCACATCAAGCCTAATCCCACAGTGTCAGTGTGTAGCACTGTAAGGAATCACACCGTGGTGATATTCCACCGTAACCACTATACGGCTTAGAAACCTTGGGACATGTGGGGGAGGGGGGTGCCTAGTTGAGACAGAACAGCCATATTGAATTTGCCATAGGACTGTTATGATATGTTTACTGACCCATTTTTTTCCACAGTGTCAGTGTCTAGGGTGTTGGTAGCACTGTCAGGTGTTGCTGCTTAATATTGTGGTACACATTCATCCTGTCTCTTATAGATGAATTTTGATGCGTGTTCCCACCTAAAGAAACATTTAAGTTGATAAGCAGCCTTCTGTCGGCAGCTTCATGCAACTTCATTTTTAGCTTAAAGTTGCTTAAATCGGATGGTTAATGCAGTTTTATAAAGGTTAGCTTCCAATAGAGTAAGGTAAGATCACATAATCTTGTAATGTGGTATAACAGAATCATTACTAAACAATCATATCGACACTTGGCTTTTTGGCATGTCACTTCCATATCAAGCAACTGTCCCCCCTTCCCCACCTTGCTCATCTTGGGCTAGGAGGGAGAGGCAGGGTATGGGGTCAAAGGACCGTGATAACAAAGCCCCAGTAGTACCTAATGAGAACGTCACCAAAACATGCAATCCTCCAACTTCACCATACAAAAAAAAGTAATGAATAGACTCAACACGAGGAGAAAAGACAACCTGTATTTCTCACAGCAATCTATTTGGAAGGTACACTCTAAGAACAGTGTGTAGTGGGAACATGCTTAAAGAGTAACACACATGAATTTGCAACACACTTTGAGATTTTACACACTTATGAATTGTAACACACTTTTTGTCAACTCACTTACCTGCTTACACACTTGTGGTCAGAGAGGTGTGTATCATATACAAAAGGGGGAAGCAGCAGTAAAGGTCTATCATGCACTTATGCTACATTCTTACAGCCATATAGTAGTTGTTGCAGTGGCTCAGTGGGCTAGTCTTTGGACTGAGAACATAAAGATCCCCGGCTCTATTCCCTATGGGGCTGACTGTCAAATGGAAATGTTCCTTTTTCTAAGAAGGACCATAATATTTTAGCCCCCCCCCCCTCAAGAAGTGTCAAATTTCTTTTCTCCTCAGGAGGGGTTGAACTGTTTTACAACCCCCTCCCAAACCAATCCCCTCTACTACAATGAAAGATATCACACCTATTTAATAGGGGTTAATTTGCAATGAGATACATAAAAAAACTGTATTATTTGAATCTCATTGAATGAGCAAACTCACTCAATCTCACATGTTCTTTGCGTAAACCAAACAACCATCCCATGTAAGACCTTATCAGAGGTGCTGCAAAGCTGTAAAAGCAGGGCTTATTAATAACTGATTAACTATTGTCTTTATAATAGATATCAAGCCCTGCAAATTATCAGTCAGGGCATTGGCATCCCTCAATAAGGGCGGTCTTTGTATTGTCTAAGAACCACTTCCACAAGGGTAAGTCATATAGCCTACTGGTAATGGAGAAGAAGTTGTGTGATCTTTGAGAATACTTTGTGTCTCCGCACTGTTGCAACACACTCACACTGTGTTCTGGTACCTATTTGAGGGGGGAATACACCATGATTGTACAAGGAGATTTGGTGGCCTTGTGAGCTAGTCGCTGGACAAGTGTGTGAGAGGTCCTGGGCTCGATCCCCAGAGGACACCTGGCACCAAATCTTCCCAAGTGAAACAAGTTGTCCTGACAGGAGTCGCTTCTGTAAGTGTCGGTAGACAGACTGCGGTGAACTTTGCGACTGGTAAATAGATAGCAGATATCAGTGTTGGCAAAGGTGGTCCTAGCCGGGAAGGGAAAAGGCTACAATGGACCACTAGAGACTCTGAGAAAAGGTTGTGAGAGCAGCCATCCCACGCTATCTGACGATGGTACGGTCATGGCACATTGCGCCACAGTCACTAGTTGGCTATCAGGTTTGTCAGTTTTGCCAGGGTCAGGAGCTAGGATGTGTTCACAGTGGTTGACTATGATTTGTTCCCTGTCAATACAAACTCAGTTTTGACATAATACTTCTATTCCCACTTTTCTGGATATTATGAGCGGTTCAATAAACACTTTTCCTAGATATAAGAAGCCTTTAAAAGTGATGTGCACAGTATGAACATGAATAGTCCAGACAAGAAATTAGATAAATCTATACTAATTTAACTCTTAACCCATAAAGAAAGTAATCATACTTAATATTGAAATAACAATAACTATCAAGGGATTCGAGCCTGCATGGATAGGACTCATGTGCCAGCCCCTAGATCACTCAGCCACGGCACCTGACATACTCTGTGAGGTATAGAACAGCTATCTTAACCCCCACCTCCTCAAAACCATGGCTTTGTACACTAACACACTTTTTAGATTCAACACACTTTTGCCAAAAGTGTGTAGTGTGTTACAAAAAAAGTGTGTTAAAAGTGGCTTCAGAACAGTGTGTTGAAAAGTATGTAAATGTGACACACTGTTTTTAGAGTGTAATTTACCTCCAGCACAGTTAGGCCTACTCTGAGTATATCGTATATTGAAGTCTAGAAGGTTCATGATATGCTTTGTAATTTCCTCATTCCTGAACTAACATCTATCCGATACAACTATTTAATTCATAGGTCAGTATTCACTACAGAAATGGTAATGTGCTACTATAAACAATTGTTTAGATATCGAAATTATGTAAATAGCACATCAGTATCTTTATTATAAATACCATTCAACAGACGGGGATTTCAATGAAATGAATTATTGAATGTGACGTTCAATCGGGAGTGGTGACCTAGATTTATGATTCTCAATAGAATTATGAGAAATAGGTTTGTCGCATAGTATAAAATTGCTAAATATTTGAATATGCCGTACTGCAATGTACTATCGGCTAAAGCACTCACAATGACAATATCATGCATTTTTTCTAGTATCCCTTTTACGGATAGAGACTACAATTTAAAGCAAATAATTATGCGTTACAGCAAGCCTCAATATAAACAGATGCATTGATAATTTAGTGTAATATCATTGCGGCAGGAACACCAAATAGCCATCTCAGATAATTTGGATAAAGAAATAGAGACCAGTATGTAAAAAAAAATTTCCAAACAATTGAAGATGCATCATTCAGAGATTCAGAGAGCTAACAGGTCAAAAATAGATAGGATAAATAGAAAGAAAAATGGGGGCAAAGGAGGCATTTTCATTTGGCTCCTCTTTTTACCCACACCAGTGAAGAAAACGGTGAGAGAAGCAGGGCATTTGGTGATGCATATAACAAAGATAATTCCCAAAGTTGTAGAAAGCAGCAGGTGCACTGTTAGAAGTAAATAGTGTTCCTGTACACCAAATACTGGGGGCAACTTTGGTTCCAGTAGATTGTGCTGTAGACCTACAGCAAGTGAGCTTTTGTATATTTACAGCACTATGTACTGTATAGGGACAGCAGAATCTTCTGTTACTGCACATCAAAATCAATTGTAAATCATTGTCTGAAGGTCTGGGGTTCGCCTCCCGGTGCTGGTGATATTTTTAATCATCCATGTGAGGGAAAAACGAATTTTAGGCGGATGTAGGTGAGACGTGGCTCCACCAAGGATTGAACTCACCACCTGTGGTGTTGGATACAGGCACTGATCCGTTGCACCACAGAGCCGGTATTACAAATGGTCATATTGGGATATAAGCTACCTAGCTCTGCCATGTCTGTATTAAATGTGCTACAGCCTTGTTGCTAAAGATCCCTGATGAGAGGTGGCTAGACTTAGGATCGATCCCACAACCTCTCGTGTACATATTACAAGGAAAAGTACTGTAGATCTACAAGTCACTACCATAACCTGCATCTACAGTAACAGAATTGTACATGTACAGCAGAATTTGCTGTACTATTATTTACAGCTAAAGTACTGTACATTTACAGCAAATTTTGCTGTTCACGAACAACAACTTTTTACAGTGTGGTGGTCAATGAGAAAAAAAAAGATAAAGTACTGGTTAGCCTTTACCACCCCCTCCCCCTTCATGTCATCCCATTTAATACCATTATACAAGCCACCGTCTCAGTCCCCGAACTCGTACTATCAGATGTCTGGGCAGATGGCCAGGTCATTTATACCACTTTCTCCAGGGCTTGTTCCTCTCAGACTCTACAGATGGGGTCTAGTCCCTGAGGAACTGCGCCAGACACTATTTGGCCTAGCTCTCTCAGCAGCATGCTAAAAGCTGCCCATACAGCAAAGATCCCATGCCAACATGTCCATGTAAGTAGCCTACATGTTGGATACCATGGCCAGTATAAATTGTATAGGCAAATTGCTTTCAAATTAACATGAGCTGCTAGAATTTGCTATGGCTATTATTGCTATATCCCTCCTTCCCTCATTCGGATTGGTTCCATCTTCAAGAGTTTCACTGTGAGTGGTAAAACCGATGGTAAACGCGGTAACCACACACTATGCAAAGTTTATTGATATTGCTTGTAAATGATACTTAGGTTAGGTGTTGCCTAGATCTAATATAATAAATGTGGACCAAAATTATTGACATAACAGTTGGGGTGATTGCCAACAGGTCTCAGATTCAGTATAGTCAATAGTGGCAGAGCAGGTCATGAAAGAGGGGGGCATATTTCATGTTTCCTCAGAGTGTTCTATAACCTAGCCTGTCAGCCCTACTTCCCCCAGAATCAATACAGTGCCAAACAGGGGTCAGAGTCAGTGTGTCAAAGAGCTATTGAATGGGGCTGTTACACATCATTGCACTTCATGACCCAACTACATCACAGTCCTAATGTAGAGAGACACTGCACACTATGATGCCAGCAGTAACATACTGCCTGACACCCATGTAACGTCATCAGACACGGATAGCTATAGCTTATTTAGTAAGCTAAAGCCTGATACAAACTACCCTCATGCATACGCAACACGTTTTTAAATAAGCTCCAGTTTAAATAAGCTCTGAGGCACAGGGGCATTGAAACATGACTTGTTGAGCACTATACTCTTAATCTTAAAGAGTGTCTTGATTATTATACGCATCGAGGGGGGGGGGCATTGGTGGTGAATTCTATGAACGCCCTTTTGCTTTAAAAATGTCCCCCCTTATCCACATACAGTGTTTTGTTTGAGCATAATGCAGGTCAATATAGCATGAGAGCTAAACATTGGCTGCCCTTGATTAGAATATTTACATGACACGCAATCCACCACTTCTTGGTCTGTACATGTAACAAATTGACTCAACTTAAATAAAAAAAAGGAAAGTACAGGTTTGGCAGGGAACCATCCACTATCGGTTCAGTGCAATTGGAATTTAATTCACGCCCAATGCATTCACATACTATGGTCACAATAACAAGAAAGGTATGAAATAGTTCAGAACCCCAATATGTATATGTAATCAGTGAATGTTATTTTCGCTGCCCTTCACAAGACATAGATGTGGGACTATACTCTGTATCTTAAAGACTCGGCCATGTCAACCTCCCCACCATGTCAACCTTCCCACCATGTCAACCTTCCCAAGAATGTCAGCAAAGTTTAGCCGCAAATATGAAATAAAATATGACAGGCACCATCATACCAAGTAATCTATTTTCTGAGCTCTACAGGCTTGGCAGGGACAGTCGGGGTAACCTGATGTAGACACCTACATATAGACTGTTCTAGCTCCTAATATCCTAAGAAGTAAATGAGGTTATGGACATTAGTGGCCAGACAATTAGATTTCAAACAATAGAAATTCCATCTCTATAGGATTTACATAATATTATGTCCCACATATTCATCTATATCAGGCCCAAAGCGTTCTTCAGGAATTCTATCATGTCTAAGTGTGGAAGATGAGCTCATCGGATGGCACTAGCAATCATCTAATGCTATTGTCACCCACTAATACATACTTTCCTACACTGTCAGAAGTAACTGTAGCTGCACAAAGGGTTATACTGTAGATCCAGAGAATAAAAGGAGGTATTTTTGGTTTCTCTGACAGTGTAATATGCATTGGGATTTGGAGAATGCATTAGAACAGCTATAGGCCACCCAGTTACTATTGGTTAATAATGACATATGTTTTGTTATCTCTAGCACATCCTTGCATAGATGAAGACACTTTTCAGCCTACAAAGGGTTGTTCTAATCTAATCCATATTCCTGAGCATGTTTTCTGGGGAGGAGGGAATAAGAATCTAGTACAATTAAGAGGTTGGGGCCGAGACCATGTTGCTAGGATGTACTAAATACATAGTACACCCTTTCCATTGGCAGTTAGGCAGTCACAATGACTCTCACTATTCTGTGTGTGAAGATCATGGTTCTGTGCATCATCTTGGGCTGTACCATAATCTTGGTACACCTGATGTGTTCACTGGACCATGACCCCTGCTCAGTACTCATGTACATTACCTGTGGCCATTGGACTGTTACCCTTATCTGTGCATGAAATTAGTGGGGTCACTGGGGTCATAGGTGGGAATAGGGAAACCACTCTACTGTTTCATATGTATATTTATATCATATGGCTTATTTACTATAATATTATCAAACATCACTAAGTTAAAACAAAAACATCATTTTGTGGGCCTTTATCTATTATTTCATCCTATGGGTGCATTTACATTAGCAGATTTAAGAAAAAATTAGCGAACTGATTTTACTAAACATTTACTGAAGTAAAATAATTATGTAGATAAAGTCATTTCTTAGATAATATTCAGATTTTAGTTATGTGAAAGGGTGTTTACATCATTTATAGACCTCTGCTTCCTATGGTGGCATCAGAATTATGCATTTTGGCATGGAAATATGAGAAAGGTGACAATAAATGTGTGTACCAAGCTCTTGGAACACCCTGTGTTCTGGGGACTGTCAGTCAATCTTAGGGCGTACAAAGAAACTGGTCAGTCTCCAACCTGATTAAACCCAAATGGAAGATGAGGAGTCACTGATTATAAAGGAAGGAGTAAAGTAAGGGAAGCAGGTCAGTTCCTTAAAGCTTCCTCTACGTTGTCTAGGCAGCTGACCCAGGTCATTTACATCTCTATCTGCAGGGCTTGTTGCTCTGAGAGTCTACCGATTGGCTCTGCTCCCTTAGGAACTGTGCCAGACACTATTTGGCCGACCCCCTCAAGCCACAGCATGTTATAAACTACCCATGCAGCTGAGGTCCCATGCAAAATCCATCATATAAGTATCCTACATGTATACCATGTTGGCACATTATTTGCGGTATAAATCTGTTCCAGATTAAAATTTTATTTAAGCTAATAGAATTGGTTGTACTGTTAATGCTACATTCCTCCCCACTCTAATGTGGACCTTATAGTTGCAGGCCCTGCAAGAAGGCCATAGATTTAGTATAGTCATTAGTGGCAGAGTCATGAAAGACCTGTCACCAAGTTCGGCATAAATGTTTCCTTAGAGTGCTCTATTCTATAGCCCCTCTGTCTTGCTGGCCCCCGGCATCAGTATAGAGTGATACAGGGGCCTGGGTCAGCAGGTCGGGGTGCTATTGAATGATGCTGTTACACTGCATTACACCCTCAGTCCCAACCCCACCACAGGTCTAATGGAGAGAGACATCGTCAATTCTGCCTAACTCGCCATATTACGCCATCCGACACATTTTAATATAATTATAGCCTACTGAATGAGTTAAAGACTGATACAAACTATCATACATCATGCATTTTTTCACTGCTAGTTATTTGAATAAGCTCAGGGCGTTCAAATAGGCCCTGGGTACAAGGAGTATCAAAATAAACAGTATTAATCACTAAAAGTTGTTTCTCGAATGAGTTACTGTATTCTAATGCACTAGAGGTACAGTGGTAATGAAATATATTAACACCCTGGTGCTTAAACATTCCTTGGTGTCTCCATACATTGCTTTTGTTTGAGTATATTGCAGTCAATAGAACATGAGAAAAAAGCGCAAGCTACGTATACCCCTGATTATAGAATACTTTCCAGACATGCAACCCTCCACTTCTTGGTCTGTGCATGTAACAACTGAACTCAATGTACCACCAATGCATTCACATACTATGGTCACAATAGCAGATTAGATAACCAAGAAAGTTATATATGAGTTGAGGAACCCAATTATTATATGCAATCAGTGATCTCCTGTGTTTAACAGTGGGGCACTATAAACAGTAACAGTGGGCTGCCTCAAGCTGTATTATACATGTGTCAGGGATGCTTAGCCGGATAGGCTCAGATGAACAATGATCCTGACTCAATAGGTGTGCTACATTCAATTATTGTGCTCCAGTGGGACTTATCCAAGAGGGATGTAGTCTTTTGTTGAATAGATAAATGAAAAGGCATTCAAAGAGTTCTAAAACTGGTTGAAAATCCCCTACATTATCATTTGGACATGTTGGCTCAACATGGTAATTCTAATTAATCTGACCCCCTACACTAATAAGTATAACCGTTTATTCAAAATTTCCCCCCACAGTCTGTGATTCAATTGCGTTATCTGTTTCATTATACTAGTTCCTCCCACATGGTACTCCCTCCATTGCCTCAATCAAGCACTCATCTAGTGGGAGTAACTCATCTATCCTTATTAGCAGAACGCTAGCTCTATCGGCGTCCAATAAAATCAGGAAAGAATAACCTGAATGCACCAATAGATCTCTGGTGGACATTGAATAATGGCCACAATGGGACCTCCATTATGTGAGCCTATTGATCAGATATTCATTGAAGCTGACAGCAGCTTAATTGATGTCACCTTCAGTCTGTATCTATTAGTCCCCAAGGTCCTAGATCTGCGAAATCTCACTACTATTGGATGTGTTGTGTCAGAATGTCAGGATGTCATGTGTGGTGTATTCTTGGCTGTCACAGACCTTGGAGCAGCAGCCCATTGTACATAAGAAGCAGCAGTCAGCCTTAATTAACACCAGGCTTTAACTCTTTGACAACGACAGCGGGATGCATCACGGTTAAGGCTCAGGTTTTGATATTATATAACAATCTAGTGATATGGATTGTCTCAGCTGTGTTTGAACCATCATACTAACCCTATGGAAATATATCAATCATATAGGGTCTGCATGATACACATACATACAGCGTCATTCACGGGAAGGTAATGTCCATGGCAACAAAATGGCACAGGGCTTTAAAATACTATGCTTCCCTTAAAGGGTTAATTAACACCAGCAACACTAGGCAGCTAATTAACGGAGCCACAGAAAATACAAATTGTTATCCAAAAATGTATCTGGTCTTTGTATATTGGGGTATGTGTGTGCAATCATTCACAGTAAGAAAACAAAGTGGCCATGATAATACTGATGATGTATTTGGAGATAATATATATTCTATGCCTCCATTGGCATGTAGAGGCTAGTTCTATGAGTTACAGGCTGGAATGATGCATGCATGCAGTACTGGTTAGTCTACTTGTCAGGGCTACATTCATGCTTCATGACAACATAAGGCATTGCACATTGATACCTAAAGTGTTAACTGACATCAACAACAGAGATATTTTATGCTATTGTAGCTGTTGGCTATTCTAAGATAGACATCGGCTATGAAAAACTCCAGATTCGAAAATAGGTTGTTCAGAAATTACACTTTATTCATTCTGACATACGGCTCGTAATCATACAGACGGATAGCAATAATCAAATAGGCTTCTGAACACCAGTGGTCATATGAACATACAGGAGGTATACGCTCACGGTCTAGTACATAATTCCAGAGTTCCAAGGCTCTCTTCCATCTTGGTTAACTCCACTTGGATCAGACTCCACAGAGGGAGTTCTGTACCCGGAGTTGTACACCAATGCGTCTATCTCCTCTAGTTCCCCCAGAGGGTGGAACAGAGAAAGACGCAGGGTACCAAGGTGGAAGCAGCGACAGGACTAGGCCTAAAAGGTACAACAGAGTTCGGGGAAGCTCTGTTGTGGAGCAGTAGAGCTGGCCGAAGTGCGCAGCAAGACTGGGTTCTCGATTAGCAGAACCCCAGGTCTTATGTACTGGTCGTTATGTAATTCTCTTCATTACTCGTAAACACTTGAGTTCCCGAGGAACTCCGGGTAACCACGCGCCGGTGCATCCGAGCCGACACTGTACCCGAGATATGTCGGGTGACACGTGGCGGTCACGGCTCACTGCACATAACCAGGCCGCGCTCCACCAATCCTCAGGTGTGGGCTTATATAACCTTATACTCGGCAGTAGACAGGAGTGCGGCCTGGATACACGACAACACATATACCAAATATAACTCAAACTGGTTCCATAGAAATAGTACAGCGGCGACCCACTACACTACCCCCCTTCAGACAATATCACAGCGTCTAAATAGCGGCACAAAGTGCAGTATTATTATACTACCTTGATACAATGACAAATTTTATCTCCAAACAACCCAAAAAAACAAATATATTGTCTCCAAACACATACATAGTGGAGACAAGCGTAACTCTTTCTATCAGAACCACTAATATATTTCTTGGGTATCATAGATATGTATTCATCCTTTTTGATATTAACGTCAATCATATCAACCATCAGGATCCAGTTACACAATAATCGAGTATCATCCTTCAATAACAGTCATGATTTATGGGACTAAGAGGATAAACTCCACACAGCCAGTCAAGCCCTATAAAACAAACTTGACTATATATCATAAAAAAAATATATAAAACCTTTAAGACATACTTATCGTATACTAACCATGTCTTATCGAAAACGATTTGTTACAACAGGTATCGTATACATACAGATCAATATGAGCACTTCTCCTTAAAAGTTACCAATTTTTAGTACGAGACATATTGGAAACAAAAAAGGTGGCAAGTGTCGACTCTATAGTAAACCTTGATCCAACCCGTCTATTTGAATAGACTCACTCGCTTTACGTGCCAGAGTAAGGTTTGAAAGATCAATATTTTTGGAATAAATGAACATATAGCGTAGATCCGGTAAATGCAGTTTCAATCCAATCAAGGACTTCAAAACCTTATGCAAACCATGGTCACATAGGTGTCCTTTTTGATGTACTCTACACAAGTGCCATTCTCCATATAGGAATGCTAAAAGCAATCAGATCAAGTGTCATGGTAACATACTTCAACGTTTCAGGGAGAATTAGTATCCACATTCAGTTCAAAGATCAAAAACGCAGTAAGCTGAAAAATAGAATGATCCGGCTCCTCACTTGATACATTCCTTCTGAAAGTAATCAACGAGAACCTACGGATCTCCATAACAACTTACGCAATTTCCACTCTCAGTACCTGAATAAATTTCACGTTTTTCAGGTTCATTGATATGTTATTACCACAGATCTACACATAGTACGAATGCAGTCAAGTAACCTTTCACTTCAGCAGGTATCATCAGGATCCAGTCCCTTATACCCTTACTCATTGGACGGTTAATTCAGAGTATCACAATCGGCATACAATAATCATACCTATAGCACATGTCATCAAATCAAACAGAACCCGTTTTACAAATACTGTCTTATGGCAAAATAGAACACTCTTTGGTGATGGTTTTAACAGTTTCTTCTTATATGACGACAACTACAAACCTAGATCATATCAAAGTCTTTTCATAAATAGGTGATAATGATCCACTGTTCTTGTCATCTCAGTCTTTTATAAATATATATATATATATAGTCATCTTGTGACCCATAGTCTATGGTATTTTAAAGCATCATACGGTCCGTGGTGCACTAATAACCCCACTACTGCAAAAGTTCAACCTTGATGACGACACATGGTAGAGGTTCCATATACGCTGCAACTGGGAATGTTTTTATGACTCGCCACTCAGCAAAAGTTCTTCATTTCTGGACACTGGCGACATGCATTCACTAGATCGGTTGTCACTCATCTCAATGGATATGTCCATCCCAGACCCTAGCTGCAAAGCGTCAGGGTTAGGAAAATGCACTTGAGTACTCATAGGTACACTCGCCATGGATATAGGAATGTCCAGGGTAGATGGACGATGGTTCCCTGACACAGAACCAGTCGTCACAGGTAGGTCCATTGGAGGATCCACCATCATGGATTGTTCAAGTTCGTTTTCAGGAGCCATAAGCGCCTCGGCATCACGGATAGACAGACGTAGGTCAGCCTCTGTAATTGCATCGGTCAGCTCCATCAGTATCTGAACCGCCTCTCTAGTCTCACTTTCCGTTATCTGGTAAGGTGACTGACAAGAGGTGGTGTCGAGTATTGGTGTTGAGACAGGTGTCGAGTTAGGTGACTCTGTCTGCAGTTCATTCACCACCATCCTCGCTAGAGTGGACACCCCGGCTGGAGTATCCATAGTCTCAAGGGAAGACACGGTTGTGTCCACCCCCATTGTAGTATACTGCATCGTCTTAGCATCAGACGACACAGAGGTGGACGTCACAGCAACAGGTGTCACCGAGACAGGTGACACAGGAACAGACGTCACAGCAACAGACGTCACAGGGACAGGTGACACCGGAACAGACGTCACAGCAACGGACGTCACAGGAACAGACGTCACAGGAACCAACTCCGATGACCCACAGGCCATGGAGGTGGCAGCCACGTAACTGCAGTCAGCCAGGTGCGTCTCGTCCCCTGCAGGTGGAGGTGGAGGACTCCGAGGGATATCACTAGCCCTGGAGTCAGCTCTCAACCTTTGTGCGTATGCATCACCGTCAAATCCTAAGGGAAGAGGGGCAGAACCCCGTTCAACCCTGTACACACTCTCGTCGTACCAACTTGACAATGGTATCTCAAAGCAATCTTCGAAAAACTCAGCCAACTCTTCATAGAAGTCATCGTTCTGCTGAGCTTCCTTTTTAAAGCTAGACAATTCCTCTGTTAGACCACCAATTTCGTGTTCTAACTTCCGAATAACTTTGGTTTTTAGACTAATTTCAGTCCTGGCAGCAGTTAGCCTATGTTCAGCAGAACTGACCATATCCTTACTGCGATCCAACTTGACTTTGAGATCGTCAATTAAAAATTGACTTTCCATATGAGATTTTTCAACGTTCAATCTCAAATCGTCTACAATTCTGCTAGAGGTTGCTACCATGTCATCTCGTTGTCCCAACTGTCGTTTGAGGGCTTCATTCTCCTCAGTCATTTTGGACATTTTAGATAGGAGTTCTGCTTTCGCAGTCTCCACTTTCTCTAATTCGGCCAAACGACTTTCTTTTACCAATTGCTCAGCTTGAGCCCTAGCCCCTTGCAGAGCTAGTTGACAAGCGAGATCCAGTGTGTCAAATGAACTTTTCAGTCCAGTACTGTTCTTTCAGAAGATTCCTGATACTAATATTCTCAGGGTGATCAATATCGCCAGTCAGCTTAGGCAGAGGGACCGACTCCAAAGAGATATCTTCCTCACCCACTCCAGGTGATGGAGAGTTCAATGAGAGACCCCCCATACAGGTAGATGGTGATGGAACGGAAGATAGTCTACGACCAATCTCCTGTTCCTTCCTCATCTCTATTTTACTTGATTGAACCCTGCCTGTGGGTGGGGTGAATTTCTGGTCCACCCAATCGTCTCCCTCAGATTGGAAATCAATCGTTCTATAGATCATCTTAGATTTGGAATCCTCTTTCCCACTTACTGACTCTATCTTCCCTGTTACATACCCTTGACTATCAGTAGAAGTATTTTCTGTCTTTAATATCTTCCTTGATACTCCCGGGTTCCCTCTAGCTTCAGAGATTGTGGTAGGAGGTATTACCTCCTGTCCCACAAATACACAGTCATCCTCCTCCCCTACAGGAGAAGCCAACAGGTCATTTACCATTTTCTCCTCTATGGCTAGCCTTGGGCTAACAGCAACCCTCGGTAATGATCCGCCAGAGCCCTCCTTGTTGGATTCAGTAGTGTTCCTACTAAACCCACAGGAAGACCCTGGAGCACGTCTTTTGGTTGGGGTAGATCGGCCGTCAGGTGATGAGTCTAACCCAGCAGAAGCTGAGGACTCCTCTGAACCTGTGGTCCGCATCTCTCCTAAGGTAACCGAGACAGGAGTATACACTCCCTGGTCCACAGTTTTACCTTCAGACAACATTTTACCTTTGGGAGGAGTGGCCAACTCCATTTTACTATGATAATCAGAGGCTTTCTCTGGAAAGTCCTGAATGTAGTATGGCCACGCCTTTCGATTCAGCCACAACCTTCTCGGGTTATGGTTGAACACCAAGGTGTATGCCAACCCCTGTGGTACCCTCACACACTTTTCTCTGTCCGTGAGTCCTAAGGCCTCCGGGCTATTCTCGAGAATATCTAGATTGGACATGGCAGTTTCAGCCTTCATATGGTGTACATCTACCAAATGTCTTACCATACAACCCTTTCTAGATGTGCTGAAAGGTTCACCATCTTTCATACATTTGACTGAGCGATTAGACTTGGACCGGCACTGCCACATCATTTTGGAGTGCCCGTGGAACTCCACTAGATGTCGTGCGAACTGGTACAGGTCCAAATACTCGGCCATTGGATTTCTATCCATACACTCATTGAATGGGCACTGCCCCGAACCTACTCTCCAACCCCTACCAGATTTATAAGTAGGCATACCTGGTGGGACAAATGTCATCCAGGCCCATTTCAACCGGTCTCTATCCTCGTTGGAGAGGTCGGCAGCACTGTATGTCCCCATACTTTGCTTTATAACCTCATCCCAGAACTTGTAAGCTTGATGTGCCCCTGAACTAGCATGCTCTAACCAGAACTCCATATCCCTCTCTGTATCTTCGTAGGATGGTAGCCTAGCTCGGCTCCCTATCTCCCCAGTAACCGCCCCTGTATAGGGTTTGGACTTAGAATTATCGGAAGGAGGTCTGAATAGCTTAGTACATTTCTTCTCGTTGAATTTATCTAATTCTTGGATGTATGCCCCCCTGCATATCTTACTCCCAGGAATTACTGCATCCGGCTCAAATTTCTCAAATTTAGCTGCCAAATGCATTACTGCCATGGCTGGAATACGTTCCGGAGTTGACTGTTTAGGGGCATTCCAATCGGGTACAAAGTTACCATGCACCGGATGTAAACCATCCGCACGGTCATACGACATAGAACCCCACGGAGCACCCACTGGAGCGTGACTGACCGAGTGCACCGGTATCCCGGGCATATTCGGGTCAGTCCGGGTCACTCCCGAAGAAGGTGGTGATGCAATATTCCCAACCTGGAACAAGGGGAATCCCCCGGCCTCGAGTCCTTTTAACCCCGGCCCTGACACGAACCCCCTAGCCTGCGCCACTGATAAACCCATATCCTTAGCACTACCATAGCGGGCCAATGTGTATAGCAAAAAGGGCCCCCTGAAAGCCAAGATTTTGCGTTTGCATTGGAAGCAATACGCTATGGCAGTGCGCCTCCAGAAAGTACTGGCAGTCCTAAGGATATCTACCAGTTTCCTTACATGTTCTCCCCGAGCTAGGAGATACTGTGTGGTTTTAACCTGTTCAGTTTTCCTTATCTCGGAGATATTACTGTGATTTCGGCGTTTCACACCCCTATTCTTCATCTTAGTCGGTGGTTGATACACGAATCTAGGTAAATCCGCTTCCCGAAATTGTTTTGGAAGATTACAATCGACCGGAGCTGTTGACTCCAGGTCCCCCAAAGCTAACAACTCTCTCTGTTCCTGCGACAGAGGGGTAACTTCCGTCGAGTGACTCCTTCTATGGGAGTCTCCCGACGGATAGTTATCCGCCATGATAACTACACAGAGGGCGGCCCAGAGGAGCCCACTCTTAAAATGAGCTTAAATGAGTAGTAGAATCAGGAAAATTGTTACAAAAGTGTCCTCCTGTACTACCTCACTTTAGTGTCTCCTCTCTCCCTCACATGTAGATGTTCTGATTACATACGCGGAGAGAGGTGCCTTCGCATCCACCCTCTCCAACGGTATGTGCAGGACTGACGCTTTCCGCGCCAAACCAGCATGCGTGCGCATCCAAGCGCAAAGGATCACGGGTACCGGATAGCCCTTCCCGAAGAAGTTATCCGGTATTATCCGAAGAAAACCGGGTAGCGAAGTAAACTGCGTAGTAGTTGCAATCTTCGCCGGGTTATCTCGGATTGTATTTTACACATCATTTCAAGTAATAGCAGTTCTTTAGTTCGTCAAGGCTGTATTAATTATAGCTTATGAACTTTAGAACGCTCTTTAAACCAACATTATAAAAAAATACGTGTCAAAGTAAATTTCTTTGGTTGTCCGAACAAATTCGGAAGACGTATGAGTCCCATTCTCATGTTGTTAGAACGAGTTCTACACCCGTCCTTTTCACATAATATTTCTTAGTAGGATCCTCATATTATCCTTAGAAAAATTACTGACTAGGTTTGATTGGATTTTAATCCGAAACCATCACGACAAGTACTAAATGGGAAACCAACTCACAGACCATAGCATGTAAACATTCAAAACTAACTTTAGTAAAGCAGAACGTTGGGTACCCCAATGCCATCTACTGGTCAATTTCACCATTATTCCCGTCACAAAGACTAAAGAATAAAATCCGGTATTTCTCGTTGTGTTTTTGACAATTAGCACCAGTTACGCAACTTTCCGGGGTTTACCGGGTAAATCCTTGGAGACCCGAACTATTCCGGGTAACCATAACAAACAAACCCAGCCCCGCCGTTCTTACGTAACAGCACCTCGACCCGCTATACGAGCACTTCTACGTATGGGTCCTTGGGTTTTTTTCTTCCCAATTACTGGAGGAACCTCTCTAGTTTCCTTTTCAGTAACTTCTTCTTCTTCTTCTTCCTACCATCGACTTTTTTAGCTGGCGTTGCTTTTCTAGTCTTCTTTGTAGGCGGGGGTGCCGGAACCTGTGTCTTACGCACCCACCTGGGTTGGGGCATTGGCACTTCTACCAAAGGCTCATTCTCATCGCCGGGCCGGCGACCTAGCCAAGGCTTCAGGCGATCTACATGGCCTGCAATTATCTTGCCTTTCACATTCTTCAACAACACAGTAACATCCGATATTACTTTTGTCACCTCAAATGGCCCATCCCAACCTTTCGAGATTTTTCCATGCACAGGTGGTTTCAATCTCACCACCTTCTGTCCAACTACATACTTCCTCTCTCTCAAGCCTGTATCATACCCTACTTTCTGATGGATGGCCGCTTTCTTCAAGTGGCCTCTCACCAATGCATAGCCTTCCCGCAATTCTCTGCGCAGAGACTCCGCAAATGCCACTCGGCATGGGACATCCTTCCTCCGCAGTACACTGCCAAAGACCAAATCTGCAGGCATTATGATCTCAGATCCAAATACCAGGCTGTTAGGAGTGCAGCCAGTTGAAGCATGCACTGTACCGTTGTATGCATGAGCCACATACTGGGAAAACGTGTCCCAGTCATCCTGATTAGAATTAACCAGCGTGGTCAGCCCCTGAATCAACGTGCGGTTGAATCTCTCAACCATCCCATCCGACTGCGGTCGGTACGGATTAGTGCGTGTCTTAACGATGGCCAATTCTTCCAGCATCCCTTGAAAGAGACGCGATTCAAACTCCCTACCCTGGTCTGAATGTAACATGAGAGGTGCGCCAAATGTTAGTACCCACTCCTCAACCAAAGCTTGTGCGCAAGTTAATGCCGTGTGATCCTTCATTGGGATCACCTTCACGTACTTTGTATAGTAGTCTTGTACCACCATCATGCACACGTTGGAGTTTGGAGTTGTCTGGAAGCCAGTGATTATATCAATGGCTATCCTCGCAAATCTGACTCCGAACAGTTCTTGTCTGAGAGATGTTTTACCCTTCCCAGGGCCCGGCTTCACCAGGCAACACGTCGGGCATTCACTCAACCAACGTATTACGTCCTTAGACATCCCAGGCCAGTAATATCTCCTCGCTAGTTTGTCCAAAGTCCGTTTCCTGCCAAAATGAGCGGAAGTCTGATGACCATGGAAAAACTCGAATACTTCCCATCTCAGAGAAGCTGGCAAGACTATCTGTAGCCTCCTCCTGGCTTTGCCTTCAAGAGTTTTCCATCTACACAATAGGCCGTCTCGCACTACCAACTGCGACCATTGGCCCACTAAGTTCCTTACTTCCACACATTCTAATGACACCATTGGCCCACTAAGTTCCTTACTTCCACACATTCTAATGACAGAGCAGGTCTGACGGGACGAGCAGCTCTCTCCAAGATCAGATTCCGTATCATATTGATACCTTCGTCTTCCTGCTGAGCTTCAAGTATGGACTCCGCCGACCAAAACACCAAGTTCTCTTCCCAGGCTGGATCAAAATTCACTATTGGAGCCACCAACGCATTATGTATGCCACAGTCTTCACAGTCTATTCTTGCACATCTTCGGATTGGTCTCCTAGACAAACAATCCGCATTTACGTGCTTCACTCCGCTCCGATGCTGAATCTGGGTATTCTCTATCCCTAATTCAGACAACGCAGAGATCCATCTACCCATCATCCCATCTGCCTCCTTGAAATTAAGGAGCCATCTCAAGGATGAATGGTCTGTTCGTAGAATAAAATTCCCACCATACAAATAATGGCGGAATTTCTTTGTGTATACTACTATGGCCAACAACTCTCTCTTGGTGGTGCAATAATTGCGTTGAGTTTTACTCAAGCTGTTGCTAGCAAATGCCAAGGGCACCTCCTTACCCTCTTGCACTTGGGATAAGACAGCGCCTATGCTATCGTTGCTAGCGTCGGTGTCTAGGATGAACTGATCACCCTCAGTAGGATAGCTCAGCACAGGAGTTACCGTGAATAACTCCTTCAGCTTCTGAAAAGCCTGTCCAGCTGATTCCGTCCAAATAAACGGTGGTAGCTTCAACATTCCTTTCCTTTTTCCTACTACTAGCGCCTGTAAAGGAGCCGACACCTCAGCAAATCCGGGAATGAAATCGCGGTAGTATGAGCAAAAGCCCAAAAATGACCTCACTTCTTTCTGGTCCTTTGGCGTTGCCCAACTAGCTACTGCCTCTAATTTCCCTGGATCCGCCGAAATACCTGTGCCACTGACTATTCGGCCCAGATATTCCACTGATTGCCTGAAGAACTTGCATTTCTTAGCTTTCAGTCTAAGGTTGTAGGATCTCAGTCGATCCATCACCATGGTCAAATTTGATAGACACTCCTCCCGAGTTTTTCCGAAAACTATGATGTCGTCTAGATAAACTAGACAGTTTTTCCACAACAATCCCCTTAGCATTGTCTCCATCATATTCTCGAAAGTAGCCGGAGCATTGCATAAGCCAAATGGCATTACATTGAACTCAAACAAACCCCTGTGGGTTGTGAATGCTGTCTTTTCCTTATCCTCTGGGTGCATCCCAATCTGCCAGTACCCTGACTGGAGATCTAAGGTACTAAACCAGTGATTGCCTCCCAAGGAATCCAGACTTTCGTCAATGCGTGGCAAGGGGTAGGCATTCTTCCTCGTAATCCCATTTAGTCTCCTGTAATCTATACAGAATCGACAGGTGCCATCCTTTTTGGTAACCATTACCACCGGACTAGCCCATGGACTATCTGAGGGCCTTATTATCCCTTCCCCTAACATCTTGTCTACCTCATCCTCCAATGCCTGTTTCTTAGACAAAGGGAGGCGCCGGTATGGCAAGCGCAATGGTTGGCTAGAACCGGTGTCTATCCGATGAGTTACTCGGTCAGTTCTACCCAATTGCTCCCCTGGAGCAGAGAACAAGTCTGCATTCTCGCACAATAGCTGAGCCAGACTCTC
Organism: Harmothoe impar; assembly: GCA_947462335.1. NCBI lineage: Eukaryota > Metazoa > Annelida > Polychaeta > Phyllodocida > Polynoidae > Harmothoe > Harmothoe impar. Next base: position 42,661,681 of record OX381718.1, on the reverse strand, counting down.
TTTGTCCTCTTCCGTCTCCAAGTGGCTATCTGTTACTAATGGTAAAAGATGCAGTGGTAATCCATATCCTTCCTTCCTATCCTGCTCCCCAGTGTCTTGCAATACCACTGGCATAGCGGATGGATCCAAAGCTCCTATTTCCACTGCTCTCTTTACTGCTAACTCTACTTCTGGTGAGTCAGCTCTTCCTACCACGTCAGCATATGTTACGTCCCCAAAGGTCGTCCCTTTTTCCAGGTACACATCCTGAAAAGTCATATTACTGACTGGTACCACTGTTCGTCGTGAACTCTGCACTAAGGCACTGGTGGAAACCAACCCCAGCTTACTCAAATGCTGCTGATTCGGTTCCACCACACCCATGCGGTCAAATTCCATTTCCCGGCAGTATACAACTACATTGCATACATGGCGGGGAGGAATTCGCACTGTCTGAGAGACAGACGAGACGCCTGAAATCCGGCGGAGCACACACTGGACTTTCATCTCTTGTGGATATCGAAGAGTGAGTTCCCCTGTCACACTATCCAATACCGCTCCATACAGAGAACAAAAATCTACTCCCAAGATTCCCTCATCCGTCAATTCAGCCACAGTTGTTGAAACAACAAATGAATGTTGATTCACCCAGAAGGGTATCACCTGTCTGCCATGTGTCCGCATATGAGATCCATCAGCACTTCTGACCGACCCAGACCCCACAGGGTTAGTCGACAGACCTGCGAGCTTCTTGAAAAAATGGTGACCCATCATGGAGTGACTAGCTCCAGTATCGATCAGAAATTCCCCCAAGCAGCCCTGAATCTGCACAGGCAAGTACCATCTCTTCCCTTGTAAAGGAGAAGGTTGCAAGGCAAATCTCTGGATTCCAGTTTCACCGCCCAAGTCATATCCCCTCGAGTTGAGAAACTTAACTATAGGATCATCGGGTTTGAGTCGCGAAGCACAAAACCTTTCCACTTCTTCCGCCAACTCAATTCTACGGACGGTGTCCAGATGAGCTAAATCTTCAACACCCTTCTCGTCCGTTCCCTGGGGCCCATCTCCACCTGGCGGATCAGACTCAGGTGCGGCTAACCCCAGCGGTTCCCATGAAATGGAATCTTTTGATTCTCCCCTGATAGTACCTTTGACAATCACAGGCGGGGTTGTTATCTTGTCATCGACAACAACCCCTGTTAGTTTTCCGTCGGTGGTGGGCTTTGGTCAGAAGAGGGTCCGTCTTTTTGTTTCTCGACCGATGATACATTCCTGGTATCCTTGGACCAACATGTCCTTGCAAAGTGACCCTTCTTCCCACAATTGTAGCATTTCGTGTCTTTGTTGGGTTTCCCCTTACCGCGACCACGAGTTGCAACTTTCTCAGCCTTCTCAGCTTTACTACGCTCCTCCATGACTTTCCCAATCATGGTCTTCAATGCACCCTCCTCTGGCGCTTGAGCGTCTGATCCTGGAGCCTTTCGTCTTACATAAAAAGAACGACGTCCCTTCCATTTAGGATCTATAGCTGCCACCTCTTGCACACCCTCTGTAGCCAGTTCAACCTCCTCTACGGGCATCTCTATTACTGCTACAGGGGCTGCCTCTACAGTTTTCAACAGCTTCCTCTTTCTCAGAGCATCTTCTGTAAGCTCGAAGATATCTGCTAGTGACATAGTGGTCTTCCACTGTGAAGCAATCTCGCTTGACAATCTCTCGTCCTTAAGTCCATCTATATACAGGCTGGACAACTTCCTTACCAGCCATGGATCACTTGGACTCATAGATGCAAATGCTTCTGCTGCTAGCACTCTGAGAGCCATTCCAAACTGTCTGTGCCCCTCACCGGGCTTCTGAACTCTTGCCTCTAGCTCAGATGCGGGATCCGCACCGGATGTGGAACCCAAAGCCCAAGAAGCTGTTTCCACTAATCCCTTGTACGTTCTTCCCCCGCTTAATTCAAAGCTTGTTAGGGCGGGATCACCAGGACCATCCCGCAGACACCATGACAAAGCTGCAAGGCACTCATCGCCTTCCCAACCATTATGTCTCATATCTGCTGAAAATCGTGTGAACCATTTCCTCCATGGAACCGAGCCATCATACTGCTTCATCTTGATAGCCTGCTTCTTCACAGGTGTCATTCCCGTTCTCAACGGTATATCAGCCTGACTCAAAGCATAGTCCACTGCCTTAAAGTTCCCCACGTCATTCGGTACCGCATCAATCCCCAATCTTCTAATTGCTGGATTGTTCTGGAACACTGCCTCATCTTCCATTGACATATTTCCCCTATGTTGATAGGGTGTCCCACTCTGATTAGTACCTCCGGTCCTTGGTGTATACATGCTTCCTGGAGTTACATGACTGCCAGGTAATGGGGGAGGTGGTATATTGAACATAGGCCTCGCGTTCCCATAACAGTTATCCGGTCCCACATTGCTCCATCCCCCATAGGAGGTGTTAGGCCCTGCCAGATTCCCTTGACCTGGCGGCCGAGCATTCATGTTTGCTCCCCTGGGCAAACCTGGTCTACCTACCGTAGACACATTTACCGGAACTGTAGGAACTTGCCTTGTCCCTGGAGCTGGAGTAGAATGAGCACCTGGAGCTGGAGCAGTGTTAACTGGTCCCACAGGAGGCTTATTCCCTGTAGCCTGTGCTACCGGAACGTCTCCCTTTTCTCTCTTAGTGTCATTCTCCACACTCACTGACTCTGTTTCTTCAAGAAAGCAATCTAACTTCTCCTGAAACAGCTTTTCAACTCTACCACACAGTTCTAACATGAACTCCTCATTCTTATCAAACTTACTGCCATGCATAGATGAATGTCCACTCACACTGGATAACATGTCAGCTGTATGTATCACCATGGAACGATCTAGATCCTCAGTGGCAGGTGGTTTCACTACCTCCTCCGCTGTACTGACTATAAATACTGAGGGCTCGTCGGCAGTCACAAAGGTCTCATCTCTAGACACCTCTTGTGCTTTTCCCACCGAGTCCCTATTTACCTTAGTCTCTTCTGGTTCTAGCTTGTTCACCATGTGATTCTCAGCTTGCTGAGCTAGTGCTTCTAACTCCCCTAACTTACTATCCTGTTTCTTCAACAACTCATCATACTCTGCTACTTGTAACTGTCTTGCCAGAATCTCGGAACTAATTTCTTTATTCCGCACCACTAGCTTCTCTGTCTCAGACTTCAGTCTGACTTCAGTACCTTCAAGTAGACCCACATTGACAGAAATTTGTTCCAGATGTTTTATCTGAGCTGCATGTTCCCCAATGTTTCCCGACCTTTCTGCCAAAAAACTCTTTTCGAAAGCTTCCCTTTCCTCCTTCAACTTTCTGAGGGATTCTTCCTCTAGCCTTATCCCTTCCTTCATATGCTCATGCTCATTTCTCAATCTGAGCGTCCTTATGTCATCCAGGCTCAACCTCTCCCTGGGTTCATAAGGTGGAACCTCTAGACCGGGTATTGTCAACCTAAAAGGATCTGGGAACAGCTTATCTCCTCTGGAGATCACATCTCCCCTGGAGATTACCTCAGCTGTCTCTTCCCCTTCCTCAGGAGTTTCCACTAGGTCGTCTCTTTTGACAACCTCAACTCCTTCCTGACTGACAGGGACTACCACTCTAGTCCCTTCCACTGCTTCTACAGTGGGTACTGGTCTACGTTCCCATCTCACTGGTATATCTACTGTACCCTCCAGACTAGGTATACTAGAGTCACTATCTTCTCCAATATCTTCCATGGTAACCGGTCCAAGCATCACATCCTCTCGTGATGTATTTCTCACCTGGACCTGTCCTCCCATTTCCCTATCTGGTTCCAGAGCTGGACGTTTCGCCGGAGGGTCCCCTTGTGAATCCTCAGATCTCACCTCGTGGGCTTCATCTTCCCCTCCATGTCCAATTTCCCTATTCTGATTGAACGTATGCACCTTCTGCCTAGCATTAAACCTCACCCTAGATCGTAATCTAGGACGCATACCCTCCCCTTGGTTAGTAACCGACGGGGGAGGTACCTCTGTATCTGACATATCTTCACCACACAAAAGCAACCTGTAATAACTATCCTTGAAACCTACCAATTCTGGTTCAAACATATAAGAGCTTACCTCTCAATTTCAGAAAGAAAAATGAAAAAAATAAATGTAAATCAATACTTACCCAAAGTGGTCACGGCACCAGTGTAGCTGTTGGCTATTCTAAGATAGACATCGGCTATGAAAAACTCCAGATTCGAAAATAGGTTGTTCAGAAATTACACTTTATTCATTCTGACATACGGCTCGTAATCATACAGACGGATAGCAATAATCAAATAGGCTTCTGAACACCAGTGGTCATATGAACATACAGGAGGTATACGCTCACGGTCTATTACATAATTCCCGAGTTCCAAGGCTCTCTTCCATCTTGGTTAACTCCACTTGGATCAGACTCCACAGAGGGAGTTCTGTACCCGGAGTTGTACACCAATGCGTCTATCTCCTCTAGTTCCCCCAGAGGGTGGAACAGAGAAAGACGCAGGGTGACCAAGGTGGAAGCAGCGACAGGACTAGGCCTAAAAGGTACAACAGAGTTCGGGGAAGCTCTGTTGTGGAGCAGTCGAGCTGGCCGAAGTGCGCAGCAAGACTGGGTTCTCGATTAGCAGAACCCCAGGTCTTATGTACTGGTCGTTATGTAATTCTCTTCATTACTCGTAAACACTTGAGTTCCCGAGGAACTCCGGGTAACCACGCGCCGGTGCATCCGAGCCGACACTGTACCCGAGATATGTCGGGTGACACGTGGCGGTCACGGCTCAATGCACATAACCAGGCCGCGCTCCACCAATCCTCAGGTGTGGGCTTATATAACCTTATACTCGGCAGTAGACAGGAGTGCGGCCTGGATACACGACAACACATATACCAAATATAACTCAAACTGGTTCCATAGAAATAGTACAGCGGCGACCCACTACACTATTCTTGCCATTTGCCGCAAGTGTAATTGAAACTACAAAAAACACCAAAGTAGAATGGTTACTGGAAAGGTCATTCTTCTCCTCTTCCAAATTAGACATCCGCAAGTAAAAAGGGAGTTCAATTGGACATCAATTGTGGAGGATTATTTAATGACGAGTCCATACGGATCAAACTTCTTAAGAAGGTCCTGTCCATTATTGCCCATAGCTGCCATCAGGACTGATTCTCAGTCAACTCCTCATACATACTGTCAAGTGAGACATTACAGTGGTATATTCTCTTTTTTTTCCTGGCGACTTTTTTCTGTCAGCATAGTAGTTACCAGTATGTCTATTTATGGGTAATTGGTTTACGCGTTTAACCATGGCGCGGCTAGAGGGGCCTCTGACCAAGTCCCAAGGTCGAGGGGCTCTGCCTTGTCGCACCCCAGGTGCTATGGGACAGGGCCCCGAGACCGAGGGACCCAGTCAGAGGCCCCTCATAGGTGCGACATGGTTAAATTCGGTTCTGACAACAATCAAAATGATCCTATAAACTGTAAATACACGAAAGACAACTGTAAATCCACTATAAACGTTCCCACAAGGTCTTGAATACGGGCTACCCCACAACGTCCTCTCATTCACAACATCGATTCAGGAGCGTGTGCTTGACCCCCTGACCAAGTAACGCCTCTTGATTCATTGCGCCTATAGGAGAGTCACTAACGTGCGTGTTCAAACCATGTACTGAGGGTCAATGGTGATCAAATTAAGCATAGACAAGTATATTCAGACAGAGCCAACAAGTGAAGACCCATATAGTCAATCATAGTGCTTACCTTACCCCAAGGGCTCCCAGGCAATACTGCTGGTTTGTATGATCCCACCCCAATGGGGTGTGGTCTACATACCGAAACTACCCTGTGTGTTCTATCCCCATAATGTGCCTAGGAGCATGTGTTTGAGTGTATGCATAGGGGGGAGGGAGGGCAATTGCCCATTGCTGGCCAGAAATCGAACACCAGGCACATGTACTGGTTAAATTTATTGGCCAGCTGTAGCTAACTACATGATCATTCCCCCTTCCCTAAATACAATAGCAATCAACTAGCCTTCCAGCCTGTCCACAATACCCGATGCAGATTTACAGGTTGTGAATAACTACTCTACTTGTTCTAACCCCTTTCTCTGTTCTTTGGTGTTGGGCCATGATTCAATGCACTACTTTCGGGATCATACCCACAATACAGTGGGTAAATTGTCAGTGCAAACATACTTCTGTGATAGAGAGGTTTAGGGTAAAAAACTCAGCTACATATACGGCTAGGGCTATACAGGTAGCAGTACAGGTACAGGTAAAATAGTTCAGACAATCTATGTCAATTAGTCTACTTAAGGCTGAAGTATGTGGTTCTAGGTAGGTGCAAGTGATAACCAACATCTTGCCTGTCAATCATCCAACCCTTACTGCTGGATGGCATACGTATCTGCCACAGAATGCTGCAGGCTTATGTGTCTGCAGGACTGCAGTCTTAAGTGGGGGATGTGTGGGAGGTCCCGGCAGGTAGCCACCTGTGGTAGGATAAGGAGCTGTGCGTCAGATTTTGGCCAAGCCAGGCCCACACTGAGCTGCAGAACTAATTGTTGGTCACCTGCAGGTAAATAGATCACCCGCAGGCCGCCATCGTACTACACACTGCCGCACACATCGTGCTCTAAACCTGCCTGTTGTCTCTCTAGGCAGTATGTGCCTCGTAGTAAGAGGCAATTTTCCTGCAAAGCCCTCAATTTCCTGCTGCAGAACTGTTCCCCGTCACTCTGAGTAACCAGGATCCACATCCGCTGCCCCAGATTAGGTATATGGTTAACTACAAACACACTACTGGTCACTATCTTCACACAGGCTGGGTAGAGTCTACCATCCTGTCTGGGGGCATTACAACGTGTATGTCCTATCCTACATCATCTATTCCCATGATCTATCACTGAATGAATGTTAGCATCTATGCAGATTAATTTAATTGCTTGAAGGATTAAAATGTCCTTGAAGGAACACCTCAAACCTATAATTATAAGCAATGTGAAGCCACTTAAATTCCATCATGACCATTCCGTGACACTTCCATGGCATAACGTGTGAATGTAAAGTCGCTTGAAATGTATATTTAAGGCATTTTATATCTGCTTAAATGCCACCTTGTGCGCAATCTATGTTTCAATGGTGGCTGCCAGGAGGTGGTTAGACAACCAGCCCAAGGCAAATAATCACTGCTTTGTATTATCATTTGGGGAAGTTGATACATTGAAACAAAGACCTACATACTATAGGGTGATACATATTTTTGTATTCACCCTGTTCACTTGCAGGAAAAGTAGTCCGCCCTAATTATCAGCAAATCAGAGAAGAAGACACTAACACATATCATGTGATACATGTTCCAAATATGATCTGCAATTCAAGACTTGCACTCACGACTGGAGTAATGGGGCTGATACTCACTGAATGGCCCTTACTGGTCAGCTCTCCTTTCTACTTATAGTGCTGTCCAATTAGTCACCACCACTGACCTGTAGTCCAACATAGGGGAGTGGTAATCATTAAGCACAGGAGAGGGGTGGGTATATTTGAGTGGAGAGGGGGAGAAAAGGCTAATTTCTCTAGAGTGAGGGATAAGTAAGATGACCTGGTCAAATAAACACATATGGCTCAGTCTCATGAGTTTGTAACATTTCAAACGTCTTTGACCGGTGCCGTCTTTGACCGGAGCCGTCTTTGACCGGAGCCGTCTTTGACCGGGTATGTGATTAAAATGAAGAAAAAAGTAGTGTATAGTAAAGAAATGGGTAAATATTTTGTATAATATGTTATAACACATCATTTCGAGGCATTATCTAAAATTGATATATTTCATATATTTATGTTACTGGCTCAGTCTCATGAGTTTGTAACAGTTGAAACGTCTTTGACCGGCGTCGTCTTTGACCGGTGACGTCTTTGACCTGCTGAAGAAAAAAAGCCCAAAAGGAACCCTTAATATGTGCATTAAAATATATATTTTTAATTGGGTAAAACAACCATAGACTGTTTATTACATGAAGAAGATGAAGCTTAAATTTCTTTACTATATACTACTTTTTTCTTCATTTTAATCACATACCCGGTCAAAGACGCCACCGGTCAAAGATGCCACCGGTCAAAGACGCCACCGGTCAAAGACGTTTGAAATGTTACAAACTCATGAGACTGAGCCATATATAAACTCAAAAAAAGTAAAATATTACCCCTTTTCAGTGAAAACCCGATGCAATACAATAGTTCAAGAAGGGGGGGGTCTGACCAATTACTCCCCAACCACCTTTGGTATAATGGCCACTCCCTACTTTCCAAACTTTGTTTGACTAATGTTTACGTGTGACTATAGCCCAAGCAATAGGACAATACATTGGGAGAAGTAGTTCGCCATGTGTTGCCAGAATCACCATCTAAATTCAAGTTTGGTCAGTCAAATGATAATTAATCCACACTGCGGGCTCTGCTGATAATATTACTACACCATTACTATGACACAGTTACACCGACACATGCACAGGGAGGAAGGTAATTCAGGGAACATGAAAACAACCTTCTGGGCCTGCCCTATCAGTAAATGGGTATTCACTGCGTTGACCAACAGTGGCACCATTCTTAACAGCGACTGCTAGGAGACAGCAAGACAACCATCTGCAGGCAAGGCACTGCTCAATTCCTTACTCAGTGCCATTTGGAGGGCTCCCTTATAGCGTCCGTAAGAACATTTTTACGCATGCCACCTAGGAGTTCCACCAAAGCACGCATATAGGATGAGCCTGGAACAAACTAACAAAATATGCTGTCTATTTTATCCCATTACATATCAAAAAGAAATTTATTCTTCTTCAATCTTTTTTTTATTGTGGCCTGTCAAAGATGGCACCTGGTCAAAGACGTTCACATTGGCCCGATTTCATGAGACACAGCCATATATCTTTTCTTTAACGTAGATCAACATTTATACAATGGCTGTTTGGCATAAAATATTATGCTTAAGTCAAAGTAAAATAATTGAAGGTGGCAGACTAGTAGATGGGATAGGTTTCATGTTGCCGATACAAAAGAAGCCTCTCAAGCAACCGGAGCTGCATGTTTTTCTATAAAAAAAAAATTCAAACTTCTTTCTTTCTTTTAGGAAGCAGGATATCACATCACCGGGAAACTGTGTGCAGTGTATAGTGAGACATTAATAAGCTAGCTTATATAAAGATATATTCTCTTAAGAATATAGGATCATGGCTAGGCTATATAAAATTATAGTTTGATGTGGCATATCGAAGAAAGGCACAACATCCTGTAACATGATTACACCCCTTCACTTTCAAGACGGCATACTGCATTAATGCATTATCCTTTAATGCATTAACCTTTATTACTATTATATTACCAGGTCATGAACAGCAGTCCACACAGTCATGTCAAACCATATTCTACCATTCACCTCCCCCCCCCCCGCCTCCACCAGTTTCATAAAGTAGTATTTTTATTAGAAAGTCACATGACATCTCCATGATTTCATCTACGCACCCCCTTTCCTTGAAGTGAACAGAAATTCAATTCTCAGTATACCTCCCACTTACAATTTGATACTATAGAAGGCAAGATTAGGGTTTCCCCACTTCCGAATTCGATATCTTATAAGCTGTACATTACCTCCAAGGATTAACCTTAAACATGGAGTCATCAACTTTATCTCTTCATTAGAGGTGTCTCACAGTAGACCAGTGCCTTAATCCTCCCATTATTTACACTGAACAAATGCTTGCATCTAAAAGTGGCTTTAAGTGGCATCAACTTAAATTTGATACGCTTAAAGTCTTCCCTTAGGCGTATCTAAATTACTTGAACGCAAATATTCATGCAGTGCCAAGTAGTGATATTCTGTATCTCCCGTAAATCATGGCACCTACATTTGGACACAATAGCAGCCTCCACAACATGACCAGCAACATTCTATGCTATGCCATATAGAGCACCGGCCAACACTGATACCGTTTGTGTGTGATTTGATGAGAGACACACTGTCTGGTCCATACACTAGACTATGTTGACCTCGTTGCGATTAGGGCCTTTGAGGAGTGTTCCGCCTAACACTTAGAAAAGTGAGCGTGAATGTCGCCGAAAGCACTTCACCTGAAAGCCAGGCAGTGCCTGACTTTCAGGTGAGGATGCTTTTGGCGACAGTGACGCTCACTTTTCTGAGGATGCTTGTAGGAATATCCTGATAACGCTGACTGTCTGACAAGAATGCAGGGTACCTGTTTTCATGTTGGGATGATGAGTAGGGGGAGGAATGTGACTGAACTAGCATCCTCGTCAGGGTAGCTTACATGTAAGTAGACTAGTGTCATCCATTTGCTTCATTTACTTGAAACTGCATTGAGAATCTATGCATTGGGACAACATGAAAATGTTATTAACTTTTGAATGAAATTATGTTGAGATGTATTTTCCCAGATTAATGCAACCAACCTGTGACAGGTTAAATGATACAGTCGGCTAATCTGCAGATCATTGACCTTTTACTCCAGGGATTTTTTTTCATACTGAGAAGTAGTGGGAACTAGAAAAGAAAAATTTGAAAACCTGTGACTGCTCCCCCAGAAGCCTTTATTCAATTTTTCCTATCACTTAAGTCGAGAGGGAGGTACAACTTGCAGCAACAGTACATATTGTTCACATTCAATCATTGATATTTGAGTAGAAAATACCAAAATAAGCAACAATTGCTTTCAAGCCATTAGTCAACTGGTCAAAAGCAAGTGGTCCCTCCCCCTCTCCCAACGGAGTCAAATTGATCTACTGCCATTACATTTTGAAATCAGATACAATGTTTCTGCTGAGACAGACTACTTTCAAGTCTTTGGCTCACCACAATGTGGCTTGATTGAGTGGAGCCCCACCTACAGGCAGTCTCTGCCCCCACCCCACTTCCTCTCAGGTGATGTTCTGTTTCCTTTCGGACAATTTGTTTCCAGTTGGAAATTTCACTTCCTGCTGTGTTACTGGGCTGAGCACTGCCAAAGCCCTCAGTGTCTACAAAGGAAGAATCCCCTCCCCCTCACCACAAGGAACCCCACTAGGGACTCCACCAGGTCCAAGCAACAGCCAGGAGGACAGGACGCCCTGAACTTAAAAGTCCGCCCTCATTTGCGAGGTCGCTTGCTTGCCCGCCCGCTGCCTCCCCCCCCCCCAACCCTGAGACGCACATCCAAAGCTGTTGAGTGAGCGCTGTCATAAACGTAGGCCTGCAGGTTGCGGCGCACCGGTACCTGGATTCCCACTTGACTACTTGACTCACATAGCGTCACACATCAAGTGGCATACTGTCCTGTATCCCAAACAAAGCATTTCACACTTTGATCGGTAGGCCTGAAGTCAATGCTCACGGGGAATGCATGTATGTGTGCAAACTTCAAATTAAACAATATAAAGCATCCTGCATTGGTGTGAGAGTCGCCATGGGAAGGTGTTACTTATGTTCCCGAGTTCTGACAGCTTTCCGGCAATGGTGTGTGTAGAAGGGGAGGGGTTACAGCCGGCCCTCTGACACAGAGAAATCTAGCTGTCGTCTTGGAAGACACATACATGTACATACTTTTAGAAATATCATTTATATGTCACCATAACCATGCTAAAATCGCCTCCTCTGACCCTCGTTGAATTATTGGACAAAATGATAGATGGCACATGGTCATGGGGACACATAGGGCAATAGAAAGTCCAATATTTAAAAAAATCCAACTTCCAATAGTACCACTCACTACCTACCATAGATACTATTTATCAGGCTATATGTATAAAGCTTATATATATATATAGCTTGGAATAATGGTTGGAGTATATACAAAATTCAGAGATTTTTTAATTGCATTGAGGGTGATGGGTGGTGCTCCGCCATGGGTGTAAGGGTGGGGGTGGAGGGCGGGGGGGGATGAGTGACAACACCGGGAGGTACGGGGCTAGCTGCCCGCAACCACGGCACAAACCGGGCCCTGCCCAGAGTGTATAGATATTGCATCATTAAACTCAGTATTTCTCAGTTGCTCCCGTAAGGGGACCTTAGATCTTTTGGATTCATCTAGAGGAGATATGTATCTATCTTATCATATGAGTGAAATCTTTCCAAAACTTGGCAAGAAAATCACAAATGAGTTATGGGTCAACATTGAATGAATTCTCGACATAATGTGATCAATTGAAGACATTTTACTCATTTTTATGTCATTTAAACCCTTAAAAAACACAGTAGTATATCAAGTAAGTGATGTGCTTTGCATTAAACATGTTTCTAAACATTGAGAAGAACGATAAGTTAGTTCAATTCCAAATTTTCTAAGAAATTCCTGAATGGCAGTGATACATAAGGACGCTGCTGTCTCTCACACCCTAGGCGTCCTCCGTGATGAGGGCGCCCCTGGAGGTAGCCATGTCCAAAGAAGCCGGTGTTGCCAGGACCTGTCCACGGGGGACTCCATAAAGACTGCACCAGCATCTGGTCTTGTTACATGGCTTTTTGATTTATATCACTTCCAGTCATGAGTATTTCTAGAATATATATATATCCTTAGCACTGCCATAGCGGGCCAATGTGTATAGTAAAAAAGGCCCCCTGAAAGCCAAGATTTTGCGTTTGAATTGGAAACAATATGCTATGGCAGTGCATCTCCAGAAAGTACTGGCAGTCCTAAGGATATATGACATACACTGGAAAATGGGCCTCAGTGCGGCCGCATTAAAGTCCCTTTCCGCAGATCGCATCATGCATCGGCAGATCATGCTGACCCTTAGGGACCTGGTCGTCATTGTGCAGGAATGCAGCACTGGTGAGTTACTCACCAGGTTAAAGGTACATTTGGCTATCACATTCTCTATTCTGGGAAGTGCAAATTCATCATCCAGGCATGGAAGCAAAACAAAAAAAGTGAGAAGCAATTTTCTGTAAAGCCCACAATTTCTGGCTCCATTATTGTTTGTTGTCGCTCTGACTGACTGGGATCTGAGCGGGGTGCTCCCATTGGGTATATATGCTGAATTGCTGACGACATATTACTAGTGGTCAAATTCTGGTCAACAGCTTTGTGGCCTCTACTAAGACTGCACCCACCTGTTGAATCCTATTCCTTCAACTGGAATGAGCAGAAAGATATTATATGTGATACACACATATACATGTCAAATCATGTCCATGTCAAAGGGCTGTGAGGGATGGAATATAGCACCACAGTAACAGCATAGGCTGGTGCACTCCAACCTCAAATAATCATAACACAATGGTCACTGGTATCTAGGGCTCCTGGGAAGGGTGTGGGAAAGAAGTGGGTCAAATTCTGTTACTCATGAAGAGTTTCCATTTCATTTCCATTTCTTTCTACTTGTTTCCCCCATTTCATGCAGGATACATAACCACTGACACTTTACAGCTGTGGAAAAATGTTGAAAGGCAGGTGTAACCTAACATCCTGTAATATCAACTCCCAATTCCTCCTCAGAGAATGAAGCGTGTAATGGAGGGATGTTGATGTTATTTGTGACAGAGACTAGACTGATGATCTCATGGTTTAGCATCCAGGTCAATGACAGGAATGGTCACACAGCCCCATAACTTAGATGCCAATAGCCGCAACCAGGAGACAGTTATATGCCCACCTATCACTAAATCACCATTCCATTCCATAATTAAATTACCATTGCACCAGTTGTGAGAGTTAGTTAATAAACATCCCAATGTGATACAGCTGTTCATATATTTAACCAAAATAACTACTATACACCACTATACAGTTAACCATGCGGGCATGCGCATACTGAGTAGCAACATCCTGTACTATCTTATACCAAGCAGTCTCAAACAATGGCATCACTTATGGCCATGCAGTATCCATGTAACTTTATGGGAAAGTCCCCTGCTGTTTCATACACCAGGATGGCTGTATGTTTGCAGCTGTCCTCTCACAGCCTCACAGTGCTATCCATGTGGGAAAGTTTAGACTATTCAGACAACACTGGGCATCAGCAGAAAAAGAACCTCATATTATATCTAAGCGTAAAATTGAGGGGGGAAGGTGTGACTGGAATATCACCATTATTATATTAACCCGCTCTCTATTTTGTCTGTGACGAATCTGTGATCGTTTAAATTAGTATTTGCAATAGGATACAGGGACTAGGCAGGAATGGGTTATATTGTATATGACATATCATATTACCAAATCTTTTTCTGCGTTGTTCCTAACAATAACTAACATGAATATCGTGATAGTTTGAAATATTATTGGATTATAAAGACCTTTATATATGTCCTATATTCTACAGTGATCTGCCGTATTTCGGCAGAGAGTAAGCCAGGAGTAAGCTCATGAACACAGGCCGAGGTGATTAAAGCAGAAAAGAGTTTGACCATCAGTAAAACACTACCTAAATCAACTCCCTTCTGACCTTTGCCAATCTCATAACATAAATTAATTGTGGTAGCTATTAATCCCTAGATATTCATTGCTGCCATGTTTAAATCATACCAAAAAGGACATTCTATCTGTCAGAGAAGCACACATCACACAATAGACGTCGCTTGCTCCTCAATGCTTATGAAATTGAGTAAAGGAACCACTTTCGTGGCAAAGTGACAAATTCCATTCCTAATGCAGACTGGCCTGCAGGCATGTGATGGAGGTGTGGATATCCTTGTGCCATTTGAGTAGTTTATTTCTGGATAGAGGCCGATGCATTAAACAAAATGTAATTAATATAAAAAATAAAACTTAACATTTTTTTCTTTTTTGGAGGCTCCCGGTGTTCAAGGACACAAAAGACGAGACTGACCACAGCCGTGAGGTTGAATAACAGCTGAGAGTTCTGTCGACCTGTTATTATCCCTAGCATTGTACTACTTGATTGTGATTTAATCAAACTAGCAAATTTACATGTGAAAAATTAGTGTATGGCAAGGAGAACTTTCTTGAAGAAAGTGGTTGTTTTTAATGGTCCCTTGCATAAGATTTATTTATTTATGTTAAACTTTACATGTGGCTGACACTACATTTAATCCTTTGGCAGCTTAATATGATGAAGTAGACAGTATTGAGTACATCCTTTTATATTGTCAAAATGTGGTGAGCATTGCGGATCTAAGAAAAATAGAACTTAATATCACAAATGACTCTATTCTACAACCGCAGAAAATTGGGCAAAGTACCACTTTATAGATTCTTCTTCTAAGCCACCCAAAAATGAATTCATGGTTTCCTGAACATGAAGTAATATTGAGCTGCGTTCCCCTCTTACCTGTCACACGGCTGGGTCCCTTAATACCTGCTCTTTTGACGCTAAGCTAATAGCTCTGTGACATTCAGGTCAAAGAGGGCTATATCCTGACCTTCTAGTGTGATGCTCAATAAGTGGTGCAATGAGTGTGTGGTGGGGACAAATGATCAGTCCAGGCATCATGGAGGCATTAACACTGACCCTGCTCTATGCTCTACTACTCCAACTGGTTTTGCAACTGCTGTCAGACACAACACAACCTTGGCTTGGCTCGGATTCTCAATGCTCGTGTAGGGGGCCAATACTTGCTCAACGCAGCCCAGTGAGAGGCCATCCCACGTAGAGTCCTTAATTTCCGGCTCCATAACAGTTTGCAGGCAATCTAAGCGACTGGGATCCACATAGGGTGCCACATAGTGGGGATGGGTAAACCTAATGATCTATTAGACATGCTACGTACTCTCATAGCCAAGCCTGGCGTGGGTTGCATCAGAAAAAAGGGTCCCATGTGAATTTAGGCAGCGTAAAGTTGGTTAGTCTAAACATTTACCCCTCATTTCTATGTTGGCAAGGGTTAACGTAATCACAGACAGCCAATTGGACTTTTAAAAACTGAAAATGGGTCATTTCGATGAGTTGCCAGGTCCTGCTGATTTGCTCGTTGTTGACATACACAGGATGGAACTGGTACACTACAGTGCATCATGAACAAGGTGATTAATGGTTGAATAGTGCCTCCCAAGACTAGTCTGGAGAATGGGAATAGGATGTAACTCAGAATAGGGTCCTTTGTTAGACAAATCCAGTAGCAAGCTGCTGATTACACGGTGGAAATTAGTAAAGATGATTATGCTGCAATCTCCTCCAGATCCTCTTATTGCTGTTATATTTAGCTAATCTTGAGAAAGTGATAAGGACCATGTTTTTAAGGTGTTGGAGAGAATGATAATACTATCTTTTCCCTTTTCTCATTATGCTGTTTAGAGAGCTTGAGAAAATCTCTGTGTTAACCTTACAGGAATAGATGATAGCCATAATACTTCATTGTGAATGGTCACAGCTAGGAAACAACTAGCACCTCTTCACCCCTTACTCAGTACCATTTGGTGGTGTCGATAACCTTGCTCGAGGACAGCATCTAAAATGTCCCACTGATGCACATAAAAGGGTGGGTTGGTTATTTAGAAAACAGTCATGAAAACAATTTTTTAGAAATGTTGCTATAGTCTCATCATGATCAATGTGGCATATTGAATGCAGTTAACTTTATTGAAATTTACACTTGTAAATGAACACGATGTACGTCAGATACGCACAACTATCAACATCTTTCTAGTCACATTTTTCTTGCTAATCACATTAAGCAAAGATGATTGTGCTGTAATCTCTTACATATCCTCTTATTGCTGTTATATTTAGCTAGCAAGGCTGAGCTGAGCAGCAGAGCCATTAGGACAAGGTGTCGCACAGCCAAAGATAATCATCTCATTTCAAGAAAATACGATTACTAAACTCGACTGGCGGACAAACCACTTGTTTCAAGAAAACATTTTCGGAGGGATTGAATAAACCTCTGTGTTCATGTCATGTCTGCTCATTGAAATAGTTGTATTCAAAAGGTCATTTTACAGCATATGCAGGCCCCATGAATGATGGTCTTTCATTTTTCTTGACCTCGTCTGTTTGTGACATAAACTGGAGTTAAGCCATCATCCTATAAGGCATAGGCCGGACTGGAGCTTGTTGTGGTGCCCCGCACTGATAACAGCTGGTAGGGTGGGTACCAGCATGTCCCTGGAAGTGGGTGTTACCCAGGTACAAGGTGCCAGTCAGGGGGTGCCTTATCAGTGATGATAAGTGCACCCAACAAAATTTTAAATGGCGGACCCACTGGGTATGAGTCTACAGCCCTATAAGTAATGGTCGACATAACTTTACTGTCAATGATTGCGATTAGCTAGAAAACCACCTGCAGGCAAAATACCTGTCCATTCCTTCCTCAGTGCCATTTGGTAGGTGTTGCCCAGATTCCTAAAGGAAAACATCCCAAATGCCATAGCCAGCTAGTCCCACCGACGCACGTACAGGGTGGCTGGTAATTCAGAGAACATGAAAATAACCTCATAAAACAGGCCGCCTCTTGTTTTTCTACTTGACACACGAGACCTTTCATAGTTTAACATGATGTCACAAAGCAAGGGCTGGTTTTTGAGTTTTTCTTCCATTAATTAAAACTCAGACAGATCCACACAGGTGATATTTGCCATCAGACAATGAGAATAATTGGAGGTGGCCAGTGGCGGATCCAGGATTGTCTAGAGGGGGGGCCCAAACCTGGCCAACCCGGAGTCACTATGTGTTTCCCGCAAACGAAGCGCATTAGCTATACTAGAGGGGTCTGGGGGGCATCCCCCTCAAGAACAGTTTGTTGATCTAGACTTGAAATGGTTCATTCTCATGCATTTTAGGACACAATATTTTAAGACTCAGCCCCCTCCCCCCCACTCCAAAATCTCTTTCCCTCTTTTCTTCAACTTTCTTTTTTCTTCTTCCTCTTTTTTTTTTTTGGGGGGGGGGGGGGGGCAAGACCCGTCGACCACCCCCCTGGATCCGCCAATGGTGGCTTCCTGGTAGATGTTGTAAGATATTATGATGCCTATTATACAAAAGAAGCCTCTCAAGTTACTGCAGCTGGATGTTGTTCTTTTTTAAATTTTATTTAGGAAGTTGCATATTACACTGCAAAGGTCTGTAGTTTGTTAGCGAAGTAATATAAAACTCAACAATATCAAATTACCTAGGATATAAATTCATAAATAATAGCACTATCGTGTTCTACGATACTGGGCCATTTTAGTATCATATAGAATGATGACAGTTGGTCTCAGGCATCTTCAACAGGATAAAAGCTATATTATTTACACCGGGTACCAAAGACACAATATAGTCTCCTGTTGCATTTCTCTCAATCCACTGGTATATACATGTATATGTATACAGATCTATATTAGAAAGTCACAAATCACCACTAACCACGATTGCTGATACTCTAAACCTTTGATGGTAGCCTCCACAACATAACCAGGATCAAGCTCTGTTATCTCACTCAGAGCAGTCCCCAACAATAGCACCAATTGTAGACACAAAGCGCCTGTACGGCATCATGGCAGAAACACTGTCTGGTCCATACATGATACTTTCTTGTCCTTAGTGCTATTAGTATTAGCGTACTTAATTAACTAGCGTGCCACCTTGTAGTTATATCCAGGCAACTATGTCTAGGACAGAGCAGAGTACTTGGTATTATGTTAGAATTATGTGTACGTATATGATTGTGAATATACCAACTTCATTTGTTTGCTTCATCTACCTTTTAGATGAGATAACCTTCCAGTTTTCACAGAGTCCTTTGTACTATTGTAGGAATGGGAACATCACATAACAAGACTTCCGCATAAGAAACTACCACATGGCAAAACCACCAGAAGCACTACGTGCTTGTGAGATATAAAAAAAAGCAAAACCAGTGTTCATACAAGCTTATCTATTCATTATTTATTGCCAAATCTTCACATTTAGCATGACTCCGAACGCAATTCCAGTTCATAGTGTTGAACTATCTGCTGTTTTGCTACTTTGTGTACAGAATATTGTGCCATAGTTAGACGTGTTTTTTTTTCTGAACAAAGGATTCGCAATTGTGTATCACATTGTAGACAGTATTTCATCTGTGTAGAACTACTGTAAATGTTAATTAAGTGCCAACAGGCACAAACCAGTAACTGATCTGTGAAGGACTCTTCCCTAATCAATCTGTTTTTGATCTTTGGTGATCTCAGAATTATGAGGACTTTGATAGAAAAGGGAAGCACATCCCCAGAGATAAATTGTTACCATGATTATATCTCATTGAAAGAGCATAATAGCCTCAGGGAAATCACAGGTCAATAAATATTTCAAATTGACCAATTTGGAAGGAAAGTGGATAATATGATTTAATCATTCAGGTTAATCTGGAGAGTAAGGTGAGGCATCTGAGTATTAACTGAGAACACTAAAGAAATCAGCAAAAACAAGGTTACTATATTACTGTTCAAGCACTAAGGGGATCAAGGCTATAAGGAAGAGGACAGAGCAGAGCTGTGTGTTCGAATAAGAGATTCAGTTTGGATACAAAATTGTGTAATGGAAAAGAGAACGGTCTGATAATTGTTTGTCAAGCAAATCATTTGAAATTGTCAAACAAATTGGGTCATTTTAATGATCCCTTTGTTTTCTCTCCCAGCTTCTTATTTTCTCCTTGTGATTGGCTTGATTTAATTTTCATCAAACTGTTTTGGATTATCCCAAATAAGAACAAGAGGTTAAAGTAAAGCCAACATTTAATCTGTATCAAAAAGGGTCCCGCAACGACAGAACATTAACTGGACAATTGACCTAATAATCATATAAGTATGATATAGCAATCCATGTCAGGCGTTGATAATAATCAGATTTGATATACTTTAGATCTTACACCAATATTTTCATTAATAGAATATCCACTGTAATTCATCTCTATGTATCACGCTAATCTACTTCACAATGTGTGGCCACATAGACATTTCAAAATTTGTAAAAAGAGGGTGGCAATAGCCCACAGGCGATTATTCCAAGCAAGTCCAACCCTAGATAAAGCATGATCTACAGACATTAACGTTTGAAATCAGAAACAAACCTTGGTGGTTCCTGCTTCAGCAGAATGCCTCTCAGTCTTTGACTAGCCACAATGTAAGTTGATTGAGTGGAGTCCGACCTACAGGCTGTCTCTGTCACCACTTCCCCTCAGGTGACGTTCTGTTTCCTGTCGAACATTTCATTTCCGGCTGGAGATTTTACTTCCTGTGGTGTGAGGGGCTGCTCCTGAAACACTCGGTGTCCACAAAATAAGAATCCCTCCTCCTGTCCACCAGGGATTTCCACAGTATCTGGAAGTGGAGGATGGCTCTTTCATGTGGATCAGTCCAGGTAATGTCAGACCTATATGTAAGGAAGCTGATGGTCCCTCGTGGTGAATTCACTGATGTAGAGGTTTTTAAACTGCACGTTAAAGGGATTCCCCTTGCCTCCCTAGAGCCATACAATTCATCAAATGGAATCACCTGTGATTTTATCGGAATAATTGTACCATCAACCACCCTCAATTCCTTTTCCTAACCCCAAACTCCACTGGTCACTCTACCCTTTACTCTGTATTAATGTACACAAAAATATTCCCCTTCTTAATTTAAAAATAAAATATATGAACAATAACCGACATTGGACTTTGTGTTGAGGGCCGTAGGAGGACCTCAAGAAAATCACGTTGACATTATATTTAAGCACTGTTGGACCACCACGTGATGTGAAGAATTTAAGTATAATTTGGTTTACATCAGTATGCTTTAAGGGTATGTTGTCAATATGCTTTTGCGTTGTTCAGTCGGTTGAATTTGTTTATCTATTTGGGGCCTCCCCCTATTTTGAAACTGATAACTAATAAATTATGTAAATATAAGTTCAGTTTATGTCAATATTTTTTACATAGATGCAACTAGCAGGCTTGTATAAATATGTTACTACTGCGAGGGCTGTTGGACAGATGAAGGCACATTTACACTTGTTGTTAACACTCAGCTCGTTGTTAATGGGCCATTTTACTGGTGATGAGATTCAGTTAGTACACATCCCCAATGTGATGCAGCTGTTCCTATACTTAAACAAAGAAACTGCCATAACAACCTTACAATAATGAATGGCACCACACACCAACAACATCCTTTACCATCTAACATGTGGCACTTCCTACCAATGACCCCACTTACAGCTTTATGCTTCCATGTAGCTCTACCGGAGAAACCCTTGATGGCTCATACACCATACAATGCTTTATGTTGTCCCTAGTCCTCTTGGGGCCTCTTATTGGTGCTACTATCATGTGGGAAGCTTTGGAATAATCAGACAACACTAGCCATCTCTAGACACAGCACCTAGTTTTATATTGGCATAATATGCAGAGGGGATGTGACTGGCTGAATCTAATAACGTCATCTGCAAGATGAGTTGGGCTGGGTGTCTTTGTGCAATTTGATGCATGCATTTGTTATGCGTTTGGTTCAACTGGCGGATTGTCTGAAATAACAGCATACCGTATCCAACGCAATAAGCGCCCTGGGTGCTTATATAATTATTTTAATGGCGTTTTTAGTATTTAAGCGTTTTATTGTCACCAAAATCGTGAAGGTTGAGCATTTGTTCTAGTCTAAAAGTGCCCTAAAAAACGGGGAGGGGCGCTTATTAGGGGGAGGGTGCTTATTAC
Source organism: Harmothoe impar (assembly GCA_947462335.1). Lineage (NCBI taxonomy): Eukaryota > Metazoa > Annelida > Polychaeta > Phyllodocida > Polynoidae > Harmothoe > Harmothoe impar. The sequence continues at coordinate 42,640,075 of OX381718.1, read as the reverse complement.
GTCGAATACGGTATTTGCTATTTAAAGCAATTTCATTATCCAGCTATGGAGGCAAGAGAAAGAAAGTGCCCCTCTCAACTCCTGTAAAGCCCTTAACTTCCTGCTCCAGAACTGTTTGCATTCAACATTAGGAAGTGTCTGATTGGGTATAATTATGCTGAACCGGTGACGGCCTATAGCGATGACTCGGTTTTCTCCATATGGGCGGCCATGTTAGTTCTAAGCTCGCAATGTATCGTGAGACTTAGGCAGACATTAACACACCATAGCTTCCAGGGAACAGGCTGCACTATGATATCAGAACCAAGGTCTCACGAGATTGCTGGTGTCAGTGTACACAGAGTGGCTGCGGGAACAAATCCGATCCTGGTAGAGGCCTATTAGTCAAGTTCTTGTCAACATATTAATGGCCTTTACTTAGACTGCTTTGACCGATTTAACTCTAGTCTGGGGTATATAACATGCACTTCCTATTCTACATTGATACTCTCTCCTTTAATCAGTTTCCTTTAAGAGCGATTTTGAAAACGTTCCAATTTACTATATAAAACAGATGTATGCATTGATAACGAAGCATGTCTACCTTATTTGATGAATACCCTCTTAGGTCATAGTGTTACTTACACGTCACTGACAGTATTGGTCGCACAGGCACATAATTCCACTATCGATGGTCGCAACCAGGATACAGCTAGACAACCACCTTCCAGCAATTCACTGCCCTGTTAAGGAGACCATTACAAACGCCACACAGAAGTTCAAGCGACACACAGAATAGGTGCTAATTCATGAAAATAACCTCCTACAAAAAAAGAGGCTGTCTGCAGTTATTTTTCTATTGGCCGAGACCTTTGATACTTGACCTTATATTAGAACTCAAAGGATGATGACAAGCTAATATATGACCATTCTCAATTCTATTTCAGTTGTAAGTAGACTTAATGTGGAAAATCTTTTTTTCTATTTGGAAACTGATAACTGATAAAGGATTTATGTCACTATCATTTACATCGAGGCACTTGTGGAGGCTGGTTGGGGCGGTCTGATAGACAATACAATGAATATGAGGGTTACCCTTGCCTGACTGAATGTGACACAGAACCAGAAAGACATAAACCACAGTGTGCCATGTGACCAACCAAGAACCAATCCAGGTAGGTGTTCACTCTGTTGCTGCGGTGTGTCCAATAACTAGGGCTGTGCTAGGCCTATGTCCTGGAGCAAGGTCAGGGTCAGGTGGGCAACTACCCAACTAAAGACGTGTCCAAGTAAAGACACTCCCCTCCTGCCTTGGCTTAATGCATGCCCTCCTCGGTGACTCGCTCAGCACAGTAGAGGGTCAAACATTTGGCTGGTAAAGGGTGAAAAATGTTCACAAAAAAGTCATACCTAATACACCAAGGCACCTGACATATTCTGCCACACTGCTGCCGCAAGTGGGGACCAAATCTCTGGATGCCTAAACCAGCAGCTGACCTTCAGAAAAACTCCAGCTTAATCAACTTTCCACTTCCCTTTGCTGATCTCGTAATGAGACTCAATTATCGAGGCCATGAATCTTGAGAGGTTGATTTGTCCCATAATTAAGTTAACCAAACAGGAGATGTTAGCTTCAGTAGAAACAAGAGCCACACAGTAAACACTGAATTCTCAATGCTGATGAAATAAAGGAATCACTTGTATGGCAAAGTGGAAAATTAAATTACATTATCCAGACTTGCTGGCAGGATGAGTGGGGGCTGGGTATCCTTGTTCCTTTTTAGTAGCTTATTTGTGGAAAGAGGTCAATGCACAAAACAATCCAGAATTAAAAAGAGAGCCCAAAGGACAAGACTGACTACAGCCCAGAGGTTGGATAAGAACTGAAACGTGAAAGCTGGCAAGGACTGCACAATTATCAGCATCCATATACCTTTAAATTCTTTATCAACAACATGTAACTAAATGCTGACATTTATCTTGCACCGTATCTTGCATGATGCACTAATGCAGTTCTGGCGAGTACCTTACCAGTGCTGCGTTAGTGCGTCATGCCGACGCTGCACTATTGTGTTAACTTAGTAGGGTTAGCATGATGCTTGACTGGACCACTGCGCGGAATAACTGTTCATTATGGAGACTGGCCTGGAATGAGTCATATTGTATAGCAAATAAAGAAAGCCAAAACAAGGTTTGTTCCAAAATTAAATCTAAATGTGTGAGCCAAGATAACTAATCTTGTATCTGCTAGAAGACATGGCTTTGAAAGGCAAGAGTGACTAGATGTGTGATGCCTAGTAATGGCATTTTTCTCTTATTGTGAAACAAGGTGGTAACTTTAATACAGACAATGATGACAATGTGTCCTGATGCCTCAAAATTCTACCTTGATAGATTTTTACTACTGGCCTTCGTTTATCTCGTAACAAGACTCATTCGTGGCAACCATGAATCTTAAGAAATTCATTGTGGACATGATTAAATATTACTATTTAAAAAAAGAGACACTTACCTCAGGAGAAACACAAGTTACACAATAAAACACTGCATGCTCCCCAATGCTGATTGAGTCAAGGAGTCACTTTCGTGACAAAGTGGAACATTGAATTCATAATGCAGACTTGCTTGCAGTACATGTGGTGGTGGCTCGTGTATCCGGTGACATTTGAGTCGTTTATTTCTGGACGGAGGCTAATACATAAAACAGTCCATGAATATAAAGAACCAGTGTTTCCTGTTGCAAGCATCCAGGGTGGAAGGACATAAAGGATAAAATTGACCACATCCACGAAGTGAATTACAGCTCATGCTGGTGCAGTGCTCACTTAGCACCACTGCATGAATGTTCGCATTTATGCAAACACTTTAAGCAGCTTTCAGTTCAGAAATGTCATAATGGCATTAAAGTGATATTTACTCAACGTAATTATTGAAACATAAGTTCTGAATATCATATTTCAATATAATGACCAGATGGGGGTAATTGATTGGGATAATAAGAATGGGCATCCTTGTGTACACATATGGTGTCAGTTATGCAGCAAGCTAAACACAACCTGGAACTTTATAGCTTTGCAATTCCACATAAAATGTTAACTTTGTAAATCATTTCCCTACATTTTCCTACAAAAACATATTTAGCCTGATAGCAAGTTAGAAATAACTCCCCCTTCGAACTTTCCAGTGTTCAGCTCACTTCAATCTTTTAGTGGCCTAACTCTGAACTGCATAAGCTAAATACATAATAATCACTTAAACGTCCATTTCATAGATTCACACTTTTCTATTCGCAGCCACTAACATGGACTGTATCTTGTGACTTTTTTTCAGTGATACTTTGTTGATATTAAGGTGGGTCGCTACCCTTTGATCAAAGTTAACAGAATCTCCCTATTTTTTTTCTACATGCAGTCTAAATCATATAGAATCGGAAAATGAAAAGAAAAATGGGGGGTCCCGACCTTCTTTTTTCGTTACAGAATTTTGAAAAATAAAAGTATTTTAATTTTTCTCTAAAAATGAGAAAAAAGTATGAAAACTTCAATAATTCTTTTAAATATCAACCATTTTGCACATAAATGTAAAACTTCACATGTGAAATGCCTATATGTTCCACTTAACTGCGAAATTAATTTTACAGTTGTATGCCATGGCATTCTGGGTGAAAATATGATGTTTCGGGAAGGAATAGGAATACATTTCTATCATTTTGTAGCCTTATTGGCTGAAAATAGTATTCAAAATTAACAGAATCTTTTTAAACTCTCTCAGAAAATAGTTCAGATCATTTGCTAACATATGAAAATGACTTTGATAGGGGGTCCGGGCATATTTTGAGTTTTTTTGGCCTTTGAAGTTAAAAAATATAGCAAAATCGGTCTAAATCTCACATTTACAGCTAAAAATAAAGTGTAAAGTGGCTAGAATCAGGGAAGAAAATGGCTACAATCTATACCCTTGATTACTTTAAGTAACTTAATGAGATCTATATCATTCTAGATAATGATTAAATGGTAAAAAGTTTCAATGTTCTAACTTTTGATAAAAATAGCAAATATCATTGGCTACAAATACATCAAATATTCAAAGTTCAATAAAATGCTCAATTCTGCTCGAAATCTCCCAATTTTTTTAACATGGCTTATTCAGCATGTATAATGTATCAGATTATGTAATATTAGCTCATTCTGATACATTTAAGCTATATGCGCAGGTACCTGCGCAGTGTGTTCATATTCAAGAGGTAGCGATCCACCTTAACTGGTGTTTGTTCATGAATCTTCTTGACCTCGTCAACCTTTTATTCATGCAGATCGACCTTTGTAAACAATTAGAGCGGAAAGTACGGTACTCCAGTTCGATGTTTAACAAACAGCAGAAGTGCATGTTTTGGCCCCCCCCCAGAAAAAAGGTGTGTTTCAGGTTACACGACCCTACCTAGCAAAATAGGGCCGACCCTAGACATTTCTATCCAATTTTGGAAAAAAAAGTATATTTTAAGTAATTTTGGGGCTATTTCAGAGTCAATTCGATGGTCCACAAGTCGACGCCAGTGTTGGCGAGTCAGCGCTGAAGTTTGCGAGTCAGTTTTGGGTATTTTTCAGGCCAAAGTAAAAACAATAAAATTTAATAGAAAAGTTTTAATATAAGCTGAAATTTGCGATTCAGTTTTTGGGTACTTTTCACGCCAAAGTGAAAAAAATAAAAATAAAAAATCCGACCTACCCTAGCGAGATTTTCAGACTATGTAACCTGAAACACACCTCTTTTTCTTTTGGCCCTACCACCTACTCCATGACCAGTATATTCATCGCTCGCTATTCACTCTGTGGCTAAACCACAAAAACACCCAAATTGCTAATTTACTGGAAAGGTCAGCTGTCTTGTCTTTTAAATCCCTATGAAGTCTGGCATAAAAATAATCAGAGAGTTAATCTAGACAGGACTGCAGACACCAACTTGGACACGCACACTTGATAAGTGAATCTTTAAAAAAGATGTGTCTGCCAATGGCAGTATTAACCTCAGACCTTCTACAGTAGGAGGTTAATGGATGACATTGCACCATTGACAAGGGGGCTTTTACTGTGCACCATGCTGCTGGGAGTATACACTGGTGTATGAATTATTGACACTTGGAGGGTGGCAGTGCTTCGAAAGTTTCTATAGAATTATTACTGAATGCTGTGGCCTTATAAAGTTTCTCTACTAGGCTGAGACGCATTCATAACAGCCCTGTTCTTATGTCATGGCAGAGGATAAATAATTATAACATTAATCTTGATGTAAAATATAACCAGAATCTCATAGAGTGCAATACAACTAGCAAATTGCCTGGTATAGCATTGGTGAATGAGGTCAACATATTCCCTATTCCGAGGCAAGCAATTTGATGATTCATCCATGGAGGCAGAACTAAGAGGGCTCTCTCAGCCCAGTGAGAGGCAATCTTCTGTAAAGCCCCCAATGTCAGACTCCATCACTGTTTGCCGTCATTCTGAGTAAAAGGGATTCACAGTGATAATCTTGACGCTCGGGGTCTTAGTCAATAGTGGCAGGGACAGTAATAATGACGAACTCGCAGTCAGGAATTACTGAGGAAAAACTGAATATGACTAATACTTTTCTCAAAGTAACATAACCTAATACTCATAGAAATGGAAAAAGCCTTAGGTGACTGAGGAAAAACTGAATATGACTAATACTTTTCTCAAAGTAACATAACCTAATACTCATAGAAATGGAAAAAGCCTAAGGTGATTTTGTATGCACTGACTAACCTGACAGTATTATAATTACCAACTTAGTCTCATAGGGAGCCAGGAAAATGACCAAATAGGTTATATTTAATTAATCACTGGTGATCAAATTGTTAGCCACTACTTACTAAGGTCAGAATATCAGTGCATATGGGGCGGCCATCTAGGGAATATATATATATGTTAAACCGGTGATGACCTATGGGGGTCAGGGATGGTCAACATTTTTATTGCCTCCACCCATATGGTGTCTGCCTGCTAAATCAGTCTAGCGTCTTTTACCTTGGACGTGCCATTCTATAGGTGCTACTTGTCCTTGTCTAGAGTCTTTATACCTCGGATATGTCTTCTAGGAATCTCTTTAATGGACACAAACTGCTTTAATGCTTCATGCTCATTTAACCATCATGATGGTTAAATGTAACTCTTGCCAGTGACTCGCCAAGGATGCATTTAAGAATCACAACAGTGACTCTATAGGTTGGTATACTACAAAAGGGTCAGCATGATGCATGAAAGCAGGGCAGGCAAGTTGATTCTGCAGCGCTGTATCATAAAGAAAAGGTACTCTGAATCACTGGGTCCTTTAACCCTTTCATTGCTGGTCTTGAAAAATGCAATTTGGCCCTTAACCACCGGCCTTATGCCATGAAAAGAGGTGAATATGTAAGTAAGTCATCCCTGGCTCGATTGCTAATGAGTGAAATAAGTTGCATTTGCGACCGAATTTACATTTCTAGTCATTGTTGGGCAGATTAACTTGAGCAGACAGAGATGGGTAGCAGCACATTGTTCATTATGAGTTAGAATTAAGTCTCAGTGTGCCACATTCCCTCCAGATCGTTGCCGAGGCCGACTCCATTCACATGAGTTCTGTAGGTCTTTCTGTAGGTGAAAGAAAAACAATGATCTGGAGAGAGACAGTGGTCAGCAAAAGTGAAATCTTTGGCTAATAGAAACCATTGCAAGCAGAAATTGTACCATAGAACGGTAGAAAATAGGTTTATCTATTCATTAGCTGTAAGTTTTGTTGTGGGGGATACAGTAAAAAAACAACAGGAAAAGTAGAGCAAATAGGCCAAATGGTGGTCCCCCCAACTCTAATGAACTATTGTCAATGGAGTCGGCCTCAACAATTAAGATCGCCATTGTTGTTCTTCTAGCAGCCTTTGTCACTCAGACTGACCTTTGCTCAGTGGCCATGACGAAGAAGGACTGCAAGGTGTTTGTTCATGTGTAGGATTGTTTTTGTTGGTATTCAAAACAGAATGATTATCTATGACTTTTAGAGAATTGCATTGCTCATCATGGAGTGGCCTATAAACATCATAGTGCTCCTGTATAACGCTATGTTTTGGGCTTTAAAACTAATCATCAATGCTTATTTCAGGGCTTTATTGTAATAAGTGGCATGCTGTTGAACCTACTATTGGCCACGCCCAGTTGGCACAGAGCATTGAATGAACATTGATAACTGGCTGTCAGTGCGGATTCAACATTTAACTAAATTCTGTGCATAGTGCTTTGCTGACATGATATATGAATGCTGCCTTGGAAGCTCTCCTATCTGAATTTATGCATCATGCCGACCTATTGGGTTGATACAGCTCCGGCAAGAAAGGAGTATGCGGCCATTATTTAAAGATTTTACATCATCTTCCTGTAAATAATCCCCATTTCACCATCTTTGCATTAGGTCCTCATTTCGCACATGAAATAAACCCATTACACCACTGACTGAGGCAGTGCTGTAAGGAGGCTATGCAACCAAACAGTGTCTATACACTGATATTCTTTGGCTCCCTATACACCCAATCTCTCAGTCACCAGAGCTTTCTAAGTTAGTCATTTTTTGGCTTCCTATACGACAAACCTAGGTTAGTTAACTGGTTAATATTGAACATTCCTGAATAGCACTTGGCCATGCCTGACCAATATCCCTAAAATCAACCTGAGATAGCCACTAGAGACTAAGGGCCGGAGTATTTAGATTTTCTGTGTTTCAACCATTCATCTCCGCCAGACTCTCGCTTCTAGAATATTGTCCGCTGCTACTGATCATACATAAGAGAGCATACATGCTAGATACTAGCAGGTGGTGGAACGTACCTATCTGTGATGTCTGATCGAATTGCACAATATTAAAAAGCATTCACCAGACATGTAGCGCTTTGCCATACACGCTATCTGATTAGGGTCTTAAAGGGATATTCTCAGCACTCACACTTACCACATAGCAGAGTAGAACAGTACTAGAATTGTGAGTGGGAAAGGCTCGGTGAGGATGCCACTTTAATGATTGACTGGTCTCTTGTAATGCCGTGCTGCTGGCAACTAACCATAGACAGTGATACAGAATGGGAGAACAAAAGACAATTATCATATATAGGGGTTTTCCTACACTATGGATGGCAGCCGTCTGGGCCCCCTCTATCTGTGAAAGAGTCCCCTTCTTAACAGCGGAATGGTCGCACAGCCACATAACTTCATTGTTCATGGGGGCGTCCAGGATACAACCAGTACTTAATCAATGGTCAATCACTTACTCAATGCCATTTGGTAGCCTCCTCGCAGCTGTGCACACTTATAAAAGTGAGCGTCACTGTCGCCAAAAGCACTCTCACCTGAGAGTCAGACAGTGCCTAACTTTCACCCAGTCGGCACAGAACGTGGAATCAGCATTGAAAACTGGTTGACAATGTTGATGCAATATTGATTCAATGTTGTTTCAACGTTGTACTGGAATCTGTGCCCACTGGGTAGGTGCAAGTGCTTTTGGTGACAGTGGCACTCAATTTTATGAGTGCGTACGACCTGAACAGCACTCATAATGTTACTCAGTTACAACGACACATGTACAGGGTGGGTGGTTTTTAAGAAAGTATGAAATCTTTTTTACCTCACCTATTTACAGATCTACGGTTGTTCATCACGACTACAAAAAGGAATGGTTGTAGATAAATTCATCGTCGATGGTGGCTCCAATTCACTACTCAGTGCCATTTGGATGGTGTCCCAAAGGTCACCTTCCTTAAGGACATCTTATCAAATGCCAGTGAGTCCTACAGACACATGCACTGGCTGGGTGGTAATTCAGAGAATATGAAAATAACTTTCTCAACAAAAAATGTTGACACACAACATTTGATATCTGACATTACATTAGAGCCAACAGAAGGAAGATAAGCTAACATTGCTATTTTCGTTCAAGGTAGACTCATTGAGGGACATCATCTAGCATGGGTGTGTCCTATCCACATATAAGGTATCAATGCAGTCCTGAATTACCATCTTTGAACTGTAACTTTAAATATCTCCCACAACCTTCTTAAGGGACCCATGAATATAGTCACAGAACTCATTGTTTATATCTTACTACTACATGTTATGTTTTATGTTACTTATATTTGAGTAAGATATCCTCAGGAGGGGAGTGATAGGTTTGTAACCGTTGATCAATGCCAAGCATAGCCCAATGGAGCCAACCCTGCTTTATTTGCAATATTGTTTAGATGGAAAGGCAAATAAAGCAGATACAAAGCTGACTGGTTTCATCTTTGGCAGAATGTCTCCTCGGTTCTTGAGTTGCCACTATGAGTGAGGGGAATGCCACCTGTGACAATGTCCGTCCCCATTTCCGCTCAGACAACATTTTGTGTCCAGTCAAACGTTTTACCCCTGTTTTGATTGTCATGACCTGGATTTGTTGGCATGCCTCCCCCTGGGCCTCGATTCATAAGTTTATACTACTCTCTTGGTTTTTCCGTCACAGTAGTAACCAAACCTACAACTTTTTGAAAAAACGATTGCATACCCATTTCACAAGAGCTAGTAGTATCTAGTTGAACAATAGGCAGAAGTAAATTGAGTTAAGATTAGGAACATATGCAGTTGTAAAGTATAATTTAAATTGTATATCCCCCTGTCGTATAAAGTGAGAAATATTTATGTATTTGAATATTTATTTGAATATTGGGTGGTTTCCCGGAGATATGATGTCATATTGGGTGAGAGGTCAGGGGTTCCCACCTAGTCGTACAACTAATAATGGAATTATGGGATGTTTTTTTGCATAATTAAAGTTGATCAACTGGAACAGGAAAAAAATGCTACTAGATGGCAGTTCTGAAAGGTTGTTTTTTTCATGGCAGGTTATAATACGACAGGACAATGTGTCATGGCACCTTCTGTACGATTTATCATAATGACCATGGTTTTATTTCTATAATATTCACTATATAAAACATACATTTCTGTAGTATTGTGTCTTTATATAGTGCACTACATTTTTCTCTTTCTTTTCTACTGTGTTTCCAATCTCTAGAGATTGAAATAGAGAAATATACATTGGCTGAAATGAGTTTTGACCCTGTCTCAGCCGTACATTGTGAAATGAGAAAAAACCTACATACGACCACCCTTTACCCATATATTGTACGACTTCCTGACACATAATATCCATACAATAGCTTTGTGAAATGCATCAGAAATCATATTACGACTGGGAAAGGAACATATCATTAGCTTGCACCTATGGAACAGTACTGAACATGTTGATTTGTACTAGAAATGGATTTGCTCAGTCGTTACATATCTGACCAGTGGTACATTGTTATGAATCGAGCCCCTGAATCCAATAACATCTGATGGACGACTAAAACTCTGCTTTATTATATATCTGAAACTTTCTGTGACTTAATTAATTTGAAGCCAGACAAAGAATGTGCTAGGAGAGTGACAGAGTTGAACTGCTCAGAGAGGAAATTCCCCAGTCACCCTCCGTCTCAGAATGTGGCAGCAGGGGTGAGGAGACTTTAATGAGGGAGTTTGCCTTCAACCATCTGCCACGCACGGCCAGGGCTTCATGAATATTTCAATTTAACCCATTAAGGACCGCTTACTGCTTTAATGCATTATACCATTATGGTGCGGGTTAATCAACAGTGCTGAATACAAGCCACATGCCAACAGTAGATGCATTCCCAAAAGGTCGACATGATTCATGAATCCAGCCCTGGCGATTAGAATCACCATACAGTGCTGCATTCATGCATCATGGCAACAAATGTAATAAAGCATTATGCAAACCTTGGAGGGTTCAGAAGCCAATATCTCTGGTAAGTCTGCAAAATGCTCCGGATTTACCAGAGATTAGTTTCATGTTATCCAATCTTTTGAGGTGTTTTACTGACACAGTGTGTCAATGATGACGGCACAGGCACGAATGAGATACAACAAAAGTCATCATAGTCAACAGGGGTTATAGAATACACAATATCTAGTACTAAGCAAAAGCGATCATTTTATCTGACAACATGAAATAAAATGGAATCACTTGTTATTATGAAGGACTCATATAGGGCGATGTGAGTCATTCAACTTTTCCTAACGAGGTGAAATATTCTGCTGCTAGTAGAGGCATGGTTAGGGCAGACTTTTACAAGTGGTGTGAGATAATAACCTAAGACTTACATGTTTAATTTTAGCGTTATCGTAGGTGACCTTCCATCTGGAATAGATAGCAGATGCTCTTATAAAATAATGTTCTATTAGGAGTTACCTTCACCCGGAATAGAATCAGTCAGCAAATAATGATGCCATGTCAGCCCGTCATTGGTCTGTTCCTGCTAATAATGTAATGTCTGATATAATGCCAACTATCAAAGGTCTTCTGTGTCAAGTAGAACAACAAAAGACAACCAACCTTTTTGTAGGAGGGGTTATTTTTTATATTCTCTGAAATACCACCAACCCTGTGTGCGTTGGTGGGACTTGTGGGTGGCATTTGTCATGATGTCCTGAAGGAAGGTGGCATTATCAACATCTACAAATAGCACGGGGTCTCCTGCCTGCCTCCAGTGAAAATGCAGTTACTTGTCCATACTTAATTTGGTGAATGGAGTGTAGGACCAACAACGAGTTTTTTTTCTGATTAGTTGGTATGGGGGGATTATTATTCAGGCTAGTGGAAACTTTACTATTTTGCTCGCCTTGTCACTGAGTCGTAAACACTTCACGTACAGCACAGGTCGGTAGGTTAAGAACATTATGTAAACAAACCAGAAGACCATGTTGACAGTAAGATTACTAACGTAAACAACACATTTTGGAATTTTAAACAAGAAAATCTACAAAGAGAAGACAAGTATTAGTATTAAGGTAGCTTGAACTAGAGTCAACTATGTGTAATCATCTCGCAGAACAACAGGAAAGAATGCTCATGGAGCTGCATCTTGAGAATGTTCGTAAAGTGCGCATAAAAGCATAAAAGCACTAGCATGTAGCTATCTGTGGTTTCCTGGTACTGACAATGCTATAGAAGCATTATCAAAAGAATTCAAGACATTCAGAGTATAAATCTGAAAGGTTACTAGTGATGGTAGAAACGACAAAAGATGTTATTGAATAGATGTGCATCAATATAGGCTTCCATGAGAGATGTTAAGTTCATCGCGGAGGTGTTTCATGAGTATCAGGCACAGAGAAAAGAAGTAAAATCATGGTGACCCCCAATTGGGAGTCTGGACTCGATCACTGATGTAAGTCTCCCCACGACTCTAAAGTCACTCTCAATTATTAGGGAGTCTTTTAATTGGAGTCTTTATAGAATTATTATAGAGTCCTGCTGATGTTATTGAATCCCTTTAGAGTCCTGGGGAGAGTTACCTCAGTGATCAAGTCGGGAGTCACAGCGATATGTCGATTCTACTTATTTTCCCCTGTGTGAATATAATTATGGTATAAAACAAACCCTGACTGCTCCCTACAACCAGCCAACATCCAATGGGCCTGCATAATTTGACTCCATATATGGTGATATGAAGAAGATTCTGCAAGATGACCCTGTAAATACTATAATGAACAGACAAGAAATGAACTATATCATGCAAACAAAACTTTTATCTTAAACCTACTAGCCAGAAACCCTCTCCCTCAACACCTTTGTAAGCCCCAATCAGCCTGAGTAGCTAAATATAACAGCAATAAGAGGATCCGTGGCAGATTGCTGCATAATCGTCTTTGCTGATTTCCACCATGCAGTAAATTCTACTAATATTATCATTGGTCCTTTAATCAACCCCTCCGGGAAGCCATACTGACCGGAATTCCCACCTCTACTGAGTGAGAGACGAAGCATGTGTTTATACCCTTCAACAATAAATTTTCCATGACCCAAGGTAAGTCCGGTTTGCCGACCATTGCCTTGGATGGTCAGATAACACTCCATTCAGCTCATCCATTTTGGTTGGTTATGGACAAATAGATCACTCATCTTCACAGTTTTCTCAAAATGATGCCACTAAAAATGAGGAGTTATGCTTTACCCAATTACTTAAGTCTAAGTTCATTAGATGTTTAAAGCAGCTTTCAGATTATTTAATCAGTTCATATCCCACTTTGACCTCTCTGTGTCGCTTTGTGTGGTACTGTGTCGTATGGTTGTGTTATATTATAAATAAGTTTCTTTGCTCAAGGGCTGAAGTTGAAAATTAGAGGTGTCTTGCGCCTCTACATATGTAATCATAACCATGCAGAACTGTAGTGTGTGACCTAACATGGATATCTCGACCATGATAAACCTCTGTACATCCTGTTTGTCTTGTTTTGTCGTTAATGTTAATCCCTTAAAGCTGTGGTAGGCTAAATGTTTTATTGTGTTTTGTATATTAAACTTGAATCTCACCAAAATCCCACCTGTATGTATTCTCATCTTTATAACATCCACGATGTGCTTATAGTGTGATTTCTTTTTGGAAAATTGACAAGGATTGACAAGGATTTGTCATAACATAAAACACATGTTTTTAACCTGTGATTTGGCAATGAAAAACATATTCAAACCTTAAAAGAAATGTTGTCATGAATCCTTCATGAGTAACTCGCCAGAGTTGCCTTGCCTCATATTGACTCTACAGGGTTAAAACACTGTAGGCATGACAATTGATTGCATTGAGACAACAAAGGCTATAGTGCATTAAATCTCAACATATATATGAGTCCTTAAAGGCTTAACAGACGGTAATGAGGGAGCTGTTACTCCACTTGAAGGCTATGGTCAGTTCTGCCCTTTGTAATTGAACCCTGAGTCCTTGTAATAGAAAATACTGTTTCATTTAAATTCTGGATTATCAGGCCTCTGTCCAGAAATGAACTAATCATGGCTCAAGGGCAGCTACAATCAGTCTGGATAATGTGAAATATTCTTTCACTCTGCCATGAAGGTGGTTCCTTTACTTGGAATGTTCATCATTGAGGAGCATGCATTGTTTACTTTGCCACTTGTATTTCTCCTGATAACCACAATGAGCCTCTCGAGATCCATAGCTGCCATAATTGAGTCTTGTTCAGAGATCAACAAAGGTCAGTTGGAAGCTAATTAAGGCAGAGTTTTTCTGAAGGTCAGTCGCTAGTTTCGGCATCTGGACATTTGGTTACAATCTGCCATAACTGTGCACCGAGTGCAGGCTGTATCAAAGCTAGTACTGTAACATCAAAAGAGAAAAAAGTTATCTTTATAGCTAATACTGGAGTTTCTAGTCACACTTTAAGTCTCCTGCCTCTCAAAAAGAGCAGGTACAGGACACATTCCTATTACCCATAATAATTATTACATTCATTATTTCCTTTAAATGCATAACTTTCAGAATGTTAGAATGATAATAATAATTATCATAGTACAGTTATGTTTAAATCCTGGTCTGGTCAGGTCTGGTATATATATGATACATGATGATATTGGATGAATATTTCAAACCCTCAAATTTATGTTGATATTAAAAAAAAAAAAATTGCACTGTTATCTGAACTGTCACATCTCCCCTATATATGTCTGCATATTCTAAACCTTTCCGCATGTAGATCTATAGCACTCATGAGAGGCTTAGAGAGGCCTTTCAGCAAAGATAAAGCCATCCTGGTGTATGAACCAGCAGCCGCTCTCCCATGAAGACACATATAGGTGGTGCCATTGTTGGGGACTGCTCAGTGTGATGTTACAGATGTTGCTGTTTAGTGTGCGCAGCCTGCTTCATTGTATGGCTGGATAGGACAGTTTTTATTGTTAACATAGGAACACCTGCATCACATTGAGGGTGTATACTAACTGAATCTCATGTATGTAAAGTGATCATGTAATCCCAGATAAACATGTTATTCTTTGAACTAGTCTCACATCATTTAATACGACCCTCAATATGGACCATAATATCATAGTCTAAATCAGGTTTCCCCTCCTCTTAGTAGACTCATCTGACTTTATCTTTATAAAGAAAGGGGAAAGTGTACCGGATTGTATTCTTTGCCCTTTTTAATGGTTGGTCTTTTGTACCTTATTTTCTATATATACACTATGGATACATGTTTTGGGCATCTATATAAAATGCTTAGATTGCAATAATTTAGTATGGTTTGGGAAAGGATTTGTCTAAAGGCGTTGGTTTCGTTCACGCAGACAATCTCTTGACCATTCATTAAGAAAGCCTCTACATCAGCGAATTCCCCAACAGAGATTCCCAGCTTCCTTACATATAGCTCTGACAGTCTCAAAGTAATGCAGAGAAAGGAGCCATCCTTTGAGACCAGATGCTGTAGTATTCCCTTGTGGACAGGAATGGGGATATCTAGCTTCAGCAGCTTCAGCAGCAGGCTAATAAGACAATGGGAAACAAATTGTCCAACCGGAAGAAAAATGTCCGGCCGGAAGAGAATTGTTTGTTAAAGTGGAAGTGGAAATGGAGACCATTCACCCTCCACACATTGTGACAATTCAACCCAAGCGGAAACCAGTAATGCATCTGTTCTCATTTCACTCAGACTTTAAACAAAGAAACTGAAAAGAGATCTGCCTTGCTATTAACTAATGGCTAGGAAGAAGCTTGTTGCCCTGATTTGATAAATTCTTGACTTTACAGGGGTCCAAAACGCAGCAGCTTTTATTCTAGGGTGGATTTCGTAGCTAATATCAGAGTAATCAATGCCTGGAATACTTGTATATGTAATACTCATATGTGATTTGCAATGTGTATTTGTAATCATATAATGCTTGCCCCTTCTATAAACTGTAGAATATGAACAAAAAGCTACCTTGAACATAAGTATTGAAAAAGCTATTATTGTAACTATGGTACTCATTGGTCTCTTATGCTGTTTCAGTCTGCTATTCGGTTAAGGCTTAAGAGAGTGGTTTTCTTTTTAAAACATGGGAGATGGTTTGATGTATTGTGGGGGTTGCCAATAACTTTTTGATCCCTCCAAAGTTGGTGTCGGTGCCATTTACTATAGTTCAACTTTATGGGGTCTATAAAAGTCACCAAAATTGTCTGAAAAACTCTTCCTCCTCTTAAAAGTGGGAAAGTGATTAGGAATTATTAGACAGAAACCATCCCCGCTGTTATTAAGCAATGGCCACTCCCTAACTATGAGATGCAAAGGTCAATAGGAAGGTGATGGAGTCTTTTTAAAAGTCAGTTGCTGGTTTAGAAAGCTGGACAGTGGTCACCATCTATAGCTGTGCTGTGCTGAATGCAACATGTGTAAAGTGTGACACATAATTATTGTGGATAGCAGAGGTCATTTTAATCAATAATGATATATTATTGGCAGATATAGTACTTGTTAAATTGTTTCAAAGGGTATGATCATTATCAACAACGTGCTTTCAGATTAAAACAAATTGTATACTCATATCTGCCCAATCTTGTCGAGGACAAGATTGGGCAGGATTTAGGCTCACAACTCCTTAGTCTCAAGTTACCTCTTAAAGCCAGAGAAGATTAAAACAGGGAAGAACTCTAATGAATGCACACATCGATGAAGCTAATGTATGATGTCACCATCTCTGCTGTCCATGTCATTTCATCATGATACCAAGCACCGCTGCACCTGGATGTGGCCAGGATCTGAGTATTCCTAGGTCTTCAAACTAGAGTAGACACCACAATAGGCACTAGCAGGACCAGCAGCGCATATTGTCTGGTCTAGTGTATGGACCAGAATGGGCTTCTCCCTATAGATGCTTCAGGCTCGTAAGTAGATGCCATTGATGGGGACCGCTCAATGTGAGATAACCCAGGATGTTGGTCAGTGTGTGCCTCTGTTTACTAATAGGACCAGCAACAAGGGTAGTCTGGTGAATGGACCTGACAAAACCAGCAGCAAGAAGCCTCACAGAATTTAGGCTTACAACTGTTGAGCACCTCTCAATGTGAAATAACTCAGATTGGTCTGGTCAGTGAGTGATGGCCGATGTTTGTTACTATCTAGGCTAAGGGTGGAAAATTGGCAAGGCCAGTTTTACCCCTCTGTCTGGATATGGTCATCTTTATCATCTTCATGATAATCTATGCATTTGGGTTTTGATCTAGACCAGGAAAGTATACACCTCTTCATCATACTTGAACCCAGAAGAGAGGGCGTCTGATCACTCCCTGTGCTTTGGAATGGGTATAAG
The DNA here is from genome assembly GCA_947462335.1 of Harmothoe impar. Classification (NCBI taxonomy): domain Eukaryota; kingdom Metazoa; phylum Annelida; class Polychaeta; order Phyllodocida; family Polynoidae; genus Harmothoe; species Harmothoe impar. The sequence goes on along the minus strand of OX381718.1, from coordinate 42,622,888 downwards.
GTGAATTATGTATAATTATATAAGATAACTTCATAATATGAAGACAGCTCTGTCAGTTTTATCATGCTACTTGTCAGTCAATAGAATACCTGCTGTCCTGGGACTGACCTGAACATGTGAGCTGTTTATACACTGGTGTACTGTTTTACATACTGCTTATGCCTTAGTACTGAAGGATGCATGATTTATAAAAAGAAGTGGTAGATCTAATTGTAAAAAGAAGTGATAGCTTTTAAACACAAAAAGTATAGAGGTTAGATCTATGGAGTTTATGGAGAAGTAACAGTCATGCCCTGGTCACTTGAGAAGGTTGATTCTTAGAAAGGTGTCTTAAAACAGATGCATTTACTTGGCTTCAATCTCATAACAGCTTTATTTGTAAAAGCTATAAACCTTTAGCCCTTTAAGGGTTGTGTGTATCAACATTTTGGAGCCAACCCACTAATAGGTAACTCACTGGCACCACATTAATGCATCATGCTGATCCCTTTGGGAGTGTCTCAACCTACAGGGTTGGCATAATGTAAGTTACTTGTCAGGGCTGCATTGATATAGTATTACTATGCTGCTCGTACAGGCTGAGTGCCTGTACACATCAGTACATGTATGAATAATGTAACAGCCCCCAGGTGGGGGGAGGCTGATACAGTAGTTTACCAGCGGATAACGATGATGGAGGACCCTTGGTCTCTGTAATTTGTAAAGCCTGTCCAGATTACCCCATTACCATGCACCCCGTCCTCCCAGTGTACACAGTGACTCCAGCTGCTCCCATTATCTCTCATTAATTGGGGCTGCATTAAGTAGACTATTTTATAGTTCATTGTTTCCTGTCAGGCTGAATTCATTGTAGAATATGATATTATGATGTTTCATCATTTAATGTTTCACTGAATTCGACTTTGTCGTCATTTTGAATGCTGACAGATTTTGTATGCAAATACCAATTCTTGGGCTTTATTCCCCTATATTTAAAACGGCATTAGTTGGGACCAGCGAACCACCCCATTGAATTAGGCTTGAGTGCTTGACAGGAACAGATAAACCAAAAGAGGCTAGATACAAGTATGTATTTTTTTCAAAGCTAACTCGATTTTCACCCCGAATTGAATTAAATTAATATCAATAGGGTTTCAATTATGTGTTTCCTCATTCTCGTTTAGATAACTCCTTGAATAAACTGCTTTGAATGGAAAAATAGCATCTAAATGCATTTAAAACATAATCTCAAAGAAAATCCTTGACTACAAGTGGTAGGGCATTTGTCAAAGATCCGCCATTGTTTTCTTCTCATAAAAGGCAGAACAATAAGATATATACAATGGGTAGATAGTAAAATGCTACGGTAATACATTGCTAATAAACATTACATTACTTCTTTGAAATATCATATTCAAATATAGCCAAATCATTCAGACATCTCATCCTAAACTTCTGAGTCGAGCCAGTCCGAGAGAATCTGTTGGGAGAGTGTAGTTGCGGCAATACCGAGGAGAAGGTCAGGTCAGGTCATGTCACGTCACTAAGCAACATCACGTCACTAAGCAACATCCCGTCACTTAGCAGTTCTGTTGTGTCCCGTCAGAGGGCACCACTCCCATGGTTTCCCGCCATGAGAATAGGCCACAGTTTGCCATGAGAACAGGCTACAGTTTGCCGTGAGAAAAGGCCACAGTTTGCCGTGAGAAAAGGCCACAGTTTGCCGTGAGAAAAGGCCACAGTTTGCCGTGAGAAAAGGCCTAATATATTATGTTTTCTAGCATATATTTTCCCCCAAAATCCAGTCGCCGAAGGCGCTGGTAAGTATTTAAAACGTCATAGATTTATTATGATCATATTGAAATATTGCTTATCCAAGGACGCTGTGCTATATTACCATCCCAAACCCTTCAAGGATCACATAGGGCTGAGTTGTACAATATAAGTGCTTCCTATGTTCATTCATAGATTGTATGCTCAGTATAATACAAATTTTAAATTGAAATTGAATTGAATTGAATTCACTGTTTTACATTAGGCCCAAGTAAATCATGTCCACGGACTCTATGCAAAATGTATGTCAGAATACTGCAAATCAAGGCCAATACTATACCAATAGAAGGGCACATAGAAGTACGCTGATATTTTCTCTGAAATGTTGAGGTTTTTCTTGAAGGCACTTTTCTCTCAAAGTGGCAGAGGGGACGTGATTTACTTGGGCCTAATGTAAAACAGTGAATTCAAGCACTATGTGATCCTTGAAGGGTTTGGGATGGCAATATAGCACAGCGTCCTTGGATAAGCAATATTTTGATATGATCATAATAAAACTATGAAGTTTTAAATACTTATAAAGCCCAAGAATTGGTATTCACATACAAGGAAGGCAAAAGCCAAACTGCTAGAACTCCCTGTCCTGAAGCAAGGGCGGTAAATTATATTATTGTTTTATTACTACAGATGAAACGTATTGACTGTATGTACCTAACAATGCATGTTATGGATCAAGTGATGTCTGCATTCCTCTTTAAACTATGCACTCATACTGTCTCTTGGAAGCTATACTATAATGAATTAACTGTATTAGTATTTATATTGAAAATACTGTACAGTTTTGCTGGTATAGATTGAACAGCTATGCCAACAAAACACACGCCTACCACAGTTAGTACATAACCATCCAGTACATATTGTATATAAAGCGTGTCCCATAGGTTTAGTATTTATACCTGCATCAAACCACTGGTACATCAATTGCACAAAATGTGGCTCACAAAGACTGATCCATCATGACAATTGTACATTATTTACTGATTTCAAACCAATGTATTTGATCTGATGAAATTACTATCCTGATATTGTCTGATAGCCTGATATTATTAGTAAGATATCTGTAAACTGATGTGATGTAACGCCCCACTGCAGTCCTATGCCATGATATCTCCCAGTTGCCTAAATGCAACTGGTCAAGAATGTACCATATTTTCGCTCTGATGAGTCCTACATTATACATCTACCTTTGTGATTATGTTCTCACATTTTGAATGTATCGTATTCTTTAGAAAATCACCTTGTGAAATAAAGATACGTTATAAACTCAAAAAAATCTAGCTGCATTCAAAATGACGACAAAGGTTGATATTTTAGGGAAGTGAGGTATATAGCGTTTGAGGGAAAAGGGCAGGATGGTATTTTGAACACAGATGTACAAAATCGTCTGCTTTGGATTTTGGTCTCATGTGACGTCATGGTCTAGTGCATTTTAGGTTTAATGCTACATGGTGCAATGCCAGTACTATCAATAGAAGGGCACATAGAATTATGCTGGTCTTTTCTTTTAAGCCCTATGTAATGTAGAAGCACTACTCACCTGTATTTTGTGAACAGCAGGTCTTCTAGTTACTAACAGCTGGCACGATTCCTTCTGACACATGTGTCTCCATATTCACATGTTTCCTGGAATAATAGTGAAATAATTGACACATACCTTTTGTGCCCTTTCTGTGATTTCAATGATTTTTAGTTGATGAAATCTGAAGAGAGCTCTAAATGTTCCGATGATTGGATCCACCACCAGTAACCACTGTAGCTGCTGACAGGTGGCATAATTCATGCTGACATGCTGTTTTGATGTACATCTTTCAACCTGCTGTGGCACCTGGTCGCTATGTGTATATTGTATCTGATCTGTCATGGGAAAAACAAACAGGTCTGTTGGTCTTCATTCTGGAGGCTCATCTTTTATTCACTTGCTATTCTATTCCTGCAGCATTCAGTAGGCTTGCCTTGCCTAATTCAATGCTATACTACATCTAAATGCAAACAGACATGACATTTTTAAGCATTTTTGTTCATAGATTGTAGGTTATAATCAGTTATACAGGTAGATATTAATAAATCCAGGTCAAAAAAAATGCGAAAGCAGTTCAACGAACAGATTGTAAGCTGAATTAACTGTGGTTCGGGAGAACAAATTAATCCCGAAAACATAAGGTATCTGCGGAGGGCAGCGGCAGATTAGAGCTCGGACAGGCAGGTCTTCCAAGGGGATACCTGGACAGAAACTTGGCTACCTTAATATCTCCACATGACCAAAGGGGAGACCTGGAAGGTGTTTCACAACGGCAGAAATAGATGTTCATTTACAAAGGGTTCATAAAGCACCACTTTTAGAAAAGACTCATGAGTATTCACTTGGCACACTGTTAATAAGTCTATTCATCACTTATAAATGGGGAGTACAGCAAGTGTTTCATGAGCATTTACTGGTGATACTAACTAATAATTATGACCGCAAAATAACTGTTTCAAAAGCTCTAAACAGGGAGAGGTATTAGCATCCCCTATGTTTGTTCTTTTTTGCATGCATAGAAATTATTAAATAAAGAAATTGTAGTTGCTGTGTTCAGCAGTGTATGGGCCATTTCTTGGGTTAGTGGTAACTGGAATAAGTGTTCCATTGCCAGTGCAGCACATGGTTTCACAAGGAATATAAAAAAATGTCCTATGTGCGTATGTGTGAGGTGTATGGATCACTCATAGGCACACTATTGGAATATTCCTGGTTTGTATTTCATTTATTTATCCCGGCAGGATGTACAGCCTGGAAGACCGTATTGTTACAACACCAGCATTTTGGATGAATGGAATTACTAAAGAGACAAATGAGTCTCTTATAACTTATTTTATAACAAGAAAATACACATTTGGGAAGCATTTTCTTGTTATGTATATTTTACCTGAACTTTTATTAAAGTAAACATGTTATGTTGTGAACCACTTGCTAAATTCCTCAAGTTTTATTCTTTTTCCAGGCTTATTTTTCACTCATACCTCCAAAGATCATTAAAGATTTCAAATAGCCTGTCGTCCCACCTGGTGGAGAGAACCCTGAAACTCAGGTACGCTTACCGAAGGGAACTAGGATCAACTAACAGGGACCAGCAGGCATAGTAACACATGTTGTTATGCAGTATCTAACCTCTATACATGTTTACATGTATTGATCTGGTCTGTTTATGTTTATCCATGCTTAACTTAAGCAATAAATAAATCAAAGTAAATTTCCACCGACCGCCCTGTGTTAAAAGATGGCTGCTCCCTCATTCAAAATGGAAGAGAAGGTCGTCATGCATCATAAAGCTATGCATAACTCATAAGTACTGGTGTAGCTAAGTCTTGTTTTATACCATTGTTTAGTGTGCATAGACGCAGTAGGTGGTTGTTGGCATTTAATCTGCTACGCCATACTAAAGAGACAATTGATACACACTAAATGTTCAAAAGGCCGACTATTGGGCAGGTCCTGATACTGCAGCTGTTGGTATTGGCAGTATGCATCAGCATAGGACATGGAGCCTCCATGGATGCCTGCATGATGGTGCTACTCAGTGAGGAGTTCCACACAACATGCAGCACATTAGGAAGGAACCACACCCGGCCCTGTCTCGTTCAATCTGATCAGGATGTGAAAGCCCTCAAAAGAGCAAAAGTGAGTAAAAATGCCCCATCCGCTGTGGTATATATATATATATATTTTTTTTTTTTTTGTTTTAAATATCTTTATTTGCAATTTAACATACGATTACAGTTTTTCTCATCATTTTTGCTGGCTGATTTCATCATTTATAATTATGCATAACAGGCTTGTTGTATCGATACCAATTTAGTTGCGCTGACGAGCAATACAATATCTGTTTACTGGTAGTTTAACAGCTGGCATAGCGGTATTCCTTTCACATGAAGTGTACCAATCATCAGAGTTATGCATATGACGAGATGAGAATATTTTATTACATGTATATTCTGTATGTAAAAAGCAACAAAGAAAGAATAACCTTCATCCCCACTTAAAAAAGTGTAGCGGGTTGATATTCTGGTTATCCTAACGTCAACAAATGAGTAGCGTGTATGACACTTTATCTGGTATAAATAAATGAGGAGAAAAGAAAATAACATGGAATTTGTCTTAATTGTTACTTAGATAAGAGATTTATAAATGAGAGGTGAGGGTTTTATTGGAATTTGAGCAGTTATAGATCCGAAAACAGGGTAGGTTGAGAAGTAAATTGTCGAAAAGGTGAGGGGGGGGGTGGTTGGAAGATCTATAAATAGAGAGCCTACCGGTACATTAACCCAAGAGGCTTCTAAGATGACGCTTGGTCTCTGTTTTGAAAATCTCATAGGTTTCAGCATTTCGTCTCAATACTGTTAGATCATTCCAACCTACAGCACCAGAAAACTCGACACTCCTCCCATACGCAAGACCATTGGCATGTAGTATTTTACACATTGGGGCTTGAGCCATTCGAGTCACATGCTGCCTGTGATCAACATAGACCTGGTTTCTAGATCTGGAATACATATAGTTCATGAGAAGAGCCTCCCTTCTATCAGATAACATATTACACTTGGCATCTCTATGTACCGGTTCAGTGGGGGTTAGGTGTGGGTATTTCATACAGATTTTTAAACATTTATTTTGGGCATATTGGAGTGGTTGCAAATATTTTTCTGCTGCCGATTGAAATAAAATATCAGCATAATCCATATAGGGCAGTATTGAGGTTACATAGAATCGTAAAGCAATTTTCTTGTCGAGATAGTCTATAAGTTGACACAATTTGTAAGTTTTATAAGCTACTGTCTTAGTGACATACGCTAGATGTAAATTAAATTTCAAGAGCGGATCTAGTATTACACCTAGATATTTATAGCTAGGGACAACTTGCAACAAGTGATCGTTCATTCTAATATTTGCCTGTAAAGTATTTAATTTACCTTTACTTGCTGCAAAATTCATAATCTTGGTTTTGGCAGCATTAACAGAAAGCTTATTTTTTATACACCATGTTGAATAACACTCCAAATCCTCTTGTAAATTTTGACGAGCTATGATGCGCTGTATAAACTACCATATCATTGGCATATAACTTAATTTTACAATTTTTAATACATTTTACCACATCATTAACCCTTTAAGGGCCGCTGCTGCCTCTGGGCAGCATCTGAAATACCCCTGAAAAACCGCTGCTGCCATAGGGCAGCAAAATTGATACCCTAGGGCATCAATACAACTAAATTACAGCTCCTGCTATGAAACAAAGAATAATAATTTTTGAATCAATCCAAAAATATTTAACATTCATACTACGTCCCCTTGTCAAAAAAGTGTCAATTCTGTCTCCAATACAATTAATTTCACTCCTTAGCCACTATCCCAGGGAGCACATGCTTGCAAAGTTGCATATTCCCATGGCATAGGGCCGGTGGTTAAGTCCCAAATGACATTTTTCAAGGCCAGCAGGGAAAGGGTTAACGTACAATAAAAATAATAGGGGGCCCAAAATAGAAACCTGGGGGACACCGCAGACCACCTCAGCCGTTCCTGAAGAAAGGCTATTAACGTTCACTACCTGAAATCTGTTATCTAAATAATTTTCGAACCAGTGATAATTGTCAGAGCGAATTCCATAATGATTTAATTTACAAAGAAGTACTGAGTGGTCTAAGGTGTCAAAGGCCTTTCTTAGATCTATAAAAGCTGCTATTGTGTTATTAGCTATATTAAGTTCCCTACGTATGTCGTCGGTGAACTCTGCCAGCGTGTTGGCTGTACTATGTCCAGCACAAAAACCACCCTGAAATTTAGTCAAAATACCTTCACGTGTTAAGAACCCATGAACTCTATTATGTACAATCTTTTCTAATAATTTACAAGGCAGCGGCAGAAGAGAGATAGGCCTATAGTTATTGACCTGTTTCAAATTTCCAGACTTAGGAACAGGCGTAACCTTGGAAACCTTCCAGGGGGGGGAACAGTATTTTGTTCAAAGGATTTGTTGAAAATGTTGACAAGTTTATCTGGGGTGTGTTTAAAAGCAGTTTTTAGATATTTTGTAGAAATATTATCAATATATCAATTCATTTTACTTGTTTTACAGTGGTTCCTCAACTTGAAATGTGTTTCGAGAAACCAATAGATTATGCCACTGAAATTAGTCTAGTCTAAATAATGTTATTATAAGATAGATATGGGATGGAGAGACACAGAGAAACACTGTACATATCTATCATCCTGGTTTATCTAATTTGGTAAGACTAGTGCTTTCCTGGTCTACACTGCAGCCAATATTGGCCATTTGCATAATTTCCCATAGAAAACGTTCCATTTACATTCCAAATATATTAAGTGTTGGCACTAAAGATGGAATAATTCTAATAAGACCACTGTATTCTCCATAAAGATAGTAATGATAATTTGTAGGTAATAATAGCTCAATTTTCATTCACAGTATTGATAATTTGTAGGTAATTATAGCTCAATTTTCATTCACAGGTACTTCACGGTGGATTATCTGTACGGACAAATAAGATCTGTGCATCACGAACAGGGGCACGAGAAGCTGACTGCATTTCTGTACACCTTAAATGCAACCAACAGAGTAAAATGTTTATTGTATTTTTCCCAGAGTGGCAAAATTAATACTGAAATATAAATTGTACAGGATTATATAGTTCTCTAAACCCCATTTTTGTTTTGTGTAAATTGAAATTATATCCATAAAATGATGAATATTTACTTTTCACAAAATGTGAGGAAGCCATTTTATTCAGTGAGGTCCCGTAAATTCTGATAATCTATTTCGAAAAAAAGAGTTGAAAAAAGAAACAGGAAAGAACACTCCCTTAGGTCTGTTGTCGGGTTAATTCACCAGTCAACCCTTGGGCCTGAAGGTCAACGGGAGAAATAACCCTACAATGGACCAAAACTAATGAACCTTTATCTATTTAGGCATTCTGTATATGGGATGTTTCCCCTTGTTTCCTGATGTGCTTACTGGCTAACATACAATTTTATCAAGGACATATTCAGATTATTCTCAAAATATTTATAAAAGTAGTTTGGGACACCCATTTTTCATCTCATTTCTGATTTCAAATGAATTAATTACTGTTTGTTGTATTTTGAATTATATTTGTAATCAAAAGACTGGCAGTGGACAGAGTGGTCTGGAGTGTCACCAAATATTGCACGAAAGTTCACCATCACTGAGGACAACACAAGCAGGCTTTGTCCCTATGAGGAACGATACTTCATTCCAGGTTTCAATATTATCTTGCTCCTTTTTTTTAATAAGTTAAAAGAAATGTGAAGTAAATATCTTTGCAAGTTTTTCACACATAAGAGAATTCTTTTTACATTAGACAGGTTACAGCAATCATAGCCTCTTGTGATGACAATGGGGATATACTGTGGGACATTTGTAAGAAATGAAGTTTTATGGAAATTCCACATGTAATCATTTTAGTTCCTCATCTGTGATCCATACTTTGAAGGGAGTTAAATGTCCATGCTGTGAGCTAGAGGCATCACAACTACACTTCTTTCTTGGGAACTGGGTATTGTTGAATAAGACCGAAGTCCCATCTTACTATGATACCATGGCCTGTATGATTTCTAAAATATAACAATTCTTTTCTTAATTTCCTATTCATTGGAAGTGTCCCCCAGTTCTTGTCTGGATGCCTTGAACCAGGGTGTTGACACATCGGGTGTGTACACAATCTCACCAGATGGCATCACCGATCTGCAGGTTAACTGTGAGCAGCAGCTGGATGGTGGGGGCTGGACGGTATGTTTCATTATTCTATTTTGGAAATACAAGCTTTATTATGCTAAAGTACTAGAAGGGCCGTATTCAATACCCCCCATTGAATACAATGTGGCCTTATTCAATGGTCTTTCTTTCATTAAATGGTTTCAAACGGGAAAAAAAGCAAATGCCAACTACATCGACACCTCGTTGATGTATTTCACTTGTGGGGGCTGGGAAGCATTCCACTCAGCCTGCGACTTAATGGAATACTGCCCCATGCAGCCCGCACTAATGAAATGCAACAAAGATGGTATCAATGCATGGGCGTTGGCATTTGTCTATTTATTTCATGGTGAATACGGCCTTTCCATTGACTTATCCAAGGGAGGCCATATTTCACACCCCCTGCTAAATAACCCTCTCCTGTATTTCATGGCCTTTTAAAAAATAAAATTCATGATTCATACTTTTGACAAATATGATTAATAATGACATGAAATAAACACAAAGGAGCAATTGAAGAGTTTGGATGCATAATGACATATCTCCATCCCAGAATTGAAGGATGTAGTGCTTTTTGAAAAGACACCTTGAGGTCAATTATTGTACTTTGCTAAGAGAGTGTATACTAACATAACGGTAGAAATCTAACCACCAGGCGGTTCTCCGGGGACAAATCTGAGGCAGAGATAGATTTACAAAAGTAGTCTCAGTTTTTCTCAGAGGCAAATATAAGCAGATATGACACACACAAATTTGGGGGTTCGGGGGCTCTGCCCCCGATTTGTCTGATAAACTAAATAAATCAACTAGCACTATGCTTGGAGAGTTCAAGTAAAACACAAACAGAGATCATTCCCATCACTGGCGCCACCTCAGATCTTATGACAGAATGATGTATACCACGCACTTGTTAGAATCGTAGCGTAACCGTATACTAAGTAGGTTCTAGTGAGATGAAAATCAATAAATGTAGGAAAAATAGTTTGAAGATCATATTTCACTATCCCTAATCTATAGTTTTGTCAGATTTTTGTCCCCAATTTTAAAATGGTGCTTATGTCGTTTTGCATCCAAACTCTTCAATTGTATAGTTCCCCACTGAGGAAATAACCCTTAGTGGGGAACTATACTTGTGAACCTTTGGCACACTGACAATAGAGAGGAACAAGGAAGGATTTTAATATAAGGCCCAGAGAGTGTGTATGACATAAGTAGTATAGTATGTATCGGAACGGGACTATAGTTAAGTACTGTTTATTACTCAATCGACCTGCAGCCAATCAGAGGCCTCCATTTGGTCACGTGACCGGAAGTGACCTACTTAGGGGATTAGTGGTGAGGTCACGTGACCTAGTTAGCCAATCAGAGGCCGCCATTTGGTCACGTGACCGGAAGTGAGGTCATATGACCTACTTATGGACCGGAAGTGACGTCATATGACCTATTTAGGGGACCGGAAGTGACCTACTTTAGGATCACGTGACCGGAAGTGACCTGATGAGTCACGTGACCGGAAGTGACGTCACATGACCTAATGGCCAACCGGAAGTGAGTGACCTGATTGAGGATCACGTGACCGGAAGTGACCTGATTGATCACGTGACCGGAAGAAGAAGAAGAAGAAGAAGTGACGTCACGCGACTTAATGAAGAGATGAGCGTCTTTAAGGGGTCACGCGCTTTAAAATGTGATATCTTTTTTTTTGGAGGAGGAGGAGGAGGAGGAGGAGGAGGAGGAGAAGGAGGCGAGTCTCTTATTTTTTTCGGTAAACTAATAAAAAACACTACGATATAAGTTTTTTTTTTTTTTCATTTTTTATTGTTTTACGAGCGACTGGAAGTGACTTATTGAACTAGGTAGAAGCGTTCTTTAGAGTGTATAAGAGGGGGGGGGGGAAGGAGGGGAGGGGAGGGGAGGGAAGGGGAGGGGGGCCCCTTTAAGATGCATGGGGAGGGGGGCGCTTTTAGGATGCATGGGGCGAGTGGTGGGGGGGGGAGGGGGGGAGGGGGGAGGGGGGCACTCTAGGGGGGTGGGGGGGCACTCTAAGGGGCGTTTGTCTCTTTTAAGAAAAAAAGAAAAGAAAAAGATTTCAATCGAGAGACACGCTTCTTCCTCTCGAGAGGAAGAAGCGTGTCTCTTCGTTTTTTTTTTGTTTATCACGTGCTTCGATGAGGCGATCAGCTGCGACTGGAGGAAGTGACACTTTAAGAGGGCGCGCGTCTTAATTGTTATGATATTTTTTTTTTTACTTACTAATAAAGAAGACGTATGAAAATAAAACACAACAATTCACATGTCCGTCGTTCTCGTTGTTTCTTGCTTGATAAAGTCAAGTAATATCGCGATGCCGAGGTCAAACTTTCCCATGTCCTCAGTCAACACTCGAAGGAGTTCAAAAGGTGTACCGCCGGCACCGTCAGCTTCATCTTGCCACATTTTCAACACTCGGAAGGCCCACTCAGCGGGACTTCCTCCGTATTCGCATTCTTCAGCGATCTTATCTAACCTCTCAGGCGACAATTTTAAATGGTCCCCCACCTCTTTCCACCTGCTACCTAGACGTCTGCCGAGGGTGCCCAAGTGCTTATGCATCGCGCGCGAGTCGGGGTTTTCGAAATCCAACCCCTGTCTGTGGAGAAGGGACATCCACTGAGCCAACAGTTCCACGCGTCTAATGCGGGTGAAGACGCGACCGAGCTCTCCCCATCTATGACGATGCGGGGTTTCACCCCACCAGACTCGGAACATCGCCGTACACAGCTCCTCCGGTGTCTTGACACTGCGCTCTACTAGAGCATCCATACGGGCGGCGGTAACTTTTAAGCTACTGCCCAACTCTCTCCAACAGCCGCTCAACTCTTTACCTAGTTGACGAAGCAAGGCGTCGCTATAGGCTAACCGCCGCTGTCCTACCTCTCTGTTCTCCCCATCGGTCTGCCTCGCGCGTCTCACGTCGTCAAGCTGCATTAACTTTTTTTCAGGTGGACAAGGCGGTGAAGGCGAGCTTGAAAGTGGAATAGCTTGAGCCATCTCGTCTCGACTTGGCGGTGGCGGCGGCGGCGGTGGCGGCGGCGGCGGTGGCGGCGGCGCGCGGCGGCGGCGGCGGTGGTGGCGGCGGTGGTGGTAGTAGACGTTACTGTGGTCAGAGGCGATATGGTTTTTTTCCAACAGAAATCAGAGCTTTTTATACAGAGGGAGTTTAATCCCATTTCCAACAGCACTCCAGCTGTGTAGCGACCTGTCCGCATGACGCTTTTTCAACCGCTCCGCTCCTTAAGAGCTTAGATGACGAGGGGTGTGTCATCGCTATCCGTGGAGACCAGCTGAAAACGGTGTTTCTTCCTCATCCATAGCCTTACCTCCTACCCCCTACCTGAGGACGTCTCCCTCCCTCTGACATTCATTGTAACAAACGTCAGAGGTCAGGTGAAAATCGGATTTTTTTCATGCACAGCCTTAGTCAGCTGTCACCCCTCCCTATTGAACTAGCCGGCCGCCGCCTGGCCGGCCCGGTCTACTCACCACGGCAGGAGGTGGTGATTTTTTACACTTAAGTCGCTCACCACATGCACACGCCTCTACTCACAGACAGACACGTTCGTCTTAGGGGGGTCCTGCTTCACGCCACACACCTCCTGTAGTTTTTTTTTGTATACACACTCTAAGCTCATCACCGTTAATCCTTTATACAGCTAACGCGCGCTGAATGGCTGAACAGGGTGGTAAGTGGCTTAGCTCATGACAGTGGCTCCCTCAAAAAAAAAGAGGGGAAAGGGATCCAGCTGAAAACGTCATACCTTATGTCTTTGTGAATGGCCGCCGGTCAGTCGACGGCAGCAACCGGTTAATCCTTTATACAGCTAATGCGCGTTGAATTGCTGAACAGGGTGGTAAGCGGCTTAGCTCATGACAGTCGATCTCTCAAAAGGGGGGAAAGGGATCCAGCTGAAAACGTCATGCCTTATGTCTTTTGTTTCTCTTTGTGAATGGCCGCCGGCCAGCCGGCGGCAGCTGAACAGGGTCAGTAAGTAGCTTAGCTCTAGAAGCGAGAAGGCGTATATAAGGGGTCTGGAAACCTCCATTCACTCACTCATTCTTTTGCTGCTCTCTACAGTCACCACCATGAGCAAAAGACAACACCTAGCGCCGTCCAAGAACAAGAAGACTACGCGGAACAGCGCTCGTTTAGCGTCAGTGCCTCCTCTTGCTACTGAAAATGAGACTACCGCCGCAGCCGCTTGGTCTTATCACCCTCCCGCTGTAGCGAGCGCTCGCGGCAGTAGTAGTAGTAGTAGCAGTAGTAGTAGCAGTAGTAGTACTAGTAGTAGTAGTAGTAGTAGTAGTAGTAGTACTACTGGTAGTAGTCGTCGTGCTAGCGACGTTGTTACACTCGCGACGGTACACGTTGCTGCTAAGCGCGCTGCCGCTGCTACTGCCGCCCCGCCTGCTGCGGCTGCTGCTGCTGCTGCTGCTGCACCTGCTACCGCTGCGCCTGCTACTGCTGCGCCTGCTGAGGCTGCTGCGCCTGCTACTGTTGCGTCTGCTGCTGCTGCTGCTGCTTCTGCTGCACCTGCTGCTACCGCTACTACTACTGACGACAACGCTCCTGGCACAGCGCAGTACTGGCAACCGGGTTTTTACCTCCCCACTACTGTTGATGACTTTGATGACCTGCCGCACGTTGCACAGCCCCTCTCCTCCACCACTACATCGACCGACGCCCTCGACGCCGCTCGCGCTGAGAGTGACAGCTATTCGGACACTCAGCCCCTAAACCGAGAAGAAGAGGAGGAGGAGGAGGAGCAGCAGCAGCAACAGGGTGAGACAGAGAACGACGCTGACGACGAGGCGTACGAACAACCCGAAGGGAAAGGGGTGGGCGGTACGTTTTTCGGCTTCCCTCTTCGACCTTTCGACCTCACTTCCTCCACTAGTAGCGTCCCGTCCGGTCCGTGGCGACTGCCCTCACCGCCACCTTACGAGGGCGGCGGCGCTTCATCTTCTACCGCTACACTCAGCACCGACGGCGTGTGGCTGCGCTGTTCCAACAACGAGGCCTCGGATACCACCAGCGCTGACGCTGCTCCTGCTATCGGTTCTGCTGCTGATTCAGCTCACGCTGATGGTGTTACTCATCCTGCGGGTGTGAAACGTTCTAAGGTGAGTTCCAGAACAACAAGGCCTAGTAAGAAGAAATAAAATACAAGAAAAAGAACGAGATGGACGAGAAGAAGCAGAGAAAACCTTCTCCCGTCTTCTCGGGTTAGAGTTCTGCTTAGACGGAGCTTTGACGCTGGAGATCTGGGAGGACGTGGCTAGACTGTCTAGGAGGCCGCGCTACACAAAAGACGGCCAGGTGAAAGAGGCGTCTCTGACCAGAAGCAAGCGAGTGCACTTCACGGCCGACGCGCTGCGCGAGCTAATAGCACGCATCGCCGATATCCGCGCAGTGGTGCGCATACGCGACACAGCGGCCGCGCAAGGAAAACCTAATCACACCCCCTGGTTCGCAGTGCTGGATGAGGAGGGCGAAGTGTACGCAGCTGTGAGCTACTACAGCGGTAAGAACCTCGTCCACGTGCGCAAGTACGAAGGTCCTGACAAAAAACCCACACAGCAGGGAGTGACGCTGTCCGCCAGAGCGCTCAAAGAGTTGGATGACAAAACAGAGATCATTCTGAAATATCTCGGCATAGATTCGGAATGAGAGACGCTCAACGCTCACGCGCGCACACACACACACACACACACAGCGTTTGACGTACGCTGTATGAGACAGACAGACGGATACACAGACAGCAGACAGAAAGATAAATAGATAGATAGATAGACAGATACATTGATAGATAGATAGATAGTTAGACGGCTAAGTAATTGGTAACTGAGTGAAAAAAAACATGACACAGTACGTATGCGAAAAGTGTTTCAAAATGTTTAAAAGACCGTACAACCACGAGAGACACGTAGAAAATTGTAGAGTAGTACCTAAGTTTTGCCCTCTATGCGGCGAAGGCGATTGCCGAAAGATCGCCTGTCGACGCGAATCTCTGGACGGGGTGACCGTCCCTCCGCGCATATGTGCTGTACCGAACGGGGAGGAAACGTTCATGGCGAATTGGCCTGCGATACAAACGGGCGTCAGGATGCACGGGACTCGCGTGAGTGTAACAAACTTCAGGCTACCAACCGGCGAGTTGAGTGACGCTGTAGATACTATGCGTCGCATTCACTTGACACAAAGATTCAGATACAAAGTGGGTTTCTCGGTAGGCTTACTCTTACAACACAGAGAAGACAAGAGCAAACTGCGCTACTTTCACGCCTCCCAGAACAACGCAACTCTCATACAACCGCTCCCTACTATAACTAATTCAGAAACTTTGGAAGAGCTCCTCTCAAAGATGGAAAACACCGTCGCTTGCGAGGAAGTACGGAAACTTTGCGACGCTGACACCAAGTGGCACGTTCTTTTTCCTACCAATTTGAACATTTGCATTTACATGGGACCGGGGGAATTCCCCATAGGCGGTAGGATCACTCAGGCCGGTCGAGTTGGAAAGAGAAGTGGCGTGTTAGATTTTCCCAACAAGGACAACCTCTGCATCTTCCGCTGCATTTCCTTTCACTTATACAACACCAGCAAGCGCGCTTCAGATTTGTTACGTCAGTTCTGTCCCGCTGCCACACCTGAATCCTTTCCGGGTCTGAACATCCGCGACTTACCCGCGTTAGAGAACTTGTTTGACGTACAGATAGCGGTTTACATCGCGTCGCGTCAAGTGCCGGGGCGGAAGTTGAGAAGACGCGTTACTCTGATCAGACCGCCTTCCAGAACTCTGGCCGCCCGAGGTAAAGTCAACCTACACCTGACGGCGAAAGGCGGTTTGCACGTCTCTCTCGTCACGGACTTCAACGCGTACGCGGGCATATACGAATGTTGCAAGTGTAAGGCGGCGTTCACCACCGAGTTCTTGCTGAAGAGACACAGGAACCAGCTTTCCTCTTGCCGACAAGTCAAGTTGCGCTACGTAGGTGGCATCTACCAAAATTCGAGAACGATTTTCGAAGCGCTAGCAGACTTCTCCATTTTTCCCCCCGACGGACATTCCGGAATCTACCCTTACAAGATCGCCTTCGATTTCGAGGCTTTCTTCAGACCGTGCAAAGAACCGTCGACGGAACACGTGTCCCTGCTGTGGGATCACGTCCCATTGTCGGCTAGCGTCGCATCCGACTTTCCGGGGTGGGAGGGGCCCGTCTGCTTCGTCAGAGAATCCGACGCAGATTCCGACCCCTTGTTGGACCGAGTTTTAAATCACATAAACGAGAACGCCAAAGTCATCGGGGAAGCTGTGCTAGAACTTTACCGACCGACCTTAGCGAAGTTAGATGCGGCGATAGGTGAAGCTCTCCTGCTGGAGGAGGCGACGTTCACCCCTTCTCCAGGCAGCTTCGCTGCGGCTCAGACCAGACACCCGTTAGTTCAACTGAAGAAGCGTCTTCTGAGATACATCCATCAAGCTCCAGTCGTGGGCTTCAACTCGGGGCGTTACGACTTGAACCTGATCAAAATACGCCTTCACTCGTTCTTCGCCTCCGGAGACCGAAGAAACCAAGAATTCAGCGTCATAAAGAGAAGCAATCAATACTTGGCGGTTTACACACAGCACACGGTTTTCTTGGACGTAGTCAACTATTTGGCACCCGGTTACAACTACCCGACCTATTTGCGAGCTTTCACCAGGAACGAAGAGAAAGGTCACTTTCCTTACGAATGGATGACGTCTACCAGGAAACTGGCAAACAGAACGCTGCCACCGAGATCGGCTTTCGACAGCGAGCTGACGGGCGTCAAAATGTCCGAATCCGACTACGCCGCATGTCAGAAAGTTTGGTCCGACGAGAAGATGCAAACTATGGAAGACTACTTGATCCACTACAACAACAAAGACGTCAAACCTTTCATAGAAGCTCTGAAAAATCACGCTAAATTTTTCCAAGATCGCGGCATTGACATGTTGAAAGACGGAGTTTCTCTCGCCGGTTTGACTTTACGGTTCCTCTTCCAAAACCTAGAAGACACGTTCACAACATTCCCCCAGTTCGACGCCGTCCTCCACGCTCTGATCAAAGAAAATCTAGTCGGCGGTCCTTCCATCATCTTCCATAGATTTCACGAGAAGGGCACCACGCGGATAAGGGAGCACAAGTACGGCGAAGAAGCGAGACCGTGCCAACACATCCTAGGACTAGACGCTAACTCTCTGTACTTGCGCTGCATGAGCGAAGCGCACTGCACGGGCTATTACGCGGTGAGACGACCCGAGACCGAGTTCAAGCCCGAAATTAGGCAAAGAAACTCTCACAGCGCTTTGGAGTGGTTACGCTTCGTAGAGCACGACCGCGACGTGAAACTGCGCCACGCTTTGAACGGCGGCGAGATGGTTGTAGGCTGTCGGAGAATTCGCGTGGACGGGTTTCACGCGGCCTCTAATACGGTTTTCCAGTTTCACGGGTGTTGGTTCCACGCTCACGAGTGCATACCGTCGCACCGATATCAGTGCGCTTCACTGAGAGAGGAGAGACGCGACAGAACGACCAGAGTAAGCGCTTACTTGAAAGCGCTAGGTCACAAGCTGGTCGTCGTGTGGGAGTGCGAATGGCGAGAGATGAAGCGTCGAGATGAGCGGGTCAAGGCCTCCCAACAACGCTGGAAGGTTGACGCTTTGAAAGTGTCTCGAAACGCGATGAGCGAGAGCGACATCCTTTCCGCTGTGAAAGAGGAGAAAATGTTCGGTTTAGTTCAAGTGGACATCACTACGCCGCCTCACCTACGAGACTACTTCGAAGAAATGACCCCCGTTTTCAAGAACGCGACCGTTTCAAAATCGGACATAGGACCTCACATGTCAGACTTTGCGCAGGAAGAAAAGCTGTTGAACACGCCTCAGAGATGTCTGATAGGGAGTTACCACGGAAAAAATATTCTCTTGGGAACGCCGCTTCTCAAGTGGTATTTAGAGCACGGTTTGATAGTCACCAAAGTGCAGCTGGTGGTAGAATACCTACCTAAACGCTCCTTTGCCGGTTTCGCGGACGAAGTAACGGCGGCGCGAAGACGTGGCGACGTGAACGAGAACGAGAAAATTCTGTCAGACTGTTACAAGTTAATGGGAAACGCTACGTACGGTAAAACAATCTGCAACAAAGAAAAACACACGGCGGTGAGATACACTGACAGTCGGAAGTTCGAACTATTGGCCAATTCGTGGCGCTTCAAAAAGGCGTCCGAGTTGAGTTCCGATCTGTTTGAAGTCGAACTACAACCGAAAACAGTCAACAACAACCTCCCTATTCAAATAGGGTTCATGGTATACCAGTACGCGAAGTTGAAAATGTTAGAGTTCACATACGACTTCTTGGATAGATTCGTCGATCGGCGCGATTATGCCCTTTGTCAAATGGACACCGACAGTCTTTACATGGCTCTCAGCGGTGACACGTTGGATGACCTAGTCAAACCTCGCCTGAGAGAGACGTACTTCAGAGAGAAACGAAAGTGGCTTCCGACAGCGGTGTGCGACGATCACTTAGAGCTTTTCGTGAAGACAAAAACGGAAAGAGTGCGAGAATGGTGTCCGCCGCCCGGCGGATGTTGTGAGAGACGGTACCTTCACGATCTGAGAACTTCGGGGCTTATGAAAGCGGAGTGGGAAGGTGACGGGATCCTAAGTCTCAACCCTAAGACTTACATTTGCTACGATCGAGTCAGCGACACCGGTGAAAGAAAATCCAAAAAATGGAGTGCAAAAGGCGTACAGAAGAAACAAAACCCTCAGGAACCAGACGACTTCTTGGATGTTCTTCGCCAACGAAAAACTCTCATTGCTGTAAATAGAAACTTCAAAGTGGTGCGAAACAAAATGGTCACCTACACCATAGAGAAAGACGGCGTGCGCTACTTGTATTATAAGCGTCGCGTGCATTCTGACGGTGTGACAACGAGTCCTTTAGAGATATGAAAAAAAAAAAATAAGCGTGTGCATCTTTTCAAAAATAGAGTGTTTATCAAGATTGAAAAAAAAAGAAATAAAAAAAATAAAATAAAATATTGTTGTGTTTTTATTTTCATACGGCTTCTTTTACTAGTAAGTCGCGCAGTCTCTTAAAGCGTCACTCATGTGACGACGTCGCTTCCAGTCACGTGATCCTAAAGACCCTCACTTCCTAAACAAAAAACTTCTTCTTCCGCTCACGCGATCAATCAAGTCACTTCCGGTCACGTGATCCTCAATGAGGTCACTCACTTCCGGTCGGCCATTAGGTCATGTGACGTCACTTCCGCTCACGTGACTCATCAGGTCACTTCCGGTCACGTGATCCTAAATTAGGTCATATGACGTCACTTCCGGTCCCCTAAGTAGGTCAGTAGGTTACCCAGAATGCACCACTAATCCCCCTAAGTAGGTCACTTCCGGTCACGTGACCAAATGGTGGCCTCTGATTGGCTGCAGGGTTACCCAGAATGCACCACTAATCCCCTAAGTAGGTCACTTCCGGTCACGTGACCAAATGGAGGCCTCTGATTGGCTGCATGTCGATTGAGTAATAAACAGTACTTAACTATAGTCCCGTTCCGATACATACTATACTACTGACATAATACCACTGGCTTGACTGGTATGAAAACCGAGTGCCATTTTTGACCGGCCACCGCAATAAAAGAAGATAAAAAAACACGTCTTGGATATCTAAAGGATGAAATGAAGAGAATGGCGGTGATTATTATTATGTATATTATATTAAATTTCAACTCACATTTTCTTGGGTGTGCTAGGTGTTCCAGAGCCGGGAGGATGGCTCTGTAGACTTCTACCAGGACTGGGACACCTACAAGGTAGGCTTCGGGGAATTGACGGGAGAGTTCTGGCTAGGGAACACCAACATTCACCTACTGACTAAAAACCACGACCAGCAACTGAAGGCAGAGCTCGTAAATATGGCAGGGGAGGTGAGATATGCTGACTACTCCCACTTTGAGATAGCGGATGAGGCTGACAAGTTCCGACTTACAGTCACAGGCTACAGTGGAAATGTTCCACCTGGTATGTTCACCATCTTGTAATTATATTCGAGTTTCAATGCATGAATACATTGAACTTAGCTCTTTCATTTGTTGTTTGGCATTTGTGCGTTGAACCTGAGTACCAATAAATCCTCAGACTTACTGTCACAGTATAGGCTACGCTGAAGGTGATAACCCAGCTATGGGCACTATCTTGCTAATATTATAGTTGATAACGATTGTGTTTCTCTCCTGACCTTTTCATAAGTTTGAGTCCCAGTCAGATCCCATAAAAAAAAATATTGAATTATAATTTTGTGTGTTCAGCAGTTGTAATCGGGTTGTCATGGGGTAAATATCATGGAAAAGTTTGAACACAAATTTGGCTTTAGATTGTAACATGTTTAGAAAAAAGAACATTATGGGAAACCTGACATGGTATAATCAACAGCCAATGAGATTGCTTGTTAGGTACCATATGACCAGCCCACTCAACAGAAAGGCAAATAAAAACTCACCTTTGTTCATTCGGAATGTAGTGTTGTGAACCTACCTCGTACAACCTCACTTTCAATTATCAATAGTTGCATTTTCATGAATGTATACAAAGGTTTTCATGCATGTATATATTAAACATCGACTATTTCACTTCTTACTATTTGTGTTAATTATGAATAATAAACAATTAGACCCACATATATACAAACATCAATGTTTACGAATAGGTATGGCTACAAAAAAGCACAAAACACAACTGACAAACGGGCTTATAACTGTGTAGTGTGTCTTTGCTTCGCTCGTCCAGATATTTAATTATGTCTTGATTATGTCATATACATGCGACAAAATAATATTATATTATATTAAACGAGTGTAATATCACATTGCTGAATAAAAATCTCTAAAGACTAAGTCTTATTAAACCTAATCTGAAAAACTGATAACCTGTCCCCCTTTTAGGTGACTCCTTGACATATCACAGCGGCAACCGTTTCAGCACCAAGGATGCAGACCACGATATGGACACTACCAGATCATGTGCCACCGCCCACCGTGGAGGTTACTGGTACAATCAATGCACTATCTCTAATCTCAATGCAGTGTACGGGGTCTCCTCTCATACAGGCATGTATTGGTATACATTTACAAATTCAAAGGTGTCCTTGAAAGCAGTCAGAATGATGGTGCGAAAAAAGTAGTGAATTAATTATTGGCAGACAAAGAATGATTTTGTGCAATACCTCCCAGCAAACAAGTTTAACAAACACTGTCCATACAGGTGTCTTGTGTATTGCCTAGACTCACACAAGCGCACTCTAGTTTGCTGGGCATCTCATGGCCACTTTCTGCTTGGTGCATGACACAGTATTCAAGAGGGTCAAACACAAGGCTGGTCAGGGTGAGGAATTTTCAGTGACAAAATTTATTCATATTGCTTTCATTAAAAGTTGAAGCTGAAGTATAATTATATCCGATGATTATGACTCAAACTTTTATCTTATTAACGATGAATAATCTGCATGCATAATATTATGTATAAGATCATTTTATTGCATATTAATTCTTTATTAGAAGGAAGATTTGATACGTTATGTCTGTCAGTTGGAACTATTTAATAAAAAGTAATAAACATTCACATGTGTCAAATCAAATCAAAACAATTTTGCAAGCCATTGGGAATATGACATGAAGTATGTATTAAAAACGCTGATTTTGGTCCTTATGAGGAAAACACAGATGTTTATGATCATTGGGAATTCATGTTGTATGTGCTGGATAATAATCTTGATGTTTAGAGTTATTAAGACGGATCACCGTCGGTTACAGCACCACATTTTGAATAAAGATAATGCTCTACAAATAGCGAAATGCACAGGATAACCTGATAATTAGACTACTGCAAGTATGTTTAGAAATAATGGAACCCATACGAAAGACAATTCATTTAATGTAAAGACAGCCTGGAGAAAAACTGAAATGATAGAAGGAAATTCAGGAAAATAGTGAATGATTTATTAAAGGTGAAAAAGAATATTTGTCCAAAATTAGAGGAGCAAAACCGTGAACAATGGTCATTTCAGGGGGAGGTTTGATGAAAAGGACTTGAATTTTCTAGAAACGGACTTCTCCAGGGCCTAAGATTGCCTGTGGCTGGAATCGCATACAGTAATTCCTCTATAAAAGGATGAACATAAAACAGGGCAAGTTACACTATTGCCTTCATCGTTAAACCGCTAGAAAAGTTGGTAAACAAAAAATTAATAATGGCTTATTTTGAAGATAATGAGTAGTATAGTATGTATCGGAACAGGACTATGGTTAACTACTGTTTATTACTCAATCGACATGCAGCCAATCAGAGGCCTCCCTTTTGGCGGGAAATTCAAAAGCAGCCAATGAGAGGCCTCCCTTTTGGCGGGAAATTCAAATAGGTCACGTGACCGGAAGTGACCTACTTCCGGTCACGTGACCTTTGGGCGGGAAATTCAAATAGGTCACGTGACCGGAAGTGACCTACTTAAGAGGGTCACGTGACCACCATGTTGGCGGGAAATTCAAATAGGTCACGTGACTGGAAGTGACCTACTTAAGGGGGTCACGTGACTACTAGGTTGGCGCGAATTTCAAATAAGTCACTTGAGATTTTTATGGATAAATAAATTTTAAAAAGAAAAAGCAAGCTGAAAGCTTGCTAAAAAATATTTTAAAAATGTGGCTCCTTTTTTTTAGGGGGGGGAGGGGCACTCTGGGGGGCACTCTTTAAGATGCATGGGGGGGGGAGGGGGGGAGGGGGGGGAGGGGGGAGGGGGGGGAAGGGTTTTTAAGAGTAAGACTCGCTCTCTGCCCTCTCTTTTAGAGGGCAGAGAGGCGAGTCTACTGGTTCGTCTACTTACAATGAAGATTGAAATGTATCATGATGCGTTTATGATGATGTGCATCATGATGTGACTATCTTACAACCCTATAAGAAATAAGCAAGGTCTCTCTCCTATACATAGGCGTACTTACACTGGCTATTTGTAAACTAATGAATACGACTTCCTCGTTAAAATTGTCATCTACAACTCTTTCAATCTTAAGGCTTTTGGTTTAGTTTATTCTTTTGTTCAATTTCGGTCCCACCTCAAAAGAGGAATAGGACCTCTGCAACAATTGTTGCTTGCTCATCAGAGCCGGGGTGTAGAAGGCCCCTGCCCTGTCGGGTACGTTCTAATGAGATAGATCGCACTCTGGTACGTTTTGGTTGGTTTGGAGCTCTCGGTCGACTGTCTTATGCACCCGAAAGAACCAGACTTTCGGTGTCTCATGATAAAACTGGCGTGTTATACTAAGTGCTGGATTACTTTCTCATTTTTTTATTGTTCTATCCGATGCTTATTTAATTTTTGCACTGATAAAAACGGCTAGCTTGTACAAACACGTGTTCTATTTAAGCGTTAAGTGTAGAAAATGAACAGAACAGTGCACTGAAAATAGAGCTACCGACTACATTTCGCCCAGTCACTCAGCAGAGAAAAAAAGAACTACTGACGTAGTGTACCCGCTATTCCGACAGTTGGCGCCACCGTTCAAATCTTTATACTTTTCCCGCGTGCGACATGAAGCCCTGGGGTGGGTACTGGCTGTTTGGTTGTAGGTACCGAAACATAAAAAACTACAGCCAGCCCATGCCATGGTGAGACAGCTCTCTTATTCCCCCTTGAGTAGCGTCCGTAGGGCATATGACAAAACCTAGTCCCGTACACTGAGCAGCTTCAGGTCTGAAGTCTCATACAGAAAAATGTGTGGGTGTGTGGGTGTGTGGGTTGCTTTACGCCCTAGTTAACAGCTATGGTCATTTCAAGGGCGGTGATGGTGATCGAATCTATTGCCCTTTTACCGAGACAAGGGTTCTTTTACATCCCACACTACATAGGGGTGTGTGGGTGTGTGGGTCTGTGTGTGTCTGTTCGGTCTGTGTGTGCACGCGTCTTGCACTCCGGAACATGTTCAGACACGTTCGAACCTGCTCGGACGTGCCTGGACAGGTCTCACACGCCGACCGTGTCTGAACATGTTTTCACCTTATAGCTGCTGCCGATGCTGCTACCGCTGCTGCCGATGCTGCTGATGTTAGTAGTCGCGTCGACAAAGAATCGTCATTTGTCAGACTTAAGCCTCCAGTTGAATGCGCGACGGGTAGTAAGGCTACCAACGCGACGGCCGGATTGTGCTCTTGCTTAAAGGTGCACCTCAACTCAGTGCGCCTTTAACACCCGTCCCAAATAGGTAAAGTTCCTGACGCAGCACGGCACCTCCCACCAGTAGCCAATCAGCGCGCCGAACGCCGGACACACCCCCACCGTGTGAGCCTCTAAGTAGGTCACACGAACCATACTAAGATGCCGACAGGACCAATTGGTCCGTCTGCGATGGCTGCGAGTGATTGTGCGCCGTCTAAATTCACTGCCGTGATTGGCAGAGGGGGGGGCTGATTACCCCTCGTCGGATGAATTGCGGCGGAACCATAATCAATTTTTCGCTGTTTTAGATAAAAAGAGATCCAGAGCTATCCGCTCGTCTAAGAATTATTTTTCTATCAGCCCGGGATCACCCCCAAATTAAGGCCTAAAGTCCAAAAACCCAAAATTTCTTTCCTATGGGATTTCAAGGTTGAAGCGTTTTTTGTGGCCCCAAGGAGCAGCTCACGGGTTCGAACCCTGTAAACACCTTGACGCGCTTTCATCGCCTTAGGCGACGTGGCTAGACGTCTTGACTAAAACTTAGTGAGGGTTCGAACCCGGAACGTCCATATTAGCCGCCTAATTTCTACTAGCCCCGAAAACGAGAGTATCACATCTATATAGGTCACCCATGTTAGCCTTGGTTTAAGTGCGTGCAGAACCGTGTATTGTGCATTTATGCAGCATACAGATATGGAGACACGCTGCTACAGTGTCAAATTGATCGACACTGTATGTAACTGGACATGAAGAAGGATATTTTTACTTAGTTTTCTAAAAAGGGGGTAGTTCTCGGTACTCTTCCAGCAGCAGTGGTAGGGGAGTCGGACAGGTACTTAACCCTATTTATAGGGGCGCTAAGGGTTTGAGATGAACATGTATTGTCATGAAAAGAGGGTCTTTGTACTTATTGTTATGTAACCCCTTTGCGGGGGTCTGGACGTGGACGTCACGGGGAGTGCTTTTTTTTTCTTTTTTTTGGACACCACTTATTTTTTTTGTTTAACCTCATCTATGTTGTTATAGCAACAAGACAAGGGGGATCCGCGAGAAATCGCGAAAAATATGTACAGCGCGAAATAAAGTATGTTTACAGTAGATGGGGGGGGGGAGGGTCCCCATGTCGCATGTCGATTTTTAAGAAATGACCATGTCACATGACATTAAGTGAAAAAAGGCGTTGTCACTAGTGTCACTAAGGGGGAAAATGTAGGGGCACCGTAATTGATACAATCGGACTCTTGGGACCATAGACCCTAGGAATGTTTTTTAAAAATTTGACTACCCGCAAGGCCGGAATTTGAAGGAAGAGTTGGGGCGCCTACTTATACAGTAATTGAGAATTTTTTATTCATGTCACATGTCGATTTTTAAAAATGATCGTGTCACATGTCACTTAAATGGTCTAATGACACAGATAGCACTAAACCTAAAGACCTACCCCCCGCCCCCTTAGTCTTTCTATACTGAATCCGGGACTTGCCGGCGAGGCCGACAAAGGGCTTACCTAATGAGCTCACAGCTGGACTAGATACCCAATGTTTTGGATTGGAGAAATCAGCAGAGCAATAAAAAAGCGGGGTGGGGCTGGTGTTATTTTCAAGGGTGGCCCCTGTGAGTTGTAAAATTGGTGCTAAATGTGGTAACCAGGAGGATGCTAAGTTTATTGATATTGCCCGTTAATGATACTTAAGGTGGGTGTTGTCTAAAGTTTTAATTGATAATTATTACCAATGTGGCCAATAATGACTTCACAGTTGGGGCCCTCGCCCGCAGGTCCCAGATTCAGGGTATTCTTTGTTTATTGTGTGGCCCCTAAAGAGGGGCCGACTAACTCCTTAGAGTTAGTTAGATGCTGCCGCTGTGCTGTGCAACATCAGCGTAATTAATTACGCCTCATGTTGGGCAGCATGGATCCTCAAAGACCTCAAAGCTCAAACACGGCAGGGCCGTGTGTGGCATACGAGGACCAGTGGGTCAGGAGTGATCCGTTGCAGACAGAATACCGATCCGTGTGAGGTTCTGACTTTCTATAGCTTTTTATATCGCCTTAGATATGGTGTAGTATTTTTCATCTCGCTATAGATTACTTGATATTTAAAGAAACTGCCTCATTCTATCAGAAATACACAACGTTGACTTGTTTTTTTATATTTAATATATTAGAAGCACACTTTGTTGCTTTATATAGCTCATTATTGCGTTAAAATGTTCGCGAGTATCGTGGAAATGTACAAAAATCCTACTGTGGCGCCATCTGACGAAAGAGCGGAGAAGTATACTAGCGCGTTCGTTATTCACATCTTTGACAGGGACTTGGTTGGTTGTTGGGTTGCTTTACGCCCTAATTAACAGCTGAGGTCATTTCAAGGGGGGTAATGGTGATCGAATCTATGGATGACTGAAGGTGGAAAGCACGCCCCTACACTTTTACCGAGGCAATGGAGCTGCTCAAAGGGTGTAGCGAGCTAGACTGGAGGATGTAATAACTAGGCGGCAGAGGGGACAAAAAGACAATCTCGTAGTAGTAGGTCTACTTGGATCTTGAGTAGCCGCCCTTGTGGTTATAATTACCTAGACTAGTTGGCTCTGCCAGCCTGGTCAAGTGAAAATTGGTAAGGAGACTATGAACTAAGCTAAGCTCGGATTTTAAAATGACCTATAAAAGTATAATAAAACTATAGCACCCTCTTAGATTTGATGATTAGACACTGCCTACTAGGTATACACATTTGTACAATGGTATCATTGTGTATAAAATGCTCTTTTGGTACATCATCCCGACTCTACACGAGCATCATTTGCAACGACAGATAGTGCTATAGTGAATTTCCCATCTCAAGGCGAGCCCCCGCGCTGGGTGGTGCTTATGCCTCGTAAGAGCTGCATCTCATAAGTATTAGTTACCATCACCTCACACCCGTTTAACAACGGATTCAGGGTCTAATTATGGAGACCCTGGAGTAGGATTAACATTATATCCCAATGTCTGTGGTGGTCATTTATGACATGCAGACTGCACCCTGGAGGTGATAGATCTGACCACAGGCCCGCAATATGGGGCTCCCCTCTGAGAGTATCAAGGTTTGCGTATAGTCTCCTGCAGTTTAATCTGTTATCTCCCCCTTTGTCGGCCTCGCCAAAATCCTGGGAGATTCACTTTAAACCTAAGACCTACCCTATTCTTTGTTTATTGTGTGGCCCCTAAAGAGGGACCGATCGGTGTTATTAATTACACCTCATGTTAGGCAGCATAGGATCAAGCCTCAAAAGCGTCAAGGCTCAACAGGAGCCCTGTGTGGCTTTTCAAGACGAGCGGTTGAGTGATCCGTTGCAGAATACCGATCCGTCAGAGGTTCTGACTCTATATAGCTTTTTATATCGCTTTAGATATGGTGTAGTATTTTCAATCTCGCAATAGTTTAGTTGATATTTCAAAGAATCTGCCTCATTCTATCAGAAATACACAACATTGACATGTTTTTTATATTCAATATATTAGAAGTGTGCTTTGTTGCTTATTATAGGTCATTATGCGTTTAAAATGTTCGCGAGTATCGTGGAAATGTACAAAAACCCTATTGTGGCGTCATCTGACGAAAAGAGCGGAGAACTATAACTATACTAGAGCATGTAATCGCCAGACTAGCAGGCGGCAGCAGAGTGGTCAAAAGACAATCTCGTAGTAGTAGGTCTACTTGGATGTTGAGTAGCCACCCTTGTGGTTGTAATTACCTAGACTAGTTGACCCTGCCGGCCTGGTCAAGTGAAATTAGTAAGGAGACCGCACATTAACGTGCTCCACAGTCTTTAGACAGTTAAGACTATAGTCAAGACCGGAGAATTTGGCGAGACGTCCCTCTGGGAGGTCATAATCCTCAATGTTAGGTGTTAGCTCATTGACATCAGATACCATCACCTCACACCATATAAACAACCCATTTAAAATGTTCATTTTAAGAGCAACTCACCCTATTCTGACAAAATCCTATTAGCAGGTAACCTCTGTATAAACCATACTGCAAACATCTGCTACTTCGAGCGTCTGCCTCGTGCCTGATAGTGTACAACAAGACGAAGTGGGCAGAGATAAAAAAAATTGAGGCTCTTTATATAGCCGAGAGAGCGGCTAATCTGGATGTTCTAAGCTTGTTTTCACCTATAGCTCCACCCTCTTCCAGAGAGGAATCAAATCACTTTTCACCTGGACCCTTCCACCCCTAATCCATCAGCATGAAAAGAGAGATAACAAGTGTAACGTGCGCTACATGTATATGGGATTATAGCTGGTGAAGAGATAAAGCCGGGTCAACTGTGTATACAAAGACTACAGGGGGTGATTAACGACAGGTGTGACGCGCCAGCCCGTGGACGGATTATCTTCTAAGCTGACGCTTATTCAACTAGCCAGCCGCCGTCCGCTCCACTCACTGCGGCAAGAGGAAGTGCTTTTGTTTAACACTTGAGTCGCTTACCACATGGACTCGTCTCTACCTCACAGACAGACACGCGCCCCCTGTAGCTTTTTTTTTGTATACACACTCTAATCTCATAACCCCTTTATCCGTTATACAGGTAACGGGTATCCTTTTTTTAAAAAAAATAGCTGCCAGTCAGCCTGCGGCAGCTGAAAACGCCGGTAAGTAGCTTAGCTCTAGAAGCAAGAAGGCGTATATAAGGAGGCTGACACGTGTATAGGCGCCTTATAAGTCGGCAGGGGGTAAATACTAGTGAAAAAGGAAGGCAGGTGTGCAAGTAGCTTTTCTAACAGACACGTGTGTGCACTAAGCTGCTTAAGTCTAAACCCGCCCACAGTAGTCAGGCGGCATGTAAAAACTTACTTAACAGATCTCTTAAATTGAGTAGAGCCTCTGTACTGAGAGAGTCTTTTCAGCCGTTTAAGAGGCTTATCTAGGACAGGGTACATAAGGAGTGAAACGCCGCTCTCACCCATCACACTTTCTCGACCCGCCCTTCATCATCGTAGCATCGACCACTCTACACTCGCTCAGCATGTCATGAGGGTTATTTCTACTTTTACAGCTTCTTTTCTCATCGAAGTGTCGAAGCTACAGAGCATCGAAACTCTCCAAATGAGTCCAAGAAAGAAGAAGCAACTCCCACTTGAAGCAGGAAGAGAAACAAAGCCCTATGATGCATGTGAGGTAAAGAAACATTGGAAGGACGTCACCAAGGAGCAATGGATAGAAGCATGCTTCAACTTCATCGGAACGGAAGTAGTTTCATTTAGACAGAGGGAGAAGATTTTGTTGGAGCTATTTTTCTTAGCTCCGCATGCTTGGCCTGACTGTGGTGAAATTCCTTCAGGTCTTTGTTCAGTCTTCACCATATAAGTTATCAGGTCCTTTAAGGAGCTTCGATATATGCAAAGCACTTAGGAGGAGGAGATTGTTCAGAAAATGACGGAATTCGAAACAGGAGAAGACACAATATGGTGCGAGGAGACGACATATACGGACGATGATCTGGAGTACATCACTTGTAGCCCGTTGGACCATTATGTTGAAGACTTTGAGGACATGCTACACAGCACTGCGATGAACTCGAAAGAGAGATCCCTTATTGCACAGAAAGAGGCCAAAGCTGTGTTGGAAAAGCTCAAGTTTGGTCAAGGATTCACTCTTCAAAGCAGCTGTGTGAGTGTGATTCATGTCTTGTGTTGAAACATCCAGACATGAAGTTTTCGCGTGCTGTCGACACACTTCCTTTGCCTGAACTGATGATGAACATGATCGACCCCATTGTACCAACACGTTTCGACTCTGCCAATTGTCCCATGTATAAAATGGTTTCAAGTTTTGCCCGTGGCCGATGGCTAAACGATCCACTGAAGTCAGAAAACCTCCTTGATTTAATGAACTGACTAAATGTATTTTCTCATACTAGTATTAGTAGCATTAGCATTAGCATTAGTAATAGCGGCTACTCAGTCTCATGCAGCACAAGCAGCAGCATCTGGCAGCGGCATCCGTGACATCGTCAGCAGCAGCAGCGGCTGCACAAGCAGCACAAGCAGCATCCGTGACATTGTCAGCAGCTGCAGCAGCTGCACGAGCAGCACAAGCAGCCAGCAGCTGCTGCAGCAGCTGCACGAGCAGCACTAGCAGTAGCATCTGTCAGCGGCATCCGTGACATCGTCAGCAGCAGCAGCAGCAGCAGCAGCAGCAGCAGCAGCAGCAGCATCTGTCAACAGCATCCGTGACATCGTCAGCAACTGCAGCAGCTGCTGCTGCTGCTGCAGCTGCAGCAGCTGCACGAGCAGCACAAGCAGCAGCACCGACAGCAGCAGCAGCAGCAACAGCAGCAGCAGCGGCGGTGTGGACCGCTAAATTCGAGATGAAGCCTAGTGACATTTGACATGAAGCTTGAAAAACATAGTGACAGGTGACATGAGCAATTCTTAAAATCGACATGAGATATGAGCATAATTAAGCGACATCGACATGCGCCATGGCTATTTTTTTTTAAGACAAACGCCATAGCCTCCTCATCCAGAGCTCCACTAGTAGGGCTCTATAAGCGCAAGCTTTGCCTTAAGAGAGCTGTAGCTGTGAACCCTCTCCTCCCCTCGTGCACACAGGCGAATATCAGAGTCAGCCAATGGCGCCAATACTACTCTCATACAAGGGTCAGGCGCTGCTGGACTATAATAGATGGGTCAAGGACCGTTCTACTGAGGGTCAGGCAGGCTAGGTCGGACATTCAATGACAGGCTGGCCTTTGGCAAACTTGCTTGAAAGTCTGGCCAGCATTGACAGACTGTGGCATAAGGATCCAGCATGGTCAGACTTTCAAGCAAGTGTAGGGGCTAGGGTTATACGGGTATGTTATATGACGAGTGCTGTTGGATGTTGTGTTGCGAGCTCAGTCCGAACCCTTCAGTCCGACGGTAGGTGGCAGCACCTACCTCGGGCTTGGGGTATTGACAGAGGTCGCTATAGGCTTCCGGTCTGCGTGTGCGCGCGCAGGCTGGCTGCCTATATATACCCAGCATCTGGCGGTACTCGTCGGTTACTCTGAGCCACGCTGGCAAGGAGACCCTGTGATCAATACGGCTGATTAGCCTACTGACCCGTTCCGAACTCTATAGGGAGTTCGCACACATAGATACTGCTTGTCTAGGTTCTCTGAATAAACCTGATTTGCAACCTGTAACACTTGATCCGAACTGTGTCGACTTTGTTCTTTAATTGATACTCTACCAATATCATAAAGAGACAAAGTATCGTTTATTACACTGGTGCCGTGACCAGTTCTGAGTGAAACGCAGGTTAGCCTGTGCAGTAGCACAGACCTCCTGCTCTGGACGGAGCAGCGAGGTCTCCCGATGAGGCGTCAGCCTCATCCCCGGAGGGGTTAGATGCCGTGAAGGAGGCAGATACCCGCAGGAGTGCGAATGTTCCATCCAGGACAAGCGCATTTTTGGGACACCAGGTTCCCGGAATAATGAATTACTCATTAGATGAAATGAGCCTGTCAATGTTCAACGTTGGTGGGTCAAGATCAGCCGCTCCGAATCCACGGAGGGCTACTCAAGTTCAAGTTCAAGTTCAAATTTCTTTTATTTATCCTGGAGATATTACATATAGCCTAGGGCATGTTTTCATAATATTCCAGCTCATGGGTTCAATCAGAACATACATTGTCTTGAGTATAATTTACATGGTAAGTCCTTGTGGACGAGTTATGTTACATTTAATAGAAAATTCCAAGGAGGTGTGTCTGATGTTATGACACTATCTTGGAGGAACGTCGTTTCGACGACATGAGAGAGGCCAGAATACAGGAGCGTGTGCAAATGGCCCAAATGGAGTTGTTGACCATTCAGAAACAGTCGAATGAATGGAAAAGCAGTCTGATTGCATTGGAAGGTGCAGTCACACATCCCAGTGGGCAAACTTCAGTTGATTCAATGTTGATTCAATGTGTGCAGCGACATGATATCAACAGTTGATACAGGGTTGTCATTTGGTTGATATTGATGAGGTCATCAACGTTGATCATTTATCAGTGATTCAACATTGATATGGCCATTGTGAATCAACAAGGAATAAGCATAATACATGATGATTTACATTGATTTAATATTGACTGCTGATATAATTTGAGATTTAGTATATTTTCATGTTTTTGCATTCCTTGCAATTTATATAGTTCATTACAACATCCCCCCCCATTTCTCCGAGATTAAATGCTAATTCTAGCACCATCCAGGGTAGGGGTACGTACATGCATGACCTCTGAAGACCACACTAAGAGGCTTCCTATTCATTTCAAACTGACCTGGTCAGGACTGAGGCTTTACCTATTTTTCTTAGCAACATAAAGGGTGTCTTACTGAAACCATACATGTGTTCTTGCTGTTTGATTCCAAATGTCAACCAAATGCACACACCATAGTTGTCAATGAAAATCAATGACATCTTGAACAATTGTATACATTGATGAGAAAATAAGAGCTTACAATTAGGGAAAATAGATGTAGCATGTAGATAGAAATGCTAAGGAGTAGGTTGTGGAGGCACCTAGTGGGAAAGGTGGGAAACGCATGGTTGATTCAAAGTTTATATCCAAACATTGCATCAATGTTGAAACAGGTGTTGGTTGACAACGTTGAAATAATAACATTGCATCAATGTTGAAAACAGGTTGATTTGCCCTGTAACCCTATATCAACCAGTTGTCAACGTTGAATCAATGTTTTGTGCCCACTGGGATAGAGCTTCCAAAATCAAGGAGAAAGACGCAAGGCTTTCAACTTTGTTGGAGGAGAACGAGAAGCTGGTGCAATCACTTAGCAGGGTTCGAGTGGAGTTCGATCAGAAACAAGCTGATCTACAGGGACTCCGTTCCGACTTTGTTCAGGCGAACACTGATCTGAATCAGATTTGTGCGGCCCGAGATGCCGTCATCCATGAAGCAGAGGAGACCCGATCAGAACTTGTTCGGGACACTGAAGACTTACGGGAGGCTCGCCAAAGTCTACTGTCAGAATGTGACATTCTGAAGGCAAAAAGAACTTCTTTGGAGAAATTTTTGTCAGAGACCAGGGAAAGTATACAGGATAGCAGTACCTCGTATGCTTCCGCTGATAATGACAGTCCGAAAGGTCCTCATTACAGGAGTTTTACAGACACCCCAAATCTTCCTATGGGACGTGGGATGACTGTAGAAGGTGCCTTGTCTACTTCAACGCCAGGACGACCACTAAAGGTTGGCCGAGCAAGGGGTAGAGGTAGGGCGAGTGATTACTCACCTAGGGTGGGTATCAGTGGTATCCGGCCAATTCCGAAGCAGGTCTTTTCGGCTCCGACGGGTGTAAACACGGCGGGCAGGGGAAGGTCATTATCGGAGTTGGTGCGAAGTCCACGTTCTCAGTTGAAACTGGATGAGCAGCAACTGGATTCGGAACGCTTGAAGAAAGCATCCGAACAAGATAAGGCGGCCAAGACCGACTTAACTCCCTCGAGTTTGTCGCAATGGCGAGAATGCCAAGCAAACATACTGTTCAATGAACAGAAAAACTTGGAATTGGAGAGGCGAGATGTGTATCGCAAGCAGCAGGCTGCTCTGGAGCAGCAACAGGAACGCATGAAGGAAAATGCAGCCCTCGCTGAGGAATTAGCAGAACAGGAGGCGGCGGTTTTGAGAGCTCGGCAAGAAGGGCTCCGGGCGGCCGGTGAAGCTGCGAAAGCTAAATTGGCGGAGGCACAGCAAGAGGAGGAGGCTGATAGACAGGCCAAGGAACTGGAAAAAGAGAAAGCGGCGCATCAGCGATTGCTTGCTCTGGCTCAGCAGTGTCAGTATATGACTGACCAGGAGAAAAACTGGTGGTTCGCTCAAGGTGTGGACCCCACTAAGGATTTGGTGTCGTATGGTACCTACCAGACTTATCTGGAGAGGCAGAATAGCGTGCCTACCAGAGGCGCTACTCCGGGGACGACTCCGGGCACAAAGAGTCCGAGGAGGGCTCCAAGGAGAACAATTCTGAGTACAGAGTTGCAAGAGTTGTACGATACAAACCCAGCAATAGCTGGGATCGGATTGCACAACGTGGGTACAGAAAAGGACGCCTCGGCTTCCATTTCTAAATGCCTGGCGATAACCTCTAAGATTAGGGGGTCATCCAACGCTGCTAGACGCATTGCTAGCCAGCCTTTTCCCTACTGGCAGAAAAACTCTTGGGAAGAGTGGTTGGAAGCCACCGTTGAGGACATCAACCTCAGTGGGTGGGATCAACAGGATGCAATTCCTTATGTCTGTAAGGGATTGCGCTTGGGAGATGGCCTGATGGCCGTGGAGCAGTGGAAAGATGAATGCGGACCCCGCGGCACTTTCAAACAACTGGTAGAGATCGGAACTATCCTATACGGAGACTCCGCTCGGATTGACCCGATGGTTGCTTTTAAGAAGCGAGTGCAAGGCAAGCACGAGGCCCCGAGGGTTTTCGGACTTGCACTGATGAGACTCCTGAAGAAGGTACATCCAGCTTCAGGAATCCATGATGCCTTATTCTCTAAGGAACTGTTCTCTCAGTTTGTTGCTGGACTGAGGGACCCAGAAATACAGCATGTGGTGTATGATACCTGGAGAGCTGATACGTCATTAGATGACCTTTTTAAGGCCATCGACATACATGCTCTCAAGAAGTCACTGTTAGGGGACCGGGTGCCCACCCGGGCCTCGGCCATTATAGAGTGTTCTCCGGAGCAGTCTGATGGTTCAGGCAGTGAGGAAGAGGGGGCGATAGCTTCTGCAGCTCAGTTTAAGAGGAATGGGAATTCCTCTAAAACGCCGTGGAAAAATAGGAAGCCGGAAGGGGGTGGAAACCCTCCTCCGAAGAAGGAATCATCGGACCCAAAAGCTCCGATAATGGACGCAGCGTTTTTCACATCGCTGTTTGAGAAGATGACGACTTCCATTCAGGGGGCTACACAGCCTAACAGGAGGAAGATCAATCGGCGGACCGCCAAGTGCTATAGGTGCCTGGAGATCGGTCACTTTGCTGCGGAGTGTACGGCTCCGACTCCGAAAGTTCCCGGAAAGGAGGGAAACTAGAGGGGGTGGTCCGAGAAGGCGAGCGGACGACCCCTGCATATGATGTACGCCAACATACCAGAGAGGTAGAGCCTAGTGAAATTCCGAAGGCAGGAAGGGAATCAGGGGTGGCTTCGAGCTTGAGGGGCTCGGATGCCGGCCTGGTTAACATTCCAGTCCAACAATTGCCCGGCAATGAGGCAGGGAGGCCCATTACGGATCGGAACGAGGAAGTTGCGGCTGTCACAGACACCGTGTGGGTAGGGAGTACCCAGCTTTCCCCGGATCATCCATGTTTCGACCATTTGAAGAAACATGGCCTTGATTTGGCTGCTCCGAAGGATTTTAAACGCTTTACTGTAAACCCGTCTCCGCTGGGGGGGAGGCGGTGGTATGTGTCTGTTACTGTGGCCGGTAGAGCGGGCGAATTTTTAGTAGATATGGGAGCTAGCCACTCCTTTATCTCCTCTAACTTCTATGCTCTTATGCCGGATAGTCGTGATAACTTCAAAACGAGGGTAAACGCCTGTTCGGCCGACGGGTCAAGTATGCAGACGTATGGGCGCGCGTTCATACCGCTCCGAATTGGAGGGAAGGAGTATGTGGCTTCTCCCACCATTGCGGATATTGCAGACGACGGTATACTCGGATTGGATTTTTCGGCGTTGTATGACGCGGTCCTGAATCCGGGTACAGGGGTACTCCTGATAGAGCACCCGTACCGTGCGGTAGAGCAATGTGTGCTCCGACAAGTGTCGACAGTGGCAACGGTGGTCCAAACTGTAAAGATTCCTCCCGGACAGACGTGTGACGTGCTGGTCCGAAGCAAGGGGCTTAGGAGAGAGGAAGAGGCAGTTGTGGAGCCGGATGTGGCCATGTTGGGTAGTATCGGTTTGACGGGCATGGACACCCTGGTGGGTGATGGTGCTTGGACCGTTGTGCCGGTTTCTAACCCCGGGTTGGAACCGAAGTATCTAAGGAAAGATACAATACTGGGGAAGGTGTTCACCAGTGAGGCAGTGATGCCTGCTGGACAGGTGAGCATGAAGGGTGACCCTTCTCCGACCGATCTGAGTGAGGGACTTGAGAAAATGATCTCCGAGACGGATTTGACGGATCGGAGGGATCTCGATTCCCTAAGGAGGCTGGTAGTGAAGTATCAGGATGCATGGCAGGTGGAGGGGGAGCCTTTGGGCCGAACCGACAAAGTGTTGCATTCTATCAATACGGGTGATGCACAGCCTTTCAAGATGCCTTACCGACGCTTGCCTTTGGGTAAGAAAGCGGTGGTAGAGGAACAAGTGAAGACCATGTTGGAACAGAAGGTGATCGTGCCTAGCACTAGCCCCTGGTCCAGCCCGGTCCAGATGGTTACTAAGAAGGACGGGTCTATCCGATTTTGTATCGACTATAGGCGCCTGAATGGGGTAACCAAGAAAAATGCATATCCTCTCCCCCGGATTGATGAGACTCTGGACTCCTTGGGTGGGAACCAATGGTTCTGCACCCTAGATTTGCAGTCCGGATATTGGCAGATCGGGATGAAGGAGGAGGATAAGGAGAAAACGGCTTTTACAAGTCACATTGGACTGTATCAGTTTGAGCTGATGCCCTTCGGGTTGTGCAACGCCCCGGCCACTTTTGAGGCTATGATGGAAACTCTTCTGAGTGATCTGTTGTGGCGCAAATGTTTGGTATACTTGGATGATGTTATTGTCTTTGGCAAGACTTTTGAAGAGTGTGCGTTGAACCTCGGAGAGGTTTTGGAGCGAATTCGGTCCAATGGCTTGACATTAAAGCCGAAGAAATGTGAACTTTTTCGGAAGTCCATGGTCTATTTGGGCCGGATCATCTCCACCGAAGGTGTGCAGGCTGATCCGGCTAAGTTGGAGACTGTGGAGACTTGGGAAGTTCCAAAAGGACCAAAGGATATCAGATCCTTTTTAGGGTTCTGTTCCTATTACAGGGACTTCATCCCCGGATTCTCTAGGGTGTCTCAGCTATTACAACGGTTGAGTCATTGGACTCCGGGGAGGAAAAAAGAACCCTTCCCATGGGGGATGGAACAGAATGAAGCCTTCAAGGAGATTAAGGCGTTGTTCCGAACCACCCCGGTGCTGAGATACCCTACGGAGAAGGGGCATTTCATCCTTGACACTGATGCGAGCAATGAGAGCATCGGGGCCGCATTGTCCCAAATCCAGGACGGAGTAGAGGTCCCGCTGGCGTTCGCTAGTAACAGTATGAACAAGGCACAGAGAAATTATTGTACTACCAAGCGAGAGCTGCTCGCAGTAGTGGTGTACACGAAGAAGTTTCGGCACTTCTTATATGGAGGGAATTTCACACTCCGTACCGATCATTCGGCCTTGAGATGGCTTCTTAATTTTAAGGACGCCGAGGGAATGATTGGTCGGTGGTTGAATCACCTCAGCGAGTTCGGACTGGAAAACTCTCATATCCAGCACCGAGCAGGCACGAAGCATATTAATGCTGACTGCCTGAGTAGACGTCCGGTACGCCGTTGTGTGCGTCCGGAGTGTGGGGATTGTGGTGCTCACAATGCTGTGGTAGCGAGTGTGCGTTTGCCTTATGATGGGTTGTTGCAAAACCTGTTGGATTGGTCCACCGACACTATAAGGACGTACCAGATGGCCGATCCTACCATAGCACGACTGAGGGAGCTTGTCCCTACTGGGGTCTGTCCAGTGAGACCCGAAATATCGCTGGAAAACCGTGAAATGCGACGTTTCTTGGCTCAGTTCCACGAACTGGAGGTCCGAGACTCGTTGTTGTGCAGGTGGAAGACTTGTCCCGGAAAGCGGAGGGTGTTACAAATGGTAATCCCTGCTGCTATGAGGAAAGACATCCTGTACTACTGCCACGGCCATTCCACTAGTGGGCATTTCGGAAAGAAACGCTCGTTGGAAAGGCTAAGTCGGAGATACTACTGGCCCGGCATGTCAGGCGACCTTTTGAGGTGGATCGAGACCTGTCCGGCCTGTTGTTTAGGCAAACCTGGTCCTGGATTAGGAAAATTGCCACTGCAACAAGAGCTATTCGGAGTGAGATTTGCTCGAATAGCTGTGGACATTATCAGTGGAGTTAAACCAACTCCAAAAGGTAATACGTGTATGATGGTGGTCTCGGACTACTATACGAAATACACCCGAGTGTACCCACTCGAGGATCATACCGCTGCTACTTGTGCGGAAGCATTGGTGAAGGGGTGGATCCTCCATTTGGGGGCTCCTTTGATGTTACATAGCGATCAAGGGAGAGAATTTGAGTCCAAACTATGGGCAGCTATGTGCCATCAGTTGGCTATATGCAAAACTCGGACCAATCCGTACCGACCACAGTCCGACGGGCAGGTGGAGCGGTTCAATCGGACCTTGATCCAGGTTTTGAAGCCATTAGTAAACTCCCATATGGATGATTGGGATGATCAATGCGAATTTGTGGTGCATGCGTATAACAATACGGTCCACACTTCGACAAATTGCACACCGAACCTCTTGGTGTTCGGAGAGGACTTGATCATGCCGGCGGATTTGGTATTCGGGGTGGTAGGGATCAGTCCGGAAGCACCATGTACGGTGCTATTTGTGGAATCTCTACGGGAGAGGTTCAAATTTGCCTACGAAACAGTTAGGGCTCATTTGCTCAAAGCTGCGAATTGGCAGAAGGTGGGTTATGACACCGGATTGAAGTTGCGACGATTCGTAGTGGGGGATAGAGTGATCCGCCTACACGAACCGCTCTGCAACGTCAAACTGGCGAATAACTGGGATGGACCACACACTGTGGTTAAATGTATCAGTCAAACGACTGTGTTGATTCAGTCTGAAGCAGGACGCATCCGGACGAGCCATGTGGCTCGGTTGCGTGCTTGGGCTGGAAGGGAGCTCACCCCGGAAACGGAGGTGGAGAAGGGAACTTCGGACGCTAAATTTGTACCTTTGGAGGGGGTGTCAGTGGATACCCCTAAGAGAGTGGTACAAAAGAAGCTCCGGAAGACCGTGAAAAAGAAAGTCTCGGCAGGCGAAGGAAGAAGGGCACGGAAAACTAAAATCAAGGCTGGAGTTTTAGTTAAGAACGAGTGTCCTTCGGCCAGGTTACGAGAGGTGGACGGGAAACCCGTTCGGCGAAGCCCAAGGCTGGTGGCTAGAGGGGCCGTAACCTAGCTTGTTTACACAACGAGTGTGGTGTCCTGTGTTGTCCTATATGTTATATGTATGTTACCAACAGGGGCGCTCAAAGTCAATATGAAAAGAATGTAAGAGTGCTCCCCGAGGGTGGTGGACGGATAATCCGGTGGGGTAATCTTCGATTTCCCATAAATATCCACTAATACTCCTGATGAGCTCTTTATTCGAAGTATATTTTGACTTTTGTGAGCCGCCTACGTAGCAGTGTGATCCCCCGAGCCCGAGCTGCGGGCGGGAAAGGTCGTGACCTGATTAAACAGTAATTGGGTCACACCGGGTAACGGGATCGCGTCCAATCACGCGAGACGCTGCGCATGCGCTTTGTTTTAAAAACAAAAGCGAGGGAACGCCATATTGATTTTGGGCTCGCCCCGGTCAATAGCGGTGTTGGTCGGCAGCGTGGAAGTTGGTGTTTTGGGCGGCTAGAAGAGGAGAAAAGTCAGTTAAAGAGTTGTAAGCAGTGAGTACTCTTTCCGGGTGCGTCTGAGGCAAAGAGGGAGACGGGGAACTAGTGGTTTCCCCGTCAAACTCCCGTCGCAAGACACTTTGACGAAGTGAGGATGGCCGAGCAACAGCTCCGTCAATCCGAACTTTCCGGACACTCCGAGGTGGCATCCGCCACCGAGGAGGCAATGGATGCTCAGAGCCCTAGTGGTGATGAGTTGAGCCAGACACTGTCGGAACTCCGTGTAGATCCGGCCGTGTCCCCGATCCGAAAGTCCCCGTCGCCGGACGGCAGCGAGGACTCCGGAGTGCTGCGAGGACTCGCCTACACCCAGGTAGCGGTGGAGCCTTCCGAGACGACTGCACGTCCCTCCCGGATATGCAGTCTCAGCATATCACCGAACCTCAAGCAGACGGTTGCTCGCAAACTGTCTATGGGGAGTGGAAGTGATTCCGACACTTCACGTCCGAGGACGCGCGGTGGGAAGGGTGCTACCCGAGATTGGTCCAAGTCGGCCGATACTAAGGCTAGCACCAAGGCTATCAAACACTCTGGTGTGGGAAAGAAGCCTCCGGGAAAGGACGAGCCTAAAAAGCCCGCTCTGAAGAAGGAAAGTACTGTGAGTACAAAGAAGCCGGGTTCCAAGGCTGCCACTGCAGCGGCCTCCAAGGATCCGAAGACGGTGGACCCCAAGGCTCCTGCTACGAAGGCGCCTAAGGGTCAAAAGAAAGCTGATCCGAAGCCTGGAGCTAAGGACCAGCCAGGGAAGGGGCCGACGTCTGACAGCACGAAAACTGTCAAGACTCCGGGTCCCAGTAAGTCCAACCTACCGATTCCGGCCAAGGGGAAAGGTAGTGGGAAGGCAGTTGCAACAACAGCTGCTCCGACCTCAGCCGTTGACGTGTTGTCCTTCTCGCGAGGGTTAGACAACAGCTCAGCAGTAGCTGCTACAGCCGCTGCGATGGCTGGTACGAAGGGACATGGGGGAGCCCGTCCTAAAACGGTAGTTCCCCCCGAGGCACCTCGGACCGAGGAGGCTATGGATACAGCATCCGCAGCCCATACGGTCCAGGTAGTGCAGGATGTGCTGTCTGGCATCACATTCAACCTCCCGACTCCCCTGGAGCCAAGGAAGGAGGTACCCGTTCGGGTGGAGTTACCTCTTCCAAAAGAGGTACCCGTCCGAGTGGATACTCCTCCACAGTCGACCGAGCCTGCTCTGGAACCATCCAATACCATGGACATTTCAGAGGAAGCCGGGAAACTGGATCAGGCTGCAGGTGGTGGTCCGACTGGATCGGGGGTGCAAATCCTCGCTCCACATCGCCATGACGCATGGGATAAGGAGGAAGCCGACGTCCCATCCCTGCTCCGAGGTGCTATCATCGAACAGATGAGCGCCACAGAGGTCAGATCCTTCGATCTGTTCCAAATGCGAACCTTCCGGGGGCTGGACGAGTTGTCCGCCAGGTTCCCGGCTTGGTTCCCAGATCGCCTAACGGCTGCAATGGAGGATCTTACCAAACATTCAGAGACGGCTCGCTTAGTTGCTGAGTCCGAGGGACGTCCCGAACTTATCGCGGCCTTGGAGTACGACCTGCAAACTGCAGCGGAATTCAAGACCGTGCATAGCCGGCGGGAGAAGAGGAGACATCTGACGCCAGCAATGAAGCTGGCTCGGAGTATGGAGCAGAAGACCAAAGAGTCCATTCTGGATGCCACTCTGGAGGGTGAAATGATCCAACAGAACACAGCCGCGGCTAGGTCTGCAGACACTAGTCAAATGGAAAAGGCCAATCGGAGGGACCAATACCTACGAGAGACCATCAAGGTGACCTCTCGGAAGGGGGGTCGATCCGACGAGGAGGTAGAAGCGGTTCTGAAGGGATTGGATGAAAATTCTCTCCCGGACGACGAACTTCAGGTTCTGGTCCGGAATGCACTCCGAGCCAATGCTGCAAGTGGGTTTAAATATTTTAAACCCATGTGTGTGAATGACTGTGTCAAGGACAAACGGGCCTCACACATTCCGGAAGAGGTGGGTCCTGACGGTCTCTCCGATGACGAGGAGTGGATTAAGACCGATCCACTCGAGAAGTCGGTACAATTGTACCAATTTGAGCTCCTGGACAAGGTTCGCAATGGTAGTACCAAGTACCATTCAATCTTCCAGAAAGCTAAGTTGGCATGGGCTATGTCTAGATGGCATCCATTTAGCAAGTGCCCCTTTGAGCCTTGTCTCAACATCGACGAGACACTGGAAACGCCCCGAACTTGGCCTAGCAAGGTTCGGTACGCAAGACATGTGACCCGCTTTCATTTGCGTCACTACATGCGGTATGACTGCTTGAGTGTGGGTCCAAAGCAGAGCAAGGGTTGTCCGAATGGTGGCTGGTTCTACACGAGAGCCGATATCATCAGGCATCTTGCT
Source organism: Harmothoe impar (assembly GCA_947462335.1). Taxonomy (NCBI): domain Eukaryota; kingdom Metazoa; phylum Annelida; class Polychaeta; order Phyllodocida; family Polynoidae; genus Harmothoe; species Harmothoe impar. The sequence goes on along the minus strand of OX381718.1, from coordinate 42,579,874 downwards.
AAGCAGCACGGGTTGGCTCTGGATGTCGCAGCGGAACGCATCCAGACAGCCCATCAGGAAGTCTACGCCCACTTCCCTCCACAAGTGGGCCGGAACGAGAATCTCGAGGTGGATTTTGGCACCAACGAGAGAGGAAAGGTCCGGGTGTTTTACAAAGTAAACCCGGACGGCAACTACAACCGGGTTCCGGAAGGTGAGCTCTTCGATGAATTCGAAGAGTACCAGAAGCGTACCAGCACGCGAAAGGTGCGGCACGCTCAGAAGAGACCTAGTGGGTCTTCCGAGCAGGCCAACTCTAAGAAGGCCAAAACGGATGAAAGGAAATCCGTTATGGAGAAGGCGGATCCGGGCTATAAAGGACCGGCATTCACCTCTCATACGACTGACTGGAAAAAGGGTCCCCAGGGCAGGCCACCTCGGTCTGATCCGGAGGATCCGAACTCCAGCACGATGGGGTCCTTCGCGGAGGAGTTCCCCGAGAGTAACCTGGTTCCGGGTGAGGAGTCGCAGACTCTAACCCAGACCGGTAAGACCAAGGCTCCGGCAAAGAAAACGCCGAAGCCAGCTCAGACCCCGGATCTCCCACCCGAGACCGCAGAGGAGGGGCGTCTAGTCTTGCGACTGAACCGCCCTCCTTCGTTCCCTCCCGCCGACTTCACTTCCTATGAAGCCGGACAGGAGGCCTTCGGTCAATGGCAAGACAATTTTCATCAGTTGCTTGCTGGCCAGTCAGGAGGTGGCGATGTTGTCGTTAAACACGGTGCATCATCTCCATCAGAGGGAGGTCGCTACCCAGAAGGCAGCGGCTGCGGAGTCCGTACAGGAAGAGCGTGAAAACGCTCGGACTGAACGATGTGCTGCTAAAACCGAGAGGAAGAAGCAGAAGCTGGCAGTTAAGAACGCCGAGGAAAAGCTGGACCACGAACGTCGTCGGTTCCGGGACTGCTTCGCGCATGAGATGCACGAATGGGATGGAACTCGGGCTCAAATCGAGCTCTGGCTCCAGGAGCTGACTCTAGCGGAAGCAGCGTCGGACTCCGAGGAGGAAGAGGAGCCGGCTCAACCCGGTTCCGGAGACGAGTCGGGCTAGATCATCTTATTCTAGGAGCCGATTAGGAGAAAAGGGGGGGTATCCTAAGTATACCAACCCTACAAGCAAAACCCTGAGGAAGGGTTTAAGAGTGTCCGAGCAGAGGAACGCGGCAGGCTGGCTACGCAAGGATCCAGTCTGCCAGGTGGTACTGACGGAGGAGGACAAGGAGATCCGGAAGGGACGCTGAACTCGGGATTGGAGCACTTTACCAACATGGATCCGATACAAGATGTTTTTTTATATAAACTATGGATATCAGGACCGAGTGCTCCTAATTATAAGTCCGAAGATCGCCTGGAGGCAGGACTAGATTTTTTTTCTCTATTTATCATCTAAAAAGCTCCCGAGTATGGGCTATGAACTTTCTCGTTCCGGTGAGTAAGAGCAGAACGAAGTAGGTTCTGAAAGCCGGGCGGAATGCGACACCATCAACAGAGGATCCGGATCTTCGCTACAACACCACGTATGATGTCTTTTTGTAATAATACTTTAACATGTCTTTATAACCTTAAAAGAAGTGATATTGTTTATCACTTATAAGTATTATTCATTACGAGTTTAATTAGCTCGGGGTCCTGAAGGGACGAAAATTTTTTACTGTGATATTGTACTTTTTCAAGTGTTTGTATACTATATGTATAGATTAACTCCATCTATCCTAGGGAATGGGGCGTAATTTTCATTACGGTCTATATGTGTAGAAATGTGTGTAATTAATACCTTTTTGTGTTCAACAGTATACGTCATATTGTTTGTAAGGTATAACTTTAATAAACCCCTAAGGTGGTATTTATAAGATAATGCCAGTCCGAAGTGTTTTCGGACTTTAACCTTAATTAATTTTTTACCTCCCGGTTATTATCTGGTAGGGGGTAGTGTAGGGGCTAGGGTTATACGGGTATGTTATATGACGAGTGCTGTTGGATGTTGTGTTGCGAGCTCAGTCCGAACCCTTCAGTCCGACGGTAGGTGGCAGCACCTACCTCGGGCTTGGGGTATGGACAGATGTCGCTATAGGCTTCCGGTCTGCGTGTGCGCGCGCAGGCTGGCTGCCTATATATACCCAGCATCTGGCGGTACTCGTCGGTTACTCTGAGCCACGCTGGCAAGGAGACCCTGTGATCAATACGGCTGATTAGCCTACTGACCCGTTCCGAACTCTATAGGGAGTTCGCACACATAGATACTGCTTGTCTAGGTTCTCTGAATAAACCTGATTTGCAACCTGTAACACTTGATCCGAACTGTGTCGACTTTGTTCTTTAATTGATACTCTACCAATATCATAAAGAGACAAAGTATCGTTTATTACACAAGTTTGCCAAAGTCCAGCCTGTTATTGAATGTCCGGCCTAGCCTGACCCTCAGTAGAATGGTCCTTGACCCATCTATTATAGTCCAGCAGTGCCTGACCCTTGTCTAAGAGTGGTTTAGGCGCCATTGGGTGACTCTGATATTTGCCTCTGTGTAAGATGAGAAAAGGAGGGCTGTCGCTGACCAAATGGCTGTAAAACAGGGGGCTGTTGAAGGCCTATATTTCAAGCCCAGAAAACTGTAATTAGCTTTCCAAGTTGTTTATTTAACAATATCTTGGCCTAGCAAGAAGCTGTCAGATGACATCTAAGAAAAATGTAAACTGTTAATTGATCAAGAGAGCTCGCCTCTCTGCCCTCTAAAAGAGAGGGCAGAGTTCGAGTCTTACTCTTAAAAACCCTTCCCCCCCTCCCCCCCTCCCCCCATGCATCTTAAAGAGTGCCCCCCAGAGTGCCCCTCCCCCCCCTAAAAAAAAAGAGCCACATTTTTAAAATATTTTTTAGCAAGCTTTCAGCTTGCTTTTTCTTTTTAAAATTTATTTATCCATAAAAATCTCAAGTGACTTATTTGAAATTCGCGCCAACCTAGTAGTCACGTGACCCCCTTAAGTAGGTCACTTCCAGTCACGTGACCTATTTGAATTTCCCGCCAACATGGTGGTCACGTGACCCTCTTAAGTAGGTCACTTCCGGTCACGTGACCTATTTGAATTTCCCGCCCAAAGGTCACGTGACCGGAAGTAGGTCACTTCCGGTCACGTGACCTATTTGAATTTCCCGCCAAAAGGGAGGCCTCTCATTGGCTGCCTTTGAATTTCCCGCCAAAAGGGAGGCCTCTGATTGGCTGCATGTCGATTGAGTAATAAACAGTAGTTAACCATAGTCCCGTTCCGATACATACTATACTACTATAATGATACTCTTGACTAAAATCAGGAAGGTCTCAGGGCCGGGCACTCCACCATGTCCAAATTTACCGACAGTTTAATTAGTGTTGAAATAGTATAATACTTCTATTTATACCCTTTGTATGATCATGTTGTCGGTAAATTTGGCCATACTTAAGTTACAAAGTAGAACGGACAAGTGGCATTTAGCACAGGTGGAACTTAGGGAGTGGTCATTTTTTAACAACAGGGGGGAGGGGTAGGTGCCGGATTTATTTAGGGGGGGAACCAAAAGAAATTTGGACCCCTTGAAGGGGGGGGACTGAAAAAAATTGGACCCCTTGAAGGGGGGGGGCAAAAGAAATTTCGACCCGCCTGCGCAAAAATCCACCGACCCCTCCCTGTTGTTAAAAAATGACCACTCCCTTACTATAGATAAGCAGCCGACTTATTTATGGATTTGACCATGACTATAATACACCGAAGGCTTTATTCAGAACTCACCCATTTTACTCTGCAATGAGCAAGATGCGTAAGATCGTCATATAATCTGCTCTTAGGAGATGGTCATGTGTTTTTACTTTACTGAGGTGTTGCAAGGTATCAGTTTGGATGCAAAACGACACATGTCCATCCCAGAATTGAAGCAATATAATGCTTTTTGTAAAGACACCCTCAACATGGTCACTTATTTTACTTTGGAACAGAGTGTATACTGAGTAGGTCCTAATGTTATGAAAAATAGTAAAGCTTAGAAAAATTGTTTGAGGATTTATATTTCACTCTGCCTAATATTATTTTTTGTCGGATTTTTGGCCCTAGTTTTAGAATGGCGCTCATTTTCTTTTTGCATCTTCACTAATTTTGGGAGGGATAAACATTGAGCGGCTATATGGTAATTTAACATGTGAATTACGTTCTGATTAATCAGGGTAATAGACCTCTCTTACAGGGCAGTCACTATAACATAGATACCTAAAAACATTAAGCATGAACAAATTTATTGTTGTTTTCGGGTACCCTTGCCGTTTTCCTACTTTAAATGTGTTTAAAGCATTTGGTTTAAAAAATTGACCAACAAAACCTATTTCTAGAAGAGGACCTCACAGAAAAGAAAGATCAAGTAAAGGCAGAATTATTTGTGTTATTCCTGTTGCATTGGGATCCTGAGAAGACGTGACCACCCTGCATATGCTGATACCTACGGTAATGTCTCTATTACGAGCTGACCCTCATTCAAGTCCCGCCTCATTCCAGCTGCAATCCATCTTACTTAGCTGTCGTGGATGTTTCGGAATGTCTTCTTAGCTCTCCACCTTGGGAATTCCAAATAGCTCTCAACTAAATAACGACAGTAATACATCGACCATGTAGTAGTTATAGGACGAGTACCAAGCTGTACGCGAAATACCCCTACAGCTTGGTACAAGGCCTATAACTTATTTATACCACTAGCTGTATGCAGTATACAAGAGGTGTGAAATGCTTTGTTCTCTATGCCCGCTGTAGTATAATAGTATATAAACAAAGGCTTTGAAGATTTCTATTTTAACAGCATGTCGCTAATGATGCACAAATGCAGGCCGGGTGAGTTACTGGGATTGCTGCTCAACCAGGTAGGAGTGGCCTGATGCTTGAATACATCACTGGCGAGTTACTTGACAGGGCTGCATTCATACATCATGACTACCAAGGACATGATGCATAATAGTATTATGCCATCCTGAAATGGTAAATACAGGACTGTGGCTTCATAAGGTGAACCATTATACAGTAGTTAATGGGCACCATCACTAATTCTTTCACAAAAAGCTCAGTGAATGCATCACTATCAAACGAGATGGTATAACATGAGACCTCCACATCAGTCGGGGGTAGGCTTCTACAGGCTTTGAGGATGTAACAGGTTGGATGCAATGACCAGCAGCACAAAAAAACAGAAACTGAACTAAGTCCCACAGAGACAATGGTTCATATTTTGGCCAGGGGCCCAAACAAGACCACGGTGCTCTGTTTGGCAAATCACACAACCTTGAACACGTTTTGATATTATTGTTATTTTGATCATTTGGTCAGGTGCTTAAGGTCAGAAGAATGGTGGCAGAAGAAACGAGAATATCAAAGTATTGCATGCAAATGTTTAGTTAAAACCAATGGTGAGGTGACATCCAGTGCCCATTGTCATTCAGTCACACTCCCCACTTCCAGACGCCTTCCAGACATTTCCCCATTTCATTCAGATTGGATTTTCAGAGTGATGCCTATTCTTCTTCACAACCCAGGGCCGTTCCTTAATGTGATAGGGATGTTTGTTCTTTCCTGCAGTGAATAGGGCTGAGTCTTCCTCCTCCTAACAACGTTTAGGATGGCCTACTGCTTTAACCCTTTCATGACGGCATTTCACTAAGATATTACAATTCTCACCATGATGTATCAATTCAATGTAGCTCACAGTGGCTACATTATTTCATCATGACCACTCATAGGGTCAATATAATGCTTTTGTAGAGTTTTTGTTCGCAGAAGAACCCCGAAAGGTTCTTCGATTCTGGATGCAAAAAGAGAGGTTTTATTCACGGTTCCTGTACATTTCAGCAAAATATTCGATTCTATTCAGTCCAAAACCCTGGTTGGTCTGCCTTCTACCCAGGCCAGTCAGCCTTATATATCCGTTCCCACCTCGATCACAGCGCCCTCTCACTACTATTCACGTCCTCTACATTTCAGGCCGAGAACTATTATGAATGGCGTTACATAAGTACAATCCGAGTAGGATCAGAGTCCCCTACACTTGAATGCAGTTCTGAAGCGGCAGAATCCATTAATACATTATGCCCTCCTTAAAGGGTTAATGTACCTAATTTATGAATGTCATAATGTAATGATGTAGCCCCCATCAGTGGCTTGCCAGTTATACAATCATACATCATGAAAGAGGGGTTGAGACATGTCCAGAGGGTCGGCATAAATAATGCAGCTGCTCAGTTGCAGTGACCAACTAGGTAGCACTTATGATAACAAATGTTGCAATAAGACAAGGTGCCATCCTCAAAGGCCTTAGTCTGCAGTGCCCTGTGGCAGTCACACCATACTGGTATTGTTTGGGTAAGACAGGCTCAGAGGGTGGGACGTCTGTGGCTTTTGAAAACTTTTATTCAGATTATAGAACTTTAATCTGCCAGGGTGGTTTATCATAAGGATAGCAAATACACTTTTTAAAAGTTAGTCGTAGGAATTGATCTAAAATATCTACGTTCCAAACTGTCAATAACAGGAACAGGAATAAAATAGTGGTTTGTGTTACAGTTATTGCAGTTAGCAGGATTGAGTCCCCGATGGAGGAAAGTCTCTTGGGAACCCTTGCTGCCTTACTCAGATATGAGGTAGAGGCTGCTTTCTCTTTGTGATGTAATGTTGATAATAGGCCTTGCCAGACTATAAGAGTAGCCAATATGGATGAAGAAACCTGGATCCTCATCTCCCACATACAGTCACCACACTACCAACAACAGAGACATTCAACCCACGCATGGGAATCTCCTTCGCTTTAGCACTGGGTGTCTGAGAAGACATGACCACCCTGCAGATTGTAGGTATAGAAGGTTACCGTAATGTCCCTAATATAACTCAGGATCTCCTGATCTCAACCCGGCTACAATCAATATGACCTTGCTACATTGAATGTGTCAGAATGTCTTCTGAAACAGTTAGCTTGGCTGGTTAGGGATTCCAAATAGTCTGGAGCATAATAATGAAGGCAATTTAGTCTCATAATACATCAATATAGTAATCATATAGCTATTCAGCTAACAGATATATCAATTTTCTTAGCTTTGAATGGGAGGGCATGAATATGGTAGAAAATGGGCACCATAAATAACACATTTACAAAAAGCCCCTTGAGTGCCACATTATTGACAGATGACATGAGGAGATGTTGGGGCTCAATAAACCGTCCATATCAGGCAGGGTCAATCAGCTCCAGGCCATTAGGGTGTCACATCTTGACTGAAGTGCCCGGGCACCAGCAGCATCAGCAGCAAAAAAGGAATCATTGTTACAACACTCCAGTGCAGGTGGGTCAGATAGGGGCCATGCCTAAAGGTCATCCTTTTGAGCAGAAATTCAAGAACTTTCGTCTCTGTTCCTCAGGTATGACTGCCCTCAGTCATCCTGCTTTGCCAGTTGAGCCACACTCATGTGTACCATCCTTGTTTTCACCTTATATCAACTTTTTGTTAACCTCTCCAAGTTTCCCTCACTTCTCTTGCATAACACATGTGTAAAGACATCACATTTAGAGACCGTTACAGGCAACATTATGCATGAGAAGAAGCTATCAACTATGTCGCTCTCAGGCCTAGACAGGCTGGAGCCATACACAGAAGTAGCAGAGGGCCACGAGGGGCAGCATCAGTATCAGCATCACACCTCTGTGAGCATAGTGATACTGGGGGGCAGTTTAAGCTGTCAGCAAATCATTAAGTCATCATGGTAGTACCAAGCTAGTACCAAGGTAGGCAGATCAAAGGACAGTTCTCCCACTTCTATAAATAGTTAATTTTATATATATATTTATATATATATATATATATATATATATATATATATATATATATATATATATATATATATATCTATATCTATATCTATATATATATACCTGTGAAGCAAAACCAAGTACCGGTAGTTTGAATATGATATCCTTCCGGGGGGTATATATATATATATATATATATATATATATATATATATATATATATATATATATATAAAATATATATATTATGATTATATCAGGAATAAGCTGTAGGTGCATCATAACTATGTGCAATAGAGTGAGGCTAAAGGAGGATAATAGCCATTTGGTCATATGATATACATTTCCACCAATGCCAATTCCGTGCCATTTCAAGGTTCCCTGGATAACAGACAAGAATGTATTATAAAGAGCAAGGAATCATTTCAGACCATTTGAGAGACATTCAGTTAATGTTCCCACTTCGAGACACCTTTCAAACATTTCCCTAGTTCATTATCTGAAAGTCAGATCCGATTCTTATTGGGATCCCTATTGTTTTATACCATCCAGCACCTCCCCTTAATTTGATAGGCAGACATGATCCACTCTGCTATGAATAGAGCCCTGCCTCCCCTTCCACCTAGTGCTAAAATGTCCATTGTTATTATCATAGATGAATGCAGGCCTGGTCATTAACTTGTAAGTGCTGGATTCATACCGACTGATATGGGTAGAAACCCTACTGAAGGATCAGCATTATTCACCAATGTAGTGCAAGCATATTACTTGCCTGCAGTGGGTGAGTACATCTTGAGCACAACCGTGGCAACATTCTGTCCTTATAGGACTGCTACACTCCCCTAATATTCTCTAGCAGTCACATATCACACCAATACTGATTGGGTAAAACATACCCGGGAGGGATGCCTCAGGCTTAAGGGGGCTCTTATTCTGATTACAGAATTAGAAAGTATTAGAGGGACTTAGTAAAAGGCATTATAACTAAGTATTAGAGGGACTTCGTAAAAAGCACTATATTAGTATTAGAGGATTAGTAGGCACATTATCTGATTATAGCAGTTAGGTGGCATGATTGTTTCATGAAGATCGTTCAATTTATTTAAAAGGATGGTGTTTCTCTAGCCATCAGAGTGGCAGGTATATCATAGTACCATGTGGGGAGCCCATAAACATGATTTCAATGTGGTTAGACACCCATTGAGGGGGCAGGGGATGCATGTGTTGCCGACCAAAGACTCAATTGCCAGTGATTTACTGGCTAAGGGTATGAGGATGATTCGGCAGGAAATATAGGCGCCAGATTGCCTTCTGAACAGAACTCAGTCAGATATAGAAATTAATACTGTTAGATTTTCCTACCTTGAGGATCTATCCGTATGCTCTTTGTGTCTTTTATTTATCACAGTGAATTTAGCTTCGAATAATAGGTTCATAATGTAACATAGCACCTTACCCCCTTCATTCTTAATAAAAGTGCCGGTATTAATCATTTGTGACATGATCTGCCAGTACGTGTCACATTTAGTAAATCACACATTCCCCAAGCAGAGATGGCTGTTTTCTTTTAGTTAGGGCACGTAACCTAACGTCCAGCCAATGTCATCAATCTGCGTGTAGTATCTGCTTGGAGAGTGACATGGGATGATGTGGCGGGAGCTACTAGTGACATTGCTCTCCAAGCAGAGGCCGCTTTGAAATCCCCTGCAGAATTAATGACACAAGTAGCAGGCCATAGATAAAATCAACGATTATTGTCATTACAAATGGACGGAAAACAATGAAAACAATGTCAGTGAAAACAAGTATACATCACCATTACCAAAGTGGAAATGGACAAGCAGCATAACGCACAGCTGGAAGGGGCAATCATAAATGGATCTGGTCGTTATTATCATGAATGGGATGCTTTCTTTTATTACTGTTGGAGTCAGTGTCACTCTGTTTACCCGGCCTTCATAGAAGCATACAAATCACGTGTAGGGGTGCAGGAGGGATGTGGGAATGAAGGGGTGTTATTCATACATGTGGGGCCAGAATGAAGTTCCCTAGTCTGTAATGTGATGTGCCTTGATATGTTGTTGCCACAGTGTTGTAACCAACAGTTAACCCCTTAACAGGTAATTGCTGAAATTCAGTAATACACTAGTAAAATTGCGCTGTGCATGTGATGTTCGACCTATGTACATCCAACCTTGGAGGTCAGTATAGAAATCACTGGACATTTTCATCTAATACCATGAAATTTAAAATGATGTTTATTTAGTTCCACATGACAGCTCTCGGCATTCTTGTTCCAAAACCTTAGCTTTACTATAATTTGGGTTAAGTGCTGCATAATGTTATGTTCGTCCCACATAGCCTGTGTTATCTTCATTCAAGCATCATGGTCAGCCTAAAGATATTGGTAGACCTTAACCACACCTAAAAATAGCTGCCTGAGGAGGAAGGGTTTTACAGGTTGTGTTCCTAATTACTGTATGATACTTACTACTTAAGGCTTATTTACCGTGATGATTATGATGAAAATAATTATGAGACAATCTTTATTTCTATCTGTCTGCAATAAAGCATCTGGCAAACACTACCCTTTCAGGTTGGAAATATTATCGCTACAGAAAAAAACTAAATTATTTGTCTTCAATCAATTATACATGTGTGAATGGGTTTAACATATTGTATTTGGTACATAAGGTTTCATTTTTAAGTCTTGGGAGAAAAGATAAGGGCAAATCAAGACGTCAACACTTAAGGGAATACATGCTAGAAATACACACCTTTTCTTTGTCACAAAGTTCTGAAGAAACTGAATTTATACGATTATGGATCGTAATTCGTTATAAAAATAAATGGATGGAACTAGGCTGCATATGACACCCTCCCATTCCTCCCTCCCAAATCTATCCTAAAACTTGATACTTTATCCTAGCTGAAGGCCACCGAGTGAATCCTACATGTTGTACACATGGGCCTGCTGCAGGCTGCTTTATCCTGTTCCAGTGACCTCCCGAGCCACTCTGAGCCACTTCCCACATCTGTAATATGTGTTAAGACTCCCTCAGCCTTAGGCATGCCGCCTCCTGAGTCTGCTTTACCACATCAATATTGATCTGAGATGTGACGGCTAGAGGGCATTGGGGAAAAGTTATAAAGAGGGGAAGGGAAGTGGATCATGCCTGCCTGTCACAGAGAGGAAACAGTCTGGATGGTGTTCTGAACAAATGACATCACTAAGAATTATACCTGACTCTGATGATGAGTGTATGAAATCCCTGGATCGTGTGAAGAATGCAGTAGTGTATTTGGTAATAGATTTCATTGGATCGCTCTTCCAGTGAGGAACGTCATATATAGGGACCTTATTACCAGGTATTTAGGATTTGCTGAGAGCCTAAACGGTCTGGCAGTGACACAACCCCTCATCATGCTCAAAGAGGCGTGATGCTGATACTGATGTTGCCTGCTGAGACCCCCCCCCCAACCCTGCCCCACCACCGACCCTGCTGCACTGTCCTGTCTGCCTGACCCCAGCCTCGATCACATCAGTTCCTAGACTGGACGAATTCTTCCCTGACTAAAGGTCCTTAAAGCTGGAGAGGGGGTGGTTGTCAGTTTACAGCTACCCTTACCCAGCTAACAAAAAACCCTTATTTTACGTCAAAATAACATAAAATGGTGTAGAACGTTATTTGTTTACTGCGTTAGGCTAACACCAGCTGAGGCGCAGCTCTAATATGTGATGTCATCATTACAATCTTTTAACTGATGTATTATACATCATTTGGGTATGGGATTCCCTAGTTTGCTGCTTGATGCTGGGTATACCGTAACCAACCTTCAGTTTGGTGCTTTAATTCCCCTGGTGAACATAAAGCGAAACCAATCTGACTACTTGATAGTATAGTGGTGTAGGTGATTATGCATAGGCGACAGCCATCTTGTCCCCTGTTGCCGATTAAGCAACATTAGTAACAAGAGTAACATGATTATATCACACCACAAAATGCCAAATGCTGCAATAGTGAGTAACTCTTTAACACTATATTGATAAAGATACACGAACATTATGTAATTAGGTGTCATCGTGCCCTTATCAGCTTTAGGATATTGTATGACATGAATACTACTACATTGATATTTGCTGTTGTTCTATAATACAGTACCTGTGGTCATTTACAGTATCTATATTTACCGCTATTCACCTTTATTTCAATGTGCCTTGTAACACCTTGAAGATTATTGTACAATAAAGAGACACAGTTTTGACTGAGTGTGTCAAACATAAAACACAGTCATGTTCAATTGTCATTGGTCCAGTCCTGACTGCTCTGGTGAATAGAATATGCTACATTATAGTCCAGTCCTGAGTACTCTGTTGAAATCATACTGTTTATCAGGATCTCCATAAGAAATAGACACTGCTTGTCTATATATGGCAGGTCTACCCTCCTGCACCGAACTATACACCCTACCACTAAGTACAGCTTTAATTAAGTTAGCTGTGTAGAGTTCCACCTGAGCTGCTCCCCCTCTGACCTCCCACCTCACTGAGCAGGTAACCACAACATTGATGCATCACTGAGTAGCCCCCTTTAACCTACACCTTACACTGAGCACCTCAATTAACTTAGCGGCCTTAACCCTTCATGCACAGCCTATCCTTGAAATCTGATGTGTTCTTTATCTTGCATGGCAAAGGGAGGGTGTTCTTTAATACAAGGTACTCTACAGTAGGCACCTAGGGTACAAGGCTGTATAGCTATCTGCAGGATTTATTTATTTATTCAAAAAATGCCTCAGTAGATCCAGTTGTTTTTAAATGGGTAAAAATGGTTTAAGGCCATCACAGTTTATTGTACACTGTACACTCAGTTTATGTATGTCTGACCCCCATAAACAAGCCTGGAAAGTAGCTCCCTCAGCCGTGGCTGGAATAACCAGTTACAGTCTCTGTCTCTTTTTACGCAAACAATAGGAAGCCAGGTCAGGGCTCTTTGACAGCATGGCAAGGCCAGGACCTGCTTATCGGCAAATAAATGTGTTTGCTTAATAGAAGCATCTGAGGGCTGTCTAGGGAGGCACCAAGGCTGGGAGGACGGAGGTTTTGTAACCCAATTGCATTTTTTTCATTTAATTGCAGGACAGTCAAATCAATGTGGTAATAGAGGAAGTCCCATATAATAGGCATTACTTTAGAGCTATTTATTCCACCAATACTCTAGACAAATATTGATGTCAAAAGACTCCAGATCAATAGACTTAAATCTGTATATAATGGAATAGCTGCTGTCCAGTTGGACAGTTCAGTGACGGCTGCCCTTGGCTGCAGCCATAGTGACTAATCAGTTGTTGAGGTGTGCGGATGCCATGTTTAGTAGGTCCTTATAATACCGTAAATTATTCAGTGTAAGCCTACCTTGTGTATTAGCCACACCTCTAACTTTGACAAATTCTATAACCCCAGAAGAATATTTCGAAATTGTTAATCTAGTACTATATAAAGCATTAAACTTTAGAAAACTCTCATATAAGCCAGATGTAAAATAGGCATGTTTGGTACCAAATGAAAGCTGAATCTGACTCATGTACAAGCCTGCCACTGTTATGCGAGAATTTATAGTACACTGAGTTGATACAGCAGCAGTAGTACGTGACAGATGGAGTGACTTGCATGTATTAGCTCATGATAATTATAGAGGCATGGATTCATTAAATTCAGCCCCTTCTCTGTCTGAACTGACTGACAAGAATAGCTCATATAGAGCGCACAGCCTCAATCTGATTATTTAGGTTGGCTCTTTGAGGCTATGTTTACAGCAGCAAACAGTAAACAGAAGAGACAGTCGCATGGTAGAGTAGAATGAGAGAAGTGAAGAACCCACAAAATAGTTTAGTAAATTTAGTTTTCAACAAGATAATATGGATAGATGGTGAATTACATTGTATAATGGAAATAACTGCATCCTAAAATTTCCTCAGTCATCAAGCACTTGAGCCCTCCCCCGGGCAGCAACTGAAGCTGTTGTCATTATCTGGAGGTGGTGGTTATCCCTCAATTTTGACCATTATTCATAAAGCAATTGGCTTCAAATTGTCCCATCTGTCCTGTTATGTATATCTAAATTTAAAAAAAGGGTTGGATGTCAAGATATTGTTTTTGTCCTTAACTGAGATGAGGCCCTTACACTTTCTCATTGAATGGTTATGCACCGCTTCCAGAGATCTGGTTGCCTGCAGTATTTAGATCATACCACTTATACATGACTGATGACCTTGTGCAACACATCCACATGGCCCCTCCTCCACTACAGTCTGCTACAGTTCAGCAACAGTTTAGCACAGCAGATTAAGTAGATCTGGAGGACAAAGACAACATGTTCCTGTCAGAGCAGCATGGCATGTGTTTGTCTAGCAGTGGCAGGCAGTCTCTCGAACACACCTTGATAACAGCCTCTATCAGTCTCTGGTCCAATAGTAAAGAAAGGGAGCTACCTAAGGTGGGGCATGGTGGCCCACGGTAGACAGAATGAAGACCATCACAATGATGGTGTTTTGGGACAGCAGTCAATAGTAGGCAGACCAAGGGGACCTTTCTAGATCTACATGGATTAGGTGTAGCAGTTAGGTGTTCTACGCATCTTGTAGTAGGTCTGAACTAGGCTTATACCATGTACACTTTTCCAATTATCGTTGGTACCATTCCCCTTGTGTTTTCCCTCCATGTATTTAAACTGGAATACATTGCAGTTTCAGCATAATAATTGACAAAATCTGGCCAGCAATTTGAAGAAAAATATTTGTGAATCATACTTTATTTCTATTTTCCATATTTCTACAGCCACAACCTTATGTGTCCCTTCCATTTAGCTGTGATATCTAGTATTATCTCCCAACTGGTTGCCATAGAGACTAGCAGTATTCAATAGTCCCTGTTTTCCAATGCAAGTGCCTGGCACTTGATTGAGTGGGTCAGTTTAGGCAATGGTGTAATTGCGAATACCATCCACAGCCTTTCAGAGATTCCAATCCATTATCCTTTTCCTGTCTGGATGTCTGAAGCACCGGTTCATTTCATTAGCTGTGCCCCTGCTAATATTAGAGGTAGAATTATTTGAATTGAACAAATGGAAGCTAATGCAACTTTCCTAACCATCACTCTTTAATTCATGATTTAGTAGGTGCTGTTGTTTTCTGTTAATAATGTGGCACAAATTAAAGTCTCTTCAGAGTATGGGCTAATTTAAGTCCATTTAGAAAGTCGGTCTGTATGCTGAAACAGCACCCCAAATGAATCAACACTATCAGTTTCAGTTTTATTTATCATGAACTTTATTCATTTTTATGATTTTCGATGAATTTGTAACCTTGTTTTCATTAAATCTAATGGCATGTCCAAATTTACAGCTAGACTGAAAATGTAAATGAACTATGAATATACCATAAGTTTTGCTGTGAATCAGCTTTTGATACTAAAATGCATAGATTGATAATTCACTGCACAAGCCATCATCTTGGTTCTTATTCTGTAACAAAGGCCATAACTTGTGTTAGGATGAGTGCTGATGATGTGGCAGTGAAATGTCCCTCAATTTGTTGTAATCATGCCACATAAAAAGCAGAGATAGGGTAGGGATTTTCTATGCTATGATATTCCTGTGGCAGGATTCAATGTTAGGGACCAGGAATGTAAGAGTAGTAAAAGTGATGTAAACATAACACACATCTAGGTTCTACTACCTCATTTTACATACACAGGACACCATAGCACCTGCCCCCATCTGTACACCCGCATCTCCTGAGGCACAGCTGTGTTCCTGATAGGGTCACAGTCAGTGTTACTGCAGGGAGGGCATAGCACACATTAGACACTGTGTGGTGTACATATACAGAAACCATGCCCTAAGGTCTACATACTATTAGGGTGTAGGTATATTGAGTCACTGTCAGAACTGGTCTGCTGGTTTTGCGGCCTTCAGTACACTAGAGTAAGCTATTCAGGTTCTCCCTCAATGAATTGATTGAGGGATGCATTCCCCAAACAGCAGGGGTGGGAATGGCCCCTGATTACATAGTATATTTCATAGATAGCACATTCTAAGTTGTTCTCATATGCCTAGGGGAGATTACAGTGTCTTGATTTTGATTTCCAAAAGATCCTTTAAAATTTAGTATAATAAATCCTTCGTGGCAATGCACCTCTCTGAAGTAACCGTCCACATTATGAGGGTGTGAAGACAAATATCTTCATGAACAGCCTGCAATAGCAATTAGAAATCTCTCACTGTGATAGAATCACACCAATTACCTACTATCTGAGCCCACTGTAGTTACCTCAAAAACATTAAAGGTTGTTGGTTTGTCTGGCCCTCCCTAGGATGTATTGGAGCCAGCCATTATATATTTTGCATGGCTTGATATGGTCAGACGTTCATTGTACCATATTATGGTACCTAAAAGGGACTTAAATGTCAGTATTTGTGAATGATCTTAAGTCTCAGTGTCGGCTAGTCTAGAAAAGGAAATGTGTACTAACCATGCATACAATGTTTCCCCCATAAACGTGCATTTGATACCGACCTATATATGACATCTGTCCTAGCACCTCTCATTCAATGCATCCACAGCAAGATTTCTCTATTTCGCTCCAATATCCCTGTTCATGCAACAAGCACCTACTAGCAGACATTCCATTTCCTGTCAGTGTCCATATGAATACAGCCCTACATGACACACCAGGCACCTCTTACCTCTTCATAGGGAAACAATTAGGCTTTAGATTGGTAGTGTTTGCCAGGATGCATTTGCATGAAGGGTAGGAATCTCTTGGTGCAGGACACATTGCTTCAAGGGCCTGGAACAGGGATGGTTACTACCAGGCACTTGATGTATGTACAGGAGATAAAGGGAGATATTGGAGCATGGTAAGGCAATCTCGCTGTGTATACAGGGTGTGAGGAGCTGGGGGTAATGTCATATTGGCAAACACACAGGCCATCAAAGGCCACTGAGAAGAGGAGGGGCTGTCCTACTGGGAGACTCCTATTTGCAGAGAGGTCTGAAGAAAAATCTGATATGGATCCTTGTGTGTTCCATGTTCACAGGTTTAGGATGGAAGTGAGGACATCTCTTCCTTTTACTAAAATTCAAAGCATACAGGTTAGGCAGTTTTTTTGTTGTTGTTGATAAAGATCATACATTTCGGCATTTTTTGGGGGTATCTTTTTATATTGCTAAAAGTCAAGTACAAAGTCAATGTGCGAGCAAACACTATCGGGCCATCTTCTCCAATTAAAGTCTATTCTAGTTGTGAATTTGCACTCTTTATTTTATTTCAAATCAGCCTCAGATGATAGCAGACACACAGCAAATTAAAGTCATTCCTCAAAAGAAGATTAGATCAAATTCGGTAGGCCTTTGTTGGAAGGAGCAATGAGTCTCCAACAAGCTATGAATGACATTAGCAATTACACACACACCACCACTGACTCACTCAATCAAGGGCCTGACACTTGCATCGTGAACAGTAGACTTGGTTCAATGTGGAATACTGAGGGATTTGTGGAAACCAGTCAAGAGGCAATTTGGACATTGTTGGTAGACAGTCTGACTATAAGCCTCAAGCTTGTTCCTCTGTCATTAGCCATACCACCCCTGGTTGAATAAGAAACCTGTGGTCAATATACTAAAGAAAATAATAGAATCCCTACTCAGCTCTGAGATGCTGTTATTGAGACAGGGCACTGTAGGGGGTGGCCACAGGGGGACAGTGTCAGTATCAGTATCACGCCTCTGTGAGCATGATGAGTCTAGGTATGACAGTTATTTCTCTTCACATCATATTATGTGGGCCATTGGGGGGAAACGTGCCTCCAGAGGGATTTTTAGTAGTGTTGTTGGCCACCAAAATTGAGAAAAATAATTATAAATGCTTTAGCATATAGGGAATGCAATGATAATATTATGTCCAGAATTATTCCTTCTCTACTAAAAACATTCCATTTTCGGAATCCCAAAAGAACATTTGTTGCCATTTAAATGTACATTAAAATTAAGGTTTTAACATCAATGCTCACGGAACAGGAGGAGCACAGCAAACATAATATTCACATTCACACTTCTGAATTCCTAATCTGATTCAGACATGTCCTGCTGTCATTAGAATATGGTATAGTAATAAGACACTACTCTCCTTCCCCTTGCTACTGTGTTTTCCCAGTGCTCTTTAGCAGTGACATCTCACATCAATATTAACTGTAAAACAAGCCAAAGAGGTGGCATGCCTCAGCCTTAGGGACTTTGCACAGATTACAGATGTGGGAAGTGGCTCAGAAGGGCTCAGGGAGGTCACTGGAACAGGATAAAGCAGCCTGCAGCAGGTCGATGTGTACAACATGTGGGATTTGCTGTAACCTTCAAATGTGATAAGGTATACCATAAGATTTTAAGGATTTGTGGTTGATTTGGAGATAAAAGATGGGGAAGGTGTCATACTATATGTTGCCTATTTCCAACTATATACTTGGATAACAAATTTTGATCCATCCTCCAGTTAATACTCTAGTATTTCTTGTGTTTTTTTTCCTTTAATGCTGAAATTGTGAATTTTCTCACAGTTTTTTCCTAGATTTAAAAGTGGTGGGCTAATGTGTCCATGAAATATTTAAAACCATTCACACAGACATATGATTGATGGAATAATAAATTCAGTTCCCATTAATGGCATGCAGTATAACCCACAATACCCACAGACACAGGGCACTGATATGGTTATAGAGGTTAATTGTCTGGAAAGCCCTGGACATCTTAGTCCAAAAGTCATGTTACCTTGATTCATGTCTCCCCGGGCTTATTCTTTAGCTGGAATTATATCAGTCAGAAACATTGCTTGTAAAAACTGTGCACGTCAGGTCTCTGTCTGTGGATTGGTTGCACTTTGCATTAACTATTTAAGAGCTGTACAGTGCAACGGCCTACTGCTCTTGCCATCATGATGCATAAAACCAGCCCGGGTGAGTCTTCTGGTCAGCATCTATTCATTGTGCTAAACTAGATCAAGCTGTAGAAAAAATGATAAGAGGGCACATGACACTTACTTTAGACACTCAGTCCCTCAATCTAACCACTGAAACAGTTCTTTACTCTATGTGCATAAATAACCACCAATATATTCCCACCTCTCTACCTCCTTCACTCCTACATGAGATGTGTATGCTCATATAACATAGCAAAAGGACTGCTCACTCCAGCTAAGTAATATAATAAGGCTTCCCATTTATAATAATGAAGACCAGATCTGTTCATCAGTACCAGCAACCATTCATAATTGTCAGTTTCATTTGTGAATCAAACTGCTTGTCATTTTGACTTTGGTAACAGTAATGTATATTTGATTCCACAGAATTCTTTTACACCAATTTGTAATGGCAATAATGGCTGTCATTATCTGTGGGTGTTCACACTTGCTGCAGGGGATTATAACAAGGCCTGTGGTTGGGGAGCAATAATTTAAGCTCCCACCAGCTCATACAGTCACTCTCCAAGCAGGTGCTCCACATTGGGTTATTACACAAATAAGAACT
This sequence comes from Harmothoe impar, assembly GCA_947462335.1. NCBI lineage: Eukaryota > Metazoa > Annelida > Polychaeta > Phyllodocida > Polynoidae > Harmothoe > Harmothoe impar. The sequence goes on along the minus strand of OX381718.1, from coordinate 42,560,462 downwards.
GTAAAGAGCAAATCGAATCTTTGTCTGCCTCCATCAACAATTATCAGCTCTGGTGAGTATGTGATTCACTGAATAATGATAACTATAATTTCTTCTGAGCTGCTTTATGACTGCTTAGGGAGTATGGTATTCATTTTTGTTTCGTTTTAGCAGTGGTCATTCTGATAAGCGATTGGCATTGTTATCCATGAGAGGAAAATGGTCACTCTTCCATATGGACATAATCATAATAGACAAATTTACCATCGAGGACTCACAGGTGCTTACGCATTTTGTGAAAGGTACTCAAAGGGACTTCGGAGAATGCATTAAATTTCATCTTAACCCTGTTCAGCTGTGAAGGCTCACTGCCTTAACCTTAATTATCACAGTAAATCACTGACAAAAGGGGCTTTGGTCTCCAGCCCATGTAGCCTTCATCCATCTAATTGAGTTTTGACCATAAAAAAGTCCTGTCATATTTATGGGCCTAGCACATGGCATTTCAACATACCAATGACTCTGATGGCAAGAGAAACACCAACCGTTCAATTCATTTGCATCAAACTTCATGATTTAGACATGCTAACTATGGTTTCTAAAGCATAATCTATGGTCATTTTTTTCCCAATTACAGGTCAAAGACTCCCCTCAAAAATGAGACATAATGGTAAATCACTATTGTCAGTTTGAACTGTCTTAGCTATGATAGGCCTGCCAACCATTATAACACCTTATTATAAAGGCTTTTTGACATAATCATGTGATTATGACATCACATAATATCCTTAGGGAGTAAGGCCCTGGTCTACATCTTTTCCTTTTTATGAATTATTTTGTTATATATTTTTCTAGTTATCAATATCTTTCAATGCCTACAAGGACATGGCTTCACCCATGGTATTATTTTCATCACCACATTGTGCCCTGTGATTTCGGTGCTCAAGGCAAATCACACCCTCAATAGGGTTGCCATAGGTCGCATTACTCCTAACGCACCTGACAGCTTAAAAAAGGTCCTGAAAAAATGGTCAGAGATGTAAGTAACACACTCCCGAGGCCACTCCTGAGATCAGGAAGCTTTGTTAAAACAGAACAGGGCAGTCAGATTTTAGGAATAGATACAAACAAGCGTCATATTGAATTTCTGCACAGGCAGCCAGCACCATCTATAGTCCCCTGACCTAAATCATGGCCCTAAAGCATTGCCTCCATGGGACGCACCTACACTGCAGTCCTACATTACTGATGCCCTTTATTTTTACTGCTGCCACTGCCACCAGGGCACTGCAATCACAGCCTATTGAGCTTCAAAGCCTGCATTCATCTGACCCCAGCTGATATGGGGGTTTATAGAGTCTCACCTTATACTCATTCATGCATGGAGTTGCACTGAATGAGCTTTTGTGAAAGCGCTATGCATGGTGTTCATTTGCTACAGAATAAATGGTCTGTATTTTAAAGCAACATTCCTGTATTTAACTTCACAATCTCCAGAACATTTGTGTGTATCTTAAGTTTCCCCATATCATTACTTCAATCGCTTTGAATTTGCAAGGTGAACAGCTCATAAGACATTCTGACACATCCACTATAGCTAAGTGATAGCGATAGTAGCTGGAGTGAGGCAGGGATGACACGTGAGTGGCTTATAGAAGAGGTGTAAGTGCAAATAACGGCATCTGAAGCTGGTGATGTCTTCTCATGATCACAGTACTGGAGTCTAGATGGTTCCCATGGCAGGACATGAATGCAAATTGTATTGGTAATATGGTAATTGTACGTTGGATTCCAGGTTCTTCATTCACAGTAAATCTAAGCACATGCTGGTCCAACAAGACATAACATTCATACTGAATTTCACACAGAATTCCCATTCCACCTGACATGTATTCTCTGCCTAATACCATGTGGGTGCAGAGGTTCCAGAGGAGACTTTCTCTGTATTAGATTCCTTCAACTTCCCTTGCTCTTACCTCATGTAGGCGTAGTAGACGTGAACCTAGTCCCACAATATTGTTAATGCCTATACCATAGTAAACACCCTTTGTGAAGGGCCTATTACCCTGATTAATAGGGGCCTACTGCAGAACCTCATGTATATACATCTACATTGCTATATATCTACATTGCTGCTCAATGGTTATTCTTTTGTGAAATTATTACCAACAAAACCTTGCTGCGTCTCTATGATATAGAAACAAGTTTGATATATATAGGAATCACCACTCAGCAAGAGGGCTAGTTCTTATCACTTGTCATTCCTTTAAAAGCCTTTAATACCCCTGAAAAACCGCTGCTGCCACAAGGCAGCAACAGTGCTACCCAATGACAGCAATGCCACCTGTTTACTGCTACCCTATAAAACAAAATGTAATATTAAGTATATTTGAACCAATCCAAAAATATTTCTGCATAAATAATGTGTCCCCTTGTCAGATAAATGTAAATGTTGTCTCCAATGCAACTTATTTCACTCTTTAGCCATGGAGCCAGGGATGACTAACGTACATATTTACATGTTCTCATGGCATAATACCGGTGGTTATGGCGCAAATTGCATATTTCAGGGCCAGCAGTGAAAGGGTTAAAGAGTGTCTCCTTACATTGTCATAAATCATTGTTGATTTAATAACAAGTAATATTACATATCACAAAGCACTTAGAAACACTACCCAGGAAAACATCTCTCCCCAGCTAGCTGTCTGTGCTGTGGTTGTGGCATGAGTTCAGCAATAAGTGTGACTTACAGCACTATGGGGACATGATTACAGGGGACATGACACTTACAGGCTGGTGTCCTTCAATCTGGCCCCACAGCCAGTAGACCTATCTATTCCACATGAACAAGAGCATGTGATCCCATCCTCCCCATCTCCATCGGAGTAAGAACCATGAGACTACAAGAATAGTGGATAAACCCTCCAATCTCCAAGCAGAAGCTATGCAGAGAGGGATGTCTCTTTGCCAAAATTACTCTACATTGTTTGTGACTTAAGTCTATAACATAGGCTTCAATAGGCACATGTGTGTAGCTGAATGGGATACTCATTCCACAAATTTCAAAGGATCTACTCAAACACTTTTTCTCATCTTTTCCAATATACAGAGCTCAGTCAATTCAGAATGCAGTCAATTCTTGTTACTGTTAATCAGAATTTGGAGTATGTCCCAAAATGTAAACGTAAAATAGTTAGATATGATTCTCAGATAATAGGATAATAGGCTCAGGGAATCCTAAGCCTAGTTACAGAATTTGAGATCTACTCAGCACAGCTCAAAGGCTACCCTTGAACAAAACAATGCCCAGATGTTGAGCCTGTAGGGCTTTAAGTAGCATTCAGATAGGATGAAGGTTTTGTACATTTTAAGGAAAACATAATGCTCTATAGCACATAGGGGCCATGAAAAACAACCAGTGAGATGCCATGTCCTTGGTAACTGATGAACACCCTGTGATCAGTCCACTCTATCTAATTGAAGTCAGGTTCCCATAGATACCATTGCGCTGAGGTTTTATAGTGTATGTTTACATATAATGCCAAACAGTCCTTCATTTGGAGTCCAGGCGCCTATACAGTTTTGCCTTACCTTTCTGGCTTTTTTCGTGCAAAGCGAAATCCTTGAATAGTGTTGGCCACATCTACAGGGTTATAGAGATGTATGTAAACTTTGATGGATGTCTTGATAGAAGGAAAGCCTTCAGGGAGGAATCTGGACATGGTTATAGGTGTCACCTCTCAGTGTATGATCAATCTCTGTCAGTGTCCTCTCTGACACCTACTAACCCCCACCAAAATGATCTTGATCCCTTGACAGTCGATGAAATGGGGTTTCTAGTGCCGTATAAGACTTCTTTGATATGTCAATCTTTCTTGGGGGATTTTAGGCCCGATTTGCTTTACTCGCCTTAAAGAGGGAGGTCAGTTTATAGGGTTTTCATCCAGTCATTATGGTTAAAAACTGTTTAAATGACTCAAAATTCGCCTTATAAATCTCTCTCATATTGGGGGAGTCTGCTTATTAGAGAGGCTTTACTGTAGACGGCTTGCCTCACATAATTCACAATTCTTTTATAGATGATCAAATTTGGATATTGCTTGATTAAACATCTACTTTGGTTGAAGGCTTGGTGTAGATATGCAGGAGCAACTCCTAACCACCGTCGAAGCACTTTATTATAATTCAGAAGAATTTAATTTAAGATTGCGTGTGTGTCGAAAATTCCATTTGATTAAATATTTTGTCCACATGATCAGGATCAATCGTGATAATTATGAAAGAGGAAGTGCAACCTTCATCCAATACACACATTAAAGCCTCTTTTTACAAAGGAATGACAGGATGTGGGCAAAGATATTTCTTGTGTTTGCAGTTAAAGCCTACCTTGTCCCTTTTATCTAACTGAACAAGACTGGATAAAGGGGCGGGATTCCTGTTGGTTGTGGGAGATCACTGGTTGCCATTTGTCAAAGCTCTGTCCTCATACTGTCTGAGACCAAGGGTGAGAGGAGAATGCAGTCCAGGTCAGGGTCATCTCTGTCTCTCCAGGGAAAATCGATATCAAACTGATAAATGCCATTGTCAGACAGAGCATGTAAAACTGACCTAAACCTACTATTCCAGTTCCATCCTTCTTATTGAGTTAGTGAGAAGACCCAAAGGAATAGGATCAATGGTAGCAGATAAAAGATGTACATAGTACAAGCCTGGTTCGGACCCCCTGCAATATGCATAGTGGACCATCATACTACTCCTATGTTTCATGGTTTTAAACTTTCGTAAGACTTTCTTTCCTTTAAAATGCGGACTGCGATGCCTTATCCCTGTAGATAGGTATACTTGGTCTGTTTACTATTTACTGATGTACCAGCACCATAGATAAGGGTTTTCAGGCATGTCTTGCTGGTCATATTGTTTTTGTCCCCCGGTTCTATCTGCTGTGAAAGACTCTTGCTGTGCACGATAGCAGGGTAGATTGGAGGGAAGACCACACAATGACATAACTTAGACATGCTTAGTTGCAGTTTCTACAAGTCATAGGAAACTGTTTGTCTGGTTTCTTGACACAGCCATTCACCCATGTGGGCATAATCTCAGATTATAATAACAATATATAATCCTGAAGTCCTTAGCTTCTAAGCTCCTGGTGCATACCAACAGACCTATTGGTTTAATGTGTTTTGTCACCGTTAACATTGGTTCCTTACACAAATTTATACACCTGGTATAAGGTATATTACAACTGCTTGAGCAGATACTTCAGTGATGTACTGATGCATATCAATGTATTTGCTAAAACAGAACGACATCACTGCTTTGATCACATATGAAAGTTACACAACAGAGGAATCACCTCCAACATACAATGACAACAGCTCCAGACATTGCTCTAGGGAAGCCTTGTCTCATGTCTGATGACTGCTGCTTGGGGCTCTCTAGAAAGCCTTCTCTACTGAATAAAACATTGTATCGCCTATCCATTAATTGATACCCACAGCTAGTGTCATCTGGGTATTATCTTAATCATGATGAAGCTAGTAGTTTTAGGAAAAAACAACTATTCATAACCTTTTTCGACTGTGTTAATTTAGGCTGATAATCTGATTCAATTCCACATTATTTTTTTCTTTCTAATTCATAAAGCTACTTCATAACAGTGTATTTTTTCCCAGAGAAATCCCTCAGAGGGCAAGGCATGCTGGGATATATATAGTGGAGATCTAAACCCAGAAGCTTTTTTCCTTGGCCAACAGCAGAAGCCATGTTCCATAATAACAGATAATATGACTGTCTGTCCATTGGTCACTTATACCTCAATTGCCACTGAGTGGGGCATCGAGTCAGTAGAAATACCTGGTCAATATCATATATGGCATTCCTAGACTTCAACCATGTCTTAGTCACTCCGCTGAGCTAGTCAATGTTAGTCATCACAGAACGGTCCAAAAGGACGGCAACTATACCCCTACATACAGATATTAGTCTATCCATCTTCTTTACCTCCATGTCTTGGCATAAATCGATTTTTGTCCAAAATATGTCTAAAGCGTTTCCAACAGTGAAATAAATATTCTGAAGAAATTATTAACAATTGATTAGGCCTTTCCCTAAGATGATAACTTTGAAGTGTCTGCTAATTTGTTCAACACAAATGTATATCCATGTTGAAAGGGGGAAAACTGTTTAGGCTAGGGCCATAACATGTGAACTACAGCATTAAATTGTGGTGATAAGAAAGATAACCAAAGTACTTGTCAAGGGCTTTACTTCAAAAATGAAAAAAAAAATATGGGGGTTTACTAACTCAAAACTAGACAACTACAAATGTGTCCATAAAGGGAGCTCTTCTCCCCTTCCCACCTCCCCTGTGCCTCACCCTAAGAGTAAATGAACACAATATTCTGCCAATAATCAGGTACTGGGCCGGCACACTGGAAAAGAGGCCTGCCCCTTTTTCCTGTGAAGGTTAATTCTGAGCTGCTAAAACACAGACTGACACTGTGGGTGGTAAGGAATTACTCCAGTTACGTAACAGTGTTTGAAAATAACATTTGTCATTTTGGTGCAACAATGCACTCCTAGTAATTGTATGATGCAACACTAACTCCTCATTGCAATCATCCAATTCAAGTGAGTAAGTCATTGGCGCTGCATCTGTGCTTCATGCTGTATAATACATAATCGATTTAACACTCTACTGCACTCGGTGAGGGGTCAATGTTTTGAAAGGCTCCTCATGGGGACTCTATACAGCTGACTTAAATATGTGACACAATCTGCGAAATAGGCCCTTAGTGCAGGTTCCTCAAGGTACCTTTTCCCAGTACACATCATATATAGATGTACTCAGGGTGTGCCCAGCTGACAAAAAAAACGTTATTTTATTTCAAAATAACGTTTTAACCTTACATAACGTTATACCATAATAAAGAGCCTTAGAAAAAACATTGACATAAAACGTTATATAACATTACAAAATGGTATATAACGTTATTTGTTTATTGGGTGGGAGAATGGTCGGTTTCGAGAAGCAGTCTATTTCCTAGTATGATCCTACTAAATGCTAAGCTATAATGTGTGTTACACACTTGGTTGATAAAAAATATATTTTGGTTTATAGGTAGTGAGGCTCTAAGAACTGCAGTGTTGCCAACCTCCTTCTATGGACAAATCTTTTTTTTAACTCTCTCAGAGGTTATAACCAATCAGGTGTCTCTTCATTCATTCATAATTTTCATCAAAAAGTCACTAATACTGTATTATGATCTTTGGAAACAAAACAATTATATATCAAACAGCAGTACTGCAAACTGTTATACCCCAGTGTTTCTAACTAGGAGAAGAGGTCCTATGCATGGGAGTCATACATGTCCCACTCAAGCTAGGGCTGGAAAATATCAGCTTGCCCCTAGGTAGACCTGCCTTTGATGCATCTTCTCATGTGCCCTGCACAGTAATAGTATCCTAGATTGTAAGCCACCTGAAAGGCTTTTGTATGATGTACATCCGTCTTGGTGTATGGAAGACAAATACACCTCCAAAATACATTTCAATAATGGACCCTCCTATGTATCACTTTGTGTTATCATTTGTGGGAAAGGGCATACAGTAATGACCAAGATAGGCTATGTGATGCTATTTCAATGCATCAAATCAGTAAACCGAGTTACTGAGTGAATGAATATATACTGTTACCCGAATATTATACTGATATCTCTGCATGTACCGGCTGTAATGTCAGCCCGATATCATATCATAGTCATAGCAACACTTTTCACAATAAGAATATGTGAGCAGGCAAGCAGAAAGGGGTATCCCCGCGGGATTAGTACCATTTTTAGCCACCAGGGGGCTCCACCATGGCATAAAATGAAAGAAGCAGGCTAATAATTCCTTTTTGGTACTTTTTTCTGGAGAATTCAGTAGTTTTATACAAAACATTCTATTTTTGGTGAAAAGCTTCCATATTTGGAATGTAAAAAGAACGTTTTAGAGCCTAAATGTGTGTCTTTGTTGATATGTGTTGCCATGGAAACGTGATTTTTATTCCAAATAAAGAAAATGAAGTAGCTCATTGATAAAATGATTCAAGAGGATTATTATGGTCAAAACAAAATAGAATTATCATTTCTAGATCAAAATCTATAGCCTATAGGATAAAAATGTGTGATCATTTTCTAATTATTTTGATTATGCTAATTAGATAGAGATATCTAGGAAACTATGGGACTTAGAGCTTATTGGGGTTTTGGATAGGGCAATGCCCACCCATATTCATATAGCCTTTTCTCAAAAACTAGAAATGATATCTCCTTGTGTAATATATCACTGGAAAGCTCATGATATCAATTTTAAAGTTGACATTTTCGTTGGATATCCATTTCCCCTTGCCTGTACACATATGTGGATCAACAAGGTAAAAGGGCCCTCCGTGCGGGATTTATAGTACCAACTTTGGCCACCAGGGGGCTCCATATAGCCAAAAAGGACAAAAATATAGCAGAAACTAATCTATACTACTTTTTTATGTAGAATATGATAGGCCACTTTAGAAGATTCCATCTTTGGTGAAAACATTCCATATTTGGAATGTAAAAGAACGTTTTTGGGCCTAAATTGGTGTTTTTGCACATGTTGGTTGCCATGGAAACATGATTTTCATTCTAAATCGAAAAATTAAAAAGACTGATTGATAGAAGACCCCACAAAGAGCTTATTGGCATTTCAGATTGAACAGTGACCACACATATTCAAAGAGCCAGTACTCCAAAACTAGAGGTGGTACATGCTAATAAAAGATATCACTGGAAAGCTGATGACATCAATTTTATTATTGAGTTTTTACCTTGGAGGACCCTTTTCCCTCGACTGTCCACATATAGACAAATGGTTTTACGACAGGTTATAGCGTGAATTCTCTTCAACATCATGTGCCATGTTATTGGCGTGCTTAGTCTCTACTCAGAAAACATCTGTTATCCCCACATTGTCTATGTGTGTGTTTGCATGTGTGTGTGGAGGGGAGGGGTACCAATAGGTTCTTGAATTCATAAGCTGTTGTCTTTTTTACCATGCCCTCCCTCTCCATATTATTAAACAGACTAGCAGTGTCACTGCTGGCCGCAGCACAAGACATTGTCTTTATTTCTAATGGTGGAGTAATTATAGATACTGCACGTCACCTCACTAGCTGTACGGGAGTACATTGCCACTAGGGCAGTTCAATATAAATGTGATCTTGTGGACAGTAGTCATGTGATATGACTGTTTACCATTGAGGGCAGCTTAATACTTAAAGGTTTAATGTGTACTTGTCACCAGAAACATGCTGTTGATCAGTAACTCACCATTAGCACTTCATTTGTACATAATGCTTACCATAAAGCCACATAGTGGGGATGATGCAATGGGTCCAGTCCCATGCCCGCATTTGAACCAATTCAAGAGATGCCTATTGGGAAACTAGCTTAAAGCATCTTACCATTATGACCTCTCAGTGACATTTACATGGCATTTATTTTACTAAGTCTTCCTTTAAGCATCTTTCATTTGTGCAGTGGTCATGCTGACGAAGGTGTAGTAAATAGACAAAGGCCCCACCGAGGGGGGGGGACGATACCAAAACTCCTCTGGCCATGGGCCTTTGCCTTTATTTCATGGTTTTTATTCTTCAAAATATGTTTAATTGCATATAAATGGCCATAAGAATTTGAACAAATGATGTCGTCATAGGCTATGTGATACAGGAACAAAGTATCACATGGGGGCATGGGATACAGGGTTTCTAGTTCTTAAGCATAGTGATCATTGTATTTACCATTGAAAGGTACATGTTCATGTTCCTAAAGCGTTAACCTATGCATCAGTTATTAAATCAGAGGGAAATCTCAGAGGTTACATGCTCTCCTCAGGTTTCGTCTGTAGGTGACAGTTGAAATAACAAGGGAAATGAGTCAACACATGTATTATAAAATTCCTGCAGGTGAATATGTGAATCCAAAGTTCTCAACTACTCCCAATGTTAGGTCAGACAACTCAATGAATCATTTGATTTAAAGATGGTGTTTCAACTAATACACTTCCCAAACCTTTTCATCAAAAGGGATGCCATGGGTTCCATTATCATTTTAGTTGATACACAGTGCCCAATATTTGCAAAATATTTGTCTATAAATATATGATTTGAGATATTTAACAATGAAGCCTATTCACCTCATTGACTCAGTCACTCCCCCAGGTGAGTACAGGGGAAACTACCCTGGTAGAGAAAGCACTGAGCCATGCAGTACCACAACATAGACAGTTTTAGTGTCGACCTACAGTAAAAATGATTGCACTAAATAGGCTAATTGGATAGATTTAGATATATCCCATCCTTTTAAAAGTAAGGGAGTATTTATAGCATGGTATGTACAATAGTATTATGGCATCAATAGAAAATTTACGAATTTTAGGTGGTACACCATCTTTAACGTTAAAGCAATAATTGATTTTACTTTATTTCTTGTGTTAAATCTTCTTTAGATTATCTAAAACGGTCGTTGGTCCACTGGTTTAAAGTACAGAATTCTTCATATCGGAAGTTCATCCAATGGAAGCAATTTGTTAAGCAGACACTATGACCATACCCATGGAGCTAAGTGATATGGATGGTGGCTGAAGTGCAGCAAAATGGGACCTAGAATGGGGGAGGGGATTAGGTGTCTGATTTATCGTGACCATTGGGGGAAGGTTGGTGAGAGTGTATAGTCTTGTCAGCATCCCCTAGGCTGTGGTGGGTGAGATGTCTCTCCTTATACCTGAGCAGCACCAAGATGCTAGTGTACACTTCACCCAAATACATCAGGGCAAACACCTCCAGGCTAAGGCTTCAAACAACTGCAGAGAAGGAGGTGTGCGATCAATGCATATGTACAGGAATAGGGAGGTTTGCTAGCAGATATACATGAGATAAAAGATGTCTCCGAGCACAGTAGGATAATATTGCTGTGAACACAGGGTATGAGGTATATGACCTACAGGCCATCAAACACTGCTCATCGTCTGTACTTCTGGGGAAACTGGAATGCATCCTTCCAACCTCTATGTGTGGAAATGTATTGAGAGGGATGAGGAAGCTGGAAGCAGAGATATGAGTTATAGAGTATAGCAGAGTGAACAGAGAGGAATGGAAAGGGACATTATTTCCAAATTCTAAATCGTATTTATTCATCATTTCTATTACCTAAATGTGTTCCAAGTCCTTTAACAGTATGATATCCATTAAATGGCAGCAACATTTAATGATATATATATATATATAATATCAATATGGTCAATAAGACCTCAGAAAGGAGGTCTTACTGGACTCATTTTTTGCATTTTCAAAGGAGATCTAATTTTGAGTCCCGATGATCGTATATATACTCACTTTAACAATGACCCTGACTCTGAAGGAGATATAAGTCGCCTACGTACAACAGGAGTGCGGATGTTTGCTAGCAGGCACTTGGTGCAGGCACAAAATATAAATACAAGGGGATATAGAAGCAGATATTAGAGCAATCTTGCCATGCATACACAGAGTGTGAGATGAAGGGACAGATGACATGCAGGTCATCAAATGCTGCTGACAGGAGCAGCATGTGTGGTCCAGGGAGACGAGGGTGCATCCTGTCAATCTGTATACGCAGGCAGCCTGTAGAACAAGATGCGATGAATATCTATGTGTTGTTGTAGGGTGGTGTTCAGTCTAACCGTAGTCATTACTGGCTAACAAATCAGTCACTATAGTGACTTACCAAGTTAGTGATTTTTTTAGCTCCCTATTAACCAATCTAGGTTAGTTCATAATGTCAGGTTAGTCATTAGTGACTAACCCACCTTAGTCTTTCCGTTCCTATGAGTATAAGCATATATATGTCTTTTTGAGTGAGGCATCAGTCATCTTATGCTTTGTCTCAGTCATTTTTAAATATCACTTAATCAGTACTGACTGATGTCCTTGTAACTAAGCTGGGATAGCCACTACAGACTTATGCCCATAACATTGGGATTATCAGTGCATGAACCTACTCTACGCTGATGACTGTATCCCATACATTCAAAGTGCTGCTCAACAGGATTTACAATATATAATAACGTCAGACCACATTTCCCTCAGTGATTTTACAGGATTATCATTTTTTTGAGAAATTGGCATTACAGAAATCAAAAACGGTATGGTCATGGGCACAGGTTAAATGAGACGGAACTGGTACTCAACACTTTTGGGCACTTTTAAAATTACTTTTACCATAAAACATATTCTGATGATTTATTGAATGCGAATAGATGGCAGGTATTTTTCTCTGAATATAAAGCCAATCTACAACAGTCTAAAAGTCTGTATAGGCTATAGTGTCCATTATTCTATTCATCGTCTAAAATAATGGCCATTTCATTATTTCAATCTGAACAGCAGCGACAAGCCATGCAATCCCCTTACCTAATTGAGTAGAAATCTATATATACAGGGTGAGGTATACAATTCCTCTCTGGAATATTGATATTTTTTTATTGTAGTATGATCAACAAGGACATCCCATATCAGACAGTTATAAGGATGTGTACCCACCAAGGCCTCCTTCCTCACCACCCTTTGTGCACATAGAGCAATGTCCTAAATCAGGGCTATAAGGGAGACCACACGCAACAACTGACATTTAGGTTAGGCACTGGAAACCCAAGTTGGTTCTCAATCATCTGACCATATAATGTACAGCCGCTCATGGTCAGGAACACCTCCAAACAGGTCATAATATGTGAGCAGGCAAACAGAAAAGGGTATCCCCGCGGGATTAGTACCATTTTTTAGCCACCAGGGGGCTCCACCATGGCCTAAAATGGAAGAAACAGGCTAATATTTTCTTTTTTGTACTTTTTTCTGGAAAATAGGTCTATACAAAACATTCTATTTTTGGTGAAACGCTTCCTTATTTGGAATGTAAAAAGAACGTTTTAGAGCCTAAATGGGTGTCTTTGTTGATATGTGTTGCCATGGAAAATGTCTGTTTTGGAAGGTACTGAGGTGAGAAAAGGGAGGAGGGTGGGTAGATTGCCTAATCAAGAGATCTGTACTGCACTTGTATTGGTGTGAGATTGTGACCCCATCGACTTTTAGGTCCCACAGTTTGCCATTTGTAACCCAATTGCATTTTTATCGAATTAATCACAGGACACTCAAATCATGTGATAATCTTAGAAGAAGTTCTAATCTATAAAACTTAATATAGTAGGCATTCCTTTAGCTTCATTCATTCCACCAATGATTTAACCAAAATATTATTAATTAAACTCTTGTATAAGCCAGATGTAATATAAGCATGCATGTTTGGTACTAAATAAAATCTGAATCTGACTCGCGTACATGCTGGAATTTACGGTACACTGAGTTGATAAAACAGCAGTGGTAAGTGACATATGGAGTGACTTGCATATTAGCTCATGATAAAGAGGCATGGCTTCAGTAAACCTGGGTCCTTCTCTATCTGAACTGACTGACAGGAGTAGCTCATATATAGAGCACACAACTTTAATCTGAATATCTAGGTGGGCTCTTTGAGGCTGGGTTTACAGTAGCTTTAGGGATAGTATGCCTTTGACCACAGATCAGGAGATGCATTGACAGTAAGGAATGATCACTGCAATATTATAGGACAACAGCAAACAGAAAATGTCAGGAAGTAGCAGGGCAAGTAGAATGAGAGAACCCAGTAAACAAAAACCGTTATACACCATTTTATGACGTTATATAACGTTTCTTTAAGGCTCCTTACTATGGCATAACATTATATAAGGTTTTGAAACGTTATTTTGACGTAAAATAACGTTTTTTCGTTAGCTGGGAAGGTTATAACCTGAAAATTATTCAGTTTCCAACAACATAATGTGGCTAGATGGTGCCTTACATTATACAAAAAAGATAAACACTCCCCACACCATCCCATCAGCCACATGAGCCCTCCCCAGGGCACTTTCTGAAGCTGTTGTTATTATCTGGTGGTGGTCGTCCCTCTATAGTGTCCATTATTCATAAGGCAATTGGCTCAAATTGACCCCTCTGTCCTGTTATGTATATAAATATGAATATTTAGGACTATAATATATATATATATATATATATATTGTATGCACCACTCAAGTACATGCTGAAACAACGTTCTAAATTAGTAGACTACTGTTAATATGCATTTTATCAGCAGCACACTGCAATATCACCCAGTTCTTCAGTGCATCTTTAGTTGACTGTCTTGAGGTAGTGTCAGGAAAGGCAGGGTTGGATTTCAGGGGGTCGTTTTTAGCTTTAACTTTGATGAGGCCTTTACACCTTCTCAGTGAATGACTGTAACAGCTTCTGGAGAACTGGTTGCCTGCAATGTTTTGATTATATGTGACTAATGACTGTGTGTACCAGAACACATCCACATGGCCCTCCTCCACTACCCTCTGCTACAGTTCAGCAACAGTATAACGTAGCAGATAAAGTATACCTGGAGGACAAAGACAACATGTCTCTTGGACACACCCTGACAACTGCCTCTTTCAGTCTCTGGTCCCAGAATAAAGAAAAGGAGCTACTTAGGGTGGGGCATGGCGTCAACAGTTGCCAGAATGAAGAACATGAGAGTGATGGTCTTGGGGTCAATAGTAGGCAGAATAAGGGGACCTATCTGAATCTACATAGCCAGGTGCGCTGGCTGAACCGGTCCAGGGAATCCAGGCACCTATCCACCCGATGGTACTAGGTGCAGTGGAGGCCGACCGCTGTGAGCTACGACAAACTAACATTGTCCAGATGAGGAAAATCGTCACTAATCTCAGCGCGGACAAAAGCTCTAGCATCCCTAACATAAAAACCAGGGTGATAAAGGACTGCTTCACAAATATGCCGGAGGTAGCAACACGAATTGTCAATACCTCCATCTCGACACAGACTGTACCGGACAAATGGAAGGTGGGCACCATAATACCACTACCCAAATCAGGCAGGAGCAGCGACGTGGGAAACTGGCGCCCGATCTGTCTATTGCACGTATGGAACAAAATGACAGAAAAGGTGGTACATCAACAGTTACTCTCCCATCTGCTAAGAAATAATCTACTAGCCAAACAACAAAATGGCTTTGTACCGGGACGCTCAACCCAAGACGTCGTCAATGACCTGGTAATGGACATCTACACGGCCAGGAACAGGAGCCATCGGTTGGCCGTGGTCTTCCTCGATATGAGGAAGGCTTTCGACACGGTCGACCATGGCATCCTCCTAGACAAGCTGGAAACGCTAGAACTAGGTCCCAGCTTCATAGGCTGGATCAGGAATTACCTGTGTGACAGGAAACAGCAAACACGGGCCAACGACCGACTATCCAGCAGGGCCACAGTCAACAGAGGCGTTCCACAGGGGTCCGTCCTCGGGCCGCTGCTGTTCGTGGCTTACGTCAACGATGTCTGTGAGGTCATCAGACATGGAACCTCATATCTCTATGCAGATGACCTGGCATGATGTGGACACAATTAAAGTATTGATGCAAGAAAATCTCAACGCCCTGTCAGGCTGGTGCAAGAAGAACAAACTGACGGTCAATACAGAAAAGACAAAAGTCATGTGGTCATACTCCTCGCGCTCGATCCCGGACTTGTCAGATGTGGAACTCAAAATGGATGATACACAGCTCCAGGTTGTACGGGAGTTCAACTACCTTGGTGCTTTGATCGACACACATCTTTCCCTGAGTTCACACTTGAAAAAGGTGATCAGCTTGGTCCGGGTAAGACTAGATCAATTAACCCTTAGAGGCCCAGTGGCGTGAAAATGGCGTAAAATGGCGTATTTTGCACATATCTAAAGTCTTATATAGTTCTTTCATATAAATATTGGGTGTGTACCATTATGAGACACATCAATGTCTCCGGAATAACCCCAGCTTTTCATATATGTGTTTACATTCATTATTTGATAGATATTAACAGTTTTAGAGCAATTACAGAAGGAAAATGATAATAAATATTTCCAATTTCAAGTTTTCCCACTGACTGAGGCTAAGTATTCTCCCTCTTGATAATTTTATTATTTGCCATCTTAGTTATCACGATATATCTGTTAATGCAATATGGACAATATACATCAAATTGGGTAACTGATTTCAAAAGGTTGTGCACCATTTCCGTGCTTGAAATGTGAAACAAGAATTCCATTGTTGCCATGGCAACAGAAAAGAAGGTCTTTCCATGGCTCAATATACAGCCAATCTTAGGTAAAGTTTGACAAATTTAACAAATGGAACGATTCTGGTTGCTATGGTTACCAGAATTTTAACTTTTTTGCATACAGGGGGTTCAGCATGAGAAAGGTTATTGCAACAGCTTTCAGGAAATATAATATGAATCCTATAGATGTCAAAATGACTAATGCCACTGTTGCAGATTCACTTATGGTGTACTAATCATGTTGCAAATATCTTACTTTGGTTAAATAGTTCTGGGCCTCTAAGGGTTAAGGAGGCTCCGGTCCAACTCTGACAGGCATGCAGCATCGTCTGTGTATGTGCACATGATAAGGTCCATTATTGACTACTGTGGGTTCCTAAGTGGAGGGGGACCCGTCTGGGCAGTTAGGAAGTTGCAGACGCTGCAAAACAATGGCTTGCGAATATGTGAGAGGATAAGAGACCCCAGGGGGGTGGACATAGCTGGTCTACATGCATGCCTTGGAGTCAGAACAGTAGCAACCACAAGGAATCGCCAATTATTCTTCTGCCTCCTCCACAAAAGGTCCAAAGATGAGGAACATATCCTGCGTCGCCCCAGAGTCCTGCGCGGTATGGACAAGGTGCAGCTGAAAGTCCCGCGCATCAAAAAAGACATCTACGAAAGGTCCCCACTCTGGCGAGGCCTGCCCCTTTGGAACAGACTAGAAGCTGCAACACAGACCCTGGAAGACCCAAGCAAGTTCCTAGACTCACTAAAGAAACTACCGGACGCCCCGCTCGTGATCTGACTCATACCACTGACTCATACCACTGTCGTTCATCCTTCCAGGTTGAACTTCCATACCTTGAGCAAAATCACTGACTCTACGTATCATACTATTAACTCTCGTAATCACTTACTATGAATATAAAATGAACACTGAGACTGTCACTCGATCATTGACTCTTGCTATTTATAAAGCAACCTCATCTCTTTGGAGTAGTAGCTTTTATTACTTCTTGGCATTTTTTTGAAAATCGTCCCCTGTATACTACGAAATTAATGCCAATAAAAATTAACCAACAACAACAACAACAGCAGTCCAGGTAAATAAAAAAGAGGAGGTCTAGCTAAAGTATCCATTACACCAAAGGCAGTGTGTGAAGCCTTCTACACATATTGTAGTATGTCTGAACTCGCTTTAACCCTGTAACCTGCTCCCTTTTTTACTGATTATTGTTGATTCTATTCCTTTGTGTTTCCCCTGATTCAGTGAATTGCCAACTGCAATGTACTGTTTTTTCAGCATCAATAAGTTACAAAACATAGCCAACAATTTGAAGGAAAATATATGTGAAATGTATTGTATTTTCCACATTTTTACAGTCACAAGCTGCAATCAAACCTAGGATGTTCCCGTCCATTTAGCTTTGGTATCTGTAACTCGTTCCCATGAAAACCAGGAATCTGTGGTTTTCAATGCAAATGCCAAGCACTTGATTGAGTGGGTCGGTTTAGGCAATGGTATAATTTCCAATACCATCCATTTTCAGAGGTCATAATCCATTATCCTCATCCTGTCTGGATGTCTCGAGCAATGGTTCATTTCATTACCTGTACTCCTGTTAATATTAGAGGCAGAATTATGTGAACACTAGTGGAAACCATTTCTTCTTCTCCTGAACTTTATTTCAAGAATTATGATTGAGTAGGTGCTGTTGTTTTGTGTTAATAATTTTGGCAAAGGTGATGCAGAATTAAGGCCCTAAGAGTGCAGGTCTAGGAATTGAAGTTTGAATAAACCTGGCAATAGGTTCTCCATAACAGCCACTGCCATTAGGTTAGGGAGTGTTTGACGGAGACCAGTAGGTGTCAGAGTGGACAGGGATTGATTGTTGAATAAGAGGTAATACCCCCCACCCCCAGCTACCTGTGTTCAGTCTCCTCCCAACAGGCCTGCTAGTCATGTGACTGTCCATTACTGTAGGGTGACTGTCCATTACTGTCGGCTATTTTTATTTCAATACAGAATCCACATTCAGATTCCCTTTGAATGGACACTATCAGTTGTAATCGTGCTATTTCAAAAAGCAGAAAAAAAAGAGTTTCCATGCTTTAGAATTCCTATAGCAGGATATATCAGGTTTTCTGTCATGATATCCTCTTTTCATAAGCAACCCTGCCTCAATGTGCTAGTTAATCTTCCATACAATTCTATCTTGTATCTGGTATAGGAAAATGGGGAGTGGTGGGAGTGAGGTTAACATGACTGTATAGGCTCGACTGCCTCATCTTACACACACACAGGACACCACAACACCTGCCTCCTTCTGTACACCCACATCTCCTGAGGCACAGCTGTGTTCCTGATAGGGTCACAGTCAGTGTTACTGCAGGGAGGGCACAGCACACATTAGACACTGTGTGGTGTACACATACAGGAACCATGCCCTAAGGTCTACATGGGCTGTAGGTATATTGGGTTACTGTCAGATCTGGTCTGCTGGTTTTACGGCATTCAGTATCATATAATTATGCTTGAGTAAGCTGTTTAGGTTCTCCCTCAAAGTATTGATAAAAGTATGTGTTTCCCAAGTAGAGAGGGTTGGGAGGATTATTTAATCAAAATATTATAGTATCTCTGCATTCTAAACATAGCCCATTCTAATCTGCTCTTATTAGGGCAGGCAGGATTACAGTGTCCTGGTTATTGTTCCCAATGGTTCTCTAGAATAATCACTCCTCCATGGCAATGTAGCCCATATGTATAAGCCCTCTGGTAGTCTAATACATTATGAGCGAGCCCGAGGCCTAATATTCATAGTCTACCACCTGAGCCCAATAAATTAAGGCTGTTGGTGTGTCTGGTCCTGCCTCGGATCTATTGGAGCAAGCCATTATAGATTATGCATGGCTTAATATGGTCAGTCACTCCAGACTAGACGTTCATAGCACCTGAAAGGGACCTAAATGTCAGTTTTTGTGTATGTTCACCATTACAACCCTGATTGATGACATTGCTCTCCATGAACAAAAGGCAATGGGAAAGAGGGCCTTGGAGGATCCACACCGTTAGAAGTGTCTGATGTGGGGTATATTTATTGAAGATATTGCACAATGAACATGGCCATATCACTGTTACTAGTGGGTTGACTATTTTGTCGGGATACAGGAGAGTCTACTGTAGGTCTACGCTACAGCTTGAGTATATATATGTGCTGTAAAACTACAGCAGACTCTACTATATGTATATATCTACACTTGCCTTTTACAGTGTAGTCTAGTCTAGTCCTGAAATTAATACATACTAACCATGCATTTAATATTATATAATGCTTTTCCCACCATTATCTGGGAGGGTTTCACCCATACGGATGGCATCTACATTCAGGACATCTTGAATACATGTTAGCAGCACATGTATCCTGACCCTTTGGTGTTGTCCTGTCTGTCCGCTCTGCACCATGCATATCTCTGGTACCACCTTCCAGCCGACCTCTATGTAGGTGTCTCGCTTTTTAAAGGTTTAGACCAGGGTCTACACATATGGCACCTGGTGGCAAAAAAGTGAAACTACTTAAAACCATGATAAAAGCATCTTACTTTTGCATGCAAAACTATACGTAGTTTGCTGTAAAACTACAGCAGAACAGGGCAGCATGTATCAGGAGCAGCATGTATCAGTCCAGCTGTTGATAATATCTACAGAACAAGGGCTCAAATTCATGAAGACAGCTTTTTAAGAGGAGGGTTTAAAATTCTAATAACAGGTAAAAATCCATGACAACCTTATAAAAAATCACTGTTTTACTCTCTATGAAATTAAACTATTAAAAGGTAGACATGTCCATAATAAACAACATTCATGCTGTACAGGAGCTTTATATGAGCGCAAGAGGATCCTTTTTTTAAACCTGACTTCTTTCTTTCAATAATAATGGAGGGAATGAGAATGTTTTTGACACTCTTGTCGCGGATAAAATCCCTCCCTAAGCCTTATACATATACTAAAGGCTATAGAGAGTTTTCGGGCCTTGTTCCAAAAAAGATTTCCTGAAATTTGGAGCTTTTGGCAGTCTCATTTGAGACTGCTGGGAGAGTAAGAGAGTCCTACAGTACGATATTATGAAGGCTCAAACCACCATTAATTGACCAAGAATACCATATACGATTGCTTTGTCCATGCATACAAGCCGAGGACAAAGCATACAAACACCTGCTACCTAATACTCACACCCACCACCAGTGGCGCTGCACCACCCTATTGTATATAAGGGGCACGCGCTACTAGCCAGTCAGAGAAAGCTGGGTAGGGTAGTAGTATTGTATGTATCGGAACGGGACTATGGTTAACTACTGTTTATTACTCAATCGACCTGCAGCCAATCAGAGGCCTCCATTTGGTCACGTGACCGGAAGTGACCTACTTAGGGGATTAGTGGTGACGTCACGTGACCTAGTTAGCCAATCAGAGGCCGCCATTTGGTCACGTGACCGGAAGTGACGTCATATGACCTACTTATGGACCGGAAGTGACGTCATATGACCTACTTAGGGGACCGGAAGTGACGTCATATGACCTAATTTAGGATCACGTGACCGGAAGTGACCTGATGAGTCACGTGACCGGAAGTGACGTCACATGACCTAATGGCCAACCGGAAGTGAGTGACCTCATTGAGGATCACGTGACCGGAAGTGCCCTGATTGATCACGTGACCGGAAGAAGAAGAAGAAGAAGAAGAAGAAGAAGAAGAAGAAGAAGAAGAAGAAGAAGAAGAAGAAGAAGAAGAAGAAGAAGAAGTGACGTCATGCGACTTAATGAAGAGATGAGCGTCTTTAAGGGGTCACGCGCTTTAAAATGTGATTCTTTTTTTTTTTTTTTGGAGGAGGAGGAGGAGGAGGAGGAGGAGGAGGATAAGGAGAGGAGGAGGAGGAGGAGATGGAGAGGAGGAGGAGAAGGAGGAGGTTTCGGTAAACTAATAAAAAACACTACGATATAAGTTTTTTTTTCATTTTTATTGTTTTACGAGCGACTGGAAGTGACTTATTGAACTAGGTAGAAGCGTTCTTTAAAGTGTATAAGGGGGGAGGGGAGGGGAGGGGAGGGGAGGGGAGGGGAGGGGGGAGGGGGGCTCCTTTAAGATGCATGGGGAGGGGGGCGCTTTTAGGATGCATGGGGCGGGTGGGGGGGGAGGGGGGGAGGGGGGAGGGGGGCACTCTAGGGGGGTGGGGGGGCACTCTAAGGGGCGTTTGTCTCTTTTAAGAAAAAAAGAAAAGAAAAGATTTCAATCGAGAGACCCGCTTCTTCCTCTCGAGAGGAAGAAGCGTGTCTCTTCATTTTTTTTTGTTTAGGAAGTGAGGGTCTTTAGGATCACGTGACTGGAAGCGACTTGATGAAGCATGTGACTAGAAGTGACGACGTCACATGCTTTAATGAGGCGATCAGCTGTGACTGGCGGCGGCGGCGGTGGTGCTGGTGGTGGTGGTAGTAGACGTTACTGTGGTCAGAGTTGATATGGTTTTTTTCCAACAGAAATAAGAGCTTTTATACAGAGGGAGTTTAATCCTATTTCCAACAGCACCCCAGCTGTCTAGCAGCGGCTCCGCTCCTTAAGAGCTTCTTAAGAGCTTAGATGACGAGGGGTATGTCATCGCCATCTGTGGAAGCCAGCTGAAAATGGTGTTTTTTCCTTATCCATAGCTTTACCTCCTACCCCCTACCTGAGGACGACTCTCTCCCCCTTTGGCATTCATTGTAACAAACGTCAGAGGTCAGGTGAAAATCGGATTTTCATGCACAGCCTTAGTCAGCTGTCACCCCTATTGAACTAGCCAGCCGCCGCCGGCCAGTCTACTCACCACGGCAGGAGGCGGTGATTTTTTTTGTTTTACACTTAAGTCGCTCACCACATGCACACGACTCTACTCACAGACAGACACACCCGTCTTAGGGGGTCCTGCTTCACACCACACGCCTCCTGTAGTTTGTTGTATACACACTCTAAGCTCATGACTGCTTAATCCTTTATACAGCTAATGCGCGTTGAATTAGCACAGTCGGTACACCGCCCGCTCATGGCAGTCGATCTCTCAAAAAAGGGGGGAAAGAGATCCAGCTGAAAACGTCATGACTTATGTCTTTTGTTTCTCTTTGTGAATGTCCGCCGGTCAGCCGGCGGCAGCAACTGCTTAATCCTTTATACAGCTAACGCACGTTGAATTGCTGAACAAGGCAGTAAGTAGCTTAGCTCATGTCAGTCGATCTCTCAAAGGGGAGGGGGAAAGGGATCCAGCTGAAAACGTCATGCCTTAAGTCTTTTTGTTTCTCTTTGTGAATGGCCGCTGGTCAGCCGGCGGCAGCTGAACAGAGCCGTAAGTAGCTTAGCTCTAGAAGCGAGAAGGAGTATATAAGGGGGCTGGAAACACCCATTCACTCACTCAGTCTTTTGCTGCTCTCTACAGTCACCACCATGAGCAAAACACAACAACTAGTGTCGTCCAAGGATCTAATCGAGTTCAAGAACAAGAAGAGTACGCAGAACGGTGATCGTTTAGCGTCAGCGTCTCCTCTTGCTACTGAAATTGAGACTACCGCCGCAACCGCTTGGTCTTATCACCCTCCCGCTGTAGCGAGCGCACGCAGCAGTAGTAGTGGTAGTAGTAGTCGTTGTGGTAGCGACGTTGTTACACTCGCGACGGTTGTTACTGCTAAGCACGCTGCTGCTGCTGCTACTGCTGCGCCTGCTGCGGCTGCTGGTGATCTTCGTGCTGCTAGTGCTGCTGCTGCTGCTGCTGCTGCTGCGCCTGCTACTGCTGCGCCTGCTACTGCTGCGCCTGCTGAGGCTGCTGCGCCTGCTGCTGCTGTGCCTGCTACTGCTGCGCCTGCTACTGCTGCACCTGCTGCTGCTGCTGCTGCTACACCTCTTGCTGCGACTGCCGCTACTAGTACTGACACGCAGCACGTTGCACAGAACCTCTCCACCGCTACATCAACCGACACCATCAACGCCGCTCGCGCTGAGACTTACAGCTATTCGGACACTCAGCCCCAGCAGCGCGTAGTAGACATACATGCCCTAAAGCAACAGGGTGAGACAGTGAACGACGCTGACGACGAGGCGTACGAGGAACCCGAAGAGCTACGGGCGCACAGTCCGTTTTTCGACCTCATTTCCACTGGTAGCGCGTCCGGTCCGTGGCGACTGCCCTCACCACCACCTTACGAAGTCGTGTGGTTGCCCTGTTCCGACAACGAGTCGTCGGATACCAGCGCAGACGCTGCTCCTGTTATTGGTTCTGCTGCAGTAGTACCTGTATCATCATACTTCAAAGCAGAGCCGTTAGGATACTTGTCAGACGCTATGCTACTGAAAATAAGTAGTAAGTTGCCGACATCAGATTACATACGGTTAGGTTCATACCTTGAAGTGAACTTGAAGGATATGGGATATCTCAGTTGTGAGACAAGTGTCATAACTCAAGCTAGAGAAATGTTCACTACTTGGTACCAGAAAAGTTGTACTACTAGGTGGAAGGACCTAGCCGCCGCCTTGGAAGAATCTTACCGTATGGACCTCATCAAATTCTCACGTGAGTACATGGACAAGCATGACATGTGGGATGGCTTAGAGAGTGGAGACATGGAGTGGAAAGTGCAGAAATATTTCTCTCTTTTAGCTGAGCTCTGCCCTAGAGACTGGAAGACCATAGGGATCTACTTAGGGTTGACTTCTCATGAAGTAGCTTTCATCTCTCAACCTGTGCCTTCTGACAGGACTGTGAATAACCCTGTCTATGAAGTGCTGAGAGCTTGGAAGTACAACGAGACGTCTGAGCCTATGGCACTGATGAAAGTGTTGCAAGACGACATGGGTCGCAGCGACGTCGCAATGTATGTTCAAGGGTTGTATGCAGCTGCACCCAAAGACATAAAAGTGAGCTGTGACACTCCAGTGTTGACCACTCTTGTCTGATCCCTGCAGTAAGATGGTCATCTGTTGAATTCGATCCTAGACTACAGTCACCTTTCACTATGCTAATAGTATCGTGTGGTAAGAGGTGTCTAGTATTCGAAGTGATAAATAACGTTTTATTTTTTTAATAATTGGTAAATAAGTGAAAAAACAAAAAAAAAGAAAAACATGACGCAGGACGTTTGCGAAAAGTGTTTCAAAATTTTTAAAAGACCGTACAATCACGAGTGACCCGTAGAAAAATAAAGAACAATACCTAAGTTTTGCCCTCTATGCGGCGATGTCGATTGCTGAAAAGATCACCTGTCGACGCGAATCTCTGGACGAGGTGACTATCCCTCCACGTACATGCGCTGTACCGAACGGTGAGGAAACGTTCACGGCGAATTGGCCAGCAATACGAACGAGTGTCAGGATGCACGGGACTCCCGTGAGTGTAACAAACGTCAAACTACCAACCGGCGAGTTGAGTGACGCTGTAGATACTATGCGTCGCAATCCGCTTCACACAATGATAAAAAGTGGGTTTCTCGGTAGGCTTACTCTTACAACACAGAGAAGACAAGAACATACTGCGCTACTTTCACGTCTCCCAGAACAACGCAACTCTCATTACAACCGCTCCCTACTATAACTAATTCAGAAACTTTGGAAGAGCTCCTCTCAAAGATGGAAAACACCGTCGCTTGCGAGGAAGTACGGAAACTTTGCGACGCTGACACCAAGCGGTGCGCTCTTTTTCCTACTAATTTTGAACATTTGCGTTTACATGGGACCTGGGGGTTTTCCCATAGGCGGTAGGAACAGGCAGGACGGTCGAGTTGGAAAGAGAAGCCTTGTGTTAGATTTTCCCAACAAGGACAACCTCTGCGTCTTCCGCCACATTTCCTTTCACTTATACAACACCAGCAAGCTTTTGTTACGTCAGTTCTGTCCCGCTGCCACACGTGAAACTTTTCCTCTCGACGGACATTCCAGAATCTACCCTTACAACATTACCTTCGATTTCGAGGCTTTCTTCAGACCGTGCAGAGAACCGTAGACTGAACACGTGTCCCTGCTGTGGGATCACGTCCCTTTGTCGGCTAGCGTCGCATCCGACTTTCCGGGGTAGGAGGGGACGGTGTACGTCAGAGAATCCGACGCAGATTCCGACCCCTTGTTAGACCGAGTTTAAAATCACATAAACGAGAACGCCAAAGTCATCGAGAAAGCTGTGCTAGAACTTTACCGACCAACGTTAGCGAAGTTACATGTGGCGATAGGTGAAGCTCTCCTGCTGGAGGAAGCGACATTCACCCCTTCTCCAGGCGGCTTCGCTGCAGCTCACACCAGACAACCGTTAGTTCAACTGAAGAAGCAGCTTCTGAGATACATCCGTCAAGCTCCAGTCGTGAGCTTCATCACGGAGCGTTACGACTTGAACCTGATCAAAAATACGCCTTCACTCGTTCTTTGCCTCCGGAGACCGAAGAAACCAACAATTCAGCGTCATAAAGAGAAGCAATCAATACTTGACGGTTTACACACAGTTTTCTTGGACATAGTAGTCAACTATTTGGCACTTGGTTACAGCTACGCAAATTATTTGCGAGCTTTCACCAGAAACGAAGAGAAAAGTCGCTTTCCTTACGAATGGATGACGTATACCAAGAAACTGGTAAACAGAACCCTGCCACCGAGATCGGCTTTTGACAGCGAACTGACGGGCGTCAAAATGGCCGAAATCCGACTACGCCACATGTCAGAAAGTTTAGTACGACAAGAAGATGCAAACTATGAGAGATTACTTGATCCACTACAACAACGAAGACGTCAAACTTTTCATAGAAGCTTTTGAAAAAATCACGCTAATTTTTTCCAAGATCGCAGCATTGTCATGTTGAAAGACGAGATCTCTCTCGCCAGTTTGACTTTACAGGTCCTCTTCCAAAACCTATAAGCTGTGTTCACAACGTTCCCTCCCTTCGACGCCGTCCTCCACGCTCTGATCAAAGAAAATCTAGTCGGTGGTCCTTCCATCATCTTCCATAGATTTCACGAGAAGGAGTGTATAGGTGTTTTATAAGTCGGCAGAGGGTGAATACTAGTGAAAAGGGAAGGCAGGTGTGCAAGTAGCTTTTCTAACAGACACGTGTGTGAACTAAGCTGCTTAAGTCTAAACCCACCTGCGGTAGAAGCTCTGTACTGAGAGAGTCTTTTCAGCCGTTTAAGAGGCTTATCTAGGACAGGGTACATAAGGAGTGAAACGCCACTCTCACCCGTCACACTTTCTCCACCCGCCCTTCATCTTCGTAGCATCGTCCACTGTACGGTCGCTCAGCACGTTACGATGATTAGTTCTGCTATTTTCTTTATTTATGAAAGTGTTGACGCTACAGAGCATCGAAACCCTCTCGAAATGAGTCCAAGAAAGAAAAAGCAACTCCCACTTGAAGCAAGAAGAGAAACAGTGCCCTATGATGCATGTGAGGTAAAGAAACATTGGAAGGACGTCACCAAGGAGCAATGGATAGAAGCATGCTTCAACTTCATCGGAACAGTAGTTTCATTTGGACAGAGGGAGAAGATTTTGTTAGAGCTATTTTTCTTAGCTCCGTATACTTGGCCTGACTGTGGTGAAATTCCTTCAAGTTTGTCAGTCTTCGCCATACAAGTTATCAACTCCTTGAAGGAGCTTCGATATATGCAAGGCACTCAGGAGGAGATTGTCAAGAAAATGACGGAATTCGAAACAAGCGAAGACACAATATGGTGCGAGGAGACGACATATGCGGACGATGATCTGGAGTCCATCATTTGTAGCCCGTTGGAACATTATGTTAAAGACTTTGAGGACATGCTAGACAGCACTGAGATGAACCCGAAAGAGAGATCCCTTACTGCACAGAAAGAGGCCAAAGCTGTGTTGGAAAAGCACAAGTTTGGTCAAGGATTCACTCTTCAAAGCAGCTGTGTGAGTGTGATCAAAAGTCTTGTGTTGAAACATTCAGACATGAAGTTTTCGCGTGCTGTCGACACACTTCCTTTGCCTGAACTGATGATGAACATGATCGACCCCATCGTACCAACACGTTTCCACTCTGCCAATTGTCCCATGTATAAAATGGTTTCAAGTTTTGCCCGTGGCCGATGGCTAAACGATCCACTGAAGTCAGAAAACCTCCTTGATTTAATCAACTGACTAAATGTATTTTCTCATACTAGTATTAGTAGCATTAGTAATAGCGGCTACTCAGTCTCGTGCAGCACAAGCAGCAGCATCTGTCAGCAGCATCCGTGACATCGTCAGCAGCAGCAGCAGCTGCACAAGCAGCACAAGCAGCCACATCTGTCAACAGTATCCGTGACATCGTCAGCAGCTGCAGCAGCTGCACGAGCAGCGCAAGCAGCACAAGCAGTA
Source organism: Harmothoe impar (assembly GCA_947462335.1). Taxonomy (NCBI): domain Eukaryota; kingdom Metazoa; phylum Annelida; class Polychaeta; order Phyllodocida; family Polynoidae; genus Harmothoe; species Harmothoe impar. Next base: position 42,532,892 of record OX381718.1, on the reverse strand, counting down.
GCATCTGTCAGCGGAATCCGTGACAACGTCAGCAGCAGCAGCAGCTGCACGAGCGGCACAAGCAGCAGCATCTGTCAACAGCATCCGTGACAGCGTCAGCAACTACAGCAGCTGCAGCTGTCAGCAGCTGCAGCAGCTGCACGAGCTGCACAAGCAGCAGCAGCAGCAGCAGCGGTAGTGTAGACCGCTAAATTGACGTCATGTCTGTTTCTTAGCATCAACATTCGACATGAGACCTAGTGACATTTGACATGAAGCTTGAAAACATAGTGACAGGTGACATGAGCAATTCTTAAAATTGCCATGAGATATGAGCATAATTAAGCGACATCGACATGTGCCATGGCTATTTTTTTTTAAGACAAACGCCGTAGTCTCCTCATCCAGACCTCCGCTAGTAGCGCTCTATAAGCGCAAGCTGTGGCTGTGAACCCCCTCCTCCCACCGTACACACGGGTAAATATCAGAGTCGGCCAATGTCGCCAATACTACTCTCATACAAGGGTCAGGCGCTGCTGGACTATAATAGATGGGTCAAGGACTATTCTACTGAGGGTCAGGCTACGCCGGACATTCAATAACAAGCTGGACTTTGGCAAATTTGCTTGAAAGTCTGGTCAGCAAGAGTCCAGCATACTCTCCCAAGAGTTCAGCATTGCCAGACTATGGCATGAGGATCCCGCATGGTCAGACTTTCAAGCAAGTTTGCCAAAGTCCAGCTTGTTATTGAATGTCAGGCGTAGCCTGACCCTCACTAGAATAGCCCTTGACCCATCTATTATAGTCCAGCAGTGCCTGACCCTTGTCTGAGAGTAGAATTAGCGCTATTGGGTGCCTCTGATATTTGCCACTGTGTAGTCAAACCTCGCCTGAGAGAGACATACTTCAGAAAGAAACGAAAGCAGATTCCGACATCGGTGTGTGACGATCACTTAGAGCTTTTCGTAAAGATAAAACGGAAAAAAGTGTGAAAATGGTGTCCGCCGCCCGGCGGATGTTGTGAGAGACGTTACCTTCACGATCTGAGAACTTCGGGGCTTATGTAAACGGCGTGGGAAGGTGACGGGATCCTAAGTCTCAACCCTAAGACTTACATTTGCTACGATCAAAGTGGTACGAACCAAAAATGGACACTTACACCATAGAGAAAGATGACGTGCGCTACTTGTATTATAAGCGTCGTGTGCATTCTAACGGTGTGACAACAAGTCCTTTAAAAATATGAAAAAAAGTGTGTTATTGATCGATTGAGCGCATCTTTTCAAAAATAGCGTGTTTATTAGAATTGAAAAAAAAATAAAAATAAATAAATAAAATTATTGTTGTGTTTTATTTTCATACGTCTTCTTTTATTAGTAAGTAAAAAAAATTATAACAATTAACTAGCGTGTCCTCTTAAAGTGACACTTCCTCCAGTCGCTGCTGATCGCCTAATTAAAGCATGTGTCGTCGTCACTTCTAGTCACGTGACTCATCAGGTCACTTCCGGTCACGTGATCCTAAAGTCGATCACTTCCTAAACAAAAAAAATTAAGAGACACATTTCTTCATGACCCAACCAATCAGGGGTCTCCATTTGACCGGAAGTAGTCCCCTCATTTGCATAATGGGTCACTTCCGGTGTACCAGCCAATCAGAAGCCTCTAACTAAGTCAAGGTCACGTGACGTCACTTCCGGTATGCCCTTATATGGACATGTGAAGGTCACATGACGTCACTTCCGGTATGCCCTTATATGGACGTGTGACGTCACTTCCGGTCAAATGGAAGCCTCTGATTGGCTGCGTCATGACCTTGACCTCTAACTAGGTCAAGGTCACGTGACGTCACTTCCGGTATGCCCTTATATGGGCATGTGACGTCACTTCAAGTCAAATGGAGGCTTCTGATTGGCTGCAGGTCGATTGAGTAATAAACAGTAGTTAACTATAGTCCCGTTCCGATACATACTATACTACTCAGGGTACTAGGTGCATACCATCGCATACCTAATGTACAATAAACCCAAACTACACACCTAACCGCTGATTGTAGTGTTACTTACTTTCGTGCATATCAAATCTCAGATATTAGTCCAATGCTAATTGACGATGGCCCAATATGACAGTACAGGGGGGGAGTTACACATGCACCTTCTGTACATTGATTTATCTGGTTGTGGTAAACGCTATGCTATATTCAATGAGTCCTCTAAGTAACTCCCCATCTATGTATTCTGAATAAGAGACTTTCTAGGCCTCAGGCATTCCACTCCCATATCCACTTTTATCCGCACAATATTGATATGAGATGTGACTGCTACAAGGCATCAGGGTAAAGCAGATATAGAATCTTAAAAGGGGTTATAACATATTCAGTGCAGGGTAGATCACGCATGCCTGCTACAATAAGGCAAGATTCAGGATGGCGTTCTGAACAAAGGATGTCCCTGCGAATCATATCTGACTCTCAGGCATTAACTGTAGATAATGCTTGGATTGTGTTGGGAATTAAGAAGTCTGATTGGGAATGGGCTTCATTGCACTGCTGCTCCTGTTGGCCATATCCTTTATAAATCATGCTATACATGGTATTACTGGGATTGTCAGGATCCCCAGGCTGGCTGTAATTAGTGAGATGCCCCTGCCTGTAGCCCCAAATACCCCAAATTAATTTTAGAGACCGCAGACTGGTGTGACATTTATTAATAGGGCCAGAAATAGGAATGTTTACTACCAGGCACTTGATGTACGTATAGAAGATAAAAGGGGATATAGTAGAGCAATCTTGCTGTGTATACACAGGATGTTAGGGGCTGGAGAAAATTATGAGACTCCTATTTGCAGACTAGAGAAAAGTCTGAAGAAGAAGCTGATATGGATCTCTGTGTGTGTGTTTTATGTACAACAGGTCAAGATGGAGGTGAAGAAACACTCACAAAAGAACATCCATGTCTCTTCTCTTTTAGTGAGTTTTGATCAGTCCAGTAATATACATCAATATAATGAATATGTGAGCAGGCAAGCAGAAAGGATGGTCCCCGCAGGAATAGTTCCGATTTTAGCCACAAGGGGGCGCCAATATGGCCTAAAATGAAAGAATTAGGCTAAAAATTGCTCTTGGGTACTTTTTTCTGGAGAATTCAATAGGATTACATAAAACATTCCATTTTTGCCAAAAAGCTTCTTTATTTGGCAGGTAAAAGGAACGTTTTAAAGCCTTAATGGGTGTGCTTGTTGATATGTGTTGCCATGGAAACATGATTTTTATTCCAAATAGAGGAAATTAAGACATAAATTGATAGAATGATTTGTGGGGATTGCCATGGTGAAAACAGAACAAAATTATGATTACTAGATCGACTTTAATGACTTAAAGAATGAAAATGTTTCATAAATTTCTAATTATCATAAATAATGCTAATTAAATAGGGATATCTTGGAAAATATGAGACATAGAGCTTATTCGGATTTTGGAAGGAGTGATGCCCACACATATTCATGAAGCCGTTTCTCAAAGACTAGAAATAATATCTTCTGGTGTAATATATCACTGGAAAGCTTATGACTTCAATTTCAAAGTTGGCTTCAAAGAGCACCCTTTTCCCTTGCCTGTACACATAATGTGCTCAAATTCATACAGGAGGAGATGAAAAGTCTAATAACCAGTAAAGATCCATGTTGACATTATACAAACAACCCTTTTGACACTCACAATGAGGTTTAATTAAAGGTTGATTGTATTAAACAAAAGAAATTCAAAGCATACAAATTTTCCTTTTGTTGTTACATACATACATTTTGTTGATGTAATACATATCATACACTTTGTTTTTTGGGGGGAGGGTATCTTTTTATATTGCCAAAGGCCAAGTACAATTGAAACTGGGTGGACACTTTTGGGTAATCTTATCCAATTAAAGTATATTCCAGTTTATTTTGAATAAGCCTCAGATGATAGCAGACACACAGGAAATTTAAGTCATTCCTCAAAAAAAGATTAAATCAAATTCGGTAGACCTTTGTTAGAAGGAGCAATGATTCTCCTGGTCCAGGATAGTCTTAATCCTCAACAAGCTACGAATGACATTCACAATTACACCACCACTGAATCACTCAATCAAGAGCTTGACACTTGCACTGTGAACTTTATACTTGGTTTCAGGGGGTACCACAGGAGGACAGTGTCAGTATCAGTATCACGCCTTGGTAAGCATGATGAGGGGAGTGGCCACCTTGAAGCCATTCAGACTCTCAGCAAATCATTAAGTCATTTTCATAAAGACTTGGTATTCAGGAGTCTAGGTATGACAGAACTTTATTTCTCATCACACCATATACACCCTACTCTATGTTCCCAATGGATTGGTGATGTTACAATAGGTCCCTTGCTGGCCTGTCATTGGAACTGCTAAAAAACACTTATTGTATGCTGTGTGTACTGGAAATTATAAGCATTTTAGAAGTTTTAGCATTAATGATCACTAAGCAGGAGGGGAGCAGCAAACATATTCACAATCACTCTTTGACACAATTCAGGCACGCCCTACTGTTATTAGGAGAGGCGGCAGTGATAATACACTACTATCATCCCCCCGGAGACTGTGTTTCCCGTATGCTCTTTAGCAGTCACCTCTCACATCAATATTGACTGTGTAAAACAAGCTTAGGAGTTTGGATGCCTCAGGCAAGGGGTCATTACCAAGACTACACACTCGGAAGGTGGCTCAGAGGGGCTCAGGGAGGTCACTGGAACAGGCAGCCTGAAACAGGCCCATGTGTACAACATGTATGATTTTCTGTAACCTTCAGATTGGACAAGGTATTGGGGTAGATTCAAGGTCGATTAGGGGAGAAAAGATAGGGAGGGTGTCATATATTAGCCTACTTTCACTCAAATACTTATAAAGAATTTTCATTCATCCTCTAGTTTATATTCTGGTATTCCACAGTCATAGAGCACTGCTGTAGTTAATTAAGCTATTAGTCGGAAAGTCATGTTACCTTGATTTAAGACCCCCCCCCCCCAGGCTTATTCTGTAGCTTGAATTATATCAGATAACAGTCTGAAACATTACCCATAAAAACTGTCCACGTCAGGTAGCTGTCTGTGGATTGATTGCGCTTTGCATTAACTATTTAAGAGCTCTAAATGGTGCTTTAAGCCGACTGCTCTTGTCGGCATGATGCATGAAACCAGCCCTGGTGAGTCTTTTGGTCAGCGTCTATTCATTGTTCTAAACTGGAGTATATCAATGATCCAGGTGTAGAAAAATGATAAGAGAGCACATGAAACTTACTTTAGACACTCCCTCAATCTAACCACTGACACCATTTTCTACTCTACGTACATAGATAATGACCAACATCTTCCCACCTCTCTACCTCCTACACTCCTACACGAGGTGTATTATGCTCCTATAACAACACTGTAAAAGAACTGCTCACTCCAGCTAAGTAATAGAATGAGGTTTCCCATTTATAATAATGATAACAAGATCTGTTCATCAGTTCCAGCTGCCATTAATAATTGTCAGTTCCATTTGTGAATCTTGAAAGCTGCTTGTCTTTTTGTGAATCGTCTCCTTTCATATAGGAACTCTCCGCAGCTACAAAAAGTGAATCTGGTCTTTGTCTGCCTCCATCGACAATAGGCAGCTATGTCTTTGGCGAGTATATGATTTACTGAATGACGATCACCAGCATTTCTTCTATGAGCTGCTTTATGACTGCTTGGGGAGTATGGTATTCATTTCTGTCTTGTTTTAGCAGTGATCATTCTGATAGGCTATTGATAGTGTTAACCATGATAGGAAACAGGTTTCTCTTATTTATGGACATGCTAATATACACAAAATTACCATTGAAGAGTCATATGCACTCGTTGTTCAAAAGGTGCTCAAAGTAGGCTAGGAAAATACATTACACTTATGGTTCATGGTTTTATTAAATCTAAACCCTGTTCAGCTGGGAAAGGCTATTATGCAGAAAAATCCCTTCCCAAGCTCACTGCCTCAACTTTAATTGACACAGTAAATCACTGACAAAGGGGGCTTTGGTCTCCAGCCCATAAGCCTTCATCCATTTAATTGAGTTTTGATCATAGAAAAGTCCTGTCATGTTTATGGGCTTAGCACATGGCATTATACCATACCAATGGCTCCGATGGGAAGAGAAATACAAACCATTAAAATTATTTGCACCACATTTCAAGATATAGCCATGCTTACTATGGTTTCTAAAGCATAATATAGGCCTATGGCCATCTGTTCCTTTTAACAGGTCAAAGAATCATCTCAAAAAGAGAGGCATCATGGTAAATTACTATTGTCAGTTTGAACTGTCTTATTTTTCCGATTTTTCATGAATTTTTTTCCCACATATTTTTCTGGTTATCAATATCTTTTGATGCCTGCAACATCATGGTTTTACCCATGGTGCCCTGTGATTTCATCGTTGGCCCATAGTATTGTAATGGGAGTGCTCAAGGGAAATCACACCCTCAATAGGGTTGCCATGGGTTACATTACTCCCAACACATCTGACAGCTAAAAAAAATCTCTGGAAAAAATGGTCAGTGATGCACTCCTGACGTTACTCCTGAGACCAGAAAGCTTTGTCAAGACAAAACATTTTAGGAACAGATACAAACAAGAGTTTCTTTTCCATCATTCAGAAATTTAATGAGAAACAATCAAAATAACCATAGAATCAAAACCTTTGGCAGGGAACAGCGTCGTATTGGATTTCTGCACAGGCTGCCAGCAAAAACATGGCTCTAAAGCATTGCCTCTATTGGATTCATCTACACTGCCGTGTTAAATCACTGGTGCCCTTTATTTTACTGCTGCCACTGCCACTAGGGCACTGCAGTCAATCTTTTAAAGCCTCAAAGCCTGCAGTCATCTGACCCAGGCTGATATCGGGGTTTATAGAGTCTCACCTTATACCATCTCATTCAATGGCGTTGCACCCAATAAGCCTTTTGTGAAAGCACTATCAATGGGGTTCACTTGGTACGGAATAAATTGTCTCCATTTTAAAGCAAGGATCCTGTATAGAACTAAACAACCTCCAGAACATTTGTGTTTTGTTATCTCAATGTTCCCAATATTATTACTTTGATCATTTCGAATTCGCAAGGTAGAGAGCTTTAAGAAGGGGCGTAAGTGTAGTTGTTGGAATATGTAGGCTCGCTATGTCTTCTTAAGATGATCACAGTACTTGAATGTAGATGGTTGCTATGGCAGGACATAAATGCAAATTGTATTGGTAATGCAGTGATTGTACTGTGTCTAAGTATATGCAGGTCCAACAAGACACATCATTCATACTTCCTGAGGGGCTTTACTCAGTAATAGACACTCTCAACTTCCCCGGCCCTTACCCCATGGAGGTAATGTTAACGTGAAGCTAATTCATAAAAACTTTGATGTGGTTATGACATGTGTTCAGTGATAAGTGTGACTTGAGGCACTAAAGGACATGATTACAAATGACATGACACTTACAGGCTGGTGTCCTTCAGTCTGACCCCACAGGCAGTACTTAGATCTGTCTATTCCACATGAACAATAGCATGTAATCCCATCCTCCCTATCTTCATGCAGAGTGAAAAGAAAAGAAACCCTCGAATCTCCAAGCAGAAGCTATATGCAGAGAGGGATGCCTCCCTGCCTCAATCATTCTTCCATTTGCAGTACAGCTGCATTACACAATAAGTACAGTCCCACAATCAATGGGATTGATGTTGTTTTGTTGTTGTTCTGTTCTATTTTTCTTTTTGTTCTTGTTATGTGTTGCCTGTCTCATGCCTGTAGTAAATAAACACATTATTCTGCCAATAATCGGGTACTGGCCTGCCACACTAGAATAGAGGCCTGTCCCCTTTTTCCTGTAAATGTTCATTCTGAGCTACTCAAACATATTAACACCATATATATACTCTAGTTACATAATAGTGTTTGAAAAAAAAAGTTGTCGTTATGATGGAAAAATGCACTTCTAGTAACACTATGATATGCAACCATCCAGTCCTAGTGAGCAAGTCATTGGGGCTGCATCTGTGCGTCATGCTGATTCGCACAAAGTTGATTTAAACACTGTACTGTCCTCAGTGAGGGATTAATGGTTTGAATAGCTACTCAGGGGAACTCTATACAGCTGACTTAGATGTATTTAGTGTCTGGAAGAATGGTCAGTTCAGTAGGGCAGACCTCGTATACATGTATAGCCAAGCAGTCTATTACTTTGTATGAGCCTACTAGATTGTAGGTTCAAACGTTTTGCTTTAGGAGGTTATAACCAATCAGGTGTCTCTTTATTCATTAATAATTATTTTCATCAAGAGTCGCAACATAATGCATCTTGGGTCATATGGTCCTATGCATGGGAGTGATACATGTCCCACTCAAACTAAGGCTGGAAAATATCAGCCTGCCCCTAGGTAGACCTGCCTTTGATGCATCTTCTTACTTGCCCTGCACAGTAATAGTATCCCAGATTGTAAGCCACCTGAAAGGCTTTTGTATGATATACATCCGCCTTGGTGTATGGAAGACAAATACACCTCCAAAATTGATTTCAATAATGGACCCTCCTATGGTTCACTTAGTGCTGTACACTATTGACCAGGATAGGATATACACTGGCATCCCTGGATATATGGCTCAAACCCCTGACTTATGTTGTTTTAGGATAGAGGAAGGTCAAATCAGAAAGTTCTTGATATGTTTAAACAAGTTTATTATATTGAAAGGTATATATTTCGGCTCCTCAGAACACTTTGTGATACGTCTGTAACCCTAGCGTTTCAGTTTTTATCGCCTCACGAGGTATAATTATAGTCCGCGTTTTGGGTGACTCCGTGACGAAAAATACATCTTTATGTACGTTATGCCTCAAATACATCACAGCAGCTAATAATTTGGTATACAAGCTGGGGCAACAAATATCTTCACGCACACCAAGAATGGATATCATCAGGGAAATAGTTTTTGCAATACAGCCCAGTGAATTTTGAACATTTATCAAAAATATGAAAATTTCAACTACATACTGTCAACTTTACCCTAGTTTCCTCAAAATGGTCCCATTATTGTTTAAAATCGCTGTACAATGTCATGATCATGGATACTTTAAGAAATATGAAGCATCATGATATCTGGTTAGACCTAGTTTGCACAGTATAGGCCTAAAGTACACCTATTTACCTATTTTATGTCACGCAGTCACCCTGGTGACTCCGTGATGGAAATAAACTCTTGTATAAATGAGCATAAAAATGGTGGATTTCTATATTAGAACATAAGATGGAGTGGGTAGGACACAGGAAAACCAGAGATAACTTCAATACATTGGGTATTAATAATTCTATGCAGGTTTAAATTTTCATCAGGGTGACTGGTGACTCCGTGACGAATATTCTGGGTGACTCCGTGATGGAAAATATGTATCCCAATAGACATATGCCCCTGGAGGCAAGATTATTGGATTTTTTTCAAAATTTCTTTTTTCCAGCAGGAGACACAAGAGTTACCTCACAATCTGGGATACAATGGCTACTGTGTGGATTTTCTTAATTTACTATATAGAGGTATCAACCTAAAAAGACTTTCGATCATTTTGCTGACAAAACACACTTAAATCACTGTGGGAAAGAAAATATGGTACATATCTAATGAAATTCTTGTGAATCAATTGACTATACCATAGGCCTAATAGAAAATGATATTAGGGATAGGCTGTTACTGCCTCAGTAGACATAGGAACCATGTAAAACAATGTCATGTCATTTTTCAGAGTTTTTGACGCTGTCAGGGGTTTTTGGGCCATTGGAGGGCCAGAAAACGGAAAATATTGGGCCAACACACAAAAATTTAAAATTTCCTGAATTGTTAAGATGTTTTCTCACATATACTAAAGATTTGAAAAAAATGATGTAAAACTGGTTATTCTGTAGGGGTATAAGCCTGAAAAGGGCCAGAAATAGCCAAAACAACATATGTCGGGAGTTTGTGCCATATACTGATATCCCTGCATGTACCGGCTGTAATACCAGTCCCATTATCATGAAGATGGTTCTGATTTGTCTTAACCCTTACAGGCCCAGAACTATTTGACCAAAGTAAGATATCTGCAACATGATTAGTGCACCATAAGTGAATCTGCAACAGTTGAATTTACTGTTCTGACATAAGGTTCATATTACATTTCTTGAAAGCTAATGCAATAACCTTTCTTATGCTAGGCCCTCTTTATGGAAAAAAGTGCAAATTTTGGTAACCATAGCAACCAGAAATATTCCATTTGTTTAATTCATTAAACTTTAGATTAGATTGGTTGTAGATTGAGCCTTCGAGGAACCCTCTATTCTGTTGCCATGGCAACAATGAAATTCTTGTATCACTTCTCAAACATGGGAATGGCATACAGGGTATTGAGCTCTGTTACATAGTTTGATGTACATTTCTCATATTGCATTAAGAATTATATGATGATAACTAAGATGGGAAATAATAATAATAATCATCATGGGGGAGAATACCCAGGCTCAGCCAGTGGGCAAACCTGAATTTGCAGATATTTATTATCATTTTTCCTACTTTATTTGCTCTAAAATTGTAAATATCTGTCAGATAACAAATACAAGCACATGTATGAAATGCTTAGGCCACCCCGGAAATGTAGGTATGTCTTACAGTGGTACAAAAATAATATTTATACGATAGAACCATGTCAGACTTTAGATATGTGCAAAATACGCCATTTTACGCCATTTCACGCCACTGGGCCCCTAAGGGTTAAATGAACTAGTTTCATTTTCTCTGTGATAATATTATTTAACAATTTACATTTTCTAATTTGGTGCATGGTTTGTCTTGTGAGTACAGCTTAGTATCTCTTATACTGATAATTGACATTTTTCCAATTCATTGTTTCTTCAGAAAAAGTCTTAGCAACACTTTTCACAATAAGAATATAGACCAATGGTTTTACGACAGGTTATAACTGTTGATATCATGTTCCATGTTATTTGCCTGCTAAGTCTCTACTCAGGCAGTGCTTGATGCTATCTGTTATCTCTGCACTGACTATCTGTGTCCTTGCATGTGTGTATGTGGAGGGGATAAAGGGAGGGTCTCCAATTAATAAGCTGTTCTCTTTTTAACATGCCCGCTGTCCATGTCATCAAACCAACTAGCATTGTCACTATCTCCGCTGGCCGCATCACCAGACATTGTCTATATTTCTAATGGTGCAGTAGCTAAATACTGCATGTCACCTCACTAGCTGTACGGGAGGACATTGGCCACTAAGGCATTACAATATAAATGTGATCTAGTGGACAGTATTCATGTGATATGATATTGTTAGCCATTGAGGCCAGCATGATACCTAAAGGATAAATGTGTATTTGACATCACAAACATAGTGTTGATCAGTAACTCACCATTGCTTCATTTGTACATCCTGCTGACCATGCAGTATTTAAGCCATATGGTGGACATGGTGAAATGGGTGCAGTCAATGGCATGCATTTGAGCAAATGCAAGAGATGCCTTTTGGGAAGGTTTTAGTTTAAAGCCATTATGACCTTGCAGAAGCATTTATATGCAATCATTTGTGCAGTGCTCCTATGCTTCAGTTATTAAATGGCCAGAGGGAAATATCAGAGGTTACATGTGATTATGTCAATTGCTTCCATTATTAGGTTAACAGACGCGTTTGATTTCAGAAACGTTAAAGCAATAACTGATGGCCTGTCATACACAGTTTGGTGTTAAATCTTCTTCAGATTGTGTTAAAACGGCTGTTGGACTACTGGGCTAAAACAGATAATGGAATTCCTTCAGAAGTTCATACAATAGAGCTCTTGAGAACTGGCGATGTGAATATGGGTGGGCATTGCCCTATCCAAAACCCCAATTAGCTCTAAGTCTCATAGTTTCCAAGATATCTCTATCTAACTAGCATAATTCGAATAATTAGAAAATGACCGGGAATCCTCATCCTATAGGTCATAGATTTTGATCTAAAAATGATAATTTTATTCTGTTTTGACCCTAGTAATCCTCATGAATCATTTTATCAATGGGCTTCTTTATTTGGAATGAAGAACATTTTTCCATGGCAACACATATCGACAAAGACACCTATTTAGGCTCCAAAACGTTCTTTTTACATTCCAAATAAGGAAGCTTTTCATCAAAAATGGATTCTCCAGAAAAAAGTACCAAAAAGCAAATATTGGCCTGTTTTTTTTCATTTTAGGCCATGGTGGAGCCCCCTGGTGCCTAAAGTTGGTAGTAATCCCACAGGGATACCCCTTTCTGCTTGCCTGCTCACATATATGGTGTCATCCCGTGGTCAGCAGGCAGGAGGCAGGGGTGATGTGCCGACAACACACGATGCACTCGCGGATTTTGTAAGTAGCTCAGTGTGTGTATTACATAAGTGAGCAGTTCTCCATTTCCCTTTGTATTAATGAGATAATATTCATACCAGGGGGTGGAGGATCTATCCTCTACATCCAGTGTGAATTATAAGCCCAAATTCACATTCACATTTTCACCCCCTCATACATTCTCTATGAGCCCAGACTGGACCAGCCTTACCCTGCCACTGGTATCAGGCCGGCAACCAGCTCAGAGGTGGGTCTGTAGGGGGACTTAGGATGCCCCCAAAGCCATTCGTTTAGAAGACACTACCCATACAGCTAAGTGATATGGATGGTGGCTGAAGTGAGGCAGAAATGGGACCTAGAATGGGGGAGGGGATTAGGTGTCTGATTTATAGTGACCATTGTGGAGGGTGGGTAAGGGTGTATAGTCTTGCTAGCACCCCCTTGGCTGTGCTGAGTGAGATGTCTCCTCGCTATACCTGAGTCCTACCAAGATGCTAATGTACACATCCTGGCAAGCACATTTAGGCTAAAGCCTCAAACAACTGCAGAGAAGGAGGTGTGGGATAAATTCAGGAATAGGGATGTTTGCTAGCAGACAAACATGGGATGAAAGGGTTCTCTGAGCAGAGTAGGACAATATTGCAGTGCAGGGTATAGGGTATGTGACAGGTGACATACTTGCCATCAAAGTCTAGGGGGCCCTGCCTGCATCTTTTCAACATCTATTTGTGGATATGTATTTAGAAGAATCTAGAGCCTGATAGCATAGATATGAGTGATGGAGTATAGGGATGTGTCTCACAAACTAGGGCCAATGTTTTCTTCTCTGACTGGGTGCCATCTCTGACTGGGTGCCATCTCTGACCGGCCTGAATGGAAACGGTTTATTTAGGGTAGATGTAAATAGAATTTGGCTGAAAAGGTTAATGGGTATTATAACTCTTTAAAGTAGTAATTGGTTGCCCATTTTTATCATCATCTTACCTAAATAACCCGGGTTTTTTTCAGGCGGGTCAGAGATGACACCCGGTTAGAGATGGCACCAGGTCAGAGATGACACCTGGTCACAGTGAATAGAGGCCTTAGACGGGACAGCAGGGACAGCAAGAGGTTAGGAAGCACATTGGTTTGCCTGGCTTAAAGTGTCTGTATCTGATTGTTTTTCCAAATTCAATATCATATTCATTTATCTATTATTTCTATCATCTAAATAACTGTGTTCATAGTGTTGTAACAGTAGGGGACGGGGGCAATGAAAAGTCATCTGTGGTGAATATGACCTCAGAAAGGGGGTCCGCCAGGGTCAACCATGTCTTTACAGTGTATATTCAATGGAGACATAATTTTGATCCCCAATCATCGGATATACTCACTCTAACAATGACCCTAACCCTGGTCGAGGTGTAAAAGGACAGACACAACATTCATCTCATATATACCCACATGAATAAGGATGTCTACTAGCAGGCACTTGGTGCATATATATATAGGGCATAAAGGGGATACCAGAGCAGATATTTCAGCGGTTTTGCTCTGTATACACAGGGGGTGAGATGTAGGGACAGATGACATGCAGGTCATCAAATGCCACTGACAGGAACAGCCTGTGTGCTCTAGGGAGACTAGGGTGCGTCCGTCCAACCTGTATAATTTTTGTGACATGTACTGGGAAAAGGGATCTTAGTGCATCCAGTAGCAAGGTCCCCTTTAGCAGATTGTGTTTCATATGATTTAAGCCCTATAGAACAAGATGTGATGGATATTTGAGTGTTGTAGTACGCACAACAAAGAGGCATATAGATTGTGAAGTTGGTGTCCCTTTGATAGAGGTGGGTAAAGCAGAGAGATCTGGTATTTATGGCTATTTAATCATTGCAATCTGAACAGGAGTGACAAGCCATGCACTCCCCCTACCTAATTGAGGAGAAATCTATATGCACGTTGAGGTATTCAATTCCTTTCTAGAATATTGATATTTCTTTATTGTGGTATGATCAACAAGGACATTCCATATCAGACTGTTATAAGGATGTGTACCCGCCAAGGCCTCCTTCCTCACCGCCCTTTGTGCACATAGAGCAATGGCCTAAATCAGGGCATAAAGCAGACCACACACAGGAACTGACATTTAGGTTAGGCACTGTGAATGTCTGGAGTGGCTCACTACCTCCGTTTTAGTGGGGGGGCAATTGTCACATTTACCTGATCCCGTGGGATTTTCATGGTTATGGTACTTTTTCAAGTGGAATTAATGGATAAAAGGATGCTAAAGAAGATAGGATACCGCTCCATTTTTGATTTTTACTATTTGAGCTATTTTTAGGCCAATTAAGTTAATTAGTGTAATTAGAGCTTAGGAGGGGCTCTGTCTCTTTATTCTATATACATTAGCCCAGTTATTGCCTAGCAACAAGCATCCATGTATTCTTTACCCCTACAGACAGCACAGATAGCTTACCCTGGGGAGAGAGACCCAGCAACTTGCAACAGCAACTTGCAATAGCAGTGGTTTGCTTTATGAGGTAATTAATGCTAGGCAATATCTGGGCTAGTAGCTATATATATTCATGACTTCCTTTTTTTTTGTTTTAAACAAATTTATTCATAACTACCTTAGCATAAAATGAACAAGATGCTACACAATGACTTAATTCTGTTCAGCTAGCGACCAAGCTACTTGTAATAACAGTAGTTTGTTTAATGAGTTTGAAAGATTATTCCTGCTTGCAGGGGTGAAGAAGACATGGATGCTTGTTGCTAGGCAATATCTGGCCTAATGTATAATGTATAATGCATTACAGGATAGTATACGTATAGGTATCCGGAATACAGGCCCTCCTAGCGGTAGGCCCACATCCCATAGACTCCCTTCCCACAGGCCCCCTTCCCACAGGCCCTCCTGATCTAGGGCCCCCTGCCTTCAGGCCATCCTGACTACATGCCCCTGACTTGTCGGCACCAAGCTCACGTCCATTTCATACGTCCATAACATATTACCTCATTCAAATTCCTCATGTCCAACACTATCTCTTACAAATTATATGTCCAACCCCCACACATCCAACCCCCTCCCTCACGTCCAACCCATGCCCTCACATCCAACACCATCCCTCACATCCAACACCCTCCCTCACATCCAACCCCTTCCATCAAGTCAAACCCCCTCCCTCACATCCAACACCCTCCCTTACATCCAACACCCTCCCTAACATCATAACTTCCTCATGTTCAACCCCCTCCCTCACGCCCAGCCCCCTTCATCACGTTCAACCCCTCTGTCATGTCCAACCCTTCTCTCACATACACTAGAACCTTCTCCTCAAATCAGGAAAGGAGGTGGACATGGGGAGAAAGTAGTGGACATGAGGAGAAGGTAGTGGATATGAGGAGAAGGTAGTGGACGTGAGGAGAAGGTAGCAGACGTGAGGAGAAGGTAGTGGATGTGAGGAGAAGGTAGTGGACGTGAGGAGAAGGTAGTAGATGTGAGGAGAAGGTAGCAGACGTGAGGAGAAGGTAGTGAATGTGAGGAAAAGGTAGTAGACTTGAGGAGAAGGTAGTAGATGTGAAGAGAAGGTAGTGGACGTGAGAAGATTGTAGTGGAGGGCCTGAAGGCAGGGGGCCAGTAATCAGGGTGCCTAAAGGCAGGGCGGCTAAAATCCAAGTGCTATTACAAGTTGCTGTTGCAAATTACGAGGTCACGAGGGTAAAGAATACATGCTTGTTGCTAGGCAATAACCGGGCTAATGTATATAGAATGTATCTAGAACGTACCTTAGCATGAATGAACAAGATGCTAGAAATAACTTCATTCTGGACATCTACAGTTAGAGGTACTGTTGCTATGCAAAAGTAACAAAGTATGTCTGTTGCTAGGCAATATATGGACCAATACATATATAGATGTACATGTTATGATATAATTGCCTTAGAACATTGCAAGATTATCCATGTACCATCCAACTGTAATGCAACTGTATTTGGCTCTGTTACTATAGATAAGTAGCAAAATATGCCTGTTGCTAGGCAACCATTGGAAATACAGAAAAATAAATCTCACCACAAGATTCCCTATAGTTGATTTTTGGGGGGTTGGTATTGTTAGAAAATTGATAGCTCTATTTTCTAAAGAGATGGAGCCCCCCCTAAGTACTAATTACACTAATTAACTTTATTGGCCTAAAAATAGCTCAAATAGTAAAAATAAAAAATGGAGCGGTATCCTATCTTCTTAAGCACTTTTCAAACTATAGAAATCAGTTGAGAAACTACCATAACCACAAAATTCCCACGGAAATACAGTTGCCCCCCCACTATTACCCCTTTATACTACCCACAACAAAAGGGAATCCTTATTTAGTTAAATACAATTCATGATAGCTGCGTCCCAAGGAGTGATATCAAACAAAGATGTATTATTACCAGCACTCTGCTCACCCCCCACCCTACATTTTATGATATCTATTTGCCTATTAATAGAGTCGGACAATCCTTTATTTAGAGTCTAGGTGACTGCACAGTAAGTTCTTTGGCTGCGAGAGGAATCCATTGCTCTGCTAGACTAGCTGCGCATGCAATCATATCCAAGGATGAGACAGATTCTTTCTTATCCTATGCCTACACCATTAGATCTCATAGAGAGACAGACAAACCAACAAGCTTCATGCCCAATATATATGTGGTTCATCGAGATCAGGTGGTAGCCCATGGATGTGAGGGATCAGGTCCCACAGTCAGCTAGCCACTTGTATCGTACATGGTTCTGTTTCTGTGATGTTCTATATACAGTGCTGAGATATTCTAATCGATAATTTCTCTCGCACCCACTGCTTGGGTATTCAGTTGATCAATCTTGCTAGGGAACTTAACATCTTTCTATAGCATGCTGAGTGCCACAAATCCAGAAGTGCAGCTCCTACAGTGATTCTACATACCTGCACCTATATACACTGATAAAGACCCATGTAGACCCTGGACAGCTGTGATTGTCTGTACAAATGGAGGCAGCTGTTGTGGTCTCCTTGTGTGGAGGCTCGGGAGTGGTTCTATACAGGAGATACAGGTCTACTTTATCTCACTTCCATAACTCTCATGCACACACTGTAAACAAGAATTGCAGTTGTTGCCGCGTAAAAAAATGCCTCAGGCATTTTTATACGCGGCAACAGCCGCAATTCTTGCATTCGAAGAAACATAATGTCTACATGGTTGGTATGTTTGAAGGGAACCCATTCAAGACACCAAAAAAGCAGGGCCGGGAAAGGGTTATCAGGGGGAAGGATGATATTACTTCAAATATGGCATTTCCTATGAATTCCTTGGGTCCATGTTAAGGGGTAAGGAAATGTGTGTTGCTTGACAGATAAACAATTACAGTAGATGTTGCTAGGCAACCAGCTGGATTAGCAACAAACTAATAGAACCATTGAATTCCTTGGGTCCATCTTAGGGGGTTAGGTTTGATTAAAATCAACCTTAGGACCATGGAGATGTGCGTTGCTAGGCAGATAAACAATTAGAATAGCCTTTGCTAGGCAATCAGCTGTATTAGCAACAAACGAATAGAACCATTGAATTCCTTGGGTCCATATTAGGGGGGGGGGGGGGGGGTAGGTATGATTATAATCAACCTTAGAACCATAGAAATGTGTGTTGCTAGGCAGATAAACAAATAGAATAGCCGTTGCTAGGCAACCAGCTGTAAAAGCAACAAACCGATAGAACCATTGAATTCCTTGGGTCCATATTAGGGGGGGTAGGTATGATTATAATCAACTTCAGGACCATGGAAATGTGTGTTGCTAGGCAGATAAACAATTAGAATAGCGGTTGCTAGGCAACCAGCTGTATTAGCAACAAATGGATAGAAGCATTAATTCCTTGGGTCCATATAAGGGGGGTTAGTTAGGTATGATTATAACCAACCTTAGGACCATAGAAATGTGTGTTGCTAGGCAGATAAACAAATAGAATAGCCGTTGCTAGGCAACAAGCTGTATTAGCAACAAACGGATAGAACCATTGAATTCCTTGGGTCCATATTAGGGGGGGTAGGTATGATTATAATCAACTTCAGGACCATGGAAATTGGTGTTGCTAGGCAGATAAACAATTAGAATAGTTGTTGCTAAGCAACCAGCTGTATTAGCAACAAATGGATAGAAGCATTGAATTCCTTGGGTCCATATTAGGGGGGGTAGGTATGATTATAATCAACCTTAGGACCATAGAAATGTGTGTTGCTAGGCACATAAACAAATAGAATAGCCGTTGCTAGGCAGCCAGCTGTATTAGCAACAAACGGATAGAACCATTGAATTCCTTGGGTCCATATTAGGGGGGGTAGGTATGATTATAATCAACTTCGGGACCATGGAAATGTGTGTTGCTAGGCAGATAAACAATTAGAATAGCTGTTGCTAGGCAAGCAGCTGTATTAGCAACAAATGGATAGAACCATTGAATTCCTTGGGTCCATATTAGGGGGGGTAGGTATGATTATAATCAACCTCAGGAACTATCAAAGGTTGATTTATATTATTGTTATCACATAGCATAAATTTGTGTTGTGACACCTTAATCCAAGATGGTGGCACAATCCAAGATGACGGCGCCCGTTCTGACTTCTGGCAAAGTGCTAACATCATATACCTTGTTCTGGTGGTGCCTGGCGGCACCACCAGGTGGCTACGCCACCACTTCGGCATAAAAAAAATGTCGTCAAAATGACGTTGAATCACCGGCAACTTTTGGGACATGACTTTCACCGTCTTTTTAACGGTGATGGTCACCGTTAATTTTACGCAGAATCACTGTTCATTTTACGTAGAATCTCCCTTAATTTTACGTTGAATCACCGTTAATTTTATGTTGAATCACCATTGATAGATTCAGAGTATTCAAATATACAGAGAATATTCTATAAGCCTCACAGGGAGTCTGATTATGGTGACTTTAGTTACTGTAGTATACATCTAAACACTTACGGATAAGCCATACTTTGACTTTGTCCTTAACCTATATGCCACACTGGAGATCTGACTTGCATACTAGCCCTGACCTATATAATAGGTTTTACTCTATAGGATTGATACAGGCAGAGTTTCCAGAGGTGAGGATATATGCATAGTATGTTACCACAAAATAGGTGTATAGATCCAGACAGCTACTTTCTTTTGGATATTATCAAGTGATCATGGTATTTTGTCAAACCTATCTCAGGATTGAATTGTTAAATTGTCAAACATATAGATTACTTGAAAATTGCCACTATTTCAACATGTATACTCCACTTCAAAGGCTCACACTCTCCGGAAAAGTCCTCTAACAAACCAGGCCACCTATCTATGGCAAGATCCACTACATGTGGCTCCCTCTGGGATTTGACATTAGAAGATGAATTTACGTTGAATCATTGTAATCCAAACCAGGTTAGCATTGAACAAGAATCCACTGTGAAATGGCTGATATTTACGATGCTTCATTGACTTCCAAATAACGGTGAATCAGCGTTAAATTTTACGGAGTGAATCTGTAAAAAGTACATCTATTTTTTACAGTGCAGTTTTAGTCTGCGGGATAAAAGGGCCTGTCCACACAACATGTAACGGCCAGTTCTCACCATTATGGACTTTTTTTAAATCTTTGAGTAGAGCCATAAATTTTGACATATATTCATGTGATGATCTATAAAATTGTGCAGTGGAATGGGTGTGGTGTAAAAATGATTGCCATGGTAACCAACCTAAGGCACCCTGCTAATTGTGTCCTGCCATCACATCAGAAATGTGATTGTAGGGGTGTTAGGCCTAATTTCAACTAAAACTGCTTAGAGGTCTATTTCTTTTTTGTTTCCTGTAAGAGGACATATATATATATTGTCTGCTTGACTACAGTAATGGGTCAGATTATTTAGCAGTACCCCTGTTATTACTGTTTAGTTGAATTACACTAAACCATTGCAGCTTTGGGATTGATACTCTCTCAGCACTAGATAATTACTAGACAAAATATTGCAAATAAATTCATGAATGAAAACAAAGATTACTCATAAAGAGAATGTTGCAGATATATAAATTTCCATTTCAGTTCCTGCATTCCTTATGAACCTTTAGATTTGATATGTAATTTCCAGGGAGTGTTCACTTATTATTTACGGGGGGGGGGGGGGGGGGGTGGTTGGCGGTGAGATTTCGCGCATAGGGGCGAAACCTTTTTACGCCCCCCCCCCCTACGAAAGCGTGTGGAACGTTTTCAGCCCCCCCCTCGCCGAAGGCGTCAAAAGATTTTCACCCACCCTTTGAACTCTAGTAACGCGCAGGCTGTTTTGCTAAAAAGGGGCTTAAATTTTTGCCCCCCCCCTCAAGAGGGGTCAGAATTTGTCATGCCCCCCCCCCCTTGGGAGGGGTCGGAAATTTTTACGCCCCCCCCCAAACCCACCACCCCGCCCCCTGTAACTAATAAATGAACACTCCCTTAAGAAAAAAATTGTCCATCCCTACCCTGAAAAAAATGGCAGACCAGAACATAGCCAGTTTTGGCTATGCACAGTTTTCATGAGAAAGGGCCTAACCTGTAAATTTATGCGACTAGTGGGTTCCACCACTCATCTAGTTTAAACTCGATGAAGATGCAAACCTATTATGTTGCAGGATCCGATAAACGAGTAAAGGTAGCACTGTCCATTTAGATGAGATTCTAGCCTATATAGTAGAATAGATAAAGCAGTCATTTTGACCAACATTGGCACTTGTGGCGGAAAGCATGCAAATTTGCCTCTAAGGGTGTTTTAACATGCTGAATCCATTTCTAAGTGGAAACATCATTTTGGAAAATTGTTTCTACTTGTAAATTGACTTTGAAATAAAAAAGTAAAAAATAGTTTTTTTAAATCGCATTAAATTCGCCATGCTTCTAGCAGAACAGGAAAGGGTGTACACACACCTAAAACCACTGATACTCATTCATTTTAATCAGTTAGAGTCCAAATTAACAATGACTCTCTTTCTGACTCTCTTTTTGAATGGAGTCAGGGTCTGACTCCCTTTAAAAAGAGAGCAATATAACTCCCTTATGTGAGCCTGGGTTTTGCCTCCATACTGCTTCTCGAATTACTGCTACCCACCAATATAAATCTTATAGAGTCCAAATTATTAATGACTCCCTTTCTGACTCTCTTTCTGAATGGAGTCAGTGCCTGACTCCCTTTAAAAAGAGAGCTATGTGACACCCTTATGACAGCCCTGGTTTTGCTTCCAAACTGCCTTCAGAATATTGCTACCCATCCATATAAATATATACTATGTACTCATTAGGACTACCCCCCTCCCCCATGTGTACATTCTGAAATGCATTAGGAACCCCCCCTCCCCCCCCCCCCCCTCTGACGTAGGGTGTCCAAACATGGCCTCCCCCTACATAGTAAAAGGTTGTACAATATGTGTGTGCTATATTTTCTATCATAGCCTATACATATGGGACCAGCAGGGGCGGGTTCAGTGGGGATGGGGTCCTGTCCTGAACTTTTGGGGAAAAAAGTAGATTTTCTCTCTTTTGATAGAGTGACTTTGGCCCCAAATTAGATCTAAAGGCAGCTCAAAATGTATTTTTCATACAATTCCAATACAAGCGTGTTTGTGCACCATCATACTATATATACTATCCAATGTTTAAAGCCAGTTGAGGTGCCCCCCCCCCATGAAGATTTGCCTCTATGCCTCTGGAAAGGTCTCTTATGTTACCAGGTCTTTTGGTGTTTGATGGACTCCCAGCTTTTCTAAATATAATAATCTTGCCTAATTGTAAAAAAAAGATATGTAGAATGTATTCAAATGCACAAGTGTGTAGGCCTTGTTTGATCAGTTCTGTAAGGGCATGTAAGGGGTGTGCTCCCCTGCAATATTTAGCAAATTTTGGCCCCATAATGGACAGAAAAATGGACAGAAGAACAATGACCCTCTCCCACCCCCTGTACGCATCTGTATGCATTTGGCTTGACCCCCCAGCCCCCTTTGCTTCTTATGTAATTAATGGATGGCCCCAAAGCGAATTTGGGGTTCACTATAATTTTATAGCAATATAATGTGGAAAGATGAGCTCTGATAACAGCCATTATATCTATCATATTGTAATGGGACGCCGCTGTACTATTTCTATAGAACCAGTTTGGGTTATATTGAGTATGTGTGTTGCCGTGTATCCAGGCCGCACTCCTGTCTAGTGCCGGGTATGTGGTTACATAAGCCTGCACCTGAGGATTGGTGGAGCGCGACCTGGTAATGTGCATTGAGCCGAGACCGCCACGTGTCACCCGACGTATCTCGGGTACCGTGTCGGTCCGGATGCACCGGTGCGTGGTTACCCGGAGTTCCTCGGGAACTCAAGTGTTTACGAGTAATGGAGAGAATTACATAAGGATCAGTATATAAGGCCTGAGGTTCTGCTAATCGAGGACCCAGTCTTGCTGTGCACTTCGGCCAGCTTGGCTGCTCCACAACAGAGCTTCCCCGAACTCTGTTGTACCTTTTTGGCCTAGTCCTGCTGCTGCTTCCAACTTGGTCACCCTGCGTCTTTCTCTGTTCCACCCTCTGGGGGAACTAGAGGAGATAGACGCACTGGTGAATAACTCCGGGTCCAGAACTCCCTCTGTGGAGTCTGGTCCAGATGGAGTCGACCAAGGTGGAAGAGAGCCTTGGATCTCGGGAATTATATACTAGACCGTGAGCGTATACCTCCTGTATGTTCATATGACCACTGGTGTTCAGAAGCATATTTGATTGTTACTATCCGACTGTATGATTACGAGCCGTATGTCAGAATGAATGAAATGTAATTTCTGAACAACCTATTTTCGAATCTGGAGTTTTTCATAGCCGATGCCTATTTTAGAATAGCCAACAGCTACAATATAGAGCAAGGGCGACTGGCACTGCACATTGCCTATGTGAAAGATGTATTACTCCCTTCATAAAGGGAGCGAAATATAAGCTAGACTCACTTTCAAAGAGAGTCAAAAATGAATTTGACTCCTTTACATAAGGGAATCACTAAAAGGGAGTCATTATGGAAGCTAAATGTGGACTCCCTTAAGGGAGTCACAGTAACTCTCTTTTAAAAGTGCCAACTCTCTTTCCGTAACAAAGAGAGTCATTCTGAAAGCAAGACCTAAACCTTTCTGACTCCCTTCCTTTTCTCTTCATAATTATAATATCATTCTATATGGTAGCAGTAATTTTGGAGGCATTCTGGATACGTTTTGGAGTCAAATACAGTGCTCACATAAGGGATTCACATAGCGCCTTATCTAAGGGGAGTCAGGCATTGACTCCACCAGAAAGAGAGTCAGAAAGAGAGTCAGAAATAATCTAAACTTTTATATAATTACCATTGGTGGGTAGCAGTAATTTTGGATGCAGATTGAAGACAAAACCAGGGCTTGCATAAGGTAGTCACATAGCTCCCTTCCTAAAGGGAGTCAGGCACTGACTCCATTTGGAAAGAGAGTCAGAAGAGAGTCATTGATAATTTATACTCTATATGATTCCTATGTGTGGGAAGCAGTAATTTTGGATGCAGTTTGGAGGCAAAACCAGGGCTTGCATAAGGTATATAGTCACATAGCTCCATTTCTAAAAGGAGTCAGGCACTGACTCCATTCAGAAAGAGAGTCAAAAAGAGAGTCATTGATAATTTATACTCTATATGATTCATATGGGTGGGAAGCAGTTATTTTGGATGCAGTTTGGAGGCAAAACTAGGGCACACATTAGGGAGTCAAATAGCTCCCTTATTAAAGGGAGTCAGGCCCTGACTCCATTCAGAAAGAGAGTCAGAAACAGAGTCATTGCTAATTTTGACTATATATATGATTAACTTAGGTGGATAGCAGTAATTTTAAGTGTGTGGACACCCTTTCCTGTTCTGTTAGAATCATGGCAATTTTAATTTGATTTAAAAAAATCATTTTCTACTTTATTATTTCAAATCAATTTTTTCAAGTAGAAACAATTTTCAAAAATGATGTTTCCACTTAGAAATGGATTCAGCACATTGAGAAGGCCCTATGAGCCGATTTTCATGCTTTCCGCCGGAAGTGCCAATGTTTATGCACTATCTATTGCACTAATACTACAATACCTTACCTTAAGGGCACGCAAATTAAGGTCATCACCTGGCGTGTCATAGAAGTTAGCTCTTTAGCCTTTTTTGTGTTTTTTTTTGTGCACAATTCTTAATGAAAAACATGATAGAAATATGCAAATATTGGCATATACCCCCATAGATGGAGTGGAATAGAACAACAATTATGTTTCCACAACTTTTAAAGAACAGAAACATATTGACTACCAAAGTGTGGAATTTATTATTGAAGGTACATAATTATATTTCCATTTACCATTTGGTGTCAGTGGAAAAAATAATGAAATTTAAAAAACGCCCCTATCATAGATTTCAAGGCTCAGTGATGAGAAAGCTTTTTTTGACAGCCCTGGACATGGAGGGAGGCTGTCACCCATTCAGTGGACGATCAACCCCTGTCTGACACCTACTAACCTACGTCAACACTGTCCTGTCAGTGTCACTGATAGACTAACCCCAGCCCCAGCCACACCAAACCCCTTGACAGTGAATATTATGGGGCACCTGATGTAAAAGAAATCCTATTTATTTTGTTGGTGGTCTGGATTGATGCCAGGAGTGAATTACCCAGAACATAACTCTTGAATTAATAGGAAAGCCGTTTTATCCATGCCGGACCTCATCTGTGACTATGGTAACCTTCTGTCAACACTGAACCCATTTTGGTTCTCAATCACCTATAAATTTACCAAGGACCAATAATTATAAGCTTCACCTAATAAACTGCTAATGGTCAGTCACACCTTCGAACAGGTCTCATTCTTTCTTACAGAACTGAAAGCTCTTCCACACAATACCCCTGCTACAACACCCCTACATGTTACAACAAACAATAGAAGGTTCAGGATCTAGGTAAAGGCATGTCCCAAATTTACAGCAGAAATAGGCCTATCCTTTGTGTTTTCTTCACATCTAAAATAATCAGCAGAGGACATGAAGGTGGGGTTCATACTTGCCACATTTTAGTTAAAAAGTAGAAGTAGGGCTACTGAGCCACCCTCATTCATTTTGAGGGTAACATTTCCAAAAGTCTGTGTTTTAAAGAAAACTGACTTTTGGTAATCATGCGATTATTCTCATAGATCTAAGTTTTACCATTGTCATACCATCCAACGAAAGAGATTATTAGATTCAAAAAGACTTGAGTCTATGTTGAGAGGAGGAAATTGCTTGGACCAGGGGTTGTTTTTCCAAATCTAAGGTAAGACTGGCATCGCAATAACACACTAACCTCTATTGATGCACTCAATCAAGAGTCTGACACTTCCCTTGAGAACCGGAGACTGGTTACTTTGGAATCTTGATGGACTTCAGGGAAGCCAAGAAAGCACAAATAGATCCTGTCAGATTTAGCTTGGTTGCAATTTTGTTTGTAGATATTCTCTCTCTCCTGTGAGTATCCCGTGTTATTTTTCTGTTGTCTTTGTGGTGTACAAAACCGATTTGAAAATTCCAGTGTTTTTTCCCGGATTCAACCTTTCGTCTAGTTTTAACATGTAGATCTACTTAATACTCATTTTCCTAATAAGAACTCATGGTTCTCCCCATTTTCCTGGTGACGCAAGGTACAGACCTTCACCCCACAGCATCGGGCAATTGCATTGGTCCACCGAAATTGGCCCAATGGGGCAGTTCATTCGCCTGAAATCTGGAAATATCCCTTCCATAGATGTGATATAAGAATAGTCCATAGTCTGTTCACATAGGTGACCTGGAAGTTGGTGGCAGAGATATGGGTGCTGTAGAATAGTAGATAGGCCAGAGTTTAGTGGGAGGGAACCAATAGGCCATTGAGGGGCTGGAAGGTGTCTAGAGTGACGTGCTGGCGACTCTCGTTCCCAAAGCCTTCCACAGGAAGGCTCTAGCTACTACCACAATGATTTTCTCTTGAATCATGATGGGTTTTGGAAATCATTCCTTGTAACTCGGAACCAGTGAACAGGAACCAGAATGTATAATCCTGTTCGCGGGTTCCAAGCTAAGAACCGGGATTGGTCAGACCCAGCAAAGGTTCAAGGTCATAGTGGTGTTTACAAGACTTGCCATTCTGTCCCAGAATGAGAGGTGGAATAAGTGCACATCCTGATCCGCCGGGCTCAACAATGCCCCTGACCCTGGGGGATTCTGGACATTGAGGGGTTAGATCGGGACCCAGAGTGCCATGCTGATCTGCCTGGTTCAACAATGCCTCGGCCCCTGGAGTAAGCCGGATACCACCTGGAGGAGACAAAGGCTGACCCCTGCATGACCCAAGAATGGGCTGATAGGCTGTATGCTGCTCCACATGCTTATCACAGCCTGGATATTTGCATTTACGTCAAGTGAATAGGAACACAGCATATTCAATTTGAGTAAATGCCACTTATCCCAGATATGCCTAAGGAGGGAAATAGTGCTCTTTTTATAACAAAATTTCTTTTCCTGTGTTAAATTGATGTATTTTGGGCATTTTTAGCAAAATTGGGAAATTTGCGCTCATGGCCTCTGATTTATGGACCGTCCTTTTAAAAGGACGGTAGGCACATAGGACATCAAAATTTCATGGGGAGTTCATTATTCAATTTGTTTCATGCCACAATGATATGGATGCATATAAAATGATGCAATTACCTCAGTAAACTGTCCTCAAGGATGGCACTGGTGTTATTCTTAATTGTGATGGTATGTTCTTAATTGTACATGAGTTGATATATTGCCTAGCAACCACATTTGACAAAAATTCCATGCCTAGCAACAAGGACGTGGAATAGGCCTAAGAGAGCTTTAGATACAGCTTATCCGAGTATGCAGACCCAAGGATACCCATGATACTTATTACATTTCTTTTGAATCAATATGTTGCCTATCTATGACATTCAAAAACATTCTGTGCCTAGCAACCAGCATTAGAATGGCATTAACAGCCTAGCAACAACATTCAAAAACATACTGTGCCTAGCAACGAGCCTGCAAAATGGTCCTTATCGAGCTTTAGATACACCTAACCCCAGTATGCAAACCCAAGGACACCAGTGATACCTTTCATTATTTGTTTGAATCAATATGTTGCCCTTCCATGACATTTAAACATTCTGTGCCTAGCAACAAGCATGTAGAATGGTCTCAATAGCCTTGGAACAAAATTCAAAAACATTCTGTGCCTAGCTTCAAGCACGGGAAATGGGCCATATAGAGATTTGATGTCCCTTTCCCCCAGAAACAGACCCTAAATACCTGTTGGTATACATGATGCAAAGGTTACTGATCACCAAACAGTATGTAGCAGGCAATGGGGATTACAAGTATGCATGGAATCATACTTTCCTCTAGTGAGCAAACCTGAACATTTGAATTGATAATGTACTGGCGCTCTATACTATCACTGCAAAGGAGGCTTTATACTCTGGGCTGACATAGCTAAAAAGCGGCCTTTTTGTAAGAAGCTGGATTGGAATTTGTCCCTGCCACATACTGGGCTTCCGGTCAGTTAGTTGGGCACTGGTCTCACTGGAAGCCACATTTGGTGTACAGTGAGAGACCTTTGTCTGACTACAATAGCCCTACCAAAGATCTGGTCATTTTGTAGTAGAAGCTCATTTCAAGTATCTCATTACCCATCCAATATTCTATACTGTGGCCTGGTTGCCTACCCATTCTCTTTTGCACTCATGATATCTAATTGTGTTCAAAAGACTATCCTGTGTGATCTACGATAGTGGCTTGAATAAGGACACCCCTGCTTATAAATTTTGATGATACAATTTACACTGTGCTTATACGAGACCTGTGTTTATTTAAGATTAAACTTACCTTCATTTCAAAACCATCATTTACCCTTTGCTTACACAGGACCTGTGCTTATTTGAGACCCCTGTGCTTATTCAAGCCACTACAATATTACTAATTCACTCCTGATCCAGAATTTCACCCAAAACCTTGACTATGGGGATCCTACACTGCTATTACTACAAAAATACAGGGCATTCCTCATCATATAAGGCCCAAATCCCCCATGGGGAGGGTAAAATATGGATGTTTTATAATTTGGGCTGAAAGAAAGTCATCTAATCTTTAACCTGTTAAAAGAATATGACAATCAGAATATTTTATCTTCCAGGAACAGACATCTTTGTATTTTTCAAAATGATGCTCAATAGCATCACCCATTTTCAAGCTGCTAGTGCCAATTAGCTTCACCTGTTTAGCATGGGCTTTCTTACAACACAGTCAAGCAAGATGGTGAAAACATTTTAAAATGTTTTTTCCTCAGAAATCCAATTGTGGAGTTGACAACATATCTATTTTTGATAGAAATGCCTTTATTTGGAATCCTAAAAGGACATTTTTACATATTATTGGATGTCTCTGAAAGAATGTTTCTGGTTGCCATGGTAACCCAGTCTAAAATGTTATGGAGTAAATCAGTAATGGAAGGGGCATTCTGAAAAATTTCATTTCTTATTTAATGGTGACCCAATCTAAATAATAAAATGTAAAATACTGACTTTCATCAAATAGTTCTGGGCCCATAAGGGTTAGCTGTAAGCACAGTAAATTGTTTTATGTTGTTGCTATGCTGTTTCTATAGGTCATTCGACATGCTTGTAGCTAGGCAAAGAATGTTTTTACATGTCATGGATAGACAGCATATTGATCTAAAATGACCACAAGAAGTATCCTGGGTATTCTTGCATCTGTATACTGGGGTCAGGTGTATCTAAAGCTTGAGCTCTCTAAGGGCCATTCCACGCACTTGGTGCCTGGCATGGAATGTTTTTTAATGTTGTTGCTAGGCTGTTTAGGCTATGCTACATGCTTGTTGCTAAGCACAGAATGTTTTTAATGTCATGGACAGGCAACATATTGATTCAAACAAATAATGAAAGGTATCACTGGTGC
Organism: Harmothoe impar; assembly: GCA_947462335.1. Taxonomy (NCBI): domain Eukaryota; kingdom Metazoa; phylum Annelida; class Polychaeta; order Phyllodocida; family Polynoidae; genus Harmothoe; species Harmothoe impar. The sequence continues at coordinate 42,503,495 of OX381718.1, read as the reverse complement.
CCTTGGGTTTGCATAATGGGGTTAGGTGTATCTAAAGCTCGATAAGGGCCATTTCACAGGCTCGTTGCTAGGCACAGTATGTATTTGAATGTTGTTGCTAGGCTGTTAATGCCATTCTAATGCTGGTTGCTAGGCACAGAATATTTTTGAATGTCATGGATAGGCAACATATTGATTCAAAACAAATGCAATAAGTATCATGGGTATCCTTGGGTCTGTGTACTCAGGTTAGCTGTATCTAAAGCTCTCTTAGGCCTATTCCGCATGCTTGTTGCTAGGCATGGAATTTTTGTCAAATGTGGTTGCTAGGCAATATATCAACTCATGCACAATTAAAAACATACCTTCACAATTAAGAATAACACCAATGCCATCATTGAGGACAGTTTACTGAGGTAATTGCATCATTTTATGTGCATCCATATCATTGTGACATGAACAAATTTGAATAATGAACTCCCCATGAAATTTTGATGTCCTATGTGCCTATCGTCCTTTTAAAAGGACGCTTTTGAACAATTATCCATAAGTGAGGGGTTAAACTAGTTAGACATTTTTTTGGTGCTAAAATTGCCTCAATGCCATTAGTTTCACATGTTTTTGACAAAAATGTTGAAAATTCATGCATTTGTCCTACTTTTCTAAGCCCTATAATAGTCAGGATTTTGAAACAGGCATTATTTGGTGAGAAACCCCTGTGTGTATGGTTGCCATGGTTACATGAAAAATGATATACATACTTGTAAAGTCAAAATAGAAGCATGTACCCTTGTTCTATTATAATTTGAAGTTAAAAACAATATGAATTCAATTTTGATATTATTTTAGTGATCATTAAAGTAGTACATGTAGGCGTCCTTTTAAAAGGACGGTAGGCATATCTGGGTTATAATCCCCTAAATGCATTGATACCCTTTCTGTGACATTTATGTGACCCATCCTTACAAAATGAGGAACAAGTCGCAAAATATGAAAACCATATATTTGGATAGTCTAAATTAGGAGCTTTTATTCGATGAAAATGTATGATAAACATCAAGTTCCGAGATATGAGAGCTATTAAACGCTAATGAATGTAAAATCTATTTAACATGATAAACTAAGTCTGAGACATTATCCTTTCATTCATTTTCCAAGAGAGAACCTGAGGGTGTCCCGATACGATTTGTCCGATATTTTGTTATTGACTATGCTTTAGCGTGTGTGATTCAGCCTTTATTTTGGATACATCATTCTAATCAATGGTATCTTGTTCTGAAATCACCTACTATTGCTAAATGATTGTTACGGACCCCCTACACCAAAGTCGATGCTGTGTACCCTCCAAGGTTTCCTTCCCTACCTCCCATTGTGCACATATAGCGATTTCCTGAATCAGGATGATAAGGGATATCACACACATGTACTGACATTTAGGTGAGGCACTGTGAGTGTCTGGAGTGGCCCACTCCTTCTGCATATCCACATATCCAACCCACATCAATAATCCTTCCATATTTAGCCAAACACAATCTATAATGGCCATGTGCCAAACGATTGGGAAATATCAACAGAGCATCTTGCTGCACTGCACTGGGTTTTAGTAATGTTTGTCTGCAAATTTCACCAATAACAAAACCCTTTATTTGGGATCCAGATGACTACAAAGTTTTGCTATTCCTACATTTTGTTAGCATAGAAACTGCTGCTGCTTACTTAAGGCATCTATAGAAATTACCTAAACAGCTACTTTTAACATCATTATTAGTGCTGCAAAACCAGCAGACCATCTCTCATAGTGACTTAATGGACACAGAGAGAAGAAACCGAGTCAAAAGGGAGTCCAGGCTTGCCTCCAGAATGACTCTCTTTTCTGACTCTCTTTCTGACTCTCTTGATGAACCTGACTCCCTTAAAAGGGAGTTATGTGACTCCCTTAAGAGAGCCCAGGTTTTGCCTCCAAAATGACTCCCTTTTATGACTCCCCGCTACAGACAGAGTCCAGGTCTATGCTGCAACTCCCTTTAGAAAGGGAGTCTAGGCACAGGATGGCTCCTTTGGAATAGAGAGTAATAATTTATAGGTAATTCCTACCCCCTAACCCTCTATATAACCATTTCAATAGCTGTCTCCCTAGCTGATGTTTCTACATTATGTTGGTGCAATGCCTCACAAGGAGGAGGGAACTCAGAAAGATCCCTCAGAGCACATTAGATAATATACAAAGGAACATATGAGCTTTTGAGATTTAACTTTCTCATTTTGCTACAAATTGGGTGTCTATACCTTACACATCATGCTTATGCTACAGTTTTAAATTAACTGTAATTATTTCATAAAATGTAATTCTGACATTACATGTTGATGCTACAATGATATACACGTATCAGCATAAGTATCAATGTCACAAATAACATGGATCTAGAGATCTGAGCATGCAGAATATTACCATTTTAGGTATAGTGCTACCACCTAGCAGGCTTAACTGTAACCAACTGTTTGACTCCCTTGGGGGAAAAGGGAGTAGGGACCCTTGACTCTGATTAGAAACAGAGTCAGATGGCTTCTTAACATATATGCTAGATGGCATTACAGTCATTGTACAGTAGTGTCACCTAGTGGGTTTCCTATTTCCGTTTTGTATGCTCACCTCTGTGACTCCCTTAGGGAGTCCAGGTAACCATCGACTCACCTCAGCTGACATGGACTCTGTTTGATCTAATTGAAAAGGAGTCAAGGCTGTTAGAAGGGGGAGTCAGCCAGTGTGAAAAGTGAGCCAAAGGGACCCTGGCTCTCTTTTTATAGCCTGGACTCCCCTTGTGACTCGGTTTCTTCTCTCTGTGGACCTACATTTATATCGACCTATGTAGACCCTAAGGCATAGTTTCTGTACACCACACAGTGCCTAATGTGTGGTGTGCCCTCCCTACAGTAACACCAGGCATGATCCTATCAGGAACATAGCTGTGCCTCGGGAGATATGTCTGTACAAATGGAGGCAGCTGCTGTGGTGTCCTGTTTGTGAGTAAGATGAGGAAGTGGAGCCCATGTGGTAGATATATATATAGGAGTCGTTGTAGGAATGAGTTGTGTGATCTACAACTAATATATAGGATTTGTGTTTATCTCACTACGAAGACTTGGCGATCCTCGCTACTGTATGTATGATTATTTTTCACTTTGAAACGTATTGCTCACAATGAGAAAATAACGACATGGCGATGGAACATCACTTTATTCTGCTACAAGGAAAATTATTGGAGAGTCACATGACTAGCAGGCCTGTGGGGAGGATTGCACATGGCAGAGTGTTGACCCCCTCTCATTGCACGATCCATTCCTGTCCACCATGACACTTCCTAAGGCCTACACTAACACCCCCCTAATCTGCTGACAGTTGATGTTATGAGGAACCTAATGTCAGATAACTTGTTCTGATGGTACGTGGTACTGAGTGTCAACTGTTTTTTGTTGGTGCTTTGTTTCTGTATGAACAGCTTCTGATAAGAGACCCTGACAGAGGTACTGCTAAATAAACTGACCCATTACTGTAGTCATGCCCCCGGGAGTCATGCAAGCAGACAATACAAATAATTAGACTCACTCATGCTGAAGTCAGAATTGTAATGAGTTGTGGAGCATACTGCTGTAGACATGTCAGGATCAGATAAATGGATTTTAACTTTTGAAAAGCTGTTGAAGGCATTTCCAATTTCCCGTCATCAAAACTGACTCACTCAATCAAGACCCTGACACTCGCTTTAAGAACCAGAGCCCATGGAATTATCTCTTTTTAAAGTAAGACTACACTAGATGAAATACAAGTGTGATATATATGGATAAATAAAAAGGACACATCCAGAGGTAGATATCAATTGTGCCTATAAGATTTTGCCAGTCGAGGAAACCATGTACCAGGAAGCGGCATAATCTCAGTGAGGGCGTTCCAAAAACATGGTAGGGTATTCAGGACGATTGACAGCATTGAGCCAGAAAATTATATCATTTTGATTTTCGTGCTACAGTTTCTGAAAATACCAATGTCGTGATAAAATGGAGCTGGAACAAGGACAATATGAAATACATAACAAAACACAAGAACAAACTACAGGTAATAACATGATGTATAAGTGCTACATTGTTGAGTCTCTAACAAGAACGTTAACGCTTTCATTTATAATGCAAACAAAAGGGCAGGGTTGGATTGATATTCTCATTTTTACTGCTCATGAAATAAAAAGCAGAGGTTTGAAGAAAAAAGTAGCAAATGATTCCAGAAGAAACCTCAAATATTTTATATTTCATGCTAATTAAGGTCCACATTAGACCATAACCGTGCGTGGAGGAGGGGGCGGAGGAAGCGACGCTGTCTTTCTAATAAAAGAGCAGATTTAAGCATGATGCTGCCCTTAAGGTTGATCGCTACTCATTGAATATGGACTACTGCGCAGCTCTCTGTGCATATAGCTTTAGACTAGTACTGTCAGAACGCTCTAATATTGGACACCTGGATATATATACATGCATACTAAGCCATATCCAGGAATTGGACAATTCCGAGGAAAATTGAGCATTTTATTGCACTTTGAATTTTTGATATATTTAGAGGCAGTGATATTTGCTATTTTTATCATAAATTAGAACATTGGAATTATTTACCAAGGAATCATTATCTAGATTGATATAGATCTCATCACTGTGCTTCAAACAACTAAGAGTATAAAATATATTCATTTTCCACCCTGATCCTTGGCCTTTTATCCATTATTTTGGCCTTTAAATGATTTAGACAGTTTTTGTCCTATTTTTTAACTTCAAAGGCACAAACCATTAAAATATGCCCGGAACCAACTATCAAAATTCCTTAGGAATGTTAGCTATTGATCTGAACAATTTTTTGAAAAAATAAAATAAAAAGTTCATGGATTTTTTTCAGTGATATTTAGATATTGCTGAAGAATTATGCATTAAATTTGAATAATCGTCATAAAACCATCAGGTTTTTTCATAAAAAGTACATTTTTGGACCATAATTTAATTTTTCCCATTAAAGGACATAACCTAGGAATATACATGTGAAATATAAAATTGGTGTGGACATTGGTTCACTAAGAAAAAAAATCATGAAAATTCCCATTTTTTTGGCATTTTTTGGCAAAAATAGAGAATACTTTTTTTTTTCAAAAATCTGTAATAAAAAAGTAGCTCGGGACCCCCCCATTTTTTTTCCATTTTCCATTTCTAAATAATATAAGCTACCTTTGGGGGAAAAAACAGGACATAGGCCAGCGGACTGTAGTCTTCCTATATATACAAACAAACAGTATATAACATGAACTTACTATATTCCTAGAGTGTTATCAACAGAGTATTCAGGCTCGGATTGGATGGTTTACAGGAATATGAATACATTCGGCTATCCCAATGTATACCTGGCTTTGTGCCTCTGCCTTTTTCAAATATATTGGCCCTCCAGGCCTCTCCAAGCAAGTCATAGCAACTGCCGCCACAACTTTACTCATGACAAAAGTTACTAAGACTATGACTGCTTATAGCTACGGCTATCTTTAGAGTTATTGGTCTGCTATGGTTGTACTCAGATTATACTGATTCTCATTGACAATATCCTAGAACCAGGATCTCTCTAAATCTCTGTGACTGTGTTGGTGTGGGTGATACAGGCAGGTTTACCAATAAGCGCTCCCTTTTTATCCCCCGTTCATGTCATCAAACAGCCTCTCCTTATTATTATCGCTGGCCGCAGCACCAGTTTTTACCCCACATGTTGTGTTTATTTCTAACGGCACAGTAAATATAGACACTGCTGGTCACCTCAGTCACTCTCCTGTAGGGCAGTGGCCAGGCGGTTGTCGTACAGAAATAATGTGATGAAGCAGTATTCATGTGATGGGATATTGTAACCCTTTAAAGGGTGGCATGATACCGAAACCTGATGTTTATTTGCAGTCACTAAATCGGTGCTGATGAGTAATGTATCATTGCTGTGTTCGTATATCATGTTGAGCCTTTAGGAGTGTATCAAATTGGCATGATGCAACTGCTCAATGTATGCAGTCCTGCATCATGCTGACTGAAAGGCATGATGCGTTATGCTGCTTCAGGGTTAACTAATAGTTAGTTATTAAATGGCCAGAGGAAAAGGTCACACGTAACACAATAATATTCAAGTATCATCTGTCTGTGACAGTTGAAATAATAATATAAATGTGTCCATATGTGTACAGTAGGCCTTTCATGCCTAAGTTTAATATTGCCTGTATGAAATCTGAAGCATTTTTGAATGTTTTTTTAGTTTATAGGCTATTTCATTACATGGGGTGATTTAGAATTTAAAAAACGATCAAAAGTGGCCTGTCTGTCCAGATCTAGTATGGGGTGTATGAGTTCAACATATAACCAAATGAACAGAATGCATATTACACAGAATGATGAATCAACTTTTCATATGTTTGGAAGTTATTCATTACTTGGAAGGGTAACTTTAATTTCTCACCATTTATACTTGGCGAGCAAGAAAGTTACCAGCACATTTCTCTCAAACATGTTTTTTATTATAGGAGTTCCATACAACATCATATATATTTTTACATGAATTATGAGAAATGGATCCTCTGCGCTGAGATCAGTAATCTGCCTTCATTATGTGTCAGTTTAGTAAAGTAACATACGTGGCAGTTCAGTTACCAGCTGTGCACAGAGAAAAGAAATAACATCAAAAGGGAGTCCAGGTAGCTCTCTGGGTCATATGACTCCCCAAGGTGACTCCCTTAGGCTTAGATCAGTCACCAAGTCACCTAGGCTCCTTTAGGCGACCTAGACTCCCCTAAACAGAAGAGTCATGCTGGAGCAGCCTGGACTCTTGTTTGACGCTGTTACTTCTATCTGTGTGGATGTACCTCAGTGGTAGTGTGATCTGTCCCGGATCTGAGGGTCTTAGGTTCGAGTCCCGCTTTCGCCAGATATCTTTTCTACATCTGGTTCATTTTTTTCCCAACAACATATTGTCAAATAAATTAACTTCGTCTGCATGTAAAATGAAACATTAACGTATTAAAACTTGAGCCCGTCCATGTGAGTTATCAGTCTCGTCAATTAATTAATACATGATGCCTGCAGTCAAATTGCATCTATTAGTTGGCCTGATGACTCTAATTAAGTAAAAAGACAATAGAATAATGAGCTGAATCCTTGGATTAGAATTGACGCCCGTGATGTCTGCAACTGTTAGTGGGCTTGATAACTAATTACCTAAAATACATTATCCTAAAGCCGCGCCTCTGCCATATAAGGTTCTTGCATGACACTGGCTGTCACTGGAGGTGCAGTAAGATATGAGTCATTAATTAATTGAGACATGTGATCACAAGTGACACACCTATTTCACTTATACTTAACTCAAAGAAATGTGATTTAATGATGCTCAAGCTTAGATCGCTTACATAATACGGATTAATTAGGAATTAAAAGGGTGACACCTGAAACACGATCTGCTATGCTATTCATTTAATGGTACATTACGTCCGTTTTAATTCATTCAGAAGTATCTAGGTTTCTACACTAATAGCTGGGAGAACGGTATCAGCAAGCTAATCCATAATGCTGTTATCATACATCTGGTGTCCTGTACCACTGGTATCATGTGTGTCCTTGTACCTGTGGTGCCATGTAGATCTCCAATACTCTCACTCTTCTCTCTCAGGCCCGGGGAATCCACTCCCTATATTTTATATAATAACTATGTGTGTACACCACCCCAAATTTGGGGAAAAACGGATTAGGACTGCTGGTTCCTACCTTTCACAACCACTGAATGCCTTGTTGACAAGGCTCACTATGCTTATGTGTACCATGGTTACCAATCAGCTCTGACCAATCAGGGCTCAGGGATTTAGTCTGTGACCTCACTTCCTTTGTTTACTGAAACTCACTCGCCTAGCAGAGTGTGGGTTGGATGCCTTATAAGGAAACTATCTTAGAGCAGAAGTTTAGGACTTGGAAATAAAAAGGGAAGGGGGGGGGGCATCTTGAGAGTTGGGATTGATGAACTGTATAGTTGAACTTATGAACATTGGTGGGACTTAGATGGGTGCTAGGGCCATTAAAGTTCAGTCATGTTTATGGTATCTTGATTTGAGTTTTTTTTATGGTCGAGAGTGATCATAGATATAAAGAATAGTGTTAGATGAAACGAACCAAGATAGGAAGTTCAGATTAATTTGATTAAGTGTGACTTATTCATGTGTACATACACTAATGGCACTAGGTCAGTGGGGTTTAGTTTACTAACCTTAAATCCCCCCTCCCCTCGTCGTGACAAACATTGGTCATGTCCAGATGCTATGCTTTTGCACACAATGTTTCGTGGTTGTGATTGATAGTGTTGAGTAATGAAGATGCAACAAATAAGCTTCTTCAGGAAACACCCAATACATTTTATTTTCTTTATCATATCAAATCAAACCATGTATATTTTATACATCTATCCATGCTTCATGCTTTTGGGTCACATGACAAACTGAGGTTTACATTGGGTGGTATCTTATACTAGATCAAATCTAAAAGTAATATGCCCTGAAATTCCTGAAAATCCCTTCAGAAACACATGACTTGTTTACCTCTGATTTCCAAAGAAAAGGAAGATTCAGGTAACTTTATATAAATACGGCTGGCAACACCATAGAACATTAGGAACACATCTGAACATACAACATAAAACATACCACTCTATGGTTATAGCAAAAATGCTGTATAATACATCACTACAAACACTGTATGATTTTAGGGTAAATTGTCACTCTGGCAACACTCTAGGAGATTAGGTAAATTTGCATTTAATCCAAGACTGATACCACCATTGGCGTTAAAGGTAGCCTTAATCATATATGAATTAAATAGTAAAAGCATAGGAACTTAAAATGTATAATAATCTATAATTCAACACGGTAGGGGCTTAAAGTTATAGAGTAATTATTAAACAGTGATGTACTAGTAAAATTGTAATTCAATCAAAGATGATATTGATTTATATACTGCTGACAACACTGTCAGACTCTAAGAACAATTAGAATTTTAAGTTAACATTTCTACATTAGAACTAACTTGGGATCCTTTTAGAAACTGAGGTAAAATCATGTTAGATGTATGACAATTAGATCTGATAGGGCCTTTGGTATAATCAGTATTGTTGGGCCTTTAATGAATCAGTGTGACTGGACCTTCAGTAAAAGAAGTGTGTGTCCAGGGGTTGGCGCGGAGAATGAGATCATTTAGAAATAGCAGTATAGCTGGTCCTTTACAAAGTTAGGGAATAACTACACAAGACCTATTGATGAAGAGGGCAGGCTCAAAGTTAGTGAACACCACATTACCGTGGTAGTAGACTACTCGCTAAACTTGATTAGGAGAGATAGAAATATGGTGTAGAAATAAAGATGGTGTTGGTGGAGAAGACAGTTGGGTTGAAAGGGAAATTGAAATTTCTGTTGTCCTTTATATCCTGTCCGTTATAGAGCAATAAGTTGATTCTTCAGTAGCGGAACCACTCACCCTGGATGTCAACAGTCTTTGTAAGGCTTCCATAGTAGTACATGGTACAGAATCTGTCTGCCTGGATGTACCTGAACCTGGAGCAGTACACATCCCTCGCACACTCTACTCCACATGAGATGACAGAGTCAGTCTCTACCACCACGACACGGTCACCGACAGTCACAGTAGTGCCTTCATCGATACCAACAAACTCATACTGACTCACTGAAAGTGGAAAATACATGAAGTAAGTATAGAGTATACAAAATGTGATGTGAGGGATGTGGCCGTTACTTAACAATAAAAAACACCTCTTAGCATTGTGTACCTTTTGTAAGGGGTGCTCCAACAATTACTGCATTGGTTTAAGGGAGCATTCAGACCCCAAGAAATCATTTTATTCTTGCCTTACTTCATGTGGGAACAACATGATGTGTAAGGATAATCATCCAGAACTAAATATTGTGGTCTTTGAGCTGAAAAATCAATTTTAGAGATGCCTCATTTATTACTAGTTGGACGGGTGTGGTCGATTTTCCCATAACGATAATTTTTATCGGTAGCACTGCTAGTTTTTATTTTCAGTAAAGGTCCCCAAAAAATGCATATCCCGGTAATGTTGGTTGGTTGTGACTATCTAAATGGACCATATTCAGTTTTGACCCATCCCATCCCCTAAGCATCAAGGCCATGGGATAATATCCTTGTTTGTCATGACTGGTGGGTCACATATATGCATTCAAGTATCATGCCAGCCCCTTACAGGTGATTCACTCAGACTAGGGGGGGGGGGGGGGGCAGTTTGACAGCAGCTCTGGTGAGTAACTTACTAGGGCTGCATCCAAGCATCATGCATTCTGCATAATTACACTATGCTCCCTTTGAAGGGTCAATGCTGTAAATTCTCTAGTATAAGCCTAATTCATATAAGCCACAGAGGGGTATTTATAATAGCCACTTAAGCTCAGAAGTATGTATACATTTATAATCGCATGTATAAGACACACACATATTTTGTCCCCATATTATAAGTTGCACTGCTGATCTGACTTGTGTTGCTTCTACACAAGAATTTAAGATAGTTATTGTAGTGCTGCTTACCTGGTTGTACCTGGATCTGACACAATCCCTGAAAACGCCAGTGACAAAATCCATCGCCCCATCTGTACATCGAATCACTGATCCTTACAGCTAAAAACGTGCAGTACTCAACGACCCGACTCGGCTCCCCTATCCCGTAGTTACTCCATGAGAATGGCGTACCATCGTTCCATGTGGAGTTTCGCTCATCGTAACCAATCCAGAGCGCTACATCTTCAAAGCTTTAATAAAGGAAGGACATGGGACATGTGAAGGCATCTAGATGTGTATTTTACTGTACAGACTGAATATTAAGTTGATGCTTTCAATGTGATAAAAGGCACTTGTCTTTTACACAAGTCATGGCTCCCCAGCTAACAAAATAAAAACGTTTTAAAACGTTTGTATTAGGTTTGGAAACAAACGTTTGTGTTTGAATGTTTTTAAATGTTTGTTTATGGTTTGGAGACAAAGGTTTGTATTTGAATGTTTCAAAACGTTTGTATATGGTTTGGCAACAAACGTTTCAGGTTTTGCTATGTAGAGTAGGCCTACAACCCTCATGCAGGTCGCCTCTCTCGTCAGTTACTCGTGTAGGTCGCCTCTCTCACCGGTCCCAAGTCATGTAACCTAATCTTTGGAGATTCACTTCATATACCCCATGTGACCTATCTCATCACCATGAGAGTCATGCATGCTTACCACTGCACCAAAATGCCATTTGCAGAGATGCATAATAAGATGTTCATTATAATCATCAACGTTTTTTTGCAAACTTTTTTGCGTCAACAGTTTAACGTTTTCCAAGTGTTAGGGAAACCTTTTTTATGCAAATGCAAACCTCCTGCAAACGTTTTCCACGTTTATTTGTTAGCTGAATAGTTATCACCTTTACAAATCCACGGCTAAAGCCATCTGATTTTAAGCAGGAGCCATAGCAATGCTCTCCAGAGCCAAGAATTATTCATCAAAACATGCAAGTGAAACACACTTGCACGTACATTGTCATAGATCATCGTCATCATAGATAAGTGCTTTCATCAACAAAAGCTCTACGTCCTCAATTAATAAATGCACACTAGCTCTATGTCCTCAATTATTAAATGCACACTAAGAATTACCCTTTTTCATCAATGTGATCCTTCAGAAACCATGAAGTTTCTGCATTATCGATGGTTGCTAGGTTACCACCACTGGCCGCACACCTCTGCTGGGCCTCGGAGAAAGAGGTACCCGTGGTGTCGATCCAGTAACACATGTCATTGTGCCGATTTATCTTAGATTGGCACATGTCTGAAAAACAGATATCAATTATCTAATAACATTAGATAGCCGGATAGTACTTAACCATGTATTAAGTTTTCCTCCTTAGTACTAATATATTATCATTTAAGTTTTAGATAAATCAAACTTCATCAATAGTTATGTGAGATTATTAAAGACATCAAGACTGTTTTTAAAGGTATGTAGCAATAAATGTAAAGGAAGTATTCCCTAAACCCTCAAAGGATGCTTTCGAGATATTCAAGACTACAGGAACGTGTAGATTTAATGGATGCAAACACCAGGGCTGCACGTGCATCATTTGATTGTTGGGCGCTAAACACCAGTCAGTGAAGAACACCTTTTCACATTGCATCGTTTACTGGTTTAGATCTGCTAGGTTGCATTTAAAAATATCAAAATTAATTATGTTAGGGTAATTCTAACATGCATACGTTGTCAATCTATATGATCTACACACAGATGTCTCTAGCTACACTTGTATTCCTTTGGGTTCCATAATTTTGGTAACGTACACAGGTGCTTGTACCACCTTCTCTTATATTTGTATCCTGGGCATATAGCGCCCAACACCAACCTGTAGATTGTGTGATAGTCTGTTACGGAGAGCATGATGCCTGAATGCCCCATCTATAACTATGGAAATATCACATTGACACTTAAAGAATTACTGCCATAATATCATGATAAACCTAAGCCAAAGAGATAAGCCAATCTCCTTCTTACGGCAAAATGTAATATTCCAATTTAGGCCCCAAATCAAATATAGGTTGGCTTTAAAAAGGGTTTAATGGTTGCGTAGATAAGAACAGTATGTAACCTTACCTGATGCAGCACTGACAGAGATAATGCTAGTATAGACATGCACCAAAATGCAGACCAAGGTCAGGGAATACATCATCTGGAACAGTTAAATGAAGAACAGTAACACACTTAAGGACCTGTGAGGTAAAGTGAGGAGAGGTGGTCTGTATAACACATCAACTGCCTGTACGTTACAGAGGCAGAGGTAGTAGTTCATAACTTAGGCTTATTGCATGATGGCTAAAGAACATGAGGTTTCTCGTGAAACACAACCTGTGGCACCCCCTCCTTTCAGCTTGTAGTTTAGAATTTGTCTCCTTGTTCCAGGCCCAAATTTACCCCAAAAATAGCGGGCATGCCCCCTCTTCTCACTTCATTGAGGGACTCACCCTGGATCTGCCCCTGACAACTGGTATGATAATGATAATATAGAAGTCATTCATATGGCAATAGATAAGAAAACATAATGCCAAACTGTCATGCTTATATACAGGTAATTGTTTGTCCATGTCAACTTACCTGCTGCTTTTTAGATGAACCACTCCAGACATATGTAACACCTTCTCAGCTCTCCGTCTTTGTTTAATTGTAACAGATATGCAGTGTCTGTCACAGCAGTGTCTGTCTCCTTATAACTAGACCTAGTCCAGAATTGTGGTCGCTATGCCCCCCCCCCTCTTTTCTGTATTCAATATGTTTAATGTCAACAAATAGCTTGTTGCTAGTTTACTGGTAACTTTGGATATGTCATCTCTACATCACCCCGATGTTAACAGTAGTATCATATGAGGCAGGTTTCTTTACACAACACCTTATCTATAACCATTTGATAGCCGGATAGTACTTAACCATGCAACGTCAAAGAATGAAGGTAGGTCCTGCACATTCATGCATCAGGGTAACCCTTCAGGTGGACATCAACTATTTGAAGTCAGCAACCTACATGAATGCTACTTTTGAATTAATGGTGCTGCTTTAATACATCATGCGGACAACCAGGTGTTTTGCATTTAACGCTATGATGCCATTAAATGGGCACAGCTTAATTTATAGCCGTCTGTTGGGAACCTACAACATGCATCATGTGCTACAACCAATACTTCATTAACCAATGTCAACAAAGAGGCAGAGCATCATGAACAGGACCACCTGAGGACCACGCACCAAGACTTCATTATCCAATGTCATCAAACAAGCACTTTATAAATCCTGCTACATGTAGTAACTTCACTTAGCAGCTAACCTTTCAATGCCATCTTGCTGCAAATTGTATCAATTTATGTGTATCAACTATCTGTATCAAGGTGAACTAGCAATTCTTTCATCGCTCTGGTTCTTCTTTCTCAAAAAGAAATTATTTCTCAGATCTCCTTGGCTATGGCACCGAGACCTGCTTTCAAACCTTACTACCCCTTTAAGAATGGCATTACACTTTAATATACTAGCCCTTTTGTTATAAGGATTCATGCATGCTTATTTCATATGGGGAATGGCTATTACCATGCTTAAGTACTAGAATTCTCGTATCCCATGCCCCCATGGGATACAGTGTGGTGATTCCCCATCGAAAATGACGTCATAATGAGGTTGATAATAAATAGTGATAATCATTGGTATTATTCATTTTTAGATCATTTTGGCTAAAGGCAAAGGCCCATGTCTAGATGACATTTTGGTATCGTTCCCCCCGAGGTGGGGCTGGGGCCTTATCCCAAGAAGCCGCAGGCTGAGTGGGATGCGCCTTTGTCTATTTATTCAACAGGGCTGCATTTATGCACCCAACAGGGTTGATACGCTAAGGGGGCGCCGTGATTCCCTCATAAATTTAAGTGTCGATGAATTACTCACTTGTGCTGGTGCTGCATCATGGTAACAATGTTTCTTTGAAGATTTTTTTTCCTTTTACTTCTTTTGAAATCTGGCAGGTTCACCCTTCCTATACTGCCCCCCGCCCAGCTTCATGTACATACCTGCTCATGCCTTTCTTAGTGTTTGCTCACTCCTGAACTACATTTTCTGTAAATCCCCTCAGTAATAACAAACAGTTCAATGAAGATTACCAGTGACACTCTGACAACAGTACAGGGGTTGCCTACAGCTTGGCATGTATCCGCATCTGTGCACTGTACATGACAGCAATGTTATAGCCTACACTGATAATAATACCTATAGTCACTACTGACTATACCACCATATTTTGACCCCCATAGTCAGGGGACTATACAACTTAGTCACATATTAGTCATAAGGTAGTCAGTAGTGACTATAATGTGGATCACACAAATTGATGATGTCACAGGAATGTGTGCACAGGAAACAGTTAGGATTCAAATTTGAATGGTCCATGGACTTCAGGTAGGCACATCCTCTTCTAAACCACTGTTCTATGGATATCCCTGCTTGTTATATGTTATGTTACAGTTGACTGGGGCACCATAAGATGTTATAAGGTGCATGATTTGTCATGTTTGATAGAGTAATCATGGTATTCTGTTCAAATTTTGATATTAAGCATAGAAATACATGATCAGTGTATGTCTAGACTAACAGAGCATAATCGGCCTTATCCTAGCCTGTCACATGCCCTGCCTTATCCTAATCTGTCCTCTGCCCTGCATTTTCCTAGTATGTTCATTGCCCTGCCTTATCCTAGCCTGTCCCCTGCCTGCCTTATCCTAGTCTGTCCCCTGCCATGCCTGATCCTAGCCTATCCCTACCCTGCCTTATCCTAGCCTGTACCCTGCCCTGCCTTTTCCTAGTATGTTCATTGCCCTCCCTTATCCTAGCCTGTCACTTACCCTGCCTTATCCTAACCTGTACCTTACGCTGCCCCATCCTAGCCTGTCCCCTGGCCTGCCTTCTCCTAGCATATTCATTGCCATGCCTTCTCCTAGCCTGTCTCCTGGCCTGCCTTATCCTAGCCTGTCCCTTGCCATGCCTTATTCTAGCTTGTCCCCTGGCCTGCCTTATCCTAGCCTGTCACCTGTCCTGCCTTATCCTAGCATGTTCATTTGCCCTGCCCGACCCTAGCCTGTCCCCTGCTCTACCTATCCTAGCCTGTCCCCTGTCATGCCTTATCCTAGCCTGTCCCTGGCCTGCCTTATCCTAACCTGTCCCCTGGCCTGCCTTATCCTAGCCTGTCACCTGCCCTGCCTTATCCTAGCCTGTCCTCTGCCATGCCTTCTCCTAGCATGTTCATTGCCCTACCTTATCCTAGCCTGTCTCCTGGCCTGCTTTATCCTAGCCTGCCCCTTGCCATGCCTTATTCTAGCTTGTCCCCTGGCCTACCTTATCCTAGCCTGTCACCTGCCCTGCCCTATCCTAGCCTGTCCCCTACCCTGTCTTATCCTAGCCTGTCCCCTTTCCTACCTTATCTTAGCCTGTCCCCTGCCCTACCTATCCTAGCCTGTTCCCTGTCATGCCTTATCCTAGCCTGTCCTTTTCCCTACCCTATCCTAGCCTCTCCCCTACCCTGCCTTATCCTATCCTAGAGCAGGACAAAGCTTGACCTGCCTTTCCCTTATTTCTCATGATTGACTATATCTATTAGTCATAGTGACTACTTTAGACCATGAAACCATTAAATTCATAGTCACTTGACTATATAGCCCAAATCAGCCAATTTAATGGCTGACTATAGGTTGACTATATGACTAACTTACATTAGACATAGGTGACTAACTAGGTATAGCCGTTTTTTCTACGTTCACGTGACTATAGAAACGTAGTCCGTAGTGACTAACATTTCCAGGTCTATTATTATCAGTGTATAATCAATAGCATCAATTAACTTTGCTTGGACTATGTATAAACTGGGCAAGTTGAAGTAGTGCAAACGTATTGATCAATCAATGCTTACAATCTTTAGCTTAATTTTGTGTTAACCTGTTAACAACAAGGTGTATAAGGGCCACAAAGGTCCTCATCTACTAACATAGAGTGAATGATGAAACTACCTTATGATGTAAACAAATAAAGTGAGTATTTTCATCACAGTTGATCTTTATGGCCAATTATGGGCAATGGGGAGGCGATACTATTGTGCACACCTTATTCTCCCAATTTGAAATACACTGTAAAAGACCATTGTTAGACCCCAGGGGACCTTTTTTCTGAGCTGTTATAGCCCATGAATTCCATTTTAATGTCACCAACCAATAAGTAATAACCTTATACAGTACAGTGTAATTTGAAAATATCAATGTACGATGTAGAAATTGGGAAAATTGGATATACCCATTTTAAATGATGTGTTACTAGCCCTTTGATGCTCTGGCAGCTTCAGAAAGCTCTAATATTTTACTCCTTATAACAGATTGAGGCCTGAGAGCACTTGCACAGAGTGAGCACTGCAGTGAATCCCCATTTTCCCCAGGGTGTCA
Source organism: Harmothoe impar (assembly GCA_947462335.1). NCBI lineage: Eukaryota > Metazoa > Annelida > Polychaeta > Phyllodocida > Polynoidae > Harmothoe > Harmothoe impar. The sequence goes on along the minus strand of OX381718.1, from coordinate 42,486,417 downwards.
AAAGCTTAAAAATATTAATGGTCTCAATCTTAGTCCTTTGAATTCTGACCAAGAACTACGTGGCTTGCTAGGAGGACGACCTCCGAGAACTAGTAGTTCCCAGGAAGATGGATGTCATATCAATTAGTAATGCTATGTAAATGGTATCGACTATAGTCAATGCTAGTCCTCCCATACTCTCGTCCCCAAATCCTTCCGAAGGAAGGCTCTTGTAACAGCCAAATGACATTGAACATTGGATTTTGCTGGGTCTGGGCAACCCCTGCTGTTGGGCTGGAACCAGCGAACAGGAACAGGAAATGGAACCAGAATGTATGATGGTAGTTTTAGGTAGATTTACCATCAGCCTTTCTGGTTCCATTTCCTGTTCCTGTTCGCTGGTTCCAAGCTACCAGCAGGGGTTGCCCAGACCCAGCAAAATCCCAACATTTGGCAGTTACCAGAGCCTTGCTTAGGAAGGATTTGGGAACGAGAGTAGTCCTCCCATGGCATGAACAGTTGTCAACGCTAGGCCTGCAATGGTGTCGACTATAGTTGACGCTAGGCCTCAACACCAGGCCCTGTATGTCATGGAGTGTGTGTGTCCCCCTGCACTAATAGTGACAATGCTCCAGGCCTTAGTTTGTAGTGGCTATCCCAGGTTATTCATATAACCATTGACCCAAAGCACCCAACTGATATTCAAAAATGACTGAAGCAAAATAAAATATGACATTATGCCTTTTCTCAAAAAGACTTACCCTAACACTCATTGAAATGGAAAGACTACGGTGGGTGGGTCAGTGCTGACAAACCTGACCTTATCAACTAACCTAGTTTGGTCGTATAAGGAGCCGAAAATGACTAATTAGTTCAAGTACTATATTGAATGAGTTGTTAACCAGTAATGACTAATGTCAGAATATCAGTGCAGACCCGCAAACCTGCAAGGACAACACAATGCCTAATCATGATGCACGAATACAGCTTGTCATGTAGCTCAACATCACCGCAATAATGCATCATACAGACCCTTTGATAGTGTAGCAAACCTGTAGAGGGTCTGCAGAATACATGAATGCAGCACTCGAGAGTACTCAACCCATCAGCACTGTATTAGTGTATCATACCAAATCTATGGGAATGTATTGCGCATAATAGTATAGGGTCAATATGATACATAGGTGCAGCACTGGAAAGTAACTAATTACCATAGCACTGCGTCAGTGCATCATGTCAGCTCTATGTGATTGTATTGAGACTGTACTTTTGCCAGGATGCATGCATGTAGGACTGTCTAGACACTAAGTCTTTGTGTTTCTCTTAGAATGGGGATGGGAGGAGAGGGCTCTTACAGAGAGATTGTCCAACAAGCTGTTTTCTTTTATCCTCCTACATGTCATCAAACAGGCATGTATTGTTATTATTGTCGATGGCTACAGCACCATTTTTTACCACACAGGTTGTGTTTATTTCTAAAGGTGCCGTAATTAGATCCTGCTCTTCACTGTAGGGGAAGACACTGGCCATATAGGGTAGACTGACCTAAAGATAACCACGTACCATGAGATGTCCACCTTAATTATGTAGTTATTGGTGTATGGTATTGTACTTATTTGTCCTTTTCTGGAAAGAATATCACTTAAAGTGTACTGTGATACACAAAAACAAAGCTTATCATGAATGAATGACTACAAAATTGAGGGGGTTATCTCATGGTACGTGGTTATCTTTAGGTCAGTCTACCCTAGTTGTGTTACAATACTAATGTGACGGGACAGTATCCATGGGATATCCTCAACCCTTTAACGGCAGCATGATAGCTAAGGACTAAAAGTATTCCTTCGTTGTCGCCAACAATGTGCTCCATTGCTGCAAACATGATTAGTATATTACGGGAGTATGCTTCAGTTATTAAATTACCAAAGGGAAATGTCACAGGCTACACGATCTACTCAAATATTCTGTCTCTGATAGTTGAAATAACAGTGTAAATATTGTCCACATGTGTATGATAGGCCTCCCGCTTTTAAAACCAGATAGATGATGTGATGTTGGTGGGTTATTCATATAATTATACAAAGGGGGTATTAGCAGATTGAGTTAAAATAATATGGACTTGAGTTTCTTCCTGGTGTTGGTATGCAGTGCCTGTTGTACTAAAGTACTACGTACCCTAGATTGTGGTCATAATCCTCCTCATGCATGCAATAATCATGAAAACACAAGATTAAGGATCCTCTGTGTAATTATGAACATAATCCGGTGGACTTATGAGCTATCTCAGCCATGATACAGAAATTCAAGTGATTCAATGAGTGCATTCAGAGCTCGGCTAAAGCTAGTGAGTGCATTTCAGAATTCTATTTGATTCTCCATATCCTGGAGTGGATCTGTCTGGTTAAAGCTTGACCGTCATGGTTGAAGTGAGTCCGAAAACACTTTTGGATATAGTTCAGTTTTGATTCACAAGAGGGCTCTTAAGGGCTGGGAACTCAGCTCTTACAGGCACAAGATAGGGTGAATATGTTGCAGCTGGACAATGCTCATGGTCCCCTGTCCAAACACTGCTGCCCTCTGGTGGAGCTGTTATTTTAGTCTATGTATGGTAAATGCTGAACTTATTCGCTGACGGCCCAGCTTTAAAACTTGCCAACACAATATGCATTCACATCATTGGGAAACATTGGAAATAATTAAACATCTGGATGGTGTATTTCCTTCCCAATGCATGCAATATTAGCAAATATCAAAGTGCTTATATGCTACCAGTACACTAAATGATAGTAGAGTGTAATCACGTTTTTTGTTGGGATTTTTGTACACATCCTTCCCGGACGATCTTCGCAATACTACATCTACAATTATAAATGCTTGTAACATAATCCTCTGGGAGAAATAAGATTACTATTCCGAAGAGCCTAAGCAACGTCCTTTGTCTTGGAAGTAATGTGCTATGCATGTATACAGCCCTATAATCATACATAAACGACACCTATCTATATCTACAACACAAGGCCACCTTTCATGTAAACAGAGCAGTCCAACACAGCCAAAAATAATTATCTCGTTTCAAGTAAGTACGATAAATAAACTCGCCTGGTGGACAAATGACTAATAAAAAAAAAGATTCTAAAAAGTAGTGATTTATCCGTAAGCCGAGTTTCTTTATCATATTTTCTTGAAATGAGATAATTACTTTTGGCTGTGAAAAAGCCGGAAGTAACCTTCACATTGTCCGTCTATTTCTATCTCGACAGCTACCCTATTGGCAGGCCACACAGAACCCTGAGGGTCATGTAGTGCATTCTGTATAAACTACCTCTGCCTGCACCTAACACACCCAGCACCGACTAGCCCCTTTAGAGTTAGGACATTTGATGTTTGGGGCTCAAAATAACTTTTTTTTAAAAATGAACCAGGATGTTCACAAATACCATAGCGGGTAGCATACATGGGATCCGCTATCTGACCGCTAATTGCCCATGGATAACATTTGATTTTCCTCTATCTCGTATCCTGTAATAGTATTTGGAACGCCCTTATGTAGAATGCAGAATTTTGAAAAGATCGGATAAAACAACTTTATTACCACAAGGACAGCATTAGAACTCACTGTACCTGTTTATAATGCACCAATCAGCAACAGCCAGTAACTAACTCGCCCATAATTATCTGAAGTAGATGTTAATACATTTCAATTATCTACCGACTAATATATTAGAATGATAGAATCATGGTAGACAGGTGGAGGAGCAACTACCACAAAAAGTTAACGTTTTACATCACATACATGTATACAACCATGTTAAACTGGTAGTCTAATATGCTTCACAACAAATAGATGATGGCACTCAGGTGGCACCACCTAGTGAGACTTCTCTACATCTTATAGTAGGGTGGCCGGACCATTTTTATAAAACGATATGACATGTAAATAATGTATGTCTATCAGTAGCCCTAATATTCACATTTCCGAAATATCTTCTGTTATGGTGATACAATAGATAGGGAAGTAGTGGCAGGTACTTGAAACTACCTCACCCTGATAGACCTTCTGACAGGTTTTAAACTGGTGCCAAGGCCCCCTTTAAAACTCATACTCATAGCAGTCTTCTTACTGTACCACTATGCCACCTGGGGTCACTTTGTAGAGGTAATGGCCTTCATGCTCCAATGCTCCCCATAGAGACCTGTGCTATACAGTGCTGCTGTCTGGATGTGTACCAATGGGTTTGGGGGCTAAGACCCCCATATGACCCCGAGGTAGTTACCTGGCGCTAGCTGACGCTAGAACCTATCATTTCCATTCAAAATGTATCATATTCAGTCAATTCAGATCTTTCTGTGGTAGTTTGCCAAAAATTGCCAATTGATTATTTCTATACCAATTTTAAATAACAAAAGTGTAAATTTAGGTGCCCATTCTACTATACAAATAATTTTATTTTCAAAATATAAAGTAGACTAGTAGGTACCTGCATTCAATACTATTATAACAAAAAAAGAATTGCATTGATATATAAATTTGGCATCGTTCTGCGTGAATTCTCCCAACTGACAGTTGGGAAAATCACTCACTTATAGAGCTCAAAACAGGCTCGAAATGTGAAGAACTGTCAACTTTATGCCTGGATTACATAGTGTAATACAATTTATTGTGCTTATTCCAACTCGTATACAATGGATCCATTCAATATCTTTTGATCCCATGTTACTAGAAGTCTCTATCTGATCCCTAACAATAATGGGAAGACATCATAAACGGGTCATTTAACATAGGATCAGATACGGAAAGCGAGATTGGTCAGCCCTTCCAGCCACCCTACTATAACTTATAGCATTACAGACTGTGTACGCATTGGATCTACATGGGTCGTATCAAATAACAGAGTCGACATGTGCATCAACTGCAAAATGAATTGGCATGGCAAGCATATTTAAAACCTGTGTAATAATATATAGACAGAGCTGCACGCTAAAGTGGCTGAGTCAGTGGTTATTTCATGAGTGGTGCTAGGGTCGTATTGCACGATGGCCGTAGGCCTAGTGCAATACGGCCCTAGCACCACAAGTGAAATAACCATTGACGAGGGCACTTTTAAGTGACGCTCTGTATTTATTTCAGGGTTTATTGAGTTTAAATAGATATGTAGTCCATGTTTGGTTACTTCCGTGGTGTTTGGTTACTTCCGTGGTGTTTGGTTACTTCCGTTGTGCCGCCATTTTGAATTCCGTACAGGTCACGTGACCCTCAGAGCGTGAAATACGGTCACAGCGTGCAATATGGCCTAGGGTTATTGCACGCTGCCCTGGGGAATGGCCCTCCCATTGCTTTAGCATTGATAGACCATATTCACCATGAAATAAAATAGCAGCTAGATGGTTGACATTACATAATATTAAGGAAAAGGCTTTACTCTCACCCTTCAGATATATATGTTGGTCTGTGGTAGACTACACGTAATTACGGTGTGAGATCAGAGGTGCTTACAATCAGTAAAACAATGATTATTATTTCTTGAGATGATCATACTTAAAATCTGAAATATTTCCAGGCCGGATAATTTCTTTGCTTGCTTACATGCTAGCATTATGCATGCCCATCATGCATGCTGGCATTATGGATACCCATTTTGTAACTTTTTACCGTTGAAAGGGTGAGCTTATGACCCTGGGATATCGTATAACCACACCCCCACCCTGTCTCTGTCCTTGATTCATAAAATATGTGTGTCTTCTCTAGCAGCCTTGCCTTGAAGTCAGTATCCTGTGTGAATGTTAGTCTGATGCAGTCGGCCACAATGGCATAGCGTTTGATATGGGAGTCTTTCTGGGTGTAAGCTATTATGATAGCCGCTTGGAGTCGTACCCGTCTTCACTCAGCATGATCTGCTGGGCTGTGGTGCCACCGTCATTATAAAGTGTCAACCTGTACCAGTAGATACCTGGGCCAAGCAGGCAATTTGTTAATCACATGCAGGGTTCTAGGAAATTAAATGCCTTGGTTATTTGCATGCCTAAGACTGATTTTGCCTTGTTCAGTCCTATTACAAACAGTCTCAAGCCCCGACTCTATGATAGTAGAGTCTGGGAAAACTCATAATATATAAAAAACTTGTTTCACTAACTTGCCCTCAGGAGTTGACCAACGAAATCCTGTACACGAATTCCTGTGCACAGCCTGACAAGAAGTAACAGTCTAAATATAACAGTTCCACCAGTCCTATTTGCAGCCCTTGTGGCGGAAAAGGGTACTGGTTGAGCGAGTCTGATTACCAAAGACTAGCTCTCAGTGTTCTCAGCTTGTCTGAAACCGAAGAGCCAACCTTACTGGAGGGCTCACTCCCGTCGCTTAAGGTTGCGCGTATGAGGTCATGTGCCGCGATGACCTTTGGTGACCTCGGGTCTCCCCAATTGTGCACTTCATTTCCGGTTTGGAGGCTGCCACTCCCGCCAAGTGCGTTTTGGCATCGACTGCTTCTTTTTATAGGACCAATTGCGGGGTGTTTTGCAGCAGCAGGTACGATGGCAGTTGGATAACAGGTATTACTAACATCTATTTCTACCACAACTGATAGTTACCACAAATCTAGGCCTGAAATAGGCGTATTGGTCACATTTCAAGCCGTGTTTTTCTAGTCTGTACGTGCCAGACTACAGTACATGTAATAACAGCAGCGGGGGGGTAGATGGGGGGGTCCCCATATCGCATGTCGATTTTAAGAAATGGCCATGTCACATGTCACTAAGGAAAAGCCATGTCACTAGTGTCACTAAAGGGAAACTGTAGGGGCACCGTAATTTATACAATTGGGCTCTTAGGGGCGTAGGCCCCAGGAATTTTTTAAAATTTGACTACCCACAAGGACAGAATTTGAAGAAAGAGTTGGGTGGCATACTTTACACTAAATGAGAATTTTATTATCCATGTCACTAAGCCCCATGTCACATGTCGATTTTAAGAAATGGCCATGTCACATGTCGATTTTAAGAAATAGCCATGTCGAATTCCTGTTTAAAATCATTTCCACTCCCCAAAGACTAATAGTTGTGTTGATCCACCATTACCATCTACCACACAACCCCCCAACCCCTCCCCCCCCCCCACACACACACACGAGCACCTCCTCCCACCTACCACGATCTGTTGACCTGGTTGCTACCAAAACACAACCTTCCCGACTACCAGCCTCCTGTATGTTAGACCCCCGTTAGACCCTAATATAGTCAGCACTACCGAGGCAGAGCACAGCCTTCCATAGACTGGTTATACTTCCATACAGACCTAGCATATCCTGGTACATCAGTAGTTAGGTGCAACACCTCCATCTCCTTATCAGGTTAATATCCTCCTTTCAAACCTGGAACAAAGGGACTGAAATTAACCCATAATCCACTGCTCTGGAATCGGGGGCCTAACCAGAATACAGTGCTCTGAGTCAAGATGGCAGCCTCCATAGCTAAATATGCTTGTGCTGTATATATAGTTTGCACACACGGGGGGTTAGAAGACCTTACTTCTACTTCTAGTGTGTTAGTCATGGTCTAAAAATCACATGTACCCACCCACCAGTGCTACACTCACACGCAGACACTCACACGGAGACACTACCCAGTGCTATGTTACACCTGAGCAGTACAGACTGCAGCCACACCTGGGGTACAACAGGTAAGTTACCTCCTACAGGTACTACCCTTTAAGAATCATAATCTAGGTTAATAGAGTCTCATGATATTTCCCCAATATTTCAGTAGCCACAGAGGTAGCTTGACCTGGTATGTGGAGTAGGTACCCTGGCCCCTGTAGTTTGTTTACTACTCCCTGTGTGTGGGTGCTGCAGGTGGAGTATTGACTGAGTGTTCACCTGTGGTACCCACTCCATGACCTGAATAGTGGTAATACTGGCCCAGGGTACCAGTGTAGTAGGGGAGTCCTTGTTGGTCTGTGCACACACTGACTAGGCTAACAGAAGTTAGCTAGTCACTCATGGCGGACAGTATGTTTGTAAATAAAATCACAGGGCCCATGACACCATCATAACATTTAGTGCACATCTTATTTATTTTAAAGAAATTTTGATGAAAAATATTAAAAAAGTGTTGGCATATTTGGAATCAAATTAAAGCATATTAAAGCAAATTAAAACATATCTCACAATTCATATAATGTTGAAGACAGTAAATTGGCTGAGAAGGTTAATGGTTGTTATTCCCCTATATTTTAAAAGTAGATATTTCCGCGTATATATATTTTCGTGATTTCGCTATACAGTACAGTTTTGCACGGATTTAAAGTCGCACATTTTGGAATGTGGTAGTTTGCGGATTTTAACAGGAACAGGTAGACCAAAACAGAAGATAGAAGTATGTATGTAAGTTAACCCGATATCAAATAATTGTGATGAAATATAACCAAATATCAAAGTAAATGTTCATAAAAAAAATTCCTATTAATATGATAGCACAAAACACACAAATGATTAAAAGAATCAAACTTGAACATATGAGTCGGGTCCCTTTGTAAGGATCTTATCAAGCCAAGCCGGTCAGAGACGGCACCCACTCAGAGACGGCACCCACTCAGACACAGCACCCACTCAGACACGGCACCCACTCAGACACGACACCCACTCAGACACGGCACCCACTCAGACACGGCACCCACTCAGAGACAAAGACATTGGCCAAAGGTCGTGAGACACAGCCATATCTTTATCTGCCCTAAATAAAGTGTTTTCTATCAAGCCAGTCAAAGATGGCACCCACTCAAAGATGGTATCTCGTCAAAGATGGCACCCAGTCAAGAGATTGCACTCAGTCAAAGACGTTCACATTGGCCGGACTTCGTGAGACACAGCCTTATGCGAATGTGTGGTCCTGGGCATTGAGATATCAATAGTTGACAATATTATTGTTTGTGAGTCAGGTCATTATAGTTTGGAGCCTTTGATGGTAAATTTCTTTATAGAAAATGATGTCTATAGACAATATTAGTAATATCTCAATACAATATTAGTACTATCAGTACTTTAACCTATTGTAGTGACTGTCATCTACACTAAGTGTCGCTAGATCATATTACGATTCACCTAGGTTCATACACACAAGGCAGCCGTTGGAGGAACGTAGTCTTTAGTCGATCATGGCCAAAAACATAAAGTGTATAGAATAGTAAATTCACAAAGTACACAGGAGGTTCCAGCAAGTACAAGATGGTAATTACACACAGTGTGAGGCAACTCTGGTGAGCCCTGACTACACTGAAAAAGTAAACTTGTCTCCAGACTCGTCGAAGTGACCATCATAAAATAAACGAGTCAAAAATTGTCTAACATATCAGGTTACCACCCTACAAATAGAATCTGGAGCTGGCAAATGTCGGGTTTTGGGCTGGCACATGCCAAGCGGGTCTTTTATATCCAGCTAGAAGACCAGCTTCCTCGTCACTTAGACGAGTTTTCTACTCGTTTATTTTATGACCGTCACTTTGAAGAGTCTGGAGACAAGTTTACTTTTTGAGTGTAGTAGATAGTGTGGAGATCCTGGCAGGTGTCCCCCTAGGGGGTCAGTAGTATAATTTGTATCGGTATGGGACTATACACAGTACTAGGTTTTACTCATTGGACATGCAGCCAATGAGAGAGCTCCCTTTTGGCGGGAAATTCAAAATCAGCCAATCAGAGGCCACCATTTTGGCGGGAAATTCAAATGGGTCACTTCCCGTCTACCAGCCAATCAGAGGCCTCCATTTGACCGGAAGTGACGTCACATACCCATATAAGGGCACACCGGAAGTGACTTCACATGACCTAGTTAGGCTCTCAGCCAATCAGAGGCCAGCATTCGGGGTGACCTACTGACCTACTTTTGACCGGAAGTGACGTCACATGCCCATATTAGGGCATACCGGAAGTGACCCCCTCATTTGCATAATAGACCACACCCCCTTTTGGTCACGTGACCGGAAGTGACCTACTTAAGGTGACCAGAAGTGACGTCACCCTCTCATTTGCATAATAGACCACGCCCCCTTTTGGTCACGTGACCGGAAGCACTCCTTATTTGCGAAATAGACCACACACCCTTTGGTCACATGACTTATAGACCAATCAGAGACTTCTATTTTTTGATAGGGGGGAGGGGAGGGGGGGAGGAGGGCACTCTGGGGGGCACTCTGGGGGGAAGGGAGGGGGGCACTCTGGGGGGTAGGGTGGAGAGGCGGTGATCTCTTAGGGTGTTAGTAGTAGACCCACCACCACCTCCTCTCCCCAGGGGGGAGGAGGAGGAGGCGGGTCTCTTAATCTCTTAATGGTTGACTACTATTATTTGATATTAAAAAACAAAATGAATGATGGTGGATGATGGCGGTGTAATGAGATGAGACAAGGAGGGTGTCTGCAGTATATCTCTGCGAAGATTGCGACGTAACCTTTGAGAACAAGCCAACTGCTGAGTTTCCATATAGATACAGAGACACCCCGCTACTACTCTGACGCGACTCTCTTTATATACTAAGACGTGAGACAGAACCCACATAAAAGGTGTGTTAAGTAGGGTCTTGGTCGGAACAGGTCCAGCGTGGTCTAGTTCCCAACACTCAAATAGACCTAGATGTTGTCTTACTAACCCGGATAATAACCAATAATCTACACTGATGACGTCACAACATCATCGAAATTAGTGTGACGTCAGCTGATCTCAACTGGGGAATTAGACAACTTGTAAAAATGGCGGGGATCGGATACGTTCCCGTTTCGCGAGCAGTCATAGATGACATGGTTGAGAAGCTGTTTTCAGCAGATCACCAGCGAGAGCAGGAGGTGGCAAAGATGCAGGAGGAGGTGGTGGATGAGCTGATCCGTGAGCTGACGGATCAACACATCAGAGAGACCTTCGAGAAGACCAAGATCGACGTCTGTATGGAGGGGGGGATACCCGCTGAAGTCCTACAGATGCTTGACGAGTACTTGACGTGAGCTGTCCCACCTCACCCACTCTACTAACGGCCCTTTTCAGGACCAACCATTTTTCACAAAAGTTTAAGTGATCTCAATATAATATGCAATTTTTTATTTTATCTAATTAAAAAAAATAAAATAATAATAATCCACATCAGAAAACCCCTAATAGTCTCCACACTGAAAACCCCTCTCGTCTTGCTACACCACCCTCCTCCTCCCATATCGTCCCCCAGTGTAGACCCACCACCCTCCACAAAAGGGTGAACTCATAACAATAAGTACAAAGGGACTAGACTAGAGCCTCTTCCTTTTTGAGCAGACCCATAACTGGACCAGACCCGACTTGATCCGACCCATAACCCGACCAAACCCTGCCTTGATCTAGACTTCCTTTTTGAGCAGACCCCAAAAAAAAACTTGAGAATACAGGTAACTGTGATAATTGACATATAGCTGAGAGAGAGATAGAGCGCTCTAATCCTGTTTTCACCCACACCCTCCTCTTTCCTGAGAGCATCTACAGGGAAATCTTGTTTCCAGCTGGATCTCTCAGGGGAATCCTTCCACCTCTAATCAACCCTTGGGAATACAGGTGTAACAACTGTGATAATTGCCATAAGTGGCTTAATGTGTGTTAGATGTATAAGAGGATTATAGATCATTAAGAGATTAAGAGGTTCAAGTGTGTATACAACCTTACAGGGGGTGTTTAAGGAGAGGTGTGAAGTGTGTGTAGGTAGCGGCACACACACCCCAGGGGGTGTCTACCACTCTGTCTGTGACTACAGACGTGTGCGTGTGGTAAGTAGATTAAGTCTAAACAAAATCAACAAGTTAACCTCTCCCTCCTGCAGTGGTCGGGTGACAGGTGAAAATCAGACTAAAATAGCTCCCTACTGAGGACGAGACTCTATGTCTGCGGATTTTGAGTCATTTAAAAGCGTGTTTTTTTTCATCTATTCCTCTGGGAGTAGACAGGTAATCCTACCTAGCGAAAGTCGCTGTGATAATTGGTTTAAGTTCTTTTTTTAATCCTTTTGATCAGTTAAGAGGGTTATCTCGGAACATGGTACATAAGAGAGAGTGAAACACGGGGCCCCACACATTTTTCTTCTACCACCTTCAGCATGGATATGCTTACTGCTCAGTTCACAAGTGGTGGTCAGGGTGACTTTTATAACGATCCGTACAATTGGCTGGATAGTGTGAGTGACGCTTATAGTGCTGTTGTTAATAGTTCGACAGCTGCTGTTACTAGTGCTGAAACTGCTAGACGTGCTGCCCGTGCTGCCGAGGATGTGGCTCTCGCTGCTGATCAGGTGGCTGTTGCCACAGCAGCAGCTGCTGAAGCAACTGCTACACTCGCTATAGCAACTAACGCATCTGCTGATGTTACTTGTGGTGATGCTGGAGTTACCGTCGATGGTGCTGCTTTTGCTGCAACAGCTGCAGATGTTGCTGCTACTGCTAATATTGCTTTGGAAGATGCAGATAATCTCGCTACTGCTGCCACGGGTGCAGCTGCTGCTGCACACGTCGCTGCATATATTGCCATTGAACGTGCTGCTACCTTCGCTGAAGCTGCTGCTGATGCCACTAAGATTGCTCATGACGCTGCTGGTGATGTTGCAAGCGCTGCTAGAGATGTTGCTGACGCTGCTAGACTGGCCAGTGATGTTGCGAGTGCTTTCACTGGATACTCCTCTCACTCAACATCACTCTTCATCAACATGGACTAGTAGTGACTAGGAGGACTATTACTATACTACTCCTTCTGTTGCTACACAGACTGTACAAAGCAAGAGGAGAGAGGTGAGTGACTATTATCGCGACCATCTGGTGTTCATTGAATAGTTCAACATGGAGCATATGACAATGACAGAGACTATTCCTGAGTTGTCAGTCTTCTATCTACCTCAGGAGTGACTGCTGGACTGGAGGTTGGATGGTTAGTCAGAGCGCTCTGGAGAATCTGACTCCCTCCCGATACTCCCTTTTTTTTTAGGAATGTCTTGAGTAGATCGAGTCAGTATGACTCTGTGAGACTCTGGTGGTTCGATGTGATATATAGTCATTTTTTGGCGATGTTCTGGTGTTTCGTTGGTCGGGGTGGAGTACTCTGCACAAATTAATCTTGGTGAAGTTACACTATGTACAGTCTGGAATATGGTTAGAAATGAAGAGTTTGGATGCAAAACGACATAAGAGCCAAAATACAAAAACGGGAAAAAACTGGTTATAGCTATACCCTAGGGCAAGATAAAAAAAATTGTGGAAAAATGTTCTTAAAATGTGTCCTCAAATAGTAGATAGAGCCTGCTTAAAAAGCAGTTTTTTTTGCAAAACGACATAAATCCCAAAGCGTTTTTTTGCAAAACGACATAAATCCACCTTACTAAACATTGTTTCTGCTTGTATGGCTCTCAATTCCTGCATGTGAAATGTCTTAAAAAAACATTATTACATGTGATGGTGCTCTCTACCGCTAAAAGTATTATCTCAAAACGAAATGAGCACTCTTACTTCAAAGAAATGTGAAAAATGGACACAAAAGTGACATTTTATGATCATGTGGATTTATGTCATTTTGCAAAAAAACTGTTTTGGGATTTATGTCGTTTTGCAAAAAAACATAATTGGGCATATATTTAAATCAAAGAAATATGATGCAAGGATCGTTAATGATCACATGTTGGTGTTTCATTGATGTCCTACTCAAACCAGAAACGTAAAAAAATAAAGATAATAAATGCCTGGTACCAATTTAGGGGTAAAAACAGAAAAACTACTTTTGGATTTATGTCGTTTTGCAAAAAAACTGAAAAATCACATTTAATCAGCAATTTTCTCTTTCAATAACAATCAAGGATTTCAAAAATCGATTTCCAGATATGTGGATCAACAAGGGAAAAGGGACCTCCGCAGGGGATTTTTAGTACCAACTTTGGCCACCAGGGGGCTCCATATAGCCAAAAAGGACCAAGATATAGCAAAAAGTTATCTATACTACTTTTTTATGTAGAATATGATAGGCCATGTTAGAAGAATCCAATTTTTGGTGAAAACATTCCATATTTGGAATGAAAAAGAACGTTTTGGAGCCTAAATTGGTGTTTTTGTACAGGTTGGTTGCGATGGAAACATGATTTTCATTCTAAATCGAAAATTTTAAATAATTGAATGAAAGAAGGCCCCAAAACGATTTCTATGCTGAAAATAAAATGTAAATACCATTTTTAGATCAAAAGCTGTGACCAATTGTTTGAAAAAGTTTGGATATTTGGTAATTAGCATGATTATGCTAATTAGATAGGAATATCTCTAAAACCAAGAAAGATAGAGCTTATTGGCATTTAAGATTGGACAGTGACCACACATATTCAGAGAACCAGTACTCAAAAACTAGAAGTACCGTAAATTCTCGCGTAGAAGCCGCGGCTTGTACGCAAGTCAGACTCAGCTTTCTTTTGATACCAAACATGCCTATATAGGGTGCGGCTTATACGAGAGTTTTTATTAGTATACTACAATACCAAAATCGCAATATTCAGACCCCCTCTGTGGCTTATATAATTTGTCAAAATTAGGGGTGCGGCTAATACGCGAGTTAGGCTTATACGCGAGAATTTACGGTAGTACCTGCTTACAAAAGATATCGCTGCAAAGCTGATGTCATCAATTTTATTATTGAGTTTTTACCTTGGAGGACCCTTTTTCCTCGACTGTCCACATATTTTATTTATTGCCCATTAATCATTAGTGATTGAAAAAAATATTTTCTATTCACCATTTCTTCAAAATTAAAAATGTGCTTTTATCTCAAAACTAACAAAATGGATTCATGTCGTTTTGCATCCAAACTCTTCAAATATATGTTTAAAGTTGTAAATATATTTGAACAAAAAAAAAAAAAAAAATTAAAATGGTGAAAAAGTTTTTTTTGTTTTTTTTATGTCATTACACCGCCATCATCCACCATCATTCATTTTGTTTTTTAATATCAAATAATAGTAGTCAACCATTAAGAGATTAAGAGACCCGCCTCCTCCTCCTCCTCCCCCCTGGGGAGAGGAGGTGGTAGTGGGTCTACTACTAACACCCTAAGAGATAACCGCCTCTCCACCCTACCCCCCAGAGTGCCCCCCTCCCCACCCCCCCGAGTGCCCCCCAGAGTGCCCCCCCCCTCCCCCCAGAGTGCCCCCCTATGCATGCATACACCCCCTCCCTCCCTACCCAGCCCCCCCTCCCCTCCCCTCCCCTCCTCTCCCCCCTATAAAAAAATAGAAGTCTCTGATTGGTTGATCTATAAGTCATGTGACCAAAGGGTGTGTGGTCTATTTCCCAAATAAGGAGTGCTTCAGGTCACGTGACCAAAAGGGGGCGTGGTCTATTATGCAAATGAGAGGGTGACATCACTTCTGGTCATCTTAAGTAGGTCACTTCCGGTCACGTGACCAAAAGGGGGTGTGATCTATTATGCAAATGAGGGGGTCACTTCCGGTATGCCCTAATATGGGCATGTGACGTCACTTCCGGTCAAAAGTAGGTCAGTAGGTCACCTAGAATGCTGGCCTCTGATTGGCTGAGAGCCTAACTAGGTCATGTGACGTCACTTCCGGTATGCCCTTATATGGGCATGTGACGTCACTTCCAGTCAAATGGAGGCCTCTGATTGGCTGGTAGACCGGAAGTGACCCATTTGAATTTCCTGCCAAAATGGTGGCCTCTGAATGGCTGATTTTGAATTTCCCACCAAAAGGGAGCTTTCTGATTGGCTGCATGTCCAATGAGTAAAACCTAGTACTGTGTATAGTCCCATACCGATACAAACTATACTACTGGGGTCACAGTCCCCAGACGGGGACACCTGAAGACCAAAACCTGGCCAATTTAAATGTATAAATTTTAGCAAGTAGTAACATAGTATTGTTAGTTTATTTAGTACTATATGTACAAGGTAGATTAGACAGAGATATTGTGCAGATCTAGTCTTGAGTTAAGTTAGGTGCCCTTAAATTATAATTGTAGGCATATAATATTATGGTCTTGAAATAACAACAAACTACTCATTATATAACTTGTTATTTCACTGTATGTCACTATGACATGTGCTACTGTATCATATTTGTACATACCCATGACCCATGTATCTCATGTACCTCTCGCAGGTTTTTTTTTTTTTCTAAGTGTTTTATTGGGTAAAAGATAACAAATACAAAAGTAAATGCATCATCCTAGCTTAGGCACATTGCCTTACTTCCGCTAGGTCCCCTATCTTCAGACTAGAGTTTCAATGGTAACATGATATATAATTCGGTTATGGCGTAACAATTTGTAGAGATATTCACAGAGATAAGATTGACCAGTACAGTTAGGTTGTCATACATTTTAAAATAAGGTGGTGATGAGATGAGATGAGATGAGAGGGTGGGGTGCATGGTATACATTGTAGGGGGGCATTCTCTATATCAGCGTGTAGGTAAAAATAAAATATCTCACATGAAGCAATCATTATAATTCTTTTTTATGGCAATTTTAAAATCAGCCTGGCTCTCTATCACTGTGTACATAGGTTTTAACATATTCCATCGAATTATGGCTCGGTAAAAACAACTCCTAAGTACAATAGGTTTTAATGACCTTGGAACCTTTAACCTTACTCCCTGGTTATTTCCTGTGGGGAGGTTCCTCGTATCCAATAGATTTTTCTGTCTTTTTAGGGTAAAAGCATAAAATAGTAAGTGAATGTCTCTTCTTTTTGCTAACATCATACAACCACTTTTTTCATGTAGTTGTATGGTATTGTACAGGGGGTTGGCCTCAAGTTTAACCTTATATACCGTTCTAAGTGCCTTATTTTGTAAAAATTGTAATCCATTCGATTCTCCTATATTTCCCCTGTCCCATTCATAATCCACATAATCAAGCGAGGGTAATATCATAGTCTTATACATTGTTAAAGAGGTGGTAATATCAACAAAGACTCTGGCCCTACACGACTGAATGACCTTGTTTCTTATGTTTCTGACTGTATTAGCACGGTGTTGTACGAATTTCAGTTCAGGATCTAGAGTTAGCCCTAAATAAGTAAAATTTTGTACTCTCTCAACGATCGTACCATTTAAGGTAAAAACAGGGTTAATACGCTGAAAATTATTAAAGTGACATGGTCCAATGATTAGGGTTAAAAAATCAATTTAGTTAAAAATGAATCAGAATGTTCCCTATGGCCATACTTCATGTGCTAGCTATTTTATTTTATGTCATTCCCTATAATTCAGCTTAAAATCTGACTAATTATCAGATTATGGCTCAATTTACTCATTTTGGAGTGCACGCTATAATTCCCCCATTGAAAAAACACTGTAAAATACTACACTTGGGCCATATCGGACCCTGTAATTGGGCTCTTATTGCCCATAGATAACATTTTATTGGGCCCTATTCTCCAAATATGATATTGTACTAACATATGAAACACCTTTGAGCAAGATTTAAAATATGAAAAAAATCGGTCACTGTCACTTTAAAGAACATCCATTTTGTTTTTTTCTCATTAATTGTGAGGCTATTTTCTTTGCACCAGCTGGACACACAGTTTATAGCTTGCTGCATTTTTGTGGGACAACTTAGAGAGATAACAGCATCATCAGCGTATAAAGTGATATTAAAATCAAATATTTTTGGCAAAGAATTAATGTAAATAGAGAAAAGCACCGGACCCAAGACAGAACCCTGGGGAACGCCATAAGTGATAGTTTTTTCAGTTGATAGTGTATTATTAGCAATTGTTTTTTGCTTACATTGGTGGAGATAACTTTTAAACCAATTTAGGGAATTTTCACTAAGTCCGAAAAGGGATAATTTTTTAATTAATTTTGAGTGTGAGACTGTATCAAAAGCTTTCTTGTAATCCAGGTACAAAGATATAGTTGGTTTATTATTTATAATATTTTCTATGATATGCTGTAAGTGTTCCCTGATGGCAGTTTGCGTCGAGTGCTTTTTTCTGTACCCATGTTGGCAAGGCGACAAAAGTCCACATTCATTCATATAAGTTTGGAGTCTGGAACAAATAATTTTCTCCAGTATTTTCCCTGGTAAGGGCAAAAGGCTAATAGGTCTTAGATCACTAACCTCTAATGAGTTGTTTTTTTTGGGAAGGGGTACCACTGTACCTGCCTTCCATTTTGACGGAAAGGTGCTAGTCGCCAGACATTTATTATAAATACATAGTATAACATCAGGCACACATAAGAAGGCATCCTTTATGACATATGTCTTAATAGAGGAGGATTTCTTTATGTTAATCTTCTGTATATGTTTCATAAAGTCATTGTAAGAAAGAACACTTAACAGGCTTTTCCCCGATGTGGGTGTACCGTAAGGATTTTGCTCGTTGCGTTGCCCCTCACCAGGTGGCAGTGCATTGGACAAAGTCTCTCCTATCGAGGAGAAGTATGTGTTAACATATTCAGCGCAGCTTTCTGGTGGTATCATGATACCAGAAATATTATTTCTTAACTTAATTAAGGTTGCACAGGTTTTAACCGGTAGTAGCTTTCTTATGGCTTGCCAGAATTTTACAGGGTCATCTTTACGATGTATTAACAATAAGTCAATCTCATTCTTCCTGCTACTGAAAATGAGACCCTCGACACGATTCTTGTGATAATCAGCTATTCTCCAGTCGTCAAGGTCCATTGTGCGTCTGGCTATATTGTCTCTTTCCCTCATAGCCTCTATGATGGGTGGTGTTAAGAGAAATAAAATCATTGTCATTGTCATTGTCATTGGCATGGGAGTTCTGGGGTGCAGTAGTGGTAGACTGACTCCAGGAGGTGCCTCACCAACAGTGTAGGGGTCGGTTTATCACCGCCAGCTTATTAACTCCCACAGATAAATACAAGCCCAGGTTCTTGTCCGTGAAAGTCTTTAATGTATTTAGTGGTAGTACACTCAGAGTGCCCTTACCTCCTGTATGCCTCCTGTATACCACCTACCCAGAGCGGCTCTGTACATGTGCAGCCCCTACCTACCGTCCTGTAGGCCACTCTGTGGGTAGTGCTCCTGCTGCAGTTCTCCCTAGTCTAACCTAAGCCCCTCCCCTGTGCCTCTACATGGGTCCCCACAATTTTGACCGTGTCGCGGTGTAGTTTTTTAGCAAAAGGGCCGTGTCACTGTGTAAATTTTTACATATATATATAAGAATTAATAGAAAAATCTCTGTATGTCGATTTTTATCTCAAATTGTCTGTGTCTGTCGATTTTTAAAATGACCTAAAAGGGCTGTGTTGCCATGTCACCCGTGTCGGATTTTACCCATGTAGAGGCACTCCCTTTACATGAATACAGTGAATATATATTTGGCCGTAAAGCCGGGCCGCTATGTTACAAGATTACCCAGCAGGAACTGATTGGGATCGCAGCATGCATGCGGACTGCTGGGCGGCTGGCTTATATACAACTCACTCAGCGGTGGCGCCACCTATGTATCCGGGCCGGGTTAGTCCAGGCCGGGTGCATAGCTCCCAGAAAGGATTTCTCTGGGCATTCATAAGATCAGTCCAAGAAGGGATTCCTGCTACCTTGAAAAGCACCACCCAGGTTGAACCTGAGTCTGGTCCAGGTGGAAACCTTGTTTCGCCCGTCACTTTCTGGAGCGGGTGGTCTAATGGTGTATCTGTACATTACCACACCATTATTAAAAGCTAGGGTTATTTGGTATTTAGCATAATTGGTATATTTTCTGTTTGTCTATATACATATTGATTGTTTACATTGTTGGTAAAATATCTGTGTTTTTGTTTTAGGATTCTCCAAGAAGAGTGCAAAGCAGGAACAGCAACATGTTGAAGCTTGTACAAACCATTCCCATCAAAGACAGAGTTTATAACATTGTGACGGGTGCTGGTAACAATGTTATCCTTGTACACGAGAATCATATAGGAAACTGTAATGGGAAACTTGAGACTAAAGTCATCAAAAAGGAATCTGATGAACATTTCTGGGCAGCTACAATTACTGCAGATGGCAGCATGGTTATTGCCAAACGTGACAAAACAGTAGAGTATGCTTGCAGTCACTGCAGTGAGAAGCGTCGGTATAAACCCATAGGCTTCAGTATGAGCTGTCAGGGTGAGAGGTCTGCTCCGTACCTGCTGCATGAAATGTGCAGTAACGGACACAACCACCACCATTCTCAGGCTGTACCATGTGGTACCCTGAGTAATTGTTTTGTACGGCATGTAACCATCACCCCCGACCAGCACACAGTGTTCTGTGACTTGGGTAATAAGTGTGTCTATGTATACAAGGACAGGAGGATGCTGAGACAAATCACTCTGTCAGGGAGGAACACTTTCACTTTACCAGTATCCATATGTAGCACTTCAAATAACACTCTCATTGTAAGTGACCTTTTAGATAATTGTCTGAAGGTGTTTGGTACTGATGGGAAGTTCATCCATAAAATTGGCGCTGACATACGACAGTTTACACCTTGTGGGATCTGTACAGACGCCTGGGAAAGGATCATTGTAGCTGACCGTGACAATTACAGAGTTCTGATGTTCAGTGTGACTGGAGATCTTCTGTCCACCCTCATCCCTGACACAATGGGGGAGGAGGGGGAGATAGACATACGGCCAGTGGATGTATCTACATTCAAGGATAAATCTAACCAAGATAAACTGGTTGTATACCTTCGAGGACCTGTAGAGAAAGGCGTCTTCAAGTTGATGATATATTCAGGCTTGTCTGCACTGGGCGGCATATCTAATCAGACATGCTGTGAACCCCCAGCCCTAGCCAGCCCCTTTCAACACCAACCCACTTCCCCAGTCAGTACTTACCAACAGGAACCTGGCACGTCTTCCTCCTTGGGGAACGAGGGTGAACACAGTAAAGGTGTCCTGCCTCCCACCTGGAACCCTGACCTGGAATCCCCTCCAACATATGATGAAGCCATGAGAGAGCAGGAGGTCCTAAAAAAGACCTGTTGCTGTGTTGTTGTTTAGATATCTGAGGTTGACACTGATATAGGACCATGGGTATGTACAAGTCAGAATGAAGGTGAAGTCTATTAGAAGGAGTGCATCGAGACTGAAGGCCATGGGACTACCCAGGACATTAGTGCCATTCTGGTGGTAATGTTAGGGTATAGATCATGCTTGGATGTTTCAAGATATAGCACTCAGCGGGATCTTACGTCATGACATACTCTGACACACGCTACTATGGTGAGTTCTTTAATAATAGTCCAGCTGCCAGCTTGAAAACCTTGCAGAAAAAAGCCCCTAAGAGGTTATGACTGATTTGGGTACAGGAAGTCATATACTTTCAGAAACTTGACGATGCCCGGCTGGCATCGTTGACCGTTTTCTGAAATTCAAGATGACGTCCAAGATGGCTGACGAAAATGTCATAAATCAGTCAATTCTTATGTGATTTGCATGTGTAATACCTCTAAAATTGGGGTTTTTGGGCATGCCTGATTCATTAAAAGAGTCAAAAAGTCATTTGAGTAGGTATCCATGATGATAGCGTGTTTCCATAGCAACCAGCATGCCAATTCTAATACAAAATATATATTGTTATAAGAAAATTGTCATTTCTCAACACCTACACTCATGTAGTATCTCAAATTAAAGGTCTCATTGAGATACATCATTATAACATAGTTTTAGAGTTGTCACAGGTCCTAGGTAACCATGGCAACCAGAAATCAACAACAATAATGCCTAATGATTGATGCCAAAACCTAATCTCCTAATATACCAATTATTATGTATATTCGCTTGTGTGAATTGTGGAATTATAAACTCATGTATACCAATCTCAGAACAATGAAATGAACAAAAACTAATTATAGGTTGGCTGTTCATCTACTACATGAGGGACTGGTCCTACCCTGAACATGGTCACCAACAGTCCCCCAAACAGTCCCCCCCCCTCCTTCTTTTGGGGACAAAATGTTAGTAGAACTCTCTTGACACACTATCAGAAATATGTCATTTGAACATCAAATACTTATTCCATTCTTCTGTGATAACATTGAAGTAGAAATGAGAAATTCCTCCAGTAGTATGAGAGTGGTGGATTTAAATGTGTCTTCTCCTTTATTTTGCTGTTTAATGTTTGATTGTATTAAAGATGTGTTTGTGAACAAGTTTTTCTTCTTCTCCTCCTTCCATCCTGTATTTATAGAGATGATAAAAGCATTGATAGGCTAATTAGGTACATTAAAAAAATTTATTTATATGCCAAAACCATATCTGATTCTTCTTCATATATGTATGGCATTGTCTCACCAAATCGATACAAGTTGAAAGTCTCTGACCGGTTGCAATCTATGACTGGGTACAATCTATTTATAAACAGGTGCAACCTATGACGAGCATGAAAGAAAACATCTTATTTAAGGCAGACATACATAGAAATGGCTGTAAAAAGTTAATGGATGTTTTAAGACTTCATGATACAAAATTTATTTTAACTAAATTTTAAAATATTGAAGTCAAAATTGCTTTTTGCTGAAACGAAGAATGGTGCCATACATTAATCACCTCCCTGTATGCATATGGTTACAGCCATCTTTATCTGTATCCCTCAGTGGACGATATACAGTGAGACTAAAGAGCTGCTAGGAGATGTCTTAGTTAGAGATGTGAACACCTCAGAGAAGCCTTTTAACCAATTATCTCCTGCATAAAGCTGCTTGCTGAATGTACTTCCGCTGCTGCCCTCTCGTGGTGGTTGGCCACACTGAATGACAGACACGCATTGCTTTCTCACAATTACAGCAGCTTGACTCCCATCGGCATCGGTAACCCTCTAAGGCAGTCATACATACTAAGAAAAGTGTTTATATCTGTTTATACACATTTTTGCAGTCACATTTTTTGTAACATACTACCCTCTTGCTAAAAGTGCTTTTATCTGAAAAGTGTGTTGAGGAAGTATGTCACACTAAACCGATTTTCCAGCAAACCACATTTTTTAAAGTACACTATTATCGTTATTGCACTATACCGATTTTTCGTCACTATGCAGCCCTGGTCAATAAGGGGAGGGGCTGATAGATCTAGGTGGGGTGGGGGCAAAAATAATTGGACACCTTGAGAGGAAGGCCCACAAAACTTGGACTCCTCTTTACTTATCCTTACATACACTGTAAATAGTGAGTCCATGAAGATGACCTTTTTATTACACCAACAGTAGATCTTACGGCCCATGTACGTGTCATGTGACGCACGTGGCCTAACACGTGAGGCACGTGCAGGTCGGTATACTCCCTCTCAAAGGCCGTTATGTAAGTGTCACATGCTGCCACACGTGACACAACCCCCTCAGGCCGTCACGGGCACCCCAATAGCCTATAGCCTTGTTCTCAGTCAGTGGAGAGGTCCTTGCTAAGTGGTGTCCATGTGTAGAGTGAGGATGGAGATGCCCAGTGCTGGGACCTGACCCTATTTAAGGGGGCCAGGCTACCAGCATGGCATCTTGAGTGTTGGTGTCAGTTGACAGTGGTTGGCCAAGGTACACTATGCCCCTATGTGACCGTGTGCAGCGGCCTGTGACGGACCTGAGGCTTGTGCAGCGGCCTGTGACGGTCCTGGGGCTTGTGCAGCGGCCTGTGACGGCTCTGGGGCGCCCGTGACGGCCTGAGGGGGTTGTGTCACGTGTGGCAGCATGTGACACTTACATAACGGCCTTTGAGAGGGAGTATACCGACCTGCACGTGCCTCACGTGTTAGGCCACGTGCGTCACATGACAGGTGCTTGTACTTACTGTACTGTTGCTGTCAACTTGTAATAAATACCAACTATACTACAAGACCTCAAGACTTACTCAGCTCATATATTAAAGGGATCTCCCAACTAAGGGGATTCCTTGTATGACAAAGTGGTGGAGAAGTCCTAACAAGATCCCACAAGCTGGCAGCACAGACTACCAAGACTCACCTCCGCAGCAAAGGACCAGCTACCCCTGGATCTCTACCCAGCAGGAGGAGGAGACCCAGCTCCAAGGAGTCATCCAGGAGCTCCACTCCAACACCCTCAGCTTCACCACACCACACCACTCAAGGGAGTGACTTCCAAGGCAAGCTTCACCTGGACACCCTAGCTGCCCTGGACAGTATCCAGGACACACAGAGTGACTTGTTCTCAAACGGTCAGCATACCCCAGGATCAGGTATGAGTGACGATGAGACAGTACCCCCAGGCCAGGCAGCCAAAGAGGAGGCTGAGGCACTTCTACTCATAGCCCAGAATGTAGAAACTCATGTGGATAAGACACTTAGGCCTGAACTAACAGCCCTACACACCACACATGAGGAAAGCACCAGCCGAGCCTTAAGGAAGGCCAAAGAGGAACAAGAGAAGGAATTAATATTACTCAGACAAGCCAACCAGGCACTGAAGAACTCTATGGAGACCCAAAAAGCTGAAGCCGCTCAAGCACTACTTGATATGCAAGCTCATCTACAAGTGACAATGAAAAACCAGCTAGCTGAGGCCCTAGCCTCACTCAAGTCAGGTGCACCCAATACCCAAGGAGTGAACCTGACTAACACTGACACCTCCTCAGCACTCCTAGATGCCTTGAAAGAGGAAAGAGTTGCAAGGGAGGCATCTTTCAGTGGGTTAAGGGACCAGCTAAAACGGGACAAAGAGGAAAAATACTGTGATATTCTACAGCCAGAAAAATTTTCACAGTCCTCTCTCACACAATCCGCCAGGAGGCACTGCACAGACTATGAACAATACTTTGATTCCAGATATGGGTACCATCCCAGTAACAGAATCAAGTATTTCTCAAACTACCTAGATGGTAAGGCAAAAATTTGGTACAAAGCCTATAGGACAGCCCATCCAACAGCAGACTATGAAGAAATGAAGGCAGCTTTCCTGAAATACTTCAAGAAGGAGGACGACAGATTTGATGCTAAGGCATTGAGGAAGCAAAATCCAAAAGAATCTGTATCAGACTATGCCATGGCCTTACAAAAGATGGCCACAGCTCACAACAAATCTGAGGAGAGAACAAGGGAAGCCCTGCTACATGGTCTAAGGGACGACATCAGTGCAGTAGTCATCCACAGGGAAGCAACTACATGGGATAAAATACTTGAAGTTGCAGAGGAGTATGAGAACCAACAAACAGTCTCCACTGGCAACATTAAAGATGAGATAAAAGCAGAATTAGGCTCAGAACTACAGGAAACAATAGAATCCATGCAGGCACAACTGAAGTCTGTGACACATGTAAACTCTATGCTTGTAAAGCAAACAAAATCACAGAAAAATGGAAATCCCTCAAAGAAAGCCAAATCAGACCCAAAGACAGTTCAAATGGATCACTCATCAGAGGATGAGGACCAAAGCCTGAACCTCATGTCAAATGAACATGTGAGGAGGCAAGAACAAAGGGCACTGAAGGATCATTTGTAACTGAAAATCAAACTGATGTTATGAATAAACAATTCAAAAAAAAAAAATCAAGGTAAACCTAACAACAGCCAACAAAGGAACTCTGGAAATAACAGAGGAGGCTACCGAGGCAGAAACTTTGACCCAAACTTCAAGAATAGCAACAGAGGAGGACAACGAGGCAGAGGAGGATACAGCCAAAATAACAGCCGAGATCACCAAAGCAACAGTCAGGACACCAGCCGTATAGATAACAGCAGAAGTCGTGACAACAGCAGACACCGTGATAGTAGCAGAAATCGCGACTACAATCGCCGTGATAACAGCAGAGACCGTGATTACCACCGTCGTGACCAGAGCAGAGATCGTGACTACAACAGAGGTCGGGATCAAAACTGTCGTGACTACAGCAATAGTCGTGACAGACAGCATGACTACAACCGCGGTCGTGACAACAGCAGAGGTCGAGACAGCTACAATGGCTACAGATCCAACACACAAGGCTACAACCCCCAACAGCAGCCCCAACAGCCACCTCAAGCTATCCAGCCTGACGTGCTTCAACAGATCAAGCAGCTACTAGGATCTTCAAACTCGGGAAACTAGAGACCCACAGCGCGGCTGGGCCAGTGCGTTGTGAGCCTCTCCAACCCCCCATCAAGATCCAAGATCAACAACCCCTAGGACAACCAAAGACAATTGCTAGTATAGCAGAGACAATCCCCCAGTTACATACCGGGAAATCAAGCCGACCATCAGTGATCCATATCACACCTCAACAAGATGCATCGCAAAAGGAAATGGGTGAGAGTACCAAAATTTCTGTTGAACTTCTTAACCCTTTCGTGCCCAGAACTATTTTGACAAAAGTCAGTTTTCACAACATCATTTTAAGATTGTGTAACAGTTCAATATTTTGTGCTGAGATATGTTTTGTATTATATTTTCTGAAAGCTAATGGAATACGCTTTCGGATAATGTATGGAAGAACACCATAATTTGGGTTACAATGGTCATAATTTGGGTTACCATGGCAACCAGAAACAAAATTTATCAATATTGAACGATATGGAAAAAATTGTTAATATTTCCAAAAAGGGCCCTTTTAGTTTGGAATAGACTGATTTGGCATGGTAAACATGCTTTTGCTATTATTAATGAGGGCATACATATTCAAAGTGAAAGAATACCACCAATTTAATTGGAATCTACAGAAAAAAACATTTAAAAGCAGTTTTTTTCACTTTTTCTGCCATTTTTTCTATTTTTCTTTCATTTATCAATATTTCTTTTACTCCCTATGGCCAATGCGCGCATTTTCAATGATTTTTAGACCATTTCTAACTCATAATATTTTTTATTTATGCATGCCATCAATATTCTATGCATGGCACCATAGAGTAATTAGTATCGTTAAAAAGCTTATGTAATTGCGCATCATTTGCATCTAGAATCATCCTGATTTGACCACTATAGCACCTAGGGTGCTCTGTTGAACATATATAGGTGTAAAAGCGCGCACTTTTGGAGTTCTGGGCACGTAAGGGTTAAAAATGGCTGTTTAAATGCAAGATTCTATGAACACACTGAAATACCTTGTTTAGTTGACACCGGTGCCACTATCACCTGTGTCAGGGATACTTTTCTTAGGGAAATTCAGAAATCTCGAGATGTAGAAATCAAAAAGAGAAAGTTCAATGTACACTTAGCAGACGGATCCATATGCCATGTAAGACAAGCAGCAGTATTGAAATTCAAAATTCATGGTACCAGATTCGAATTCCCATTCTCAATTATTCCAAATCTCACAAAGCCAGTTGTCCTAGGCACAGATTTCTTAAAAGCAACACGATCACAGATCGAATTCAATGTAGACCCAGAGCTACAAGTCAAGCCAGTCTGAGCTGTTAGGGAGGCTACAATCCTTCCTTTCACAGAACTAGCAGTTCTAGGACAAGTCACATCCCTCAAATGTTTAGAAGGATGTGTAGGCATATTAGACAATTTGCAGAGGAACAACAGAGTTCCATACCTAGTTCAAAAGGGAGTAGTAACACCCTCAGAAATGAACAGGCACCCAATCATACTGCTCAATACAAGCCACCGACCATACAAGGTGAGGAAGGGTGATATAATAGCCCTATTCACAGAGGTAGATCCCTCTGAGTTACATCAACCAGATACTGACATCCCTACTGAGGAACCCACACTACAAGTGCTAGACACTGAAGAGAATTGTAGTGACACAGAGTCAGACTGTGCCTCAGTATATGCAGACCCAGATACAAACCGTGGAGATGACACTGATGATGAATTGGCCACAATTCACAGTGAGGCTCATGACATTATGCCAGACATAATGGAAAATGTGCCACCCAAATGTGTACTAACAGATATTGGACAAGAGAGACTCCAAAAGTTACTCCACAAGTATCAAGATGTATTTGTAGGTAAAGACAATGACATAGGTACAACCCACCTATATACACATTCAATTCACATCAAACCAGATGCAGTACCATGTCACTACCTACCATACAGGCAGACGCCTGAGAAGCAAGCTAAGATGGGAGAAGTCTGTGAAGACCTAGTCAGACAGGGCATCCTCAGAGAATGTGCAGAGGGACCCTGGGCATCCAGATCATTTTTAGTACAGAAAGCATCTGGAGGCCAACGTCTAGTCACAGACCTACGCCACGTCAATGCTAATATGATAAACCAAGCTTTATCAACGCCACGTGCAGACGACACACTAGACATGATAGGGTCACTCAAACCTACTGTTTTCAGTAAACTAGATGCGCAACAAGGGTTTTTCCAAATTCCCATAAGAAGGGAGGATCAACACAAAACTGCTTTCATAGCAAATGACAAAAAGTATGTCTATCAAAAGATGCCGATGGGTTTGGCTACCGCGCCGGCAGGATTTTGCCATCTAGTAACTCTAATTCTCAACAAACTGAAATACAAATGTGCCCTACCATACCTAGACGACATTCTAGTCCTATCACCAGATGTAGAACGACATTTTTCAGACCTTGAAGATGTCTTCAAAAGCCTGAGAATTGGGAAACTCAAGCTAAAGAAATCAAAATGTGAATACTTCACAGATAGGATAGATTTTCTAGGAATGCGTGTCACACCAGATGGTTTACAACCATCCCCAGAAAAGGTGGAAAGTGTCAAAACCTTTCCCACCCCAAAATCTGTGAAACAAGTCAGATCATTCACAGGACTATGCCAATACTTCAAAAAGTTCATCAAAGACTATGCCAATATTGCTAGGCCACTGTACGACCTACAAACAAACCTAAAGGTTTTCAAATGGAATGAGGATGCAGACAATGCTTTCAAAACATTGAAACATGCACTCTGTACCCATGCACTATTGAGATACCCAGACTATGACAAAGAATTCAGTCTAGCAACAGATGCTTCAAATGTCAGCCTAGGAGCTGTTCTATCACAATGCAGTAGTGAAGGAGTATTGAGACCAGTAGCCTTCGCAGGTAGAACACTATCAAAGCATGAAAGAAACTACAACACAACAGAAAGAGAGCTACTAGGTGTAGTATATGGGATACTACATTTTAGGCACTACTTAGAAAGTAGGCACTTTCAGTTGTACACAGATCATGCAGCTCTAATAGGGCACTAGCAGGATGCAGTAATTCTACCTTGTGAGACCTTTAGCTGAAGCTGGTTCCTGTCATGTCCAAAATCGGAGTTTTAGGGGTCATAAACCTTTCAGTTATAGCCCTCTATTGTGGGTCCTTAGGTCATCTGTTCAAATTGGGGGAGTGGTTAGGACTCTGGCCTACCAATCAATGGGTCATGAGTTCAAATCCATGTCTAGGCTTTTTTGTTCACACATAATTTTAACATGTATTTTTGGTAGGTCAAAAATTGTGATGGCATACAATTCGGTTTTAAAGATCCTTTACACAAGATCAATATTTATAGTGTAATCTAAAATGGTGTTGAATCAGTTGTATTTGAATATTTCTCCTGCCACCTGGTTGCATTGGGGGAGTGGTTAGGACACTGGCCAATCAATCCAGGGGTAATAAGTTCAAATCCATGCCAAGGCAACATATCTTTTTTTATAGTTGGTAAGAAATAGTAATATTATTCACAAAGAAAACCCAATGCAACAATACAAAACCATTTTCGATATTAGATTTTAGGTGTTAAAGATCTTTACAACCAAGTTGTATACTATCACAATATTTGACCTACCAAAATACATCTTAAAATTGTGTGTGAACAAAACAGCCTTGACATGGATTTGAACCCATGATGCATGGATTGGTAGGTCAGAGTCCTAACCACTCCCCCAATCTGAACAGGTGACCTAAGGACCCACAATAGAGGCCTATACTTGAAAGGTTTATGACCCCTAAAACACCAAATTTCGGTCATGACAGGAACCAGCTTCAGCTAATCAGCAGGCTTCTATAGCTAGCAGAGGAAAGAGCACTGGTACCAGACAAGATGGCGCTGTACAGTGATCATCTAGCTAATGCGGAATACCACTGCTCACAAACACAGGTTTGACCCACAGGTGGGCCAGATGGGCACTGGATATCCAACAATTTGCATTCACAATACAACATGTAAAAGGAGATGACAACATTCCTCCAGATGTGATGTCAAGAAGAGAATATCCAGATGCACCACCAATGACCAACCCCCCACCACCTCCAAGAAGGAAAAGGGCAGCCACCAGAACCAAATTCTCTAAAATCCAAACCAAGATACCATTCAACAGAGATGACCCACCAAAATCAATTGACAGACCAAAACCAGTGATCAGAGGTATCTTAAAAGAGACCACCCATTATGTGTTCTGTCATTGTGAAAGGGAATACTGTGAAGAGTATCCAGAAAACTGTTTCACCCCGGTTGAGACCAACAGGATTGCACAGCTGGTGAAAGCCACACCCCGTGAACCACCACACAGTGCATCAGAAAATCAGTTGGAAGAAAAACTGCAGAAAATTGCTTCAATCACCAAGGTAGTCAGATTTGCAGAAGAACAGCTGGATATGGAGGAAGAACAGGACAGAGACATTTGTGTTGTCACCACACGTTCAAAAGCAAAACGGTCGGTTGCAGAGGATACAAGGTCTAATGACCACCCTCAGCAATTAGGCCTAAAAGCCAAAAAGAACAAAGTGTCAACCAAATCCTCTTTCCCTACTAAATCCCCCATTTCAACACCCAGCACACCCACAGCCAATTTGCAGAAGCACTCAGACAGAGCAGGTACTGCACAGAAGGCTCACAAAAGCAAATCTGACCCCCATCCCAAAAGAACAAAGGCCGCCTCCACCAGCACAAACAGAGGAGCAGCCAGTTCAAAGGAGCAGACAGCCAACACAGACATAGCAGTTGAGCAACCAAAGAAACAGACAAAGACCAGACCTGCACCAAAATCTCCTGAAACAATCCAGGCAGAGAAAGATAAAGAAAGGCTGGCACAGCATATAATGGAATTAGACCAGATGTTAGACCAAATCCCAGACAGTTCAATCAACTCCACACTGTTGAAAGAAGAACAAAGGAAGGACACTGGACTAATACCCATTATTGACTACCTAGAGAAAGGTGACCTACCTGTAAAAAGCACTGAAGCAACAAGGATTAGGAATAATGCTCAGCACTACCTACTCCTAGACAACATTCTAGTACACATATCCCCTACATCATGGAGAAAAACAGACACAGTACCACTACAAGTTGTAGTCCCAAAAACTTGGGTTGAAAACATACTGCAACACTTCCATGACTCACCAATGGCAGGTCATGTAGGTACTTCAAAAATGATGTCTTCTCTCATACCTAGGGTATATTGGAAATCTATGATGGCTGATGTCAATCAGTATGTGTCAACATGTGACACTTGCCTAAAAGCAAAAAGGGCAGTGCACACCCACAAAACACCAATGACTGTAAGGGACTATATGCCAACTCCCATGAAGCACCTAAACTTAGATGCTGTGGGACCACTCCCAGAGACAGCCAGGAAAAACAAACACATACAAGTTTGCATAGATTATTCCACTAGATATGTCATAGCATATGCCACAAAGGATCTCACAGCAGAAACCACACAACATGAGTTCTACAAGAACGTCATATGTCAGCAAGGTGTACCAACTTCAGTTCAAACTGACAATGGCACCTGCTACACAGGCAGCAATTTTAAGAAACTGATGAACACCCAGAAGATAAGACACGACCTGTCAAGTCCATACAGACCACAATCAAATGGATTAGTGGAAAGATTCAATGCCAGTATAGGAACAGCATTAAGGACTTTCTGTTCTCAGAATCAGAAAACATGGGACCTGTACATAGAATCAATTACATTTGCATTGAACAACACAGAGTCCCAGACAACAGGTTACACACCATTCTTCCTACTTCATGGCAGAAACCCTCAAACCATTGTAGAAACTGCCCTAAACATAGAGGAAGAAATCAAAACAGTAGCTGAGCATGTATCTGGAATGATACTGTCTCAAGATGAGTCTAGAAGAAAGGCAATAGACAGAGTCAAAAAGCTACAACAAGGAAGGAAGTCAAGATATGACAAAAAGCTTACACCACAAGCTATACTTCCACTAGATATTGTATATATCAACATTCCCAGAATTCTGTTGACCACAGATTCAAAGAAGCTTCAACCCCTATTCATGGGACCATATGTTGTTGCAGAAAGACCAACCCCAACCAGCGCAAGGTTGAAGAACCTATCAAATAACCTACTAGTCCCCAGACCAGTACATATTGATAGGCTCAAAAAGGTCACAACACTTAGGAAAAATGAGTTTGCACACAGACTCATTCCCCACACCTCAAAGTTCATCCACAGGATAACAAGGGATAAATCCCAAATCACACTCACCAAAGAGTCAGTTGGTCTAAACCAAATAGTACCCAGACCAGCCCACCACAAGGTGAAAAGAAACTCCAGGCAAGGGAGAATATCTAAGTAAATTACTTGATATATTGACATGATCATATGGAATATCTATACCCACAGACTATGAATAATAGTCAAATAAGTATATACACTCTATATGAAGGAAATTAATTTTCCAACAACTGTCCAAATCATGAATGATAAGTTGGAATTCCATATCAGCATAGGATATGAACCCACACAAAGGACAGAAAAAGACAATATACACTATATAGGTTACAAAAACAATGTGCACACAAAGTAGAATCAAAGGACAGATTACTACAGGGTTGAAGTCTGAAACCCAAAAGGCTACACACAAAAGCCAAAAGAGACTACCTAAAGGGATTAGCAACCCAAGCTTGAAGAAACCACAATTATCATACTTTTTGCATCAAAGGCTAGCATCCTTGAAAGAATGCAACAATGGAAATGTTTGAACCTAAATCCTGTAAAGTACATGAAACAGAGCGTGCTATGCCAAGAGACTACTGTCTAGACACACCCTTACCCTTCAAAGGACCCACACACCTGCCAGGGCATTCAAACCCCCACAGATGCAGGTAGTCCACACTAATTGCCCCAGACATAATTACCCAGTCAGGTGACTGACACTGGTGGCCACTAGAAGCCACCAGGGAAACAAAGCCAGGCCCTCAATGGATGAGTGTAGGGTGGGCTACATAAGAGGCCCTGACTCCATAGCCAACTCACCAGTTCTACTCCTGCAGCAGTCAGGCACACACCAGCTGGTCCTAGCCATACCAGCTCTCCTATAGCAGGAGGGACTCTGTCAGAAAGCAGACCACACCCACTCTACAATATCATACCCAGTTACTACAATCTTGGGAAAGGACTCTAGCACAGATTGGACATTAAGCCAACACTAGCTTGATCATGGAAAAAGGTACAGTTCAAACACTACATTGATTATTATATTGCTCTCAAAAACTATGTACACAGAGGCAGTGCCAAGTGGATACTTCACATAAGCAAAAAGGATAGCTCACAAAAATCAGCAAACCAATTTAAACCTAAGTATATTGCAAAAACACTAGTAGAAGTCTTACTAAGACATAGAATATATTTTATATTTCAGGCATGCTAAAGCCAATCCTACTACTAGTGATGATGGCCACTTCTCAAGCCATCACATATGTGCCCACCGTTAGACAGAACGTTGGAGCCATATATGAGCCATTACCTGAACCATTGGTCAATGGGCACGATACCACAACCATGATATTGGCAATACCATACCATATACCTGCTCCACCAGAGACCGAAACCAAAATACTGGACCAGGTTATGGCACTGACATTTCCTACCCTGCATGACGACAGTTCTACCAGTCAGATATTACAGCAAGCAAGGGAACTAGATCTGTTAATAGACATAACAGACAAAGAAATTAACTCTACCTTAGCATCCATCCATTTGTTCCTATCAAATCCAATTAATAGTCAAGGAAGGTACAGAAGAGCACCACTTGGGTTCCTAGCCCCACTCTTCAGAGGAGCAATAGGTCTTGCCACACTAGATGACGTCAAAGAGGTCATGGACCAGATGAAAGAACATAGACGGCATTCTAGAAGCTTTCTCCAAGCAAGACAAAGAAGCAGCTATATTAATTGATAAGGTCACACAACGACAAGACAAATTTGTCAAGGCATATGTTAAGGATAAAAGTATGCTAGACCAAACCATGAACACTCTAGGCCAAAATATGAATATATGGGCTCAAAATATGACCACATCTCTGAACACTTATGCAAATCACGAGCACACACAAAGAAGGAAGATCCAAATTTTAACTGATGCACTCACCATTATTGTAGCAAGAATGAACTATCTGCAAGCATTGCAGCGCACCACATCAGCACTCAGGATGCTATCTGCAGGCATTATGACTGCTGACATAGTACCACCAGCTGAACTAACGGAGCATCTGAATGATCTGGACATGACACTCAGAATACACTCACCAGGATCAATGGTCGCCATAACTGACCTTGACTACTATTATTCCCAAAGAATGATATCCTACACCTATTCGGAACGGCACATACATCCACCTGGATATCATTGTAGCATCCACCGTCTCCACCTTCAGAGTATTTCAACTGGTAACTACACCAGTACCAATCAACACAAAGGAGACACCTACAAAGGGAGTAACCCAATTAATTACTGATGTCAAATTCTTGGCTATCTCTGAAGATGGTTCACTATTTATTGAACTAACAAATGCAGATATGCTAACCTGTCCAGGAACTAAGATCAAAATTTGTACCAAAACTAGCCCGAGAATCCATAGACATGTACCTACATGCACAGTAGCAATTTATTTGAACCAAGCTCAGCAAGTCAAGGAAATGTGCCAATTTACTATCTCACCCTTGAAGAGACCTATCTCACACGCTGTAGCCATCTCACAAGATGAATATCTTGTGACCACAAATTCTCCCACCTACACAGTTACGTGTCACGGGAAACCAGCTACTACTCACAAAGCACCATCACACTCAATCATAGGCGTACCATGCCTATGTACAGTGAATATAGATCACTATTCACTACCAAATTCTAGGTTGCCATGCAACACTACAATTTCATTTCACTATGCTTTGGAGACTATAAACCTACCTTTTCTCGCGGCTCTAAATGAAATCAAAGAAATTGGACCAGACTCCAAGGCAAATCTGCCACCTTTTCCAAAGGTCAACCTATCCAGGACACTGGATATGTTAAGGAAATCAAGTAATATTGATGAATCAACATTACTAGACCTAAACCCATTCGCAAAAACCCTGCTAGATGATGCCTCCAGCCTGGCTAAGCCACTGGAAAATAGACTAATAGAGTCCTATCTATACAAATTTGCACGGCATCCAGCAGCATCTATCATACCAATGATACTTTCGGTTATAGCTACAATTTTGGCCACATACACCCTATTCAAAATGCACAGAGGATCCACACTACTAGCTTATATGCCAACTGCAAAAGCATATAGATTTGTCACAGAGAAGCCTATGGAAAAAGCCTTCGAAACCCTATACAAGAAGGACACCACCACGGCACCAATAGAACAGGGCCCCACCCCTATTCTAACTATCCAGGAGACCCATACTCTTATCATAGCCATACTATTCACACTCACTATTTACTCAGCCTACAGGCTGACCAAATATCTAAAGAGTATGGCAACCAAGCACTGTGGAAAGGGAAAAGTCACCAAGAGGACAAATCCCACAGTAGTACTAAAAGTCTACAAAGGAGACACCAACTTCTCCTTCCCCTTGCGTCCAGTGCCACATGAGTTTGATACAATTATAAAAGCTTCAGCCCCAACATACAGAGATATGATTATAAAAATGTACCCTCTCCCAAGACTAGTATTTGAATGGAATGGACCAGTAGTAATTACTACGAAGAAAGGAGAGACCGCATATTTATTGCCAGAAACTATCAATCTACCATGGCGTGCCAGGTTCAGCATAATACCAGCGCTCAGGGAACCTAACCTAGATTTTGCCATGTTACTACAAAAGGACATTTCACCCCAGCCCGTTACCATGGATACCCATGAGTCAAAGCTGGAAAACATCATAATTGACGACCAAAGAGAGAGCACCAATACATTCAAAAATGTACTCACCATACTCACCCAACCACCTACAGCTGTAACTAGTGAGAAAGTACATGGGAAAGAATAAACACAATTATACAGGATTGAGTTTGACCAAAACTTTTGTGAAAAGTTGGTTGGCCCTGAAAAGGACCGTTTATTTTGACATTTATAGATGCCACCCATTAGTTGTTATAGTCCCCCCATCCCAAGGCCTCCCAGGACTCGGCCAACTCGGCAGCGGCAGGAGATCCAATCCACGTATCTTCACTGAAGAGCCACTCGTTCTCCTCCCTCCACTGGACAAAACGTGCCTCCAGAGTAGACAGGGCATGCTCAGCGCTGTCTGCAGCATCACCTGTCACCGTGTAAGCACATAGGCCGACAGCCAATAGGAAGTCCCAGATGACCCCATCATTTCTGGTGAAAAGCAGTCGCGGGTCATATCCATCCAGATCACGTAGGGCCTGAGCCAACAGCTCCAGAGATGCCGCCCTGCGCATGGAAATCCCGCCAGCACCAAGGAAGTACCAGCCGTGATGACGGCACACCAAAACATCACCAAAACTGGCAATGTCGCGCCGGACTTTATGCAACCACCGCGTCCTTACTGAGTCATACCGACTCAAAATACTCCTAAAAGGAGTACCAGGAGTCAGCCCCTCCAAGGTGTTTTGATCACCTAGCAACAGGTCTAAGGCCTGCATGTCACCCTGCAGCCAGGCCTCAGGGATATATGCAAGTACCTCAGGTACAGCCTCCAACTCGTCCTCCAAAATTGCCATATGCGCCATACTGTGTTATCTCAAGGGTACTCAAGGAATAAGTGATCCTACTGTGGTCTACACAGCCTTTATAACCCCTCCCCACCCCCAAATGACACTGTTCACCCTCTGAAGTGATCCCCTCACTTCAGGTGACAAGTCCATGAGAAGGCACATGATCTGCTCACCAAAAGGTGTCAACCACCGGTGTCACCGCGGCACACGACGCATCTTGCGCCGCATGACACAATAGCCTCAAGGTGCCACTCAAAAATCTGCTCAAGGTGCAAAATTTTCAAACTCTCACAATCCCAAGGTCAAAGCAAGGTCTCAGTGTGTGTCAGTAGTATCAGGGAATCAATTTTAAGGTATCCCAAAATGAAACAGCCAATTTTTGAAAAAAAAAATTGAAGTTTTACAAAAACAATTGCGTACTCTTAACCATGTCAAACTTGCTCAAACATGCATTTATATGTATGAAATTGTATTATTACAATCTAAATTGCTAATCAAACATGTTTGTATATAACACTGTATTTGCACTGTATTTTACACTGTATACCTTTGTATTACGTAAGACTATTTACAGAACAACATGAAGCAAAAAGGGAGATAGTCCGCTGACTAAACCTAGGATACTACACAAAAGACTTAAATCTCACAGCAGCGGCCCACTGCAAAGACATTTCTGATCAAAGTGTAGATCCACAAGTTGCAAATTGCCAACACCAAGAATCTTGTAAGATTCAACTATCATTGCAGAAACAAGATACCGAGTCATTTTTATGACATTATGAACACCTACCCTCCACCGGATAAGGACAAAATATCTGCATAAAAAGGACTGTATTTGTACATACAAACTTACAAGCTTAAGTAATGCAAAATGTCAGATGACACAATTATGAACACTTATCCGCCACCGGACAAGCACATAACTATGCATAAAATGTACATTACTGATTGCTATAGCACGCAAATCCAAAGATAAGCGCTATCTAGAAATAAGAAAACAAACTTCAAGCCGGTTGGCCTACTTTTATATAAAAGTGGCCTTGGTTTTTTTGGTATCAAACAAAAAAGTTTGTAAAAGATTATCATAAGATTTTGCATAATTTGCATTATACCTTGTATATTTGTATTCACATGTGAACATTGATATATCAAAATCCACTCAGTTCCACAAAGCACCTATTCACCAAAGACAGCCTATTACTTGATAACACATTTTCATCATGTTTTAGAATTAAGACAAAGATGTACCATACTGTGTATATAATTCAAACAATGATTTGAAAAGTGTCAGATAAAGACACAATGTATTACTACACTGTATAACTATGTGATTAGGGAAGTACCAAGTTGGTACAAAGAAGGTTTACATACCTTATAGTTAAGATTACACTGTATATAATGTAGATGACTAGCCAAGCACAAAACCAAAATTCTCCCCAGACCTTTGGTATTTACATACTCTCACATCATCTATATTACAAAAAAGTGTACTTCACTACAAAAAAAAATCAAAAAAAAAATCAAAAAAAAAATCAAAAAAAAAAAAGAAAGGTAAATCCTATTTGCCACCAAAAATTGTGGACAAAATTCCAAAATTCACCCCAAATTTTTAGATGGAATGACAACTGACGGAGAGTTGTCCTTTTTCCCGAGGGGGAGGCACCTGTCATGTGACGCACGTGGCCTAACACGTGAGGCACGTGCAGGTCGGTATACTCCCTCTCAAAGGCCGTTATGTAAGTGTCACATGCTGCCACACGTGACACAACCCCCTCAGGCCGTCACGGGCGCCCCAGAGCCGTCACAGGCCGCTGCACAAGCCCCAGGACCGTCACAGGCCGCTGCACAAGCCTCAGGACCGTCACAGGCCGCTGCACAAGCCTCAGGTCCGTCACAGGCCGCTGCACACGGTCACATAGGGGCATAGTGTACCTTGGCCAACCACTGTCAACTGACACTAACACTCAAGATGCCATGCTGGTAGCCTGGCCCCCTTAAATAGGGTCAGGTCCCAGCACTGGGCATCTCCATCCTCACTCTACACATGGACACCACTGAGCAAGGACCTCTCCACTGGCTGAGAACAAGGCTATAGGCTATGCCCTACTAGGCCCAACTATCAGACATGGTGTAGGACCCCCTTGGCTCTAGTCCATTACTAACCTCAGGGTTCTTAGGTATATTTACCAAGACCTATACTATTGTGTGGATAGGTGTAACTGAGTGGAACCTACTTGTACTTACTGTACTGTTGCTGTCAACTTGTAATAAATACCAACTATACTACAAGACCTCAAGACTTACTCAGCTCATATATTAAAGGGATCTCCCAACTAAGGGGATTCCTTGTATGACATACGCTACTACTGAAGTATAAATACTGAAAACCACAGTAGGTCCTACTGCTCAGTTACATCTACTTCTAACAGTGTAGTCTGAGGTACTGATATGTGTATAATTAAGACATGACTCAAGTATCATCAATTTAGACAAATCCATTTCTGTCTTTTCAATCCATTTTGTTGGTGTAATAAAAAGGTCATATTCATGGATTCACTATTTACAGTGTTTTTGTGGGCCACTTTTCAGATAAAAACGCTTTTAGCAAGAGGGTAGTATGTTACAAAAAATGTGACTGCAAAAATGTGTATAAACATCTTTGTTAAATCACATTTAAATCTCACATTTCTACTAGCTACCTAAAGATACAAGTGTATGCGAGACTTAATTAAATTCAATGAAGACTTGAGAGTGATGCGAGACTTAATTGAATTCCAAGAAGATTTGCAAGAGAGTGATAGTTTTGTTGAACAATATCATCTATTAGGATCCATTTATAGTTTCATGAATTGGCATTAAACTTCGGTAGAGTGATTGTTTGCTCCGCCTAGAAATGATTGTTTGAATTACAGTTATGCTAGTAGGTCATATAGAGCCGCCCTTTCATATATCACATTATGTACTGATATACAGCATAATCAATCTATGAAAATGAGTAGTCATAGGTGAAACCAAAGAGCCATGACTGATTTATGGTCATATAAACAAAATTGTATTTTCTCTACAATTTGCAACACAGAAAAAGAAATGACCAACATTTTATAATCAAAACCTTAGCCATCTATACATTGGATCAGATCAACTTCATGCACCTAGCGTTTGACTCAATTGATTACTGAATGGGACATACTTATTGACTTACCATAAAACCTCGCATGTAGGCCACAGCTAGCACGCAAGTCAGATCCCTGGTGCAGTCTATAGGATTAGAGACAAAGTCAAGCAGCTATAATGAGGAAGTATTTGCTTCTATAGTACAGCATTTAAATCACAATTTCCAGGCCATTTTAAGGCTCATATATGATTCCTCAAAGTTAGGGGCTGGATTATACGTGAGTGAGGCTTCTACACAAGGTTTTACAGTAATTATTCTCAATAAACACAGACTAATGTAACGTTTGGCTCGAGTGGGTAGGTTATTGGGAAAGGAGTGGTACACTTAATTGGAGCTTTCATTGGATCCGTTTTTGGATAGAAATCTCTTTAGTTCATTCAGTCTACATGGTCGCCGACATCAGCTCACAGATTACCCAGTTGGTAACTTTTGTTTCGTAAGTATTTCATATAATAGCTTATATAATTTGGAATAATCTAAGGCATTGAGTAAATTGCCACCGCTCAGTACCCTGTAAACACACTACGTAATTCCGACGTAGCTAAGAGGTTTGTGTAGGTTTGCTTCTTACCATTGGTTTGATTTACGATTTTTTGCAAGGTTTGTGGACGTCAAAACGTGAAGGTTTATTGACGTTCTACCAACGTTTTAATATGATTTACGTTTTTCTACCTTATTCAGACATAGATAAACGTAACTATTCTACGTTTATTTACGTTGGAATGAGGTAAAGTTCTTCATGTAACCTTGTATATACTTCCAAGATCTCACACTAGGCGCCAGCACTATCACATGTGGAGAGAATTTAGAAGCATACTGGGAAAACATACCACCTTCAGAGGAGTAAATTCATAATAATCATCAATTTGATGTTATAGAAATCAGCCAAACATCATTACA
The DNA here is from genome assembly GCA_947462335.1 of Harmothoe impar. Classification (NCBI taxonomy): domain Eukaryota; kingdom Metazoa; phylum Annelida; class Polychaeta; order Phyllodocida; family Polynoidae; genus Harmothoe; species Harmothoe impar. Next base: position 42,445,583 of record OX381718.1, on the reverse strand, counting down.
CATTCATATGATAGAGGAGTAGACGAAAAAAACTGCATGATATATATGTATTACACTACTTTACTGATTGAACGCCATACTGGTGGTAACAAAAAAAATACAAAGCCTGACTGCATTAAACCTTGGCATGACTATCTAGGGTAGGGAACGCTATGCCTATCAAGGTATTGTAAAAGGGGAATAATTAGGTTGAACAAGTCTAATATATAAAAGCTATGGTGGTTATCTATATCAATCAAACCGTGAATGTTAAACTCACTGATACAGTTCTATGGCTAAATATTGATATTGCACATAGAATATAGGTATATTTTACATGAGTTCAGGTATAACTTTAACGTAAATTTACGTTTGAATGACGTAGAGAAACGTAAATGGAACTTAAACTTTCATTGAACGTAAATAAACCTTCACATTTTGACGTTCATAAACCTTGTAAAATTATGTAGTTTACCCTCCAAATAAACGTAGATTTACGTCAAAGCTACGTATTCGTGTTTACAGGGTAGCCCAGCTTCTAGTAGAGCTACAAGAATGGTGAATCATAATGGGGGGGGGGTCTGTTAGGCTAGATAGTCTCAAAACTGCGAGATAGTCTCAAAATACTATAGTTTTGTTAGTATCTCGCTACCCTCAGGCTAGATAGTCTCAAAATTGCGAGATAGTCTCAAAAGGCTGCAAGATAGTCTCAAAATTTGAGACTATCTTGCAACTGTCAGGCTAGATAGTCTCAAAATTGCGAGATAGTCTCAAAATACTATAGTTTTGTTAGTATCTCGCAACCCTCAGGCTAGATAGTCTCAAAACTGCGAGATAGTCTCAAAAACCTATAGTTTTGTTAGTATCTTGCAACCCTCAGGCTAGATAGTCTCAAAATTGTGAGATAATCCCAAAAGCATGACAGATAGTCTCAAAACTGTTGGATAATAACATTTTGAGACTAATTGCAACCCTCAGGCTAGATAGTCTCAAAATACAATAGTTTTGTTCGTATCTCGCAACCCTCAGGCTAGATAGTCTCAAAATACTATAGTTTTGTTAGTATCTCGCAACCCTCAGGCTAGATAGTCTCAAAATACTAAAGTTTTGTTAGTATCTCGCAACCCTCAGGCTAGATAGTCTCAAAGTTGTGAGATAATAACATTTTGAGACTATCTTGCAGCCCTTAGGCTAGATAGTCTCAAAATACCATAGTTTTGTTAGTATCTCACAACCCTCAGGCTAGATAGTCTCAAAACTATAGTATTTTGAGACTTTCTCACAGTTTTGGGACTATCTGTCAGGCTTTTGAGACTGTCTAGCCTGAGGGTGGCGAGATACTAACAAAACTATAGTATTTTGAGACTATCTTGTAATTTTGAGACTATCTAGCCTGAGGGTGGCGAGATACTAACAAAACTATAGTATTTTGAGACTATCTCGCAATTTTGAGACTATCTAGCCTGAGGGTGGCGAGATACTAACAAAACTATAGTATTTTGAGACTATCTTGCAATTTTGAGACTATCTAGCCTGAGGGTTGCAAGATAGTCTCAAAATTTTGAGACTATCTCGCCTGACATGTGTTTTGAGACTATCTCGCAATTTTGAGACTATCTAGCCTGAGGGTTGCAAGGTTGTCACAAAACCATGGTATTTTGAGACTATCTTGCAGTTTTGAGACTATCTCGCCTAACAGGGGTCGATTTGAGTGTTTATCTGTGTTGTATACTGCATTGTAATCATCTTTTCCAGTGTGACCTAAAACCAAGCCTGTTTCCCTGCCTGTCAAAATGTGTTTTATTCAATGCATATCTAGAAACAGGCGCTTCAAAAATCTAAAGTCGACCTGCATATCACTGCTAATTTTTGCAGCCATCTTTCCAATATTTCTGGGCAGAAAGGCAGGTTTTGATAAATCAAGGAAATCCATTGGTACTTTTCGTGAGTTCAGTGTGCCCAAAACTGGGAAAGAAGATGCTTTCGAAAACACACTAAGACGCAGTCTGCCCAAAGCTGAGAAGAAAGGTGCTATCCAAAACACATTAAGGCTCAGTGTCCCTGAAACTGAGAAAGGAGGTGTTTTCCATAAGACAGATCTCAGCCTGCCCAAATCTGAGAATAAAGTTTACACAAAGAAGGAAAAGGTCAATACAACAAGAGCCTACCCAAGTCTGAAGACTCAAATGCCTATTAATCCACATGATTTTGCATATCTTATCAACAATGAATCCTTATGTTCAGCAACAGAACCCCTTCACCACCTGATCTACATCTACTCCTCTCCCAAATCTGCCACTGTAAGGTTGGCTGTGAGAAATGGCTGGGCACAAAATGGTCTCTTCTCAAAGTACCCCTCGAGAGTGGTTTTCTTCATGGGAAGACCCAAGGATATGAAGCTAATGAAGAATATCAAGGCTGAGGCTGATAAGTTTGGGGACATTGTGATGGAGAGTTACATTGACGCTTACAAAAATCTGACCTACAAGGGCATCGGGGCCCTGAAGTGGATTGTTAACTTCTGTAACAACACAAGGTATGCCATCAAAGCTGACCAGGATGTGTACGTGAACAGGTTCAGAACCGTGCAGTTGCTGACTGGAACGCATGTGAACAGGACCAGATTTTTTTTGTGTGATTTACATAGAGACAGTAAGAGTAGACGTACTATTCTCAGGGACCCTAGAAACTGTTTGAAATGGTGTGTACCAATGGATGTTTTTCCTAACCGCACCCACTACCCTCGGTATTGCTCAGGAGCCATGTATGCCTTCACTACAGATATTGCAGAGGAGCTATACAGTGCATCTTTGAGCTCACCTTATTTTTTCATAGAGGATGTTTATTTGACGGGCATATTACCACAGAAGGTTGGAAAAATAACATATGTCTATGTCCCACCAGGCTCTATGAGCATCTATGATGAGAAAGATATACTGAAGCATGTTATGCATGGTAAGAATGCCACTGACTATATAATGGCCATACATGATCCTTATCATGTTGATCCAGAATATTACTGGCGAGATCACCTGAAGAGGCTCAGCCGTTCCCAGACAGCAATGTTAGACAAGGACAAGTATCGGTCTCTCCTAAAGTATCTGTTCCCAAATCCTCAGTCTGGCAGACCCACAAGATCAGTAACGTATCTGAAAACCCATTAATCAGTTTCTGTGTGGCGCTAGCAGTTGCCCTCCACACAGGTGTCCTGTCTTGTTTCACTATATCTGACGCAGTCTAAGTGCAAAATGTACCTATATATAATATATATTTATTAAAACATTATTTTGTAGCTGGTCTATAAGTAATGTAGAATGCTTACATGAATTATGGTTTGACAAGTTATGGTATGATGACATTATTTTACGTAATTTGATAGAATTATAAACCATTATGATATATCAATCTGATATGAGGGCAGGTATGCTATCTAGTGATTATCTTTTCTTTATGCATATGTGTCCATATATTTCTATTATATGCTTTTCAAAGAAATCTGGGAGGAAAACCCTAGTGTTCCTTAAATTCTTTGAGTTGGGTAATGTCATGTTTCTTTACATATCCGCAATCCTGACTACTGATTTTACCTAAATAAAACTGTATTCAGCTTTCAAAAATTCAGTCCATCAAGAAAAGGTTAAATTTCCTAATGAGTCTGAGAGTACTTGCTAATTTAGACACCTCTGTCATCAGAATCAACATATTTTTCTGCAACTTGACCAAGCAACCTTATACTTCCCCCGATAAAAATGGCCATCAACTCTCTGCACAGTGCCACCCCAAATCCTTGGGCGACTCAGAGAATAGTGTGATTGTTGTACTATCTTGACCTTTAGTCAGTTTATTCAACAACATGATGTCTAGTCTCTGATCCCCACAAGATAAAGTCAAAGATGTAGGCTTAACCCCCCCCCCCCCACCACTAGATCTCTCTGTAGTTTTGCCAAAAATTTGAAAAAATTACAAATATCAAAAATTGAAATTTCTGAAGTTTCAGCATAGTTACTCCTTGAATGATCTGTGTAAACACAGATTTAAATGTAGGATGCGAAAGAGGATGACATTAGCTTTAATATGATACCAGACATGGGTTGCCAGACTAGGATTTGTAAGAAAATATTTCATCAATTTTGAATAATATTGTCTTGTTCAGCTCAATGAATTTGGTGCTCTTGCTGCTATAGCAGCCTGGTGGCGGTGAGAGTGTTAAGCATAGTGTGCTCTACCGGAGATGGTTAGCAGGGATGTGAAGTGATGGGTAAGTTCTGCTACTCTGATGGACCGCTCAACTTTGTGACCTCTCACGTACTAGATACAGGTAGTGTCAACAGCAGGCAACCCAGGTGACTCCCTTAGGTCAGCCAGAGTGTCATCTAGGCTTTCCTAGGCGACCTGGACTCCCCTAGAGAGAGGAGTTATTCTGGAGGCAACCTGCAGGCTACATTAACTCCCCACTTATGTTGTTTCGGCTATTTCTGTACCTTTTCAGGCTTACACCCCTACAGAATAACCAGTTTTGCACCAATTTATTCAAATTTTTGGTATATGTGAAAAAACATCCTAAAAATTCAGGAAATCTCTATTTTTTGTGTATTGGCCCAATATTTTCCGTTTTCTGGCCCTCCAAAGGCCCAAAAAACCCTAAAAACATCAAAAACGCTAAAAATGTTTTACATGCCTCCCATGTGTCCTTAGGCAGTAACCGCTTATTCCTAATATCATTTTCTATTAGATCTATGGTATAGTCAATTGATTCACGAGGATTTCACTAGATCTGTTCCGTATTTTTTTCTCAACAGTCATTTAAGTGTGATTTGTCAGCAAAATATTCAAATGTCATTTCAGCTTGATACCTCTATATAGTAAATAAAGAAGATCCACACAGTCTCTATTGTATACCAGATTGTCAGGTAACTCTTGTGTCTTCTGCTGGAAAAAAGAAATTTTGAAAAATATCCAATAATCTTGCCTCCAGGAGCATATGTCTATTGGGATACATATTTTCCGTCACGGAGTCACCCGGAATATTTGTCACGGAGTCACGGAGCCACCCTGATGAAAATTTAAACTTTCATAGAATTGTTAATACCCAATATATTTAAGTTATCTCTGGCTTTCCTCTGTCCTACCCACTCCCTCTAATGTTCTAATGCAAAAATCCACCATTTTTATGCTCATTTATACAAGAAGTTATTTTAGTCACGGAGTCACCCGGGTGACTCTGTGACGTAAAATAGGTTAATAGGGGTACTTTAGGCCTATACTGTGTAAATTTGGTCTAACCAGATATCATGATGCTTCATATTTCTTAAAGCACACATGATCAGGACACTGTAGAGTGAATTTAACCAATAATGGGACCATTTTGAGGAAACTAGGGTAAAGTTGAGAGTATGTAGTTGAAATGTTTATATTTCTGATAAATGTTCAAAATTCATCGGGCTGTATCTCAAAAACTATTACTCAGAGGATATCCATTCTTGGTATGCTTCAAGATATATGTTGGCCCAGCTTGTAAACAAAATTATTAGTTGCTGTGATGTATTTAAAACATAATGTTCATGATCATGGATTTTTTATCACAGAGTCACCTGAAAAAAGGACAATAAACTTCACGAGGCAATAAAAACTGAACCGCTAGGGTTAGAAATATATCAAAAAGTGTTCCAAGGAGCCAAGATAATTATATACCTTCCAATATACTAAACTTGTTTAAACATATTAAGAACTTTCTGATTTGTCCTTCCTCTATCCTAAAACAACATAAGTCAGGAGTTCGAGCACTACACACTACCTGCATTTAGTGTTGTTGGGCTCGTTGAGGACTGGTTCGCCATAGTGTTTTGTTTTTACCCTAACACTACTAGTACTAACCCCTGCCGATCAGAGCTGAATCCTTTAAATGTCTATGAAAGACACATTACAATAGATAACTCTGCGGTCCTTAAAACAGTACTTTCTAAAGGTGTATTTTTTTAGTCTAGCCAGAACCCAAGATTTAGCTGAGGTACATTGCTTTTCTGCCATTAATACCCCTGCCTTTTTCATTATCATGATGGTCTTAATTTGATTTTTGAGTTTGAAATAGTTTTTATTACCAAAGTCACAGGTTATATACATGTGGTAAATTATGGCAATAAATGATGATACCCATTTTGCTTCAATCTTTCGTTTGTTAACACATGGTTTGATGATATAAAGATGATATATACAATGAGATAAAGATGAATAAGCAAGTTTAAATAACATATATTACAACAACACACAATACAACAGTCTACCACAGACACAGATGAAACACTGAAGAGAAAAGCAGGGACAGATCCACTAAAAGACACCTTACATTGGAGCATGTTGATCAGATAAGGCTAAACGTTTGATTGACATTTGGTACAATTACAACGGATTCACTATACACTATTCATACATTTACCAGCTACATGTAAAGACACAGTTTCATTGAGATTGCCATTGAAAAATACATTATCGTTGCAAGACAATAATAGACGACAGTTTGCTTCACTCAAATAAATCATTAATAATTTGATCATTCTAGAACAAATCAGATTTTAGTACCAAACTAGGAACACTCCAGCACATAGAGACCGACACAAAATGCAGAAATACAGATTAAATAAGCCGAGATTACCTCCTCTCCTTACCAATTTATTAAGTAGGGAAACAGGAAGGTGACATCATTACAACATCTCCCTCCATGGTCTCTACACATAACTTACACCACCAGGGACTATCACTACAACAGCGCCCGGTTATTACAAAGAGGGTACATGGTGCATGTATCAGTAGAAAGTCCACCCACCAGGTGCTGTCACTACAACAGATCCCGGATGGTCAACTAACTAGGACAACAGCACCCATGCACTCCCCATACAGGGGAGAGAAGGTAATCTATTATCACATCACATCAATCACAGTGCATTCTATGAATTACTCAACACTATATCGGCAGAAGGATTTGGGGTTTTCTTTGTTAGGTCTGGGGATCGAGTTATTCTCATTTTGAATTGCATCTTACTAACACTTGTCTGGAACCAATCCCCCAGTAAATCCCACAAATGAGCACCCCTGTAAAGGGGAGAGTTCAAGTAGCCTCCATTTCTTGCCCTCGGTACATTAAAGCGCAGCTTATTTTGTGAGCGTGTAGCATGGTGTCTCTGCCTGGTTTCCAGCCATTTGTCCTTAGAGGATAGTTTAAACATGTACGTTAGAAGCAGCTCCTGCCTTCTTCTAGCCAGCCGTGGTACCCCAGAATCAGCATACATCTCATCCTCAGTCATGTCCTTGCCACGATAACAGATCTTAAGTCCTCGCTTCTGCATACGGTCTAATTTCTTCAGGAGTCCTTTGTTCGCCCCTTCATAGACAAAGCTTGCATAATCAAACAAAGACAAGATAGTGATAGTGGACTTGTAAATCAAAATACTATGATTAACAGTGACAAGGTGTCTATTCTTACCAAACCTGAACAGGCTGTGATTCACTTTACTATTCAAATCTCTCAAGGCTGGTTCAAAACTCAAGGTTGAGTCTATTTTTAAGCCAAGATAGGAGTAGCAGTTAAGAGTTTCAACTTCTTTACCCTGCATGTAAAATTTACAACCTTTACACTTTGGTAATTTCTGTACAGTACCATACCAAACAATTTTTGTTTTGTCTGTATTCACAGTTAACCTTTTCCTTTCACACCAAGCATTCACTCTAGATAACACAGCCTGAAGACGCTGCTGTACCAAATGTACCTTGTTGTTGGAAGTATACATTACTACATCATCCGCATATAATATGTATTTACAATCACCTAGGGCATCTACAATATCATTTATAAAAACTATAAAAAGCAAGGGTCCCAAGACAGATCCCTGGGGGACTCCAAAAGACACACCAGCTCTCTCTGAAACATACGAACCAATCCTAGTGTACTGACTGCGTCCTGACAAATAGCACATCAGCCAATTCAAGACAGTGTCATGAAGACCCAAACCGCCCAGAATCTCAGTCAGGTAACCATGGTGTACAGAGTCAAACGCCTTCTTTAGGTCCAAAAAGCAGGCTCCAGTTAAATGCCCTCTATCTCTATTCTCATAGAGATCATTTAAAAATTCAAAAATGGCGTCCCCTGTCCCCATGCCCGCCCTATAACCAAATTGCTTATTACTCAAAAATCCCTCATCTTCCAATACGGTAGACAAGTGTAGATGCATGAGCTTTTCAGCTATCTTTGAGGGAACCGGCAGTAGAGATATGGGCCTCCAATTGGTTATTAACTTGAGATTCCCCTTCTTAGGAATGGGGTTAACTCTGGCTGTCTTCCATAAAGCAGGGAAGATTCCAGAATCAAAACTGAGCTGATATAGGTGTGTCATTGGGTCCAACAGGAATCGCAGGGCCGTTTTCAAAACGTCACATCGAATCCCATCAATCGGAACAAAGACATTCCAGGCCAGTTAATCAGATCATCATCATAATCATCATGCAGCCAAGTTTCACTCATAGTGACTATGTCAGTACCATCTAGTTGGTCAAAAATATCCAGTCTCTTATTAAACATACTCCTAGTGTTCAAGTGGACCATCTTCAAACCCTTCAGTTTCAGAAAATCTGTTACACGAGTGGTAGACATTATATTAACACAGAAGAACCAAAAAATGACACAATTATAAAAATTAAAAAGAAAAGATAAATAAATGTAGGTCCTTAGTTACCCAAACTTAAGGACCAGATTACCCAATGTAGATTTCACAACTTAATGCTCTACAATGGGCTTTTTAACATACAGATGTGACGTCACAAGGAATACTAATAAATAGAAATATAGAAACTCTGCTCCGTATTATATCCCTTCAGGTATATTACCATTTCGCTAAAAAATATTACAGTAGCGTGTGAGGGTTATACAGTAGTTCTCAGACACAATTTACATAATACATAATACATTATACATTGGAAGGTGACACATATAGCAGATGTACATTTATTTGAAAAACTAAATTCAACAAAATTATTCAAACTAAATTTAATTCCAGTTAGAAAAAAGAGAGCAATGACTTTTACAAAAATTATCATACCGGTACTCATAATAACGATAACATCAACAGATAATGATGACGACATGATGTCCACAAAAGCACATGATAATATTAACAACAATAATAATAATAATAATAATAACAATAATAACAATAGTCTTTTCACCATCATGACATGTACGCCCGTGATCAGACGATGCAAACTCTAGTTTATCAGTCAGACATTTGCGCAGATAAATCCAATCACAGATATTTATGCGCAGATAAATCCAATCACAGATATTTATGAACCACTCAGATTTTAACATTCAGAATATATGTATGTTTTGTAGTCAACAATAACAATCACAAACAGTAGATCTCAATCAGTAGATCACAATGTTTATGAGTAGATATCAGAAGAATATTTCACTAGCGGGTCTGTGCATCCAACACTCATGTACCGTACACCGAAAAAACTATCAAACTTCAGTGCAGTCCACGCTTTCCTGTGGATCAAATCGAATTAAATTCCTGGACACGGAGTCAAATTATATGATTAACAATATATCCATATCACACATTATGTAACACTACATTTAATACATAATGCTAGAGTCATTTTAAGAATAACCCGACAAGTATTTATAATTCTAATTTTCAATTTCAATATATCATTATGCTGTCATGTTTGAGATGAATTCAATTATGCCATAAACTACTTTAGAATTAAATGATTGTGATTATATGAGATTCAGAACATGTTCTGGCATCAATTATCATCTACTTGAGTATCTAATTTAATTAGACTTTATGACAATTTAACAGAACTTACTATAGAATTGGTCAATAATGTGCACTCCCACCGCCACAGTCTTAAACTAGCCAAACAATCAATCACACAGAACCCAGCTTGCGATTCCTAAAAAACCGTCCGGCTGCAGTCTGTTTTTGAGAAAAAAACATTGATTATGATTATGGTTTATACCAATATAGTTTTAATTCACGAGTTAAACATTTAAGTTTAATCCAAGGAAATCCTAAACAATGTTATGGTACCTTCACCTCTGTCAATTTGAACAACTTGATACTAAAAGATAAGGATGGAAGTATTAATAACCAAATATAACCACTTTTTAACCAGATTTCCAATCTAATGTTACTTATGAATGAAGTTATATTTTATCAATTTTTATTAATCTAATTTTAACCACAAATTTACCAAATATTTAATCTAGAAAGTTACATAGTTGATGTTATAAATTATCAAAAAGCAGGGGTTACCAGAAACCCATTCACTATAATCCTTTCCTATGAAGAGGCACATTCCTTACCCCGTGAGGTCACTACAACCCCTCAGGTGGTAATGAAAACCCAATCATATTACTCCGCGAGGCTGATGTCATGTATCCTCTGTGTTACCTCATCCCATTCGAAGTCATCCTCGTCATCTCCATCTTCATCTTCCCAGTCTGACTGACCTTCTTGATCCATTGGTTGAGCTTCACCCCTCGGGAACATCAATTCAATCACATCAGCAATCTTTTGAGCGACAATCTTTTTTGTGTCACTTGTTGGGTGGCTGCCATCTCTCATTTTTGTAGGCCCATATTGGCACTTGAACCTGCTCTTAGTACCAATACGTCTCCCACCTTTACCCTTGTTGTATCTGTTCTTGTGAAAGATACGATGCAATTTGCAGGTTGGAACGCTATGGATTTTGTTGATGTAATTTACATCTCCTTTCAGATTCTTTATTACTTTGTTTAGGATTTCCTGCTTTGGATCCATGATCTGAGACCCATTGAACTTCTGCAGATCCATACCATAGATGGTGCAGATAGAGTATTCTGTTTCAGGGTAAACTTTGATCAGATCATGGACCATTTTGCTTAGTCTCACAGAGACCACCGCGCGAGCAGTGGCTGCATCAGGATGATTGAAGTAGATGTTATGCATTTTACATTTGATATATATATGGTGAAAAAAATGATCTAATGTAGAATATAATAATGTTTAAGAATTACAGTAGAATTGATCATATGAGATGATGGTATACATGTCATGTCAGGCAATGATATTAATGTACATCAATAAAGAAGATGGGATAATCTCACTTTTAAACTCATGAAGGGCTTCAAAGAGGATAAAGGGGAGTGGTGACTTTTGGAGCAGAGGGTTAGGATATGTGACCCCTTGGGCAAACAATGTCAATGAAAGATGTTAGTGCCTTAACATGCTTAAGAGGGACCCACACACACACACACATTTTCCACAAAACCAGCACCAGCACCCTCCCTTGTGGTTATTTTTTTTTCAACTACTTAACCTATTGCCCCTGATACAGTTTTCAGGAGAGGGGTGTAAACTGCCCCTTATAATACAGCTATAGTAACTAGACTATGACCATGACTGATTTCTGGAAAGGTGTATGCTTGACCTATTTATTCAATTGCTATATAGAAGTTCATATTATTGCTCATAAATCACTCAGATAATCAGGATAATGGCTATACTGTAATGCAAGACTTCATGTTATGGACTCTGGCTAACTGCAAACTTTAGGAAGTGCAACAAAATGCAATATATGCTGAGATACATAGGTCAACATCGGGAAAATACTTGTTCCCACCTTCCATTTAAATTATTCCAATACATTATTTGTCCCAGTAAGGATGATAATATAATAATTCGGTTTGTATGTATATCATACAGAAATGTACCATGTGAAATAAAGATACTTTATAGCCTCAACAAGAATTGCGGTTGTTGCCGCGTAAAAAATGCCTCAGGCATTTTTATACGCGGCAACAACCGCAATTCTTGCATTCGAAGAAACATAATGTCTACATGGTTGGTATGTTTGAAGGGAACCCATTCAAGACACCAAAAAAGCAGGGCCGGGAAGGGGTTATCAGGGGGAAGGATGATATTACTTCAAATATGGCATTTCCTATGAATTCCTTGGGTCCATGTTAGGGGGTATTGTTAGGGGGATTATAATCAACCTTAGGACCATGGAAATGTGTGTTGCTAGGCAGATGAACAATTAGAATAGCCGTTGCTAGGCAACCAGCTGGATTAGCAACAAACTGATAGAACCATTGAATTCCTTGGGTCCATATAAGGGGGTAGGTTTGATTATAATCAACCTTAGGACCATGGAAATGTGCGTTGCTAGGCAGATGAACAATTAGAATAGCCGTTGCTAGGCAACCAGCTGTATTAGCAACAAACCGAAAGAACCATTGAATTCCTTGGGTCCATATTAGGGGGGGTAGGTATGATTATAATCAACCTTAGGACCATGGAAATGTGTGTTGCTAGGCAGATAAACAATTAGAATAGCCGTTGCTAGGTAACCAGCTGTATTAGCAACAAATGGATAGAACCATTGAATGCCTTGGGTCCATATTAGGGGAGGTAGGTATGATTATAATCAACCTCAGGACCATGGAAATGTGTGTTGCTAGGCAGATAAACAATAAGAATAGCCGTTGCTAGGCAACCAGCTGTATAAGCAACACACCAATAGAACCATTGAATTCCTTGGGTCCATATTAGGGGGGTAGGTATGATTATAATCAACCTTAGGACCATGGAAATGTGTGTTGCTAGGCAGATAAACAATTAGAATAGCTGTTGCTAGGCAACCAGCTGTATTAGCAACACACCAATAGAACCATTGAATTCCTTGGGTCCATATTAGGGGAGGGGGTAGGTATGATTATAATCAACTTCAGGACCATGGAAATGCGTGTTGCTAGGCAGATAAAAAATTAAAATAGCCGTTGCTAGGCAACCAGCTGTATTAGCAACAAACCGATAGAACCATTGAATTTCTAGGGTCCATATTAGGGGGGGTAGGTATGATTATAATCAACCTTAGGACCATGGAAATGTGTGTTGCTAGGCAGATAAACAATTAGAATAGCCGTTGCTAGGCAACCAGCTGTATAAGCAACAAACCAATAGAACCATTGAATTCCTTGGGTCCATATTAGGGGGGGTAGGTATGATTATAATCAACCTCAGGAACTATCAAAGGTTGATTTATATTATTGTTATCACATAGCATAAATTTGTGTTGTGACACCTTTATCCAAGATGGCGGCACAATCCAAGATGGCGGCTCCCGTTCTGACTTCTGGCAAAGTGCAAACATCATATACCTCGTTCTGGTGGTGCCTGGCGGCACCACCAGGTGGCTACGCCACCACTTCGGCATAAAAAAAGGTTCTGTACTATTGCATATTATCAACCCTACGTGGGAATTTATAAATTCATAGCGCTTGCACAATGTATAGATGGAGCATTGGTGACTTGCTAGCCACAGCTGCATTCATGCAACATGCGAAGGGAGAGTTAAAGGCGTCGCCATAACAATATAACCATAGTCAGCTCTGGGTGCCTCTGGTAGCAGAGCCATGATAACTCTGGTGGAGGGGCGACACCTACTCAAGCCATACCCCTTGGCCCTCGTGCAACTTCACCTTCAATGCAAATCAAGTGCCGTTGACTCTTTGCAGAGCAGAGTCTTTTCTGGTTTGACTCTTCATGAAGAGCCACATAAAAATGTGTTAACTCTGATAATAATATGAAACCACCTGATGTGGCAATGAAGACTAGTTTGGTATCTGTGGCAACCACAAGGCAGAGCTACTATGTATAATTCAAACAATTGCTACATGCTATACACTTTTGAACTTTTTTTGGCATCTAATATGTAGCCTATGGTTTGCAGAAAGTAGTGACAGGCCGATATAACTTCCCAGCTAGTGCCTTATGTAAAAAGTAAGTATTTTACTGGCCATATTCACGTTGATATGTAAAAATGACCCCCATAATGATGTATTGAGGGAGTAAATCCTTTTACATAGTAATTTGACAGGAAAGTTACATATTATTTACATCTAAATGACAATGTGAAAGAGATATTAGTCATTTGATATCATCCATACGTTTGAATGTGGTCATCATAATTATGATGTGATGAGTGGTTTAACCCTTTAAGGGCCGCCGCTGCCTCTGGGCAGCATCTAAAATACCCTTGAAAAACCGCTGCTGTCCCAGGGCAGCAAAATTGCTACCCTAGGGCAGCAATACCACTACATTACAGCTCCTGCTATGAAACAAAGAATGCACATTTTTGAACCAATCCAAAAATATTTAAAATGAATACTACGTCCCCTCGTCAGAAAAGTGTAAATTTTGTCTCCAATGCAACTTATTTCACTCCCTATCCACTATCCCAGGGAGAACATACTTGCAAAGTTGCATATTTCCATGGCATAGGGCCGGTGGTTAAGTCCCAAATGACATTTTTCAAGGCCAGCAGGGAAAGGTTATTTTACTCTCCTTTACTTGTGTCACACGAAAGACAAAATGTGACTCTGGTTGTCAGATTTGTGGCGACTCAATTACTTTTCTCTGTGTGAGTACAAAGGACATAGTGCATTAAAGCACCCTTTGACCCTTAAAGCATATAAAAGGAAAGTAGTGCAACTGAGCATGCGGAAAACAGTTTAACTGAGGAGATATAGGCCTAGATCGGGAAGTACCTTTTTTTCTTTTCCTTCCCAACCCCCCAAAGCGAGTTACTGCACAGCATGCATTCATGTTCCTGTAGAATGGGAATCAGGCACATGCAGATTGTAACTTAACAGGGCAAATAGAGAATCTAAAATAACATTGCTATGATACTACATTAAGAATCCGAAATAAATATCTGCCAAAACTTCAGTTTTCAAGAAATACAACTTGAAAAAAAAGACCCATAACTGGGTCATTACCCCAGTTGTAGATATACTTTGTGTATGGTCCAATTCACAACTAGTTTAACCCCTTTAGGGCCATAACCCATTACCCGATTTGGTGGCATTATCGACCGATACATCCACAAAATTATACTACAAAGTACTGCATTGGGTCTGTTTGTTGAGGGTGTATTGGCCGATAATGCCTCCAAATCGGCTAATGGGTTTTGGCCCTAATGGTCACATAGTGCATTTATACATTATGTTCTTAGTCTTCACAATGCATGAACGCATGATGCATGACACCTGCATTGATGCATCATACTGACCCTATGGGGCTGATCTAGTCCAGAAGGGTCCCAATGATGCATGAATTCAGGCATCAGGACTACAAAGGGCCTATCACATCAGGCATTATGCTGTCCTTAAAGCGTTCGTTCAGGACTGCAGGTACCTCCACCCGAACAACTCCCGATGTATTGTACATTGGCCCCTCCCCCACACTAAACCCCCTCCCCTGTCAAAGCCCCTCCTTCCAACCCACCTACATATCATTATTTACCCCCACCTTTATGGGCCCTGGGTAACTTGTTCCACTATATATAGACACTTCCTGAAAAGCTCCTTTACTCTCGTATGACCTTTGTGTTCCGAAAAACATAATCACAGATATGGGAGGCCCTGCACCAGAAAAGACAACGTAAGAGAGGGGTACATACACTGGTGGCAGGCTACGGACCCGTGAGGAGGAGGAGAAAGGTACCTTTATAGGTTTAGCGCATTAAGTAGGACTACAGTGACGGAGACTGCACAGGATATATTAACCAGCCAAGTCCTAGGTGTGTGGTGATGTCTGCTCAAACATCTATACATCCATCTGGTCTCTGTATTACCAATATGGAGGTAGGTCATACAATGTGTATCATGACCTTGGTCGTTATGATGTATGAATGAAGCCTAGCTGAGTAAGGTATAAGAGCTGCATTCAAGCGTCATACCAACCCTACAGAGGTGTTCCCCAAGGGTCGGTATGATGCATCAATGCAGCACTGGTGAGTTACTTAGTAGGGACCATTATCGGCAGACAGTCGGCAGGTAGAGCCACAACAATTATAATACACAGAGTGCACTTACCAGTGGTTTGTTATGTCTTTACCTGTCCATTGCCTGCCGATTGTCCAATGGAAAATATAGTACATCATGACAACAAATGCCATCTTTTAGCTACATGTGTCGTTAAAAAAGGGTTGAAGGGTCCATTCTGCAGGTAACGCCACCTCACCAACTCCTGATATATCACAGAGAAAAGAGGCAGTGTTAAAAGGGAGTCCAGGTTGCCTCCAGAATGACTCACCTCTCTAGGGGCCTAAGGGAGCCTAGGTGACTCTCTGGCTGACCTTAGGGAGTCGCCTGGGGGAGTCATATAGCTCTCTGGTCATAATTATGACTCCCCCGGGTGATTCACTTAGGTCAGCCAGAGAATCACCTAGGCGACCTTAGGCAACCTGGACAGGGAGGTCATTTTGGAGGCAGCCTGGACTCTCTTTTGACACTGCCTCTTTTCTCTGTGATTGTACGTTGTCCCCACACTAAACTCTCTTCATGAATTCAGGTATCAGGAATACAACTTACATTAATGTAATCTTGTCCTTATGGTTAAATGCCGTAACAGTAGAGGGGAAAAGAGCACAGCCCTCTCTCTTTCTCATTCTATCTCTCACAGCTTATGTATCATGATGAGAAAAATGATGAAAATATTGAAGGCAGTGCAACCATGCATCCGGAATATAGTTTGGCTGAGTGTATATAGGCCAACCACGGGAAAGACTATTTCTTGTCTTCTTCCCAAATCCCCCCCCCCCTCAATTAATGCAGTGTTCATCTTCTTCTCCCATACAATGTAAATCAGGGACCTACATTTCAAAATCAAATGTGGAAACTGGAGGAACTGGAGTGTTCTGTATGAACATGAGGGTTTGCGGAAACGTCAGTTTCCAAAACATACATTTTGAGAACTATAGGCGATTAATCCAGTAGTTGTTTCGACCTTTGTGCACGGCCTAATTCACATCTAGTTTAACCCTTTAAGAGTGTTAAGATGCACCATATGAGGTCTATTCAATCATGAAGGGTCGTAATCATGCATGATTTACTTGCCCCCACTATATGTTTGCATCATGAGAACAACGGACACAAACTTTGAAGCATCATGCTGTCCTCAAAATATTCCTTCTTGCGCGTGCCTACACCTAACCAGCTCCCAATATATTGTACCCCCCCCCCCCCCAGACACCCAACATCCCTCCCCTTACCTCTCATCCCCCTCCCACTTACATATCATTATCCCCTTTCTGATAGCGCCCTGGTAGCTTGCGCCACTATATAGACACTTCCTGAAAAGCTCTAGTTCCTTACTGCATCTATTCCGTACACCATTTGTGTGTCGTAAAATGAACTATTTATCATGCGGGGTCATGATGCATGAATGCAGCTGTGACAGCTAGCTAACCTATGGGAATGTATCAGTCCCATAAGGTCAACCTGATTCATGAATGAAGCTGAGTAATTACTCGCCAACGCTACAATCATGCATCATTATAACCGGGGATACTGCAGTAATGCGCTATGAAGTCCTTAAAGGGTTAATACAGCATGGTATCATGGTACCCCCTTCATCGGGAGAGGCCATGTGAGGGGGGGAACACACTAGTAGCCCTGTATGGAACGCTGATGTTGAGGAAGTTGCTTTTGCAGTAGAGCTACCTCCTGGTTTAGTTCATACAGTATTATACCACAGCAGGCACAGAGAACAAAGCATCTCACACCTCTTGTATACTGCATACAGCTAGCTGTATAACGTAGTTATAAGGCTCCCTTCACTGTATTTTGCGTACAGCATGGCAAACGTCCTATAACTACTAGGTACAAGAGTCACGGGGACTACACTGGATATATAAACGAGTCTATAGTTGCCGGTGTGTGCTGTTGTATTATGTAGTTGTACATGTGTGTTCAGATCAACCCAATCTCAACCAAAAGAGGTAGGTCCTGTGTATATTTATAAACCAAGTAATTTATTCGTGCATCTAACATGTGTATCCCTTTCCCTTGTCACCTGGGGAAGTCATAAAGCTCTCTGGGCCATATGACTCCCCCAGGTGACACCAATAGGTCAGCCAGAGAGTCACCTAGGCTCCCTTAAGCGACCTGGACTCCCCATAACAGGGGAGTCATTCTAGAGGCAGCCTAGACTCCATTTGACGCTGTTTCCTCTCTCTCTGTCGGATAACAAAGGCCAACGCACATTCTATGCGGTCCTTGAAGGCCTTTGCAGCACATCAAGGGTTAACCTTTCAAGTCCCCATTCTGCCTCAACATCATTGGTCCTAATAAGGCCAAATTTAAAAAAAAAGGTTTTTTTCCGGTAACCCGACCGGGTCTAGCAAAACAGTGACGAGTGACCCTCTTTTTTCCCCTTTCTTAACAGTTTTGCTACTTTCCGTGTTTGTAAATCGGACTATCATTAAAGATTTTAGGGTAAATCCGACCGGACGGGCCTGCTATGTCAGACCATGTTACCGGAAACCAACCTTTTTTTATAATTTGGCCTAATGCACAAATGTCCCGGTGAGTAATTCACAGTGCTACATTCATGTTAGCGCTTCATTATGCATAATGCTGACCAGGAATATGATGTATTAGTGCATTTGTGCCTTTCCTAAAGTGTTAATGGGCCTATGCTTTACAAAACCTTTTCAGAATTGACAAACGGCATACTGCACATAAAACATCAGGATGCCAGAACATAATTCTACCGAGGGTAAGTATTAAGACCTGAGTGAATACTATTTTAGCAAAAACAATTTTTATTGTTTTAGGGTGGGCATGGTGCTTTGTTGTACCATGACCTTGGTTGTCATAATGCTTGAATATAGCCCTGCTTAGTGACTTGCCCAGTCTTAATTCACGTGTCATGATTACCCAATATGATAAGGTATCACACTCCTAAAGGGTCGACATGCTTCGTGAATGCAGATCTGGCAAGTTATTTGCTATGCTTACATTCATTCATACCTTATGGGAATGAAGGGCTCAAAGAGGGAATATTACTGGTGACTAACACAGACCTCAGTATAGGCTTGATGGAAAATTGAAACAAGTACTCAACCAGTATTCACTTATTCCCTGTTTGCTGTGAGACTTCCCTCGCTGAGACCTAGTGACTGAATACATTTCAAAAATGGAAAGTGAAACTAACTTCCAAAGATGCAGTTTCAGCTAACACAGGCAGTGGCAAAGTAATATATATATATGTTCCCACATTTACACCGATACCTATTCTGTAAAGACATGTGTGACCCATCCTTACCAAATGAGGCACAAATCGCCAAACATGAAAACTATGTTAGCCACATATTCGGATAGTATGCATCAAGAGCTTTCATTTGATATCTTACACTTGTATGTAGGGTTCTGGGAAGTGTTTAAAAATTATTTTTGAAAATTAAAACCGGAAATATCTAAAACTGAGAAAATGTGCAGCAAACATTATGTTCCTAGATATCAGAACTATTAAATGCCGACAAACATAAAATCTATTTAACATGATAAGCCGAGTCTGAGCAATGACCGAATGACCAAATAAGTTTTTCAGACACATACAACATCATATTACATTTCCTGAAAGCTGCTGGAATACCCCCTCTTTTACTATTATCAAGAACATTCTAACTTTTGTTACCAGGGCAACCAGAACATTCTATTGCCTGTCATCAAACAACATTCCGATTAAAATTGATAAGCTGGAGACAATAGATAGGATCATCTAGTGTATGCATAATTAGATTGATAAAAATGGACTTTTAGGACCAAATTTCAGTCTCAATACCAAATTTCCATATAAACTAATATTTATTTTTTCAACAAAATGTAAAATGTCATTTTTAAACATTTTGACCATTCTACCTTTGAGGGCCCATATCTAGATTCCAATATGTGCGACTTGTGCCTCATTTTGTAAGGATTGGTCACATATACCAATAGCACAATGCGTATATAAATGGCCTGAATCATGAACTGATCTCCCGGGGGAGGAGGGGGCACTTCATATATTTTGTGATGGAAAATCTCCGCGGTGATGTAGTATTTGCTGTAAAACATGAAAACAAGGGCAAGGTTTTGAGATTTTTAAAAAAGAGAGTGAATGGTGTCAAAGGTCCCCCCAGGACACACCTGTTCTCTGTGGCCAAAAAAAAAATCATTTAACAAGTAATGCTACCCATTTTGGTGTCGGCTCACAAGGGAAAATCTTTTTAATCATGAATCAATGCACTAGGTAAAGGAGAGAGGGGCAAATAGAATAGAAGAACACTATGCAAAAATCCTCCGATTTGGCATGTGAATTTTGTGCATCGTCAATATGATTTGTAGTAACTGTTGTAAAAAAACTAGCCTACATAGATAATCAATGTCATTGTAAACCTTTCAAAAAGAGTTGAAACACAATCTTTTTGTAAATTTAGGTGATAATCTGCTGTCTAAACATAATAATGAAAGTGAGGATAACGGATCTCCGACACCAGGGACACCAGCTGAGGTAAGGCATAGTTATTCTACAAAAAAAAGAACAGACATTGTTAAATAAGGGAGTACTCATTTTTCAACAGTTTTAACATTTTTCAGCCCTCCCTTAGAGGGGTCAACAATTTGGCAATCTGGTGTGCATGCCCCTTTTGAAGCGCACAGGCATTTTAACTAAAAAAAGGTGACATTTTGTTTCGCCTAAGCTCGGACATGCACTGAAATCCCAGGGCCACTAAAAACTCATCGCCTGGGATGAGTTTGAGGGTCATCAGCCACCAGATGAGTCAACTATTCAAAACGGAGTAGTCAGCATCATCATAGCGATGAACCAATCTAATCCACATCGAGGACCCAAACTCATCAGGGGCAGACCTCATCAGAGTGCATGTACAGGTCCTGGGGGGGCCACTCTCACATTTATGGATACCATGTGCGTACATCACCCCAAAGTTGATATTTCTAGCCAAAAAAACCTACCACTTTTTCCCCAAAGTGGCCCATAATTAACCCCTATTGGGGCCCGGTCGAACCCGCCAATGTGATCCAAAAAGGACCTCCTTCCTGCTACTCTGTGTGTCATGGTTACTATAGAACATATAGAGAGTGCCCCCCCCCTGGGGTACAGGTGTACTAGACCAGGGTCCTAGTTCACCAGGCCTACAACCACTCCACACTACACACAGACCCACAAAGAGCAGTGGTAAGTACATGTCCAATATCTGTTTAAATACTCCAACCCCAACCATGGTTTATGGGCATCTCTCTGACATATTGGGGCTAAAGAAATCTGATGGGGATAGACATACATATATGTACATGTGTACACCTGTTGTAGTGAGATAAACCTGTGCTATTATAAAAGGTATGTGGAGAGCACTCCTGACCAAGGTATATAATTAGCCCCCTCCCCTGACTGTAGTACTACTAGACCTGTGGTGGTGGGCAGTGTGTGCCCACAGCAGGCTGACCTATAGTAGGAGCAGTGGAACACACACTGTGATATGCTTGCATACAGGCAGAGACACAGGAGGATAGGTAAGGATACAGGGGTTAAGGGAGGGAGAAGAAGAGGCGGGGAGACAAGAGACACAGGCAAGTATATGGAGGGATGCATCAGGTAAGCACCATGGAAGTAGGAAGGTAGCAAGCAGGTGGTGTGAGGGTGGTAGGTAGGTACTCAGGACCTCGTGCATGATCATGGCATGACGCCAGTCATGCACTCGGTGATAGCAGAGGCCAAATCCCAAGAGAATGAAGTGTGGGTCTATGTTACAGGCAGTACATAGTAATTGTGATTGTATAATGATATCACATGGGTTTAGTTTGGGTTTATGTGTCCTTCTCACTTACTTTAAACACTCCAAGTTGGTAATATATTTAGTATTCAGAATGAATGTGTGCACACACCTTGCCAGACATCTCAAATGGGATCCATGTTGTATATTTTGGCCACCAGTTCCTAGGTGTCCTCACAGTGCTCATACCATAGATAGTTTCAGTACAATCCACCAGAGGGACTTTTTCAATATTCTTGCCTCAGGATTTAAATTCCCCTTTTGTAATAAAAGAACTCTGGCTCCTGAATATCAATAGGGAGTACACAGGCAATACCTGTACTTCACTTTTCACCTTATTACTATTGTTAGCTTAGTCTATGTGATTTTATTGCTGACTCTTCAATTCAAACTTGCCTCTCAGAGACACATGACACTGAAAGTGGAGCCCTCTAGTGTTGAATTTAAGGGATAATTTGCAGTTCAGGACCTACCCACCAGAGAGAGGGGCAGTCAATATTTACAAAATGGAGATCATTTGTTCAGACTCAGTGAAGCCAATTTACAAATACATGTGATACAATATCTAAGGAATATGACAGTTTCCAAAAACAGGTCAGTTGTACAGTTAAGATACCCAGGAACCATGTGGGCCCTCACTACGACCTGAGAACCTGCTGCAATGTTCAGAACACAGGCTGAAAGTTCATTCTCTAGCTCTCAGACATGTGTTCTCACCATCTGCACGCCCCTGCGTGCAGATGTCTCCATCTAGTAGGTAGGCATGAGTATATTGGAGTGAGGGTGGCTTCTGTATAGTTCACAGTCCTCCCAGGTGTACTACTACATTGTACCTATTCTGTGTGTGTGTGTCTCTCTCTCTCTCTTTGTCTTTCTCTGTCACTCTGTGTCTGCCCCTTAGGGATTGGGGGATTAAAGGAGGGAGGGAGGGAGGAAGGAAGGAAGGGAGGGAGGGAGGGAGGGAGGGAGGGAGGGAGGGAGGGAGGGAGGGAGGGAGGGAGGGAGGGAGGGAAGGAGGGAGGGAAGGAAGGAAGGAATGAGGGCAGGAGGGAGAGAAGGTGGGAAGGGAGGAGGGAGGGAGGGAGGGAGGGAGGGAGGGAGAGAGGAAAGGAAGGAAGGATGGGCATGGGAGGGAAGGAGGGAGGGCAGGATGGATGGTGCGAAGGAGAGAGGCAGGGAGGGAGGAGAAGAGAGAGTCAGAGGGAGGGAGAGAAAGAGGAATGGAAGGAGAGAAAAAGGGAGGGAGAAAGAGGAGGGATGGAGGGAAGCAAGGAAGGAAGGAACGAAGGGAGAGAGGGAAGAAGGGAGGGAAGTACAGAGGGACAGAGGGAGGGAGGGAGGGAGAGGAGAAAGGTGGGAGGCAGAGAGGGAGGGAGGGAAGGAGGGAGGAAGGGAAGGAGGAGGGAGGGAAGTAATAAAGGAGGGAGGGTAGGAAAGCGGCTTAGAGGGAAGAAATGGGAGGGAGGGAGGGAGGGAGGAAGGGAGGGAGGGAGAAAGGGAGGGAGGGAGGGAGGGAGGGAGGGAGGGAGGGAGGGAGGGAGGGAAGGAAGGAAGGAAGGGAGGGAAGAAAGAAAGAAAGAAAGAAAGAAAGAAAGAAAGAAAGGAAGAAAGGAAGGCAGGAAGGGAAAAAGGGAGGGAGAGAAGGAAGGAAGGAAGGAAGGAAGGAAGGAGGGAGGGAGGGAGGGAGGGAGGGAGAGAGGGAGGGAAGAGAGCAAGGAAGGAAGTGGAAAAGGGAGGGAGGCCGGGAGGCAGGGAAGGGAGGAAGGAAGGAAGGGTGAAAGAAGGAAGAAAGGAAGGAAGGAAGGAAGGAAGGAAGGAGGGGCCTGGGATGGAGGAGAAGAGAGAGTCAGAGGGAGGGAGAGAAAGAGGAATGGAGGGAGTGAAGGAGGGAAGGAGGGAGGAAGGGAAGGAGGAGGGAGGGAAGTGATAAAGGAGGGAGGGAAGGAAGGCGGCTGAGACGGAAGAAGTGGGAGGGAAGAAGGAGAGGGAAGGGAGGGAGGGAGGGAGGGAGGGAGGGAGGGAGGGAGGGAGGGAGGGAGGGAGGAAGGAAGAAAGCAAGGAAGAAAGCAAGGGGAAAAGGGAGGGCGGGAGGGAGGGCGGGAGGGAAGGTAGGAAGGAAGGAAGGAAGGAAAGAAGGAAGGAAGGAAAGAAGGAAGGAGGGGCCTGGGAGGGAAGGAGCGGGGGCAGGAGGGATGGTGGGAAGGAGAGAGGCAGGGAGGGGATTCATCTGACTTATTGTCTTACCCGCTAAATATGTAATATTGATAACCTATTGACATACACCTTTTTCACTTGTTACAGGAGACTCAGACCTGCCGCCAGCCGCCAAGACCCATTCCAATGCTCCAGGACCTGACCCCTATAGCCACCAGGCCACAGCTCAAGCCACCAGGGGCCTCTATCAGCCTAAAGTGATGCATCCTAGAAATATCACCAAAATGATGACTACAACCCTCAAACCCCCCTCCCGGAATAATAAAAAAATACCCCAAAGTACTCAAATTGATGACTATAACTCATCGTTTTGATGAGTTAATAATTAGAACCTCATCATAATGATGAGGTAAACTCATCGCCTAATGTACCTGAATTGATGATTATAACTCATCGTTTTGATGAGCTGAAAATTAGAACCTCATCATAATGATGAGGCAAACTCATCACTGAATGTAGCAAAATTGATGATACTGAACTCATCATTTTGATAACTAGATCATCAAAATGATGAGGCCAAACTACTCACTGGGGTCTTAATCATTTGATGAGGCAAAACTCATCATTGCGGAGGAGTTTTCGAGTAGTTTGAAGTCACCTGGGGATTTCAGTGTGGATGCATACCCATGGGTAGTACAAGTATCAACCCAATGTTTTATAAAACGTTTCGGTGAGTCACTTCGACTTTATCTACTCCATGTCACCAAAATTGCACACAGCTAATGAGAGCTTAACTCAGGAATACACCAATAAGCAGGACATTGCTTTTCTGTGCTTATATAATAAACAAACCTGTTGGGCAAACATCACAGATTGAGCAATCTGATCCTATTTCAATTCGCATACAATTTTTTTTCAACTGCAATATCAAATTTCTATTTTTTTTCCAAAAATGAAAACGTGATGTTTCCAATCATCAGAATGGGGACGAGATACCTCTTACCGCAGCAGTTAACCATGAACCTACTGCTGCTGACATCGCTGACAATGAGAAACGAAATAAGGAAGCCGTATTCTCTCAAGCACAGAAAGCAGCGCTGCAAATCGCAGGGGTTGTAAATGACAACAATGACACTCAGAGAACCATGTTCCATGCAGCCCGTGGCCGGGTACAGCGGGTGATAGACGTGGCCCTCCTTGTGTCCAACATGTCACGCATCTCAACCATCCTGCGCCGACAGGGTGTCTACCAGCCCTACCAGGTACGAGGGGTGATTAAAGGGAAATGCTCTTTTTTCAGAGATCACTGACATTTTATCACTCTTTGCACATAACTCAGGATTGTATATCAGTTTGCTTGATAAATATATATCAAAAAAATATACGGAATTATCTTGTCACCAAATTAACTCTCATGATACCGATTTTTGGACAAAAATTATCTTAACTATAGAAACAAAAGGAGAACAGTATTTTTTTTCACATTGCCGGTCATGGATAGTTACCTTCTATTGTATTATCAACCAAACTCTAGGACGAGCCTCTAGTCCAGCCTCGAAAGCAGGATCCATTATTTCCTGACCGCCACTAATGTGCTTGATCTTTGGTCATTAGCAAGACGTTCAAATCTTCAGACTGACTTTTTTTTAGGAAAGACACTCCCCCGTGTAAAATGTTAACCACGGTACAAACCCAATACATTTAACAGTGTGTTCACACCGAAGGTGGGTCATAAAAAGGTCAAACAAATAAGGACTTATGCAAGTCTATGGTCTGGATATGTTCTCACCTAGCCTTGACCTTGCCCCAGTACTAGGACCAATGACAGGCCTAGATTCTGGACACACCTCAGTAACTGGTAAACACCTACCTGGATACCTTTATCCCGGTGGTGTCACATGGTACAGAAGAATTTGTGGAGGTGAATCTCACCATGGTCTGTGTCACATTTTCGGTCCAGCAACAGGGTTGCCCACACCTGTTCTCGTCTGGCGGTCCCCCTTGGATGGTACCAATTAACATGGTAGAGATTGACACATTGGGCTGGTCAATGCTTAAGAATTCTCACCAACGAAGTGATATTTAATGTCAAACTGAAACTTACATATTTCTGGGTTTGCTCATTGCAGGTGTGGACGTTGTGCATTGCCCTGGTGTTCTCCATCGTCGCACAGATCATAGCCGGCGTGTGTTTCTTCATTACGGTGGAACGGGCGGCTTGGAAGAAGAAAGACAAGACTTGGATGGACTATACGGCCTTCGCCTGTGTGGCCTTTGTGATGATCATCAACATCTTCATTTCCACCTTTGATGCCACATGGGGGGTGGAGGTGGGCGCTCCGATAGAGCTGCCGGGCATCCATAATATGACTTATTTTTTGGAGGGTTAAATGCATGTGGAAAACTATTATGATGCATGAGTGCAGTTCTGGCGGTTTCTGCTTTTATGGCTGTGTCTCACGACCTTGGGCCAATGTCTTTGTCTCTGACCGGGTGCCAGCTCTGACCGGGTGCCAGCTCTGACCGGGTGCCAGCTCTGACCGGGTGCCAGCTCTGACCGGCCTGAATAAAAACGGGTTATTTAGGGCAGATGACGATTAAAATGGGCAACTTATTACTAGTCTAAAGGGTTATAACATCCATTAACCTTTTCAGCCAAATTCTATCTATATCTGCCCTAAATAACCCGTTTTTATCCAGGCCGATCAGAGCTGGCACCCGATCAGAGCTGGCACCCGGTCAGAGCTGGCACCCAGTCAGAGACGAAGACATTGGCCCAAGGTTGTGAGACACAGCCATATGCATCATGCAGACCCTTTGAGAGTGTGTCATTGAGATATGGCCTGCATGATGTTTGTATTTATTTTTTATCAAATACAGCAGCCCTATTGATTTAACCAAGCAGTGCCGTATTTAACAACCCCCGTGAAATAACCCACAGCCGTATTTCACGGACCTGTGACGTCATCAATATGGCGATTTGTTTACATTTGAACGAGGCAGAAACAGGATGGAAATAAGCTATGTTAGGTTCCCCCTATCATAATTTTGGTAGATTCAATCGAAAATCATAAAAAATAAACACAAAGGTACACTTATTTCAGTCTGTTGACTGGGTTATTTCACTTGTTGACCCTTGGGCCTACGGCCTCGTGAAATACGGCCCAAGGTCAACTCGTGAAATAACCCAGCCAACAGACTGAAACTCGTGCACCTTTGTCTATTTATTTGTATTTCATGATTTGTATTTGGCAAAATAATCCATTGTACACGTGTTTACAAGTTTCTTTTCAATATAACACCAGGTATATTATGTCCAGCAAGATAGAAAATAGTAAAATAGTAAGATATGGAGTTCAAAGCTCTGTACAAGATTCATGATTATACGTCAGTAAATGACTAATAAGCACCGTGACCTTTGTTAATCTGATACAGTGTAATAAACACATCACTGAAGTCTGTGTATACAGGTGTGTACATTTAGTTGAGGGCTTTCATAAACTGTTCATATCAGGCCCTAAGAAATGCATACTTATTGTCAGCGAAAAAATCGAGGGCCTAGAAGGTTGTATGCTTGCTTTATATGTATGATAAATAGGCCACTCACTCAATCCACGTCCAAATGAACCCCCTGTTCTTAAAATATGATCACTCAATTCGTTTTATAGACTTAAATGGTACTGTCATATAGGTGCTTCTAACATGTCGTAGTCTTTGTAGAATCAGGACTTGTTGGAATGGGTATAAGATACCATTACCATTGTGCAATAAATGCCCTTATACTTATAATAGAATACAAGCGTTTTGTTTACTTTCATATATTATATCATCACAGCAGCTATATCTAAACAGTAGGCCCAAAAGTCACTCCTATGTTATGATAAGTTGACAAAGAATATTCTAGAGGACAGATTTCAACAATTTAAACCATCAAACCCGACTTTATTCTGGACACTAGAGAGTGTGTACCTCGTACACACTGAATATTTAAACCATTTTCTCCATGTTTAATACGGTTAGACAGATGCAATAAAGGTGAGTAAATCATATGCAACTTGGATCAGAGCTGATACCAAGCTGGAAGGTGAGGTCTCTACAAGATATTCATGCCCAACAGAGAAGTATTCTGACTACTCCCTCTCTGTAGAATGGAGGGATGAACGCATGTGTGGAGCCCCCTGGTGGGAAACAGGTGAGGCACACATATAACTAATGTCAGGGTAGCCGGAGGGTCTAGCTTCCCACCCAGTGCATATCTGATCCTATGTTAAATGACCCTTTTATGATTTGGGGAGCAGATAGAGACTTCCAGTAAATTTGTATAGAGAGATCCCGAATGGGTCGATCACATACAACCTGGAATAATCATAGTAAATTGTATCATGGCATCTCCAGGGGGCCATATATGATGTGTTTTCATAGTTTACTGAGACCCCAATCTCAAGCATTTACATCATATAAATAACCCTAGAGGGCACCGATTTCATAGGGTTCCATAGAGAATTCTTAGTTCATTATAGGATACTATAGTAGCTTAGGGCTATGAGTGAGCCATGGGCATGCCATGTCTACTCTGTACAGATCTTCAGATCTGTCAGAAAAGTTTGATGGGTGAGCTATTTGTAATCAGCTCCAGTCAGTTTTCTAGGAGGTGGCTGCGCAAGAAATTGATGGTTTGTTAAAATGAATGTGCATATTGAGGCTTTTAGGACGTAGATCTATTGAGCTGAATGGGGGCTCATGGTGTTTTAAATAATGTGTTTTGTTTGTGTTCTGCTTGGCTGTGCTAAAGTGTTTAGTAGTTCTATCTCAGCACAGTGCTAGTTTCTTATATTGGTAGAGAACTAATATGCTAAGGCTGGCCAGCTCTCCTCCAGCATCAGGCCAAAGACAAGTGAGAGGTACATAAACTGTATATAAATGGTGTTGATAACTAATTGCCAACAAACCAATCAACTCCATACATCCTCTGGAGGGTATTTTCAATGTGCTAAATACCTTCAGCATCTGATACAACAGTAAGGATCAATATGTGTGTGCAGGTCAGTGCAGTATGTGTTCCATGAGTATAGTGATGTTAAAAATATAGAGATTCCTATAGTGAGCTGTTGAGTCCTGATACTGGGGATGCTGTGACCATCCCTGCATGCTTCCAACCTAATAGTTGGGGGGCCAGGCTAATATCTGGTAGGGGGGTTGGTGTGGTGACCAATAGTTTATATAAGGGCTGGACTAGGTTTATCCGAGGGTGCTGATTCCATTTCTGGCATGTGCAAAGTGATATTTCTATTGCAACAAGGTCAAATTCAAGGTCAAAGGTCACACTTTTGCTGTAGAAATGAAATTGAAATGGTGTCACAGATTTTGACACAAGTGCAGTAACATTATTGGTGAGGCTTATTCCTCTCACTGATTTATTCTCACAAATAATATATTATGATCGGATATTTGGCAGACCATAGTTGACCTTCCTTATGTCCAAGGCTATAGCCCTCAAGGTCAAACAGGGAAAAGGCTAACAATTTCCAATTTCCGTTCTTTCTAGATCTGTAGATAATAGATGGGCATGTAAAAACATACAAAATTAACCAGAAGCAAAGTACTAGTATTAGCCATGATAATCAGTGTGAAATATGTGGTTAAATAATGATATTTTCATGATAATCTAGCTCAAATCTTAAATAGATTAAAATGATATAAATACAAGTGAGGGCGCAAACAGATTCCATCTGTTTGCTAGCCCTCACTTGTTTGAGAAGATACTGGATTTAATATTTATGCAGGGTTGTGTTAGGCATTTGGAGATGTGTTTGGGATTTATTTCAAAGTTAGTGAGGAAATTTGTTAACTTGATGAGGTTATAAATGACAACGAAGAAATTCCTTCTGTTATAATGGAAACTGGTTTTATTAATAATTATAAGGGCAGCAATGAATTGGCTTGGATGAGGATTGATATATTGAAGAGTTCCTAGACTTTCTAAATGTGTAGTGGAATTCCTAGATATAGAGTTTTTAGACCCAATGATGAGTTTAGATACACACATTGAAGAGTTCCTAAACATGTGGATGAGTTTCCTAGATATGTGGAACAGTTTCTAGATGGGTTTCATGCCTGACTTGTATCTGAAGTTCCCTCTCATGAAGTCCATATTTAGAGGGCTAGTATGCATGTTGGGGAGCCCCTAGGCGTGGTGTGGAGCCCCTACACGTGTTGTGGGGCCCCTGATCAAGGTTCTGAGTGCTGTGTCCACATGGCCAAGGCTCCCGCTCCTGCGACTCCAGCGACTCCCGCTCCCATGGCTCCCACCTGTGCGACTCCTGCTCGTACCGCTCACGTTCCCTGGAAAATATAAGAAAGTACATATAAAATGGCAGAAAAAGAACTTTAAACTTCTGAAGAACCATGGCCTTTTATTTAAAGTCACTACCGGGTATTTACATGTATTAAACCACAGACAGCTCTATTAACCTTTCTGAGTGTTAAATACCCGGTATTTACATCTATTATAGCACAGGCAACTCTAACAACCTTTCTGAGGCAGTACTGTGGAGTTTAGGGTCGGACATGTATCAAACCAGGGGGGGGGGACAAAAGGTTACTAATATGCACCTAGCTCTGGAACTAAACATGATAGAGAGATAAATTGAACATTTCTGAACTCCTCTCGTTGAGAAGCTTCATTTAGCGCTATGCCAAAGACTCTAAGTGGAAGTGTTCTACTCGCGGTCGAAACAGAAACTTACACGTGTTGTGGAGCCCCTACTCATGTTGGGGAGCCCCTAGGCGTGTTGTGAAGCCCCTACACGTGTTGTGGGGCCCCTGATCAAGGTTCTGAGTGCTGTGTCCATGTGGCCAAGGCTCCCGCTCCTGCGACTGCGGCGACTCCCGCTCCCGTGGCTGCCACCAGTGCGACTCCTGCTCGTACCGCTCACGTTCACTGGAAAGTATAAGAATTTACATATAAAATGGCAGAAAAAGAACTTTAACTTCTGAAAAACCATGGCCTTTTATTTAAAGTTACTACCGGGTATTTACATGTATTAAACCACAGACAGCTCTATTAACCTTTCTGAGTGTTAAATACCGGGTATTTCCATGTATTAAACCACAGACAGCTCTAACAACCTTTCTGAGGCAGTACTGTGGAGTTTAAGGTCGGACATGTATCAAACCAGGGGGGGGGGACAAAAGGTTACTAATATGCACCTAGCTCTGGAACTAAACATGATAGAGAGATACATTGAACATTTCTGAACTCCTCTCGTTGAGAAGCTTCATTTAGCGCTATGCCAACGACTCTAAGTGGAAGTGCTCTACTCGCGGTCGAAACAGAAACTTACACGTGTTGTGGAGCCCCTACACGTGTTGTGGGGCCCCTGATCAAGGTTCTGAGTGCTGTGTCCATGTGGCCAAGGCTCCCGCTCCTGCGACTGCGGCGACTCCCGCTCCCGTGGCTGCCACCAGTGCGACTCCTGCTCGTACCGCTCACGTTCACTGGAAAGTATAAGAATTTACATATAAAATGGCAGAAAAAGAACTTTAACTTCTGAAAAACCATGGCCTTTTATTTAAAGTTACTGCCGGGTATTTACATGTATTAAACCACAGACAGCTCTATTAACCTTTCTGAGTGTTAAATACCGGGTATTTCCATGTATTAAACCACAGACAGCTCTAACAACCTTTCTGAGGCAGTACTGTGGAGTTTAAGGTCGGACATGTATCAAACCAGGGGGGGGGACAAAAGGTTACTAATATGCACCTAGCTCTGGAACTAAACATGATAGAGAGATAAATTGAACATTTCTGAACTCCTCTCGTTGAGAAGCTTCATTTAGCGCTATGCCAAAGACTCTAAGTGGAAGTGCTCTACTCACGGTCGAAACAGAAACTTACACGTGTTGTGGAGCCCCTACACGTGTTGTGGGGCCCCTGATCAAGGTTCTGAGTGCTGTGTCCATGTGGCCAAGGCTCCCGCTCCTGCGACTGCGGCGACTCCCGCTCCCTTGGCTGCCACCAGTGCGACTCCTGCTCGTACCGCTCACGTTCACTGGAAAGTATAAGAATTTACATATAAAATGGCAGAAAAAGAACTTTAACTTCTGAAAAACCATGGCCTTTTATTTAAAGTTACTGCCGGGTATTTACATGTATTAAACCACAGACAGCTCTATTAACCTTTCTGAGTGTTAAATACCGGGTATTTCCATGTATTAAACCACAGACAGCTCTAACAACCTTTCTGAGGCAGTACTGTGGAGTTTAAGGTCGGACATGTATCAAACCAGGGGGGGGGGGACAAAAGGTTACTAATATCAGAGCTGCCAACCTCAAAACTTCCAAAATCGTATTTTTTGGGTCATTTTTTGCCTGAAAAGCGTATTTAGCGTACTCCCTTCCCCCCAAAAGCGTACTAAAAGCGTACTTTTGATTTAAGGTCCCCGCATTAATATAAAAACATGATAATTTGTCTGTTCCATTGGGCCAAATAAAAAAAAGGTGTTACCCGACCATACCTAGTTACGGGTTGTAACTCTCAGTAGGGAGCCAAGGGCTGTCTGAGAGTTACGGAGGGAAGTGTCATTTTTCTACTGGTTCTGCCCATCCCTACCTATCATGCACATATCTACACCCAATTAAAATAGCCTATGAGTGGCTGTTATTGTACTTAGGGCCTTAATTAGATGACGTGAAATGTACAAACGGGTGATTATGGTCATGTCTAGACCAATCAAAAGGTGGCATCCAGGCTGCAATGAGTTTATACCTGCACAGACTACCTTCTACAAAGTGATCTAATGCATAGAAATAAATAACAAATTGCAAATTTTAAAAACATAGCAACGTAGAGGACTGTTATAAGAATCCTCCTGTGTAATTTCAGCCCACAAATCCGTTTATTAAGCCCAGGGTAATGCGAATCAAACCTACCTCGCATTTTCAGTGATTTTTGGACACTAAACTTCTATACCCACAGCAGTGAGCTGCGGCCTGGGTATTGCGGGCTATACTAGACCATACCTAGCAAAATAGGGCCGACCCTAGAAATTTTTATGCAATTTTGAAAAAATATTTATATTTTAGATCATTTTGGGGCTATTTAAGGGTCAATCTAATACTTCACGAGTCGAGGCGGTCGTCGGCGAGTCGGCATTGAAGTTCGTGAGTCGATTTCAAGGTACTTATCAGGCCAAAGTTTTAAAAAATAAAAAAAAATAAAATCCGACCTACCTACCCTTGATTTTCAGACCATTTTACCTGAAACACACCTTTTATTTTTTTGGCCTTATAGCCAAAGCTAAAAAATTTGGATCCCTTGAAGGAGGGGGGGGGTGTGGAATCAAAAAAGTTTGGACCCCTCTTGAGGGGGGGGGGGCAAAGGAATTGCACCCCTTTTTAACCCAAACGCCTGCGCATTTCTATAGCTCAAAGGGGTCGGCTGTGCTCAATTTCAACTTGCCTGAGGGGGGGGGGACCAAAAGAATTTCGACAATGACAATGGCAATAATTCCCCTTTCACCACTGGGTTCTATAAGCGAGAATTATCTAGGGCCAAAATTTAAAAAATTAGCTTTCCCCATTTCTAGGCCTAATTTGAGAGTTTTTGCTCTAAAATCCTTAATAATTGTCCGATTTACAAACCGTAAAAACTGGGAAATAGCTAAAATTTCCAAAAATTCAAAAGAAAATAGGGGGACCCGGCACTATTTTGATAGACCCGGTCGGGTGACCGGAAACAAATCTTTTTTTTATTTGGCCCACCCAGGACTAAAATGTGTACTCAATATATATGAAATAATAGCCAAGAAAGACCAAAAAGCGTACTGCATACCTCAAAAGCGTACTAAATCGTACTTAAAATGCAAAAGCGTATTCTGGCTCAAAATGAGGCCAAAAAGCGTACTAATACGCCAAAAGCGTACTACTTGGCAGCCCTGTAATATGCACCTAGCTGGAAGTGTTCTACTCGCGGTCGAAACAGAAACTTACACGTGTTGTGGAGCCCCTACTCATGTTGGGGAGCCCCTAGGCGTGTTGTGAAGCCCCTACACGTGTTGTGGGGCCCCTGATCAAGGTTCTGAGTGCTGTGTCCATGTGGCCAAGGCTCCCGCTCCTGCGACTGCGGCGACTCCCGCTCCCGTGGCTGCCACCAGTGCGACTCCTGCTCGTACCGCTCACGTTCACTGGAAAGTATAAGAATTTACATATAAAATGGCAGAAAAAGAACTTTAACTTCTGAAAAACCATGGCCTTTTATTTAAAGTTACTACCGGGTATTTACATGTATTAAACCACAGACAGCTCTATTAACCTTTCTGAGTGTTAAATACCGGGTATTTCCATGTATTAAACCACAGACAGCTCTAACAACCTTTCTGAGGCAGTACTGTGGAGTTTAAGGTCGGACATGTATCAAACCAGGGGGGGGGGGACAAAAGGTTACTAATATGCACCTAGCTCTGGAACTAAACATGATAGAGAGATAAATTGAACATTTCTGAACTCCTCTCGTTGAGAAGCTTCATTTAGCGCTATGCCAAAGACTCTAAGTGGAAGTGTTCTACTCGCGGTCGAAACAGAAACTTACACGTGTTGTGGAGCCCCTACTCATGTTGGGGAGCCCCTAGGCGTGTTGTGAAGCCCCTACACGTGTTGTGGGGCCCCTGATCAAGGTTCTGAGTGCTGTGTCCATGTGGCCAAGGCTCCCGCTCCTGCGACTGCGGCGACTCCCGCTCCCGTGGCTGCCACCAGTGCGACTCCTGCTCGTACCGCTCACGTTCACTGGAAAGTATAAGAATTTACATATAAAATGGCAGAAAAAGAACTTTAAACTTCTAAAGAACCATGGCCTTTTATTTAAAGCCACTACCGGGTACTTACATGTATTAAACCACAGACAGCTCTATTAACCTTTCTGAGTGTTAAATACCCGGTATTTACATCTATTAAAGCACAGGCAACTCTAATAACCTTTCTGAGTGTTAAATACCGGGTATTTACATGTATTAAAGCACAGACAGCTCAAGGGGGGGGGGGGACAAAAGGTTACTAATATTCACCTAGCTCTGGAACTAAACATGATAGAGAGATAAATTTAACATTTCTGAACTCCTCTCGCCGAGACGCTTTGTTTAGCCCTATCCCAAAGACTCTAAGTCAAAGCGTTCTACTCACGGTTTCTGCAAGTCAATCCCAGAATCCACAATTTTCACAATCCTGATGGGGGGGGGGGGGGGCAAAAGGTTACTAATATGCACCTAGCTCTGGGACTAAACATGATAGAGAGATAAATCGAACATTTCTGAACTCCTCTCGCTGAGAAGCATCATTCGGAGCCATATTTTAGTTTCGATTTTCACAATATTCTTCACTCTGCTCTTTTCAGTTTTGAGGTACCTAGACATGATATTTGAGAATTTCCTTTTGCTGGGACTACCACAGATGTCCAAAGAATGAGAATTTCTGGGAGATATTGCATAATATGCAGTAGTTATTTAGTAAACATGAACTGAACTCGTTAAATGTTAACTGGGGCGCGCGCAAATTTTTTCGCCCCCCCCCCCCCATGGGCCCTTTGGAAATGTTCAATTTTGAGGTACTTAGACATGATATTTGAGAAAATCCTTTTGCTGGGACTAGTGTAATACATTGTTAACCCGGGGGGGGGGGCACGGGGTCCCTTAGATAAAAGTTCATAGAGTCTATCCTAGACCAGACATCAAAATGCTTTTATTTTTTGTGAGATACTTAGGAACCAAATTAAAATCTATCCTTCGCACACAGTATAGTAAACATGTTTATCTACTTTCTCATGTCCATCTCATATTAAATGCTTTAACATTTAGGCCATACCCCCCCCCCCCCCCCCCCCCTCACACAGCCAATTTTTGAAAATTGTGGATTTCCTCAGATTTCAGTGACAGTAAGAATGACAAATTATATAATTTAGGCTCCGAATTCTTAGTTGGGACTAAAGCCGCTTATTCACAAGGAAGGGGGGGGGGGGACAAAAGGTTACTAATATGCACCTAGCTCTGGAACTAAACATGATAGAGAGATAAATCGAACATTTCTGAACTCCTCTCGTTGAGAAGCTTCATTTAGCGCTATGCCAAAGACTCTAAGTGGAAGTGTTCTACTCGCGGTCGAAACAGAAACTTACACGTGTTGTGGAGCCCCTACTCATGTTGGGGAGCCCCTAGGCGTGTTGTGAAGCCCCTACACGTGTTGTGGGGCCCCCTGATCAAGGTTCTGAGTGCTGTGTCCATGTGGCCAAGGCTCCCGCTCCTGCGACTGCGGCGACTCCCGCTCCCGTGGCTGCCACCAGTGCGACTCCTGCTCGTACCGCTCACGTTCACTGGAAAATATAAGAATTTACATATAAAATGGCAGAAAAAGAACTTTAAACTTCTAAAGAACCATGGCCTTTTATTTAAAGTCACTACCGGGTACTTACATGTATTAAACCACAGACAGCTCTATTAACCTTTCTGAGTGTTAAATACCGGGTATTTCCATCTATTAAAGCACAGGCAACTCTAATAACCTTTCTGAGTGTTAAATACCGGGTATTTACATGTATTAAAGCACAGACAGCTCAAGGGGGGGGGGGGCAAAAGGTTACTAATATTCACCTAGCTCTGGAACTAAACATGATAGAGAGATAAATTTAACATTTCTGAACTCCTCTCGCCGAGACGCTTTGTTTAGCCCTATCCCAAAGACTCTAAGTCAAAGCGTTCTACTCACGGTTTCTGCAAGTCAATCCCAGAATCCACAATTTTCACAATCCTGATGGGGGGGGGGGGGGGGGGGGGCAAAAGGTTACTAATATGCACCTAGCTCTGGGACTAAACATGATAGAGAGATAAATCGAACATTTCTGAACTCCTCTCGCTGAGAAGCATCATTCGGAGCCATATTTTAGTTTCGATTTTCACAATATTCTTCACTCTGCTCTTTTCAGTTTTGAGGTACCTAGACATGATATTTGAGAATTTCCTTTTGCTGGGACTACCACAGATGTCCAAAGAATGAGAATTTCTGGGAGATATTGCATTATATGCAGTAGTTATTTAGTAAACATGAACTGAACTCGTTTAATGTTAACTGGGGTGCGCGCAATTTTTTTCGCCCCCCCCCCCCCATGGGCCCTTTGGAAATGTTCAATTTTGAGGTACTTAGACACAATATTTGAGAAATTCTTTTTGCGAGGACTACCACAGATGTGTATAGTATAGAATGCAAACATGCACATAGCTCTGGAACTAAACATGATAGAGAGATAAATCGAACATTTCTGAACTCCTCTCGTCGAGACGCTTCGTTTGGCGCTATACAAAAGACTCTAAGTCGAAGCGTTCTACTCGCGGACAAATTCAACCCCAGCACTCACAATTTTCGGAATTTAACCACAATCTTTCGTCCTGGTATACTTTAGATGTTTACATGATGCGTAGGGTATCTGAATAAAATGTCAAGCATAGTTACATGGGCCTACCTTGCAAAATTTTTGCGCGCACAAACGAGTTACCGCGCTGTCATTTCCCAACTTCTATCATTTGATCATTGGCTCTGTTTTTTGGTCTTGGTAAGTTTAGAGTCCGGTCTTTGTCATTTTTCGGAATAACCCGGCTACTGAGCTGTCCGCAATGTCACCCCCCAAATGGAGGGAGCCTAATCTATCAATGGCAACAAAAATTGCGGACTTACCTTGCATATTTGAGCTGTAATCCATGAAATTAGGCAATTTGGTACCGAATCATCGTCCCTCGGCGTCCCCTGCCCGCCATGTTGGATTTAGATACCGGAGATTGCCGAAGCGCTCGATAAACAAATTATTTTTTTATCAAGACGGTTATACTGTCCAAAATGTCCGCAACTGCCTAGATATTACCTGTAGGAGTAATAATATTACCTTGAAAGTCCGCAATTTGCTCGATTTCGGAAGATAAAGATGTTCGTGCCGACCCCCGAGTAAACCGGATGTCATTTTTGATGGCGTAAAACGGGAAACCTTTTCTCAAGAATCCGACGAGTCAAGTTTCGGCGACTTAACTTGGCCGAAAATCAATCAATCCTCCTTAATTTGGCCATGTAAGTAGTAAATTATTGCGGATTATCAAAGAATAATATGTTTTCTTTAAGTTGTTACCTTTTAAGGCAGGAGAAACAATGATAACTCGTGGAAAATGGACTTCAAGCGAGACGAGTCAGTGAACTCGCTGACTCGCCTGTAAAAAAGTCAACTTCGAGGAAGGTTATTATTGTAATCTGTTAAACCAAATTTTGTTTTATCAGCTATGAACAAGTGAATGATCATTACAGCAATTTCCAATCGGGTTTAGAAATCAATCTTGGGACATGCATTAACCTCACATGTGTTATTTGACCTTGAGATGTGTCAAGGTCATATGTGAATGGAGGAAAATAATACTGAAGCAGTGACATCAAAATGGCTAAGATAGTACAGGAGAAAAAGAGGAAAGGGTGCAATACAGATTCGTGAAAATAGCACCAATTTGTGGATAAGATCGGTGAGTGTAGAATCACCTTTTATCCAGGTAGTTCGCCAAGAGTTGGCTAGGTGGCAGCACTGACTCAGCTAGCCAGCTAGAGGACCACACCTCGGAGCCCCTTGTACGGAAGCACTAGCAACTAGGCCAAAAAAAATAGGTTTGTCACCCGACCGACCCTATCTAAACAGGGCCGACCCTATTGTATGTTTTTTTATGCAACTTTGAAGATTTTTTTTGATTTTTATACTTTTTTGGGGTCAATTTTATGTTTCCAAAATTTTGGAAAAAAAAATCTCCCCATTTTTACACTTTTTTGGGTCAATTTTAGAGGGAAAGTTTAAAAAAAAGTATTAAAAAAAAGAATCCGACCTACCGACCCTAGAGTTTCTTCCCACGTTACCTGAAACAAAACTTTTTTTTAATTTGGCCTTATAATACAGATTGGGCAGCACAGGCTCTGGCTGCCAGACTTAGCTACCCAGTGTGTAAAGGACATCGAATCTTAATTACACTATTACATTCTGCTTGATAATGTTGATTCAGTGTTGATTCAACATTGATTCAAACAGAAAAAAAACAGAAGGTTACCTGTATCACTAACATCCGTGCGCAAATGTAATCATAATCTATGCGGAGAATGAATTCATTTCTCACCGATTGCAGATAAACAAATGTAGGCAAATATATAATTATGTCCCTGCAATAAGCCTATTTCTTTAGGTTTTACCTAATAAGGACATTTTAAGGGGCACTTGTGAAACTTATTTAATCACCCAGAACTTATCTGCAGTATTCACAGCAGAGGACGTCTTTCATTAAAGATTTTGGTCGGCCACTCTGGGAAATCCCTGAGATCTACCGGTACCGATGATTAGTGCGCTCTCACCCCTGTACAACTGCTAAGTGGGAGTAAGTGATGTAGCTGCCCAGTACAAAAGGAAGTATTTTTGCTTCCAGTAGTAAATATACTGGAAGTTACAGCACATTGTAGTGTAGTTGTAGGGCAGTCTAAATATCCTGGTTTCGAATCCTCGTCATGCTACCAATTATTTTCCTTTCTTTGTCATTCTAACTTATTTGATAAGTCTATTTTACCTATATAATCCTTCACTTTTTGGATCGGTTCATGAGTATAATTTTATAGGGGCGTTTTACAGTAGGTGAATGTAGCTGAACAGTATGTAATATTGGAAACCAAAATTACTTCCTTTATACTGTAAATCTGCAGTGCAACTCACTGTGCAGCTGCACTAACTTCTGACAGTGTAACTGCACAAGTTTAGCAGTCGACAATCCGACCGCTATGATGTATCAACGAACTACTAGGGTCAGTGGCCACCTGGTAGTTGGCTGCGGAACTAAACTAAACTAAACTAATTAAGTTATGTGAATTAATAGTGGCCTATAGCCTGGGCTCCACTAGGGCGACACCGGTACCTGCGGAACGATGCGATCCTTTTATTGTTTTGTTCTTGGACATTTCGCCTGATTTCGCTTCATTTCGCCCCAATTCGCTTCATTTCGCTGCAGTTTCGCCCTGAGTGTCGCCCTCTTCATGGCGACACTCAGGGCAAAATCTGAGGCAAAACCAGGCGTCACCAGGCGAAACTAGGCGAAACCAGGCGAAACCAGGCGAAACAAACAATAAAAAGATCGCCACGTTTCGCAGCTAGCAGTGTCGCTCTAGTGGAGTCCGGGCTTATCTGTATGAAGGAAAACTAGCAATTCTTTCATTGCTAAGTGTGTCAAAGCTCTTTCTGAGAATGAAATAATTTCTTACTGGACTTTTATTTGTAATGTGTAAAAGGGTTCTAGTGCATTTTAGTTGATAAATAAATGGGATTATACACCATTGTGATCTCATACACCAAATGGATCCAAAGTGTATGCCAAGAACCACTCTCATGCAAAGAGACCGCAAAAGCTCACGTGGCTATCATAACTGCATGCAGGGGCGGATCCAGGAATTTGGGAAAGGGGGGAGGGAGGGGCGCCGTAATACCTACAGCATTGGGGGTGTTCAACCATCTACATTAAAATTTACCAAAGAATAGGGGGGGGGGCGCCCCTTGCGCCCCCCCCCCCCCTTGATCCGCCCCTGGCATGATGGTGTCATATTAGAAGCAGGATCTGCCTGTATGGGCCTGTCTATAACGTGATAGCAGGAATAAAGTTGTCAAGAGGAAGAACGCTATATTATAGTAGGCACTTGGATAAATTTTCCAAATTGTGTAGATTCCGTATTTTATTGTGCCATGTTATTGGCCACACTAACAGCTTTCCAGAACATATTTACTCATCCTTCTATCATAATTAGAAGTGGAGAAATTGACCAGAACAGGGAGGGTTGTGGAAGCAAGTGCCCACTATAGAAATGCACAGGGGTACCTGTGAGAGATTGGCACCACTGGTGTGGGTCTATACTATACATGTAGTTGGTGTGTGACCATGCAGCCACTATACCAGTTCTCTACCTATATGGATCTCTTTAGGCTGTTATATTATATTTGAGGGTGTGTGTTGTACACTGTTGGAAAGCTACACTATTTCCCTTTCCATATTGCTATAAGATATTCTTTAATTCACATAAGATTTATATGAAACACCCTATTTACATCTTGATGCTGTACATTCCCATCTCATGTAGGCTAGAGCAGTACTTGCAGTGCAACAATTTGGGCAGTCTAGAAAACCCCTTGGGCATCCATGTAGGAGGCTGTCGATGGGTACACACAATCTTCTGATATGTTAGGACCTGGCTGATTTGTTTTTACACATGGCTGGGTAATATTTCAATATTATCTATGGGGTAGAAAAGGACCATCACTTTTCACAAACTGTCATTTTCCCCCTTTTCTATAAACCTATGTTAAATGCCCACTATGAGATACTACTCTTCAAGGGCTTTCCAACGTGTTTTTCCATAGTGTCACAGTCCTAACAGGAGCTGAACAATCTGAAAAACCCTGAACCTCATCTCAGGCAGACTCCTAAATGCAGAGCCAATTTTGTGTGTGACCCATGGCTGCACTTTGAGACCACTGCAGTGCGTATTTCAGAGTGCCTATAATAGGCTATATCCATGACAATTTGGGCAACTACGCCCTAAAAAAACGTCATTGTCCTCGTATGGTCATGCCGTTAGTTTCCATATTGAATACACTGTTTCTATAATTATCCCATAAGTAAGGAACATTCTGCAATAGCTACAGAAAAGAACATTAGGATTGCTTTTTAAGACGGTTATCCACTTTGATGCATGTATTTGTCGTCATGTTAAATGAATGCAGGACTGGTGATAAACCCATTAGTGCTGCATTAATGCATCAAGCAGACACTGTGAGGTCTTCTGGGGAGGCTCCTGAAGCATCGGCATGATGCATGAATGCAGCCTTGGTATCCATCTAGAATCGCCACGGCTGCATTCATGCATCAGGCAATAAATGAGTGTGTTTCAGGCAACCTGGCCCGGCCTATATTCAGAAAAAGGCCGACCCTGAGCTTGTTTTTCTCCAATTTTTGGGATTTTATTTTGTACAATATTCATATTTGTGACAAAACGTGGGAAAACATGACATATGGGAAAAACACCTTTATTTAAGTTCATGTCTTCAGCTACAATTTAATGCTTCAAGCATAAAAATATTTGAAATAGTTTCTGAGAAATGACATCTCAAACATGGGATGGAAGGGACATGTAGGAATTCAGAATAGACTGCAATTCGATTACATATCAATCTATTTTCAAATAATCCATATAATCCATAAATGTCAACAAATGGGCTGAAGATGGCTAGGGACATTCACTTTACATTCCAAATAAGATCAATTTAGAATGAAAATAGAATGATGATAATAGCTTCAAAAGATTCCTTGGGAAAAGTTTTTGCAAATTTCGGTCAGGAAGGACATGCTCTCTTCCCTTATTAAGTGTCTGAATTTGCTTTTAGAATTTCCAACAGTTTCATGACTAGGTATTTAAAACATTTGAATTCTTTAAAATGAATAACCTATCCTAATTTCTTTGGACCAATGATGTTGCTGAAACAAATGCTTTTTTTTTGTCCTCAGGGCATAGCTGGGGTAAGTACTTAAATGGGATTAATTTATCCATGCTTGGGATACCATGAACCTGGACCATAAACCACAGGTACCTCGCCCCCCCCCCCCCCACACACACACACACACACTTAGCGGCAGCAGTCAGTGATGGTGGCGCCCCCAGACACCTGTCGCTGGAACTACCGCCACTACAACCACACCTCCCACGTGGTCTCACGCTGAACCACGTGGTCTGACGAGACTAGGGGAGGAGAGGGGAGCTGGCAGCTGGGAATGCAGGGAGTAAGCCTCACCCCATGTACACCCCACCTCAACTCCACCTCAGTCAGTTCTCCTCACGTGGGGGTGGGCAGCGGAGGCTTGTACGGTGAGGCAGGCTCGTATTAGTTATAGATAGGAGAAGCGGCCAAACTGCACGTGTGGCTGTGTCTACACTGCAGTGTCAGTGTAGTATTGGCTGAAACAGTCCAACCCATGGTGGAACTGGTATTACCTGTGGATCTATCACAGTATCAGGGACTCATTGCTAAACGGCTCCTTTAACTGTGAGGTCAGAGCTGATAACTCCTGGACTCCTCTTCATTAACTGCTTGACTCCTTTCATTGCTTTACAACTGATCGTGTGGAAACCCAGGCAGTATTGGCGAGCAGGAGATTCAGAGATATCCATCCAATGTAACTTTGACACTGCAAATGGCTCTGCCATGTGTGGTGTACAGTACAATTGGTAACTGCTAGCTTGTGGTGCACAGTACAACTGGTAACTGCTAGCACAATACAACTGATAACCGCCCATCTCTGGTGCACAGTACAACTGGTAACTACAGCTGCAACCTGTATGGGCATACACTGACAGTGCATGACATGATATTGCAGTACATGCCAGGAGTAACTGGAAGCCTGTGGTGCACTGTACAACCGGTATCAAGTGCTGAACGGCTCCTTAGGGGTTATAGCTGGTACATTCTCGACAATTCATTATTGCTGGACTGGTGTTGTGAATATAGATGCACTGTGGACGTGTACATGTGTTCAATACTTGTAACTGCCTAACTACTGGTGTGGGCATAATACTGAACTCATCAATTTACAACATCACACACAGCTCCTTAAAGGTAGTTGTCTAGACAGTGCCTATTGCTGACACCTGTGCAGTAACAACACTCATAACCAGAATCTCCTACATAACATTGTGTTTACAAATTTGCAGTTACCTGGGCCTTATCAGGGAAATTCGATAGCGGAAAAAAGACTGGAATACTGGAGTTACACTGACAGACCACCAAGATGCCTGGAGTAAGTCGGAAGGAGGATAGCCCCACAAGGTTACCACTAGATAAGGACACCACTCCTGTAAGTAGTACTACCACCATGAATCGGGTTGATGACTGCCCTACCAAAGACACAGTGCTCATAGAGAATGAAAAGAACTCCAAATTGGGACAAGACAATTCTGCATTTTCCAAAGAAAATGGCAGCTCTGGAAAGGAAAACGAAGCATTTGTCAAAGAGAATGGAACCACAGAGAAGCCGAAGCCGAGGGAAAATGGCAAGTTGGTAAATGGAAATAAAAACAATGAGAATGGCGATCCACAGGTAAGGGGGACAAATGGCAGTTCAGGACAAGAAAATGCAGCATTTATTCAAGAAAACGGCAAGGTTCTCAAGGAGACCCCAAGGAAAGAACCCCAGAATGGACATTTAACCCCCAAGGAGGATCTAGAGATGGAGAACAGGAGGGAGAAAGATGTGAAGGATATCGGCAGTGTAGAGAATGGAGAAAGAGAGCAGGAGGAGAAAGGAAAGAAGGTGAAGGAGAAGGGAGAGGAGATGCAGAAGAAGGTGGTTACCAATGGTAAAGCTGCCCTTCTCTCCGGATCCAGCGGCTTGAAGCAGAAGACTGAAGTAAGTAACATATTAGATAGGTTAAGATTTGAGAACGTCTATACTGGTACAGGAACGGCAAGGGTTAGAAGTACAGATTGGGATATAGCACCCTCAGACAAGGGAGTACTCTCACCTGATTTTAAGCCAGGCAGTGCCTGACTTTTAGGTGA
This sequence comes from Harmothoe impar, assembly GCA_947462335.1. Taxonomy (NCBI): domain Eukaryota; kingdom Metazoa; phylum Annelida; class Polychaeta; order Phyllodocida; family Polynoidae; genus Harmothoe; species Harmothoe impar. Next base: position 42,401,149 of record OX381718.1, on the reverse strand, counting down.
GAGTGCTTTTGGCGACAGTGGCTCTCACTTTTCTGAGAGTGAAGTCATAAAATATGGTTAACATATAATGGGTCTATCAACTTCTGATGTGTAGTAAATTGAAAGTCCAACTTCCAATTCAGGAGTGGGATAGATCTGATGTAATAAAAAACCCTCAGAGTATTGATCACTTTACCCATATCCCACCTTCACTTCAGGAAATTCTGAATAACGGGTCTGGATATTATACATTTTACACTTTAAGGACGGCATGATGCTAAAAGTAAACGTTTGTCTTGATGATGCACCAATGCTGATCATTTGCGAGTGCCTCGACCCCATAGGGTCGGCATAATGCTTGAATGCAGCACTGGTGAGTTACTCGCCAGGCCTGCATTCATATATCATGGCGACCATGGGCTTGATACTTTGATGCATTACGCTGTCCTTAAAGGGTTAGTAATGCCCACTATATGGGTGGATATGCACACACACCTGTATGTGCACACATGCCCTGTGTGTGTGTGGTTTGTGCATACACACAAGGACAATGTCCGAGGGAACGTATTCTACTTGTGGTATTTGCAGCAGGGGATATATAGGTGGGACTATCTGTGCCATGGGTTGACTTCTAGGGGTCTGTTTCAGGGTATTGTGTGCATAGATCTAGCGGAGATGGTTGCAAAGTGTAAAGGATTACCCTGCTCGAGAAATTTCTATTTTCCAGAAATACCTTAACTGTATGAAGCTAGGTACAATTTATAACATACTTTATATAACATTCAACGTTTTCCATCACTGGACCCATAACGTAAGAAGAATACAATCATCTCAATTAAACATATGAACTGGATCGTTTGAGAAGCCAAAAAGCTCCTGAACTCAATTTGAACTAATACTGAAGTATCAAGTGCATTAGTAGAAGACGTGAAAGGGGCCGGAATAGGGGCTCTCTATATCTGATATAATGTACTCCCTTCATCTACTCTATCATGCACACATTGACCTAAATTTATCTATTATAAATGACTTTATTGTCATGATTTATATATGCATATATATATATATATGGTAGGGTGTACACTAGCTGTACCTCGCCAGACCCTCAGTTATTTCAGTTCTGGAAAGCCCAGTAAGTGCTGGCATCATCAGACAGTTTGCCTTGCATGTGCCATTATAAGCGGACATTTCCCTTTGTCTGGCAAATCAAATTTCGTAAAGACTGCTTAAAGGGTTTAGAAAAGCACCGGGGTAACTCCAATTGCCGGGTCCAGTGGTGCTGTCCCTCTCTACCCATGATCAAAGGCAGTTTGTCTCTATACTGTTGATGAAGGATGAGGGTGCAGGAAGGATGGGCGGAGTGAAGCCCTTGGGCCTCGTGTAGACTTGCCCCGGGAGACTCGCTAAAATAGCAAAAGCATTGACAAAGCTGGTGAAAAAATGAGCTTAAGTAATAGCTAAATTGCAGTGTGATGTCATTCTCGTGTGGAATTGAGGGGAGTTGGCGGATCCAGGGATGTCAATAGTTTGATCTCCACGGACATCTACCATTTCCCCCTCACAGTATATTTCTAGCCCCCAACCAGCGTCCAAGTATGCAAGCGGCTTTTGGCAAAAACAATCACTATCCTATTTCCACTGCATGATACCGTTGCTGTATGAATGTTTGCATTTAAGTCAACTGATTAGGTTTAAAGAAATATTTTAAACATGTTTAATTCAAGCAAATGTCCCTTAGAGCACCATAAATGTGACACTGTCATGGCGTTACTGAACTTAAAGCCACTTACAGTGTTTTAAAATTTGCTAAAATGTAATAACTCATGCATTGGTCTTTTGCATATAATGCTCTGCGTTTACTGAACACAGACTGCGTTACCTCAAGCCCCGAGGTCGGCCCCTGTGCGTGAAGGTACAGAGTCAGTCTACCTGCTGGAGACGTTACCTGGACAGTGACAGACGTGTACCTGTATACCTGTATACAGCACCCACCTGTTTACACCAGTCACAACCTGCATTATAGGGTTACACCTCCAGGGTGAGCTGTGTATACCTGCAACCCTAAGCCTTGAACCCTTTGAGAACGGCATAATGCATTAATGCATCATGCCCTTGGTCGTCGTGGTGCATGAATACAGCACTGGTGAGTAACTCCAAGGTGCTCATTCAAACAGCATGATGGCCCTACGGGGTCCAGACACTGCCGAAGGGTAGGCATGATGCCTCAGTGCAGCTCTGATGAGTTGCTCCCCAAGGCTGCACTGGTGGATCATGACGACAAATGTAATCTTTTAGCACCATTCGAAGGGCCGTATCACACTTTAATGTGTTACCGGTAAGCACTTCTATAGGTTTTGTCATCAGGTTAGATACCAGGGCTGCATTCATGGTTCATGCTGATCCTCCGGAAGGGTATGGCAAGCCGTTTGGGTAAAGTTGAAATAAACTGGGTTTATTTAAAATAAACCCAGTTTATTTCAAAATAAACTGGGTTTATTTCAAATAAACTGGGTTTATTTAAATAAACCCAGTTTATGTTGAAATAAACTGGGTTATGCCAAAAAAAACTCCCAGTTCTAAAATAAACTGAGTTTATTTCAAATAGGAAGGGTTTCTTAATGAAACCCCTGCTATTATGAAATAAACCCAGTTTATTTAAATAAACTGGGTTTATTTGAAATAAATCCAGTTTATTTCCAAAACCCCACCTATTTCAACATAAACCCAGTTTATTTCAAATAAACTCAGTTTATTTAAATAAACCCAGTTGATGTAATAATAGGAGGAGTTTTTTTCAAATAAACCGACTGGGTTTATTTCAAATAAACTGGGTTTATTTCAAATAAACCCAGTTTATTTGCATATTTCCAGAAACCCCTACTATTTCAAAATAGGAGGGGTTTCCACAAATAGCATAAAATATCAGCTTTTTGGGGCAAATAGGAGGGGTTTTGAGAGAAACCCCTCATATTTTGAAATAAACCCAGTTTATCTAAATAAACCCTGTTTATTTCAAATATACTGTGTTTATTTGAAATAAACCCAGTTTATTTGATATAACAAGGTTTATTTCGACATAAACAGGGTTTATTTAAATAAACCCAGTTTATCTGAAATAAACAGGGTTTATTTCGAAATAAACCCTGTTTATTTGAAATAAACTGGGTTTATTTCAAGTTTACCCAAACGGCTTGCCATAGAAGGGCATCAACCCTAGCAAGACGTCCAGATGTATGAATGCAGACCTAGCTCGTTACTCACCAGGGCTGCATTCATGCATTGGTTTCCAGGCTTGGTCCACCCACCGATGACGACATGCACATGTCTCTATGCTGGGGCCGGCGGACCATCCTGTACTGTAACACTGCATATTCTAACAAACTATATCATATGGTGATAGTTCACAGTGAGTAGGTGGGGTGGGGGGGTATGGCAGAAACCAGACAAAAACCTTAATATTTATTATTGTATACCCTTAAAGAAATGTCAAGTCCATGTAAGGACAATAACGTCATTTTGAGCAAAGAAAACGGGGGTAAGGCTGGTGAGACGTTTGGTGGTAATTATATTGAGGAGGGCGGAAGTGGGAAGATAGGGAAGAGTAGCGATGGGTTATAGGGGTTAATAGGTACAAGACAACATGCCTGTCTTAACCCTTTAAGGTCAGGGGAAATACTGCCCTGCAGCAACATTAAATGTTTTCATCGTGACGCTCCAATACAGTGCCAGTCACTGAGTGAGTAACTTACCGGGACTGCATTTGTGCACTAATTCCGACTCATCGGAAGTGTTCACTTTTCTAAACCCAAACTCATAGGGTCATCATGAACTCATGGGGGGGGGGAGGGCATTAACACGTCTTCACACCAAAATAGGCACTTTACGTGAAACCAATGTGAAACCAATTGTGATCAATCTTACCCGATAAAATAAACACAAAACGAAAGTACTTGTTATTTTGAGAATTGCTGCTAAAGGGAGAGTGGTTTTCCTTAAAAGGCAGCATCAATGTGAATGTATAGTCTATACGGACTGGTCAGCAAAGCGGAATATATATGATACATTATAAGGGTTGTTATTGATATCAGTTTTGAGATGGGGGATGGTTGCGCAGGTGGGGGTGGGGGGGGGGGGGGGTACTACCCCTTAGACCAGTGGACCACCTGTCTGACCCCACTGACCTTTGGCCCCCATGGGTCATGCCATTCCCGCACACCACGGGGTGTGAGGAGACTTGTTCCGTCAATAATTGACCAGGAGGGTGGAATGTGGGATGGGTTGATTTTGGAAGTGCCTAAAAATCGCATGTCAAGTCCATCCCCAATGGACGAGTCATTTAATACTAGCTGGATGGGCCAGGGGAATGATGCGTGGTCGCGATTACTTAGATTGACCTGTTTAGTTTGACCCCCCCCCCCCCCCCTCCCAAGCATGGAGTTTAATCAACTTTTGACTACTCCTCCCTACTGAGGGGCAGTTTTTCATACTGGTGTTCCGAGTTAGGCGCTGAGGTCGCTCCAGCCGGGGATATCTACGTTAGGGGGCGCTGTCCGCAGGGTGAGGGTGGGGCTGGTCAGGAGCAGGGGTGAGGGGTGGTGTGTCACCCTGGTCAGCGGGCGGGAGGCAGGGGGTTGGGAGCGGACAACACCCCATGCACTCACGGACTCTGCTAAGTAGGTCAGTGTGTGTATCATATAAGTGACCAGTTCTTCCTTTCTAATGATACTTATGAGATGGTATTCATATCAGGGGACAAAGAATGTACCCTCTACACCCGGTGTGAGTTACAAGCCATAATTCCTAGAAATGCTCTTCTGGGAAGGGTATAAAGTTTCAGCCAATGCATTCTCTATGGGGGCCAGACTGGTGCAGCCCCACCTTCCTGCCCCTCCCAGGCCGGCAACCAGCTCAGAGGTGGTCACGGAGGGTATCTCGGAACACCAGTATTATGCCCCGCCCCCCATCTTGATGTTTCACCAAAGCACCCCCCGCAAGCTTGAAATGAATCAATTAATACCATTATCAGGTACCATGATAAGTATGGGACCCCCCCCCCCCCCACCCCCACATCACTTTTCGTCAATAAACCCAAAGACCCAACCACCCCCTAGCAGGTGACGTCATTTGTGAACGTTCCCCAAGGATGATTTTCAACAGACACATTGTTCTCTGCCTGGGTTAATGCATTGGCATGCAAGAGGCAGAATCTAGAATTTGCATGTCCATAATTATAGAAGGGGTGAAGTCTACATTGATTTATTAATGTGGAGGACAATTAGCGACATGTGATAAAACCTGCTCCTTTATTCTGTTACATGGAAAGACTAAGTGAACAAGACAACGGCTGCATGCAATTGTGGACTTCACCATTGCATGCAGTTTGAGCGGTATTTTATGAAAAGCAAAGGCATTGGTCAGACCTATAATAGTCATTGTAGATATGGTCACAAGGCCGAGCGTACATGACTAAACGTTTTAACCCGTAAAGGATGGCATGTCGCTTAAAGATGACATTTGTCGACGTGATGCAGCCACGGCGAGTAACTCCCCAGGGCTGCATTGTTTCAACGGTATCTTTGCATTCATGCATCATGACAACCAAGAGCATGATGCATTAATGTATTTTGCTGTGTAACAAGTATGGACCCCAAAGTACCAGCCAGACGTTGTGATATTTTACAGCACGTTCATGTAATAGCCACATACTCACACACTCATATACAAGTCTCCATCTGTTTAACTCCTCTGGGACATAAATTCTGAAAGGAAAAACTAGTAATGAAAGATAAGTGTTTATAACAAAATAAAATAAATGGCTTTAACAAGTTTTGCTAATTCATGCGGACACACTCACTCACACACGGATGTACATGGTTATATATTGTTTAATTGCACCATGAAACAACAGGTGGCACGTTTAACAGTTCTCACCAGATTCCCTTCTCAACCATAACTAGTCATAGGTCCTGTTGGTACCAACGTACGTTATTTGCCCACTAGCACATGATCTATGTATACATACCACTACCACACACTAACCGTCCGGATGGAAGTGTAGGGCCCATGTCAAGGTCCTTGGCTTTTTCTACAAAGATATATATATATATATATATATATATATATATATATATATATATATATATATATATATATATAATATATATAATATTATGTATATATATATATATATATATATATATATATATATATATATATATATATATATATGCATATTGAAATTTATGACATATAAATTCTAAACTCTGAAAAGATATGTCGACCCTTCTGGAGCATATCAACCCCGTTAGGGCTGCTATTCATGTGCCCATGACGACAAAGGGCATATAGCACATTAATGTACCATGCAGTCATTAAAGGGTTAATAATTGTTGAAAGACAAACAATACAACATGACATATGATACGTCACAGACCGGAACCGGAACACCTGCTGGTCATGTGACTGTACCGTTAGATACCGAACTAATTTACACGGTTGTTAAGGAGACTGGTACAGGTGTAATAACATGGTGACATGATACCTGTCTGTCATGACTTTTGTAGTGCTTACTAATTTAGGTCGTATTTTACTGTTATTGCACCATTGTACGGTTATATAATTGCATCAGTTTCGGAAACATAGGTGGGCGTGGAACAGGGGTGGAGGGGGGTGATGAATACTTCACCCATTTTTTTTTATGTAAAGGGAAGGGTGAGCATGCAATCACAAGGTTCGAAGCTTTTCTTTATTTTTTTTAAATATCCCTATTTTGGTTCCATGTGAATTAATTTGATATGGCTCACTCTCACCAAATCAGTGCAACTAAAAAAGTGACGTACATGATCGGCGGACGTACATGATCGGCGGACGTACATGATCGGCGGACGTACATGATCGGCAGAGTCCAAAATCCGTCTTTTACCCCCTGCACTACGATGTTTAACTCTCCCAACCATACCTACAGGCTGTAATGTATCTTTGGGGAGTTTATTAGAAAAAAAAACCTCCCAAAATATTTATAGGGGCCGGAGGGGGGGGGCTCAATGTGTAACCGATCATGTACGTCACATGACGTACATGATCGGCTTGGAATGTCATGTAAAATTTCCTATTTACCCACTGCTTGACCTGTCTATGATTACACATATTTAGACCTACATCATATGTACACCTCACTATGATTGATTTATGTTTTAAATATGGTCAGAAAAGGTAATTAAAGCAGTCAATAAATAATGGCCGATCATGTACGTCACATGACGTACATGATCGGTATTGAAATGTCATGTAAAATACTCTTACTAGACTCATCTACACATTTAAACCATTTGAAATACTAAGACAGACATTATATGTACACCTTGGTAAGGTTTATAAATCTTTTATTATGGTCAGAAAGAGTAGGGCAGTCAATAATCACCGATCATGTACGTCACCGATCATGTACGTCACATGACGTACATGATCGGCATTGAAATGTCATTTAAAATACTCTTACTAGAATCATTTACACATTTAAACCATTTTAAATACCAATACAGACATTATATGAACACCTTGGTAAGGTTTACTTATGTTATATGATGATCAGAAAGACTGGGGCAGTCAATAATCACCGATCATGTACGTCACCGATCATGTACGTCACCGATCATGTACGTCACCGATCATGTACGTCCACCGATCATGTACGTCCACTGATCATGTACGTCACTTTTTTAGTTGCACTGATTTGGTGAGAGTGAGCCATATGTCCTTTTATAATTATATGGTATGTGAGAGACACGGTGGAGTACCCATTTGCATGTACTTCTTAGAAATTAAAGCACATGGGATGGGAATGACTAATACCTTAACCAATTGTTATTCAACGGTGGGGGTTTATTATATATTAGCAGGGTATGATGGCATATATCGGAGGCATTTTTACAGTTGATATAACAGAAGAGTATAGATCTGCAGCCTACCCCTACCACTGTGGCTAACATCCATTGTTATAGTTAACCCTTTAAAGGCAACATGATGCCTTAATGCATCATGCTCTTGGTCGTCATGATGCATGAATGCAGCCCTGGCGAGTAGCTCGCCAGAGCTGCATTCATGCATCATACCGACCCTATGGGTTTGAGACACTCCCAAAGGGTCGGTATGATGCACAAATGCAGCACTGGTGAGTTACTCGCCGGGGTTGCATTGGTGCATCATGATGACGAATGTCATACTTTAGAGACATCCGTCCATAGAGGGTTAACTGCTATCCTACTATACAGGCCCAGTGTACTGCACGGACATGGTTACATGCAGAGTGTGATTGGTACAGACAGAGAACCGGGGCTATACACCTGCAACCACAGGCCTACACTGAGCTGTGGTGGAGATGGTCGGCAGAGGTTCGCTAGTATTAGTGTAAAGGTCTGACACTGTGTTGGTCCGGTCATCTCGGTGACCACGTGACCAAACACTACATACAGCTAGTTCACACACCTATCAATAGATGTCACTAGTATAGGCCTGGTGATAGGTGTGTGAACTAGCTGTATGTAGTGTTTGGTCACGTGGTCACCGAGATGACCGGACCAACACAGTGTCAGACCTTTACACTAATACTAGCGAACCCCTGCCGACCATCTCCACCACAGCTCAGTGTAGGCCTGTGCCTGCAACCCACAAACACAGCTCTGTTATATAGACCACATTATATACCTGTAACACCTTGCAGCTGGGACAAGGTCTTCACTTTAGGCTCAAGCTATTCATTACTAGATGGGAGGAGTGGGGGATCTAGCAAAAATAGCAAATTCCGGAGGGGCAGATCTAGCAAAAGTAGCGAATTCCCTTTACAATACTTCCCAACTGGGGCTTGGAGGCAATTTTAAAAAAACAATTTAAACCCCTCTCAGCTGGGGGGGGGGGGGGGAGCTAAAACAGATTCAGCAGTTTTTAGAGAAACAGCCTTTATTACTACAGGTAATTATAATGGTGTCCGCAGAAAAAAGTCATCGACCCAGAGAAGAGGGGGAGAGGAAAATAATTCCCTCTAAATTTTAACACCTACTCCCCTGTTGTTTACAAATGAGCACTCCGTTAACTAAATGGATATATTACCTTCAGAGGTACAACCCAGTACCACATGTATGTCTTTGAAGAATAAACGCTTACTTTCAACTCCTCTTAGAACCCAGAGCAGTAAAAAAGCATGCCTATGTGTTTACACACGTATCTATTTAACACCAGTCCCAGCCGCAGTAAACCCACTTCTCTTTTCCCTCTGGCATCAGCCCCCTAGATGGTGGGGATTGGGGGGGGGGGGGGCTCTCTACAGCAGTGGCAGTTGTATTAGATCCTGAAACGGTACCGAGCTGTCAGGTGTTTTCAAGACCGTCCTAACTAGGGTAAACCTTACCTTCAATCTAAAATGCTGACAACTGCGAATTTCATGAAGTTGTCAGAGGCCTAGATCTGCAATGATTCAGTCAATGATCTGAGTCACAATTAGCCCTGAAATGACAGGGGTGATGGGTTGGAGAGGAGTAGTGCATAAACAGCTTTCGGAAACGCCTAGAATGCACGGAGAGAGAGGGGGGCAGTAGGGCAGTAGTTGTTATCTACCGAAATGACTCAGTAGCCTCCCTCAGGCTCACTTATCTCAGCACTCCTAACATCTGCTGATTTTAACCCATGAGTACCAGTAATGATTCCACACCTTTAGGCTCTACTCCTTCTCCACACCAGTGTTACTCTGATACGGAGGCCTACACCTGCCACAATGAAGCCTGCATGTTTACTCACCACACAGAAGGCACACTACATGAACTTGGGGTTTCGCATTTCAAGTCATGATATTTCAAGTGGGGTGATGACAGAGAGTTACAGAGAATTACAACGGGATTTTCCTCATATGTAAAGTTCATCAAAATGGCTCTTTGTATAGTTTTTACATCCCAAGCAAAGCTTGAAATGACTGTATTTACGCACCAACGCACCAAGGTACAATGTGGCACTTGTAGGCCTTCATTGGAGAGCAGAGCGTATGCCCTGCGTCTCCACAGGTACACAAAGAAGTTACAGGAACAGAGTGCCAGTGAAACAAACTCATTCTGTGAGGGTAGATTGCGATGTGTGTGTTTTTTATTTCTTGATTAATGTTTTATAAGAATGCAAAATATGGATAGTTTTAGCATACTTATCTACTGTGCTGTAGTTACACAATGGACAACAATATTATTGAGTCCCTAGAATAAAGGAAAACCTTGACATTTCTTTTAAATCACTTCGAAGTATATACTTATGCAATCATTGCTCCCACTTTTAAAAATAGCGGATCCATGCTGTGGAGCTATGTTGTGAAGTGTCCTCTTTTTCCCTCCCTTGATATCATTATAGTGTTTACAACTCCAGTCCTGACAGGTACTGTTTAAGTAGTTCAGGTAGGGGGAGTTTGCGAATGGCGCGTTTTGTCCTGACACCTGCATCAACTCGCACTGTCCGTTTACATAACCATGCCAATGTAGGCACATTGGTCAAATGCCAATACAGAGCATTTATATAAGGAGTTTCCTGACTAGCTGACAAAGTTTCATCATTGTTACTAATGGTATTGAACGCAGCTGTAATAAGATTGAAATCATTTGTCGCAACACGAGCACCAGAGTCGACCAACAAGTTTGCTGCCTCAAAGTACCCGGCCAGGAGGAAATAAGTTAGCAGCGACAGAGGCATTGAGTCATTGCTAATTGAATCAAAATCTGCAACATTACTAGAGTTGAGTCGGTGGTGCTCGTTCAAAGTTTGTGGATTCATTTTTGCATTTATGTCAGCTCCGTATCGGATAAATAGACGTAATACCCTTGTATCGGTCCCGGTGCAGCTGTCGAAGAGAAGCCGGGGACTTTGACAGAGAACCTTTTCCACAGCTTCTCCTCCAGCCTCTAGGATCATCTTCAGAACTGACAGAGACTTTGACTGTCTTACCTTGGAGCTGTCCACCATGATAGGAGGGTCCTTAGTGAATCCCCCTACACAGTAACCCATGTTATGTAGAGCGAGAGCCAGAAGGGTGTAATGGCCATCAGCTCCTCTGATAATACCCAAAATATTATTGTCATTCATACCATCACCAGCTCTAGCATCATCATCAGTGAACTCAGCAACCATGTCATCATCAATAGGGACATCTTCAGCCATAACATCAATGTCCATTAATTCATCAGCCGTAGACTGATTAGCCAAGGGGCTATTTTCGTCGTTGACAATAACGTTCGCGACATCACTTTCGATGGTGTCCTTTCCCATGATATAACGCTTCAGTGTTGTTGATGATGGTGAAGTCAGGAATTTGACAGCCTCAGGGTTGTTGGTGTAGACGGCTATGTGGAGGATGGAGATGTAACTGTTGGGATCCATGTAGTTAACGTCTGCACCAAAGGCTACCAAGATGGCTGCACAGTGAAGATGCTGAAACCACACCGCCGCCATCAACGGGGTTATTGTATGTCGTGTTCGCTCAAAGCAGCACTCAACCTACAGATAGGGAATTTAAGATCTTTAGATCACTACAAAATATGTATCCAGTCCAATAAATTGTAACTTTCTTATTTCACGATAATATTGATTTTTCTCCTGGTAAAAAGAGCGTCAGCTACAAATGGTTAGGAGTCCCTGTTGTCAATTTTTTAAGCCAGTTCAAGTATTACAAGTAGTATCATATGAAACTTCGGATTTATGGATTCCCTATATATAGTCCCCAGCTTCATGTAGAACTAAAAGGTATCTGACTCCATACGTTTAAGTGTGTTATTTTTAGTAATAATCCATCAATTTAAAACCCTATATAAACCTATTTGATATTACTTCAGAGAAAAAAAAAACACCATTATATTAATATGACTTTACAATTTGTATAGTTTTGTTGACATCTGCGCCCTGGTTCAGTACTATGCGTAGACCCTCAGTCCAGTCGTGTGTTACCAACATACACAACATGCAGCATGTCTCCCGCTCTGAGTCAAACACCTCGTCGGGGTCAAAGTATGTTAGACTGATGATATCCTGTAGGAAAAAAAGAGTTGTATTTACCAATTTGAAGAAACAAGCGACAAGTTCTCTGTTATCCCTACAAATCACAATTATAACAAACTCACCAGAAGCTTTGTCATATCCCTCATCTTCACACAAGACTTCAGGATGCCTTGTCGAACACATCGGGCAGGGAAATTCCGATCTGCAATTGGGTAAAGTTTCAAGTTGAGACAAAAACTTAAACTTTCTATTTCAAGTTCAAAAATATCTGAATATTCTATTACCCTTATAGCCCCAATATGAAAATCTGGTAGAAAATCTATGTACCAATTAAGCCGTACCGAGGGTGGGATAAAAAGAACGGTACCAAGCTTCACCACAGGTGTATCCATCGACTTCTGAAGATGTGTCTACTATCCATAACACTTAAGGGCGCTAATAAATATGCCCTGTGTCATCATGATGATGCATGAATGCTTTAGCGAGTAACTTGTCACGGCTGCATCCATGCACCCTCATGGTTCTATGACAGTTCATACCTGGGGTAATCATACTCTGCTTTTTACTTTACGGCTAACAAGAGTTGTGCCTTAGAAGTTAGGGTCTGACTATAACATAACACAATGAACAAACCTGTCATACCCAACTCTAATACCATAACCTACATGTCTACACGTGACCATGAATGGACCAATCAGGGTGCAGGTAAATGAAGTAGGTGACTGAGGTCTACATGTCAGTGACATGACCGTGATCCATGACCCAGCGCCAGGGGGCTGGATACTGTGATTCATCCATCTACTACAGGGCACCTCAACAACAATGTTGTACATACTGATAAGTGTTTGGAACTAGTAAATGGGGGCATGGTTCCAAACACTGACAGAATCCACACAGCTGCACATAGCCCCGTCCTTCCTATATATATACAGTACACTGACACTAACGGTCTTGTGAGAGCTTGGTTCTGCTCTCACAATATAGCCGGTTCCTGACAATTTATAGCGTGTGGGTGTTTGGCCACTAACATTTAAAACCACCGTAATAATCACTCGGGTAAATAGCAGATATGGTACAAGTGAGTCACTGCACAAGTGTCATAAGCCAAGGACAGGTAATTATTCGAGGCACCAGTCGAGGATGATTACCATTGTCTGAGGCTTATAATACACATGAGTAAGGCTCCGTATCTGACTCAGACTCACAGTAGGAGAAACGATCAATGGATCGGATCCACATACAGCCATGTATGTAATAATTATACAGTCATGCCATTTCCTTTATTGTCTCAGTCAACTGTACTGTAAGCCTGGAGTACAGCGTGAGTGATTATAAACCACTGCAATGATCACTTAGTTGTGTGGTATGATGATACATACATTATTGACTCAGCTGGCAGAACGGCTAGCCCCAATAAAATAGAGTGAAATAAAAAGCTTTCTTAAATAGGTATGTCTATATATATATTTAGGGATTGTGCTACATTAGTCATTGTAAGAGAGATGTAATGTAAAATGCGGCCATTGCACACATGTATCTATGGTGTATAAATATTGGAACATGGATGCACCCATGGATTGATATGTTATTCAAATGTTAGTCAATCGTTGTTCTACACTAGTGTCTGGATTTCCATATCATAACAACCTGTAGGCTATGGTGAAGGTGTGGAGTGGTTCCAACTGGGACAACCTTGTTATGGCTATGTACCCTGGCACACTGGCCCAGTAATTCAGAATGAGCTGTGAATATGGCCATCACCGATAATTAGGGAGTCTACTCTCCATATAGGAGCACTCCCAGAACACACCATTATGCAATATATGTCCCACTGGATCCGATGAGCATTTTGATGGTAATTACTATAAATTCTCCCTTTGATAAATCATATGAGCCTAAGAAGGGGTTTGGAAGCTGCTAATTCAGTACTGTAGTATATCTATAGGAGCTTGCATATAAGCCTCACGTCAACTTTTGGCTAATCCTACAAGTAATCTGACTCATGTACTAGATGCGGCTTCTACGCGAGAATTTACGGCATACATTTGATATATGTAAGATTACCCCACATTATACAGTTCCTTACAATGTGGTCTGCAGTGAGGAACACAATGCAGGGGAAGGTAATCCAGAGTCAACGACCAGTCTAATGACCCTGGTCTTACTGGGATCTTCATTTCTACTCCATGCACTAGTAACTAGTATGCACTTGTAGCTAGTCTCTTATTGTCTATATGACACTGCTATCGTTTGATTATGACATAAATATAAGGTTACCTACCTGATTGCCAAGCCACCCTATTCCCGTGATGAGACATGGTGTAATGGTGAACGTGTTATGGAGTGGACGGTCAGGGCTACATGCCTGTAGTCAGCCTCTGTTGTTGTTATGGGACCTCCTTACCTAGATGTTTCTGGAAGCTTTATAGTATGTCCCCCACGATCTGACACATATATACTCCCGTCCCCAGGTCCTTATAGGTGAAGAAAATTGAGGTGGTTATTGTAGAAACCCTATCTACACGAAATAGTCATCATCAGGATAAAACACCCCTCTAGTAGCGGTCCTTAAAGGGTTAGCACACAGCACAGGTTATAAAACTGTTTATGTAAGGCCTTAGGTCAGCAAACTTTTAAACTAGCGATGACGCAGGGTGCAGGGGGTTCCAGAATGGGCTTAACGGTCAAAAATAAAAGAACACTGTATTAAGTACTATTTGTGTCTTGCATTATCCCCTAGTTATCATATAATTAAGTCTTTACCCAAGCAGTAATATCTCCTCCTTAATGACATAACCTAATATAAGAGCCAGCATAAAGTATCATCAAGCATCGATCGTAAAACCTCACACTGCTCCCAGTACAGGGTTAAGTGTACAAACACAAGGCCCAGTAAGTTCAGTAAGGCTCCAGCTAAACCCTAATACCAACGATCACGGGTCTGGAGACCAATAAGGCCAAGCATAAAATAGACTAGTTAGGAGGCGCATGGCGATTCCTACATTATGTTAAAACAAGCAGGGCTTTGTCCCCTGTAGAACATGACTACCAAGGTCAGTCTGCATGAAAGAACTATGTGTTCATTAAAGGATTAAGTGCCAGTTGTTACATCTCCGCCTCTGCCCATTTCCAGATTCAAATAGTGCCTTCTTCAGGGTGGGAGTCAGGGAGCATCATTTTCAGAGGGTCAGACAGTTCAGACAGACCTAGTCCTCAAAGGGTCCCAGTACAAAAACCCTGTGTCATACAAGGCATGATATACCTAACTGCAACACTGCTATAAGACATAAATCCCTGGATACTGTATAGTATAAAGGGACAAGCAGAGCCCCCCCTCCCTCCCCCACGCCCCACACACACTCTCTCTCAGGCAGGTGCTCCTCTCATATAGCTTAAGCACTAAGGGGGTGTTCATTTATTAATTAAAGGGGGGAAGGATAACAAAATCATGGATCCTTCTGGGATTGAACCCTGTTTCTGGCAGTACCAACTATAATACCAAGTACTAAAGCCCCATGACCACTGACTCATGTAATGGCTAGGGGCTGTTTGCTAGTTATAATGTTAACTGTGAGCTTTGGCCAATTTTGGTGAGGTTTGGCTATGACCAAATTCGGCAACTTTGGTGAGCTTTGGCCATGACCAAATTTGGCAACATTGGTGAGGTTTTGGCATGACCAAATTTGGCAACCCATAAGCCAAAATACTGGAAATTTGGCAGGCTGGTGAAGTGTGACCAAGATTTGCTGGGGAGGGGCGATCATTTTTTATGCCCCCCCCTCTAGAGCGCGTAGAACATTTCGCACCCCCCCCCCCCTCGCCGAAGGTGATGAAAATGTTTCACCTACCCCCCTTTGAACTATAGTTATGCACAGGCTTTTTTGTTAAAAAGGTCACCCGGTCAAAGACGTCACCCTGTCAAAGACGTCACCCGGTCAAAGACGTCACCCAGTCAAAGCTGTCACCCAGTCAAAGACGTCACTTGGTCAAAGACAATCCGATTGTTACAAAGTCGTGAGACTGAGCCCTTCACATAACAACTGAGTATCTGTATATAAAAGAACACAATTAGTCTATAGATACACTAATTGTGTGGTTTCTTTTCAGTGTGGTCGTTTAACAGTTTCCGTTGGTTATGTTCCGGTCTAGTTAGAAGTCTGTCCACGTGGTGTGCTGATGATAAGTGCCACATGTTATGGTCAAGGTCACACAAGCCTTAATGATGATTATTATTTCTCTTGTCCCACCCACCATTTACACAATGGCGAAACTATGACCATAATTCGGAATTACGGTCATACGAGATGGCGGCAGCTGACTTTATAGGGCAGGGGGGGGGGGGGTGATTGAACCCATTAGGAGTAGTTGTATGAGTTGCCATTGCATTCTGAGCTGTATAGGACACAGGTATAGCTGTAGGTTAACCATGCTAGGTTCTCTATCCCATAGTTTTAAATAAATTAATGTGTTAAGCTTCATACGTTTTGATAGGTATAACTGTAATTCAGTTTCAGAATTACGGTTATACCATTGCCTGAATTACGGTTATAACCATCCAGTTTTAAAAGGGTTTATGTGTAAACCAGTACATATCAACAAGATCAGAATATAGGATCAGTAGCATTGTCATACATACTACAGTCTGGCCAAAAAGCATGCGTCAAGGTGTTGAATTGAGAAGGAATTGACTGAACTTGCCTCCCGCCATCTTGTATGACCGTAATTACGGTCATAGTTTCGCCACTGAGATTTAGGCACAGAATGGCACATATAAACATCGGCATGAACTTTCATTTTTTGCCCGGTTTGGGCAATCTTTGTTCTTCACCGAGAAAAAAGTGAGCGTCAGCACTGCCTGACTCAGGTAAGAGAGTCTGCTGGACTTTCACAACAGGCAGGCTGAGCCTCCTTTGATAGTCCCATAAAGTTACTCCCTTTTAAGAGTCAGCCTGATCCTTGTATGACAGTCAGGCAAGACAAATGTTCATACCAGAGTCAGGCTGACTATCTTTCCACAGTCAGGCAATGCCTGACATTGGGATGAGGGTCAGGTAGCCTGTGCCTTCTTTGTTTGCTACCAGGTGGGGACACAACCCGGGCCAGAATGCAGTGGAAGGACAGTGTTGCATCAGTGTTAAAACAGTGTAGTGTGGCAGTTGTGCTTCAGTGTTGAAGCAGTGTCAGTAACAGTGCAAAATCAGCATCCACTGCTAGTCCACTGCCTAACACTACAGAACAGGGTAGTAGTGGTCCAGTTATAGAACAGTGTATGATCAGTGTACAAGCAGTAGTGGATCAGTATGTCCGAAATATGTAAATTAGGTGGCAGTACTTGATCAGTAGCCTACTGCTTTAGCACTGCTATAGCAGTGGCTATTCAGTAGGTGTTGTAGCCCATATAAAATGGGGATTGTGGCAGTATTGGATCAGTACTACTGAGCAACCACTGTAATAGCAGTAGCTGATCAGTAGACTACTGATATAGCACTGCTGTAGCAGTATGGCATCAGTAGTACTGATGCTAAGATGGGAAAACAGTGTATACATGTGCAATTCAAAAGCTCTTTCAAGATGTTGTCCCAATAGAAAAAGTATGGCTGTTACAGTAACAACAGATTTGGCTGATTTACTTACCATAATGCTATCTGAATTCTATTTCAAGTTGCCCACTGTGGTCACAGGGTCTTCATTGTATTGTATGCCCATTCTTGTAAGATTGAGTAGCCTCCTTGTCAGAGTATTTCTGTATAATATGCTCCCTATGTGTTTCTCTGTTGGTCCCACTGGATTCTGGCGCATTCTGTATAACTGTCAGATTCGAATGTGTCTAGTAACCCAAATAAAAGTAGGCCACAAGTACCAGTATGTCAGTATTGAATCAGTTACTACTGAATTACACTGACACCCGCCCTGGGGAATATGTGTCAGAAGTGTGGGATCAGTAGCCCTGGAAATAACCCATGAACTAACAAAGAGATAGCAGTGGAAGTTCAGTGGACTACTGGTTCTGCACTGAATAAAGCAGTGAGTGATCAGTAGTTCTGGGAGTATTGTATCAGTGCATACTGAAATATGCAGTGGTGAATCAGTTTGGTTGCAGTGGCCACTGATTTAAGAAGTAGATACTGCCTTCTGGCCCGGGAATACAATTTTGAGATTAATGGTAAGGTATAAGACACCATTCTTGTGGATTTGAAAATAATATATATTGAGATTTTGTGATCACCTCTCACATATGTTGGTACATGTATCTCTTTGTTGTTACACACCTAAATGGCTTGTGGTCTGTGATATAGCACATCCTTTTCTATTCAGGACAACAGGACTATTTTGTACTGCTTTTTTCTTTACAATTGTTGCGGAGGTGACATATATTTCCCCCAATGCAAATAAGCAAAGTAGTCTTACTGTAAAGAAGAGATTACAGCTATGCCTGACTTTCATTGAGGCTAAAGTCCAGCATTGCTAGACTCATATCCACATGTGAGTCCAGCTTGGCTTGACTCTCGATGGCCAGAGTCTGGCATCGCTGTACTCTCACTCTAGGTACAGTCCAGCATTGCCAGACTACCCTTGAGTATGAAAGTCAGGCAGTGCTGAACTTTCGTACATGAGAGTCCAGTATTGCCTGACTTTGACTGCTGCGAAAGTCCAGCACTGGCTGGCTTTCATCACAACGAGAGTCCAGCACTGTCTGACTTTCATCACAACGAGAGTCAGGCAGTGCTGGACCGTGGTAGGAACGAAAGTGGGGCATGGCTGGACTCTCGTTCTCATGAAAGTCAGGCAGTGCTGGACTCTCTCTACAGTCAAAGTCAGCTTGACTCGAACATGAGGGTGGTTTTGGTGACATGGGTCTGACTATGGCATGTGAGTCCAGGTGACTCTCACATTTTCCTCTGTGTTAGCTTGGAACCAGTGAACGGGAACCAGAACTGAAACCAGAAAGTATATAATTGGAGAACTGTTATCATACATTCTTGCTCCTGATTCCAAGCTACAAGCAGGGATTGCCCAAACCCAGCAAAACCCAGGCCATAGTGATTGCTAAAAGTTTGAGTTTGATACACCAGTGAGTGAGTGGTCATTAAATAACAGGGATGAGGTAAGGGAGGGGGATTCCCGAGGGAAAGGAGCGGGTAGAGAATGTTGACCCATTTGGCGGGGGGTAGACAACTAATTCATCCCTTTTCAGCAAAAAAAAAACAACAACACAACAACGCTTTAAGAGACTGGAATGTAGCAAGATTGTAAGATACATAGAAAAAATAACAGAATATGAAATCAAACGCTTGTTCAATGGATTAGCAGTGCAGTCAGTGGGAGTAGTAAACTATTGACATCAACCCTCTAAAGCCAGCCGCATAGTTCTTTCATGCACTATGGCGTGTGTCATCATGATGCATAAATGTGGCCCTGGCAAGAGGCTCCCCAGTAGTGCAGGTATGTATCATACCTAATATGCTGCTCCTGGGTCGACATGATGCATGAATGCAGGCCCGGCTTGTGAGTGTTTTTGCCAGGGCTACATTCAAACATCATGATGACCGTATAATGCTTAAATAAAGAGTACACATGTACTAATTTAAATGATAAACTAACCTAACTAACATGGCATTCCAGAACTTTAAGCCACGTAAAGTGTCCCTTCAAATCTGCTTAAATGTAAGCATGTATGCAGTGACATTTAAGAAGTGTCAGCCCATAAAAGGCGACCCCCCCCCCCCCCCCGCCTCTGCCCCCCGCCCCCGCTACCCGCTGCTGTGGGGATGATAGTCAGTTTCAGGCGTCATAATAAAGATCTCACCCAGGGCAAATCCCCAGAGCATGGACGGGATAGGCCGTCTGGTTGTGGTAAAGCAGTCAATGGGGGTCAGGTGCAACACAGGGAATGTGAAATGGGGCATCTAATATTTATGATAATACGGTTTAGAGGTTAAGTTAGCTTAGACGCTAGGGTGAGGTACTAGCAAAGTGCTGCAGGGTGGGAGAATAGGTCACTCACATTTGGAAAGGTTGTTTCTCATAGTTAACGAATTCCTGAAAATATGATGAGGTCTTTTTTTTTGTTAAATTATTTGTTTGTATTCGGGGGTTAAATGGGAATAGGCTATTTGACAACAGGATCAATATTTTAGTAGTACATGCATATTATTCTACAAACGTTGCGAAACATGTATGGGTTTTACTAATCGACGTTATTACTGGTACTATATCTAGTATTACATCAGATATGACTATTATCTTTTTATCGCTATGGTGTATTTCATTGAGAATTAAAAAAGAAACACAAAAACAATTTCCTGTTTTGGGTTATTTCAGTGGGTATATAGTTTATTGTTAATCATTAACTTGATTACTTTTGTTTTAATCCAATCACCCCCAGGGTCGACCAGATGGTACAATTTAATATTTATGATTAAGGGACGAGTCACTGACTGTTTTGCCCACCACCATCGTCACCTGCTTTAATTATAGCAGAGATGCTTTAACACTTCAACCATTTAAGAGCGGCATAATGTTTTAATGCATCATGCCCTTATAGTCCTCATGGTGCATGAATGCAGCCCTGGCGAGTAACATTCACGCATCATGCCGATCCCAGGGTATGTATGGTGCACCAATGTCATCTTTTAGCGACATGGCATCCTGAAAGGGTTAATGACTACATGATGCGTATTTGCATAATGTGTATATTTAACACCATGATGTACAAAAACTAATGCGAGTTAAGTAATGCCAGTCAAAGTAACCCACCAAGGTGGAGAGAGTGCATCATACCGATCCATTTCTTGCAAGAAAGCAGCACCGTTGAGTTACTCTCTAGGGCTGTATTTATGCATCATGATGAACTTATAGAGTTGTTACACTGTTAACGGCTAGGC